>JANAVB010024998.1:4287326-4887326 GCA_029216955.1 Iris pallida
TATATATATATATATATATATATATATATATATATATATATATATATATACCTTTTATATACGTTTTCGTATATATATATCGTATATTTTCATATAACAATTCCGTATATATACGAAAACGTATATATACGAAAACGTATATAAAAGGGAATATATATATATATATATATATATATATATATATATATATATATATATATATATATATATATATATATATATATATATATATATATATATATATATATATATATATATTCCCTTTTATATACGTTTTCGTATATATATATCGTATATTTTCCATGTGAGCATGCAAACACTAGGAGTCCCATATCCATATATATCCTGCATAAACTAAGTACAAGTCAATCTTCACATTTTGTTCCAAATCTCTTATGAGTAGTATCACCCTTAGTATATTTTTCATGTACGTATAATATGTACGTACGTATATACGTATACTCTACATTATGTGTGATTAGAAATATAAATCATGGATGTTCTTTTAACGTATCGCAAATCCTGGTTGTGTTTTCGTAGGTGCTCGGGACGATACGATCTCGATTGAGGAGCCTGGATCTTCGCTCGCGCCTCCCGGAGTTTCAGGCAATTATACATTGCCTTTTATTACTGGTTTACTCATTCATATTTATATTGTGTTCACTTGCTCGAGTGGACGTAGTTGCATGTCCGAGAGATGCCTCGGATATAGTCGATGACGGCATGGTCATCGCGTTTCATGCATTCAACTTAGTCATAGATGACATCCCTAAGTTGGGGAATCATAGTCATGATTTCCATGACCTTGACACGTGTAGCGCCCTGCTTTCGATAGGCGACGGACTTCATAATATGCTTGCGCCAAGTCAGATCAGCCGAAAACTTAGATGGCCATGTGACTCGATCACTAAGCTTGGTAAACGATAACACCTTACGACATCGATCAAATCAATTTGGACGGATATTACGAGAATCAATCCAACTAATAGAACGAATTCTGTTGGAATAAGTCCTAGATGCAGCAGGCTGCGTCTCGGCGAGTGAGCTCTATATAAGAGTCCCTTCGACGGGACCGGACCGCTGTATGATTTTCTTGGAGCTTTTGCCGCTGGATTTTGATGAAGTGCTTTCGCGTCATTTTTCTGGATACAATTTACAAATTTTGAAGTGAGGGATAAAAAAGAAAGAATCCTAACTAAGTATTGGTGCCATTGCAGGAGTTCGCGTAACTAAAGCTTGAACGTTGCGAAGCACTTCGACAGTCGGCACGCTCGAAGAACTTGGTGGGTGATTCGGCCCCTTCTTTTCTACTCTGTCCCGCAAACAAATTCCTTTGCCTCGAATTCATTCAAATCGACGATGCCAAGTTAATTGCATGCCAATCCACTAAGGTCAAGAACTCGGGAAAAACGTATTGATTTAGAGTAATCTACTATAAAAAAAATACAAGTTTTCTCACATAAACCAGAAAATTTAAGGTTCTTGTAAAATAGACTATTTCACGTGCTGTAAAATAATATGAAACGTCGATCGTGGGTTATGATGCCTCGAACAATTTGGTGCCTACGGGACGCTAAATCGGGAGTACGGCTTGGGGAAAATGAACCGTTGCATGAGTTGGGAGAAATGATAATACCGTTCAATACTGTCCGTGCTATACAAAACTGTTGCATATATTAAACTGTTCACGTATTGGCATGGTCATGGACAGCTTGTGCACAAGTTAATTTTTCTCGAATCGGTATCCGGGGCATCGAAATCGAATCGACCTAGGGAGAATAAATAATCGTGCTTCTGCACTGATGTATTGCGGGACCGTCAGTCAGGCTTGCAACCTAGACTGAACGGGCGAAATACCGTTGAGATAGTCCCACGTGGTGTGTAACACCAATGACCGCGCATATAAGATAGTAGCATGCTCACCTATTGTCTTATGCAGGTAGTAAATATTATATCTGTTTTTATGCAGGGACGAGCACGGCCGTGGTTAGAAATGGGATAAATCTCTATGTTTCACTGTATGCTTTATTACTCAAAGATGGCTATCGATATGAACTGAATTCATTTAGTTCTAAATAGAAAGACAACTCTAAAGCATGTCTACCTTAACAATCAGAGTCGGTTTAGACGAGTGGGTTCGTCTCGTCCACTTAGCAAGTGTGCTAATCCCCTCCCCCAATTTTCCCAGGTGCGGCGGGCGCTCTAAACTGAACCTGAAGTTCGGAGAGGCATTTTGAAGCTCTTCCTATGCTGAAGTATTTTGAAGTCAATTCAATCGACGGCTTATATATAAAGGGGCGAATGTATGGAACGACAAGTGTTAGTTCAGACAGCTTGTCGAGTGTATTTCTTTCTGTTTTGAATCAATATAGCCGCAACGGCATCCAATGTAATTACGACTTGTACTTCGTTACAAGCTATGAATGAAAATCAAATTTCTATCTGCCTATACTGCGTCTTATATTCGGAATTGTGAAGTTTCAACTTGGCGTATTAATATGAAACTCAACATAACGTTCTTGTCTTGTACGAGTGCAATTCCAGACTCGTACGGCATCACGCCTTTGCGAGGACGATCGATTCGGTAAAATAACACTGGGGATGAACGGTTTGTCGACTCGGGGCATGATAAATTGGTATCAGAGCACAGTTATATTTTTTCAGATTTTTGAGAGATGTTTCATTGTTGGAATGTCCGTTGCGATGGCTCGATTGAATGCTTATCGACATGCTGCGTGAAATAAAAGTTCCATACAGGTAAGCCCGTAGATATTTTTGAAAAATACTAACGGGTTTACTCTGTTTTGTGGGAATAACTTAGAAAAAGAACAATCCCGGTACAACAACCCAAATCGTGGATAGTACGTCGAGCACAAAGAGTGGCCCTAGCGAGACGACTATAGAGAAAATGCTACAGTTGATGGAACTGCAGCAACAACAGCTTCAGATGCAATTTAAAGCCCAATTTGATGCGCAGCAGAAGCAGATGGACGCCCTGACTCAGATAGTGAGCAAGATGGTGGGAAATACCAAGGCAACGGTCGTGGTACCCGAGGAGAAGCAAGGTGATCAAGATGAAGACGAGGAAGAAGAAGCTCAACCGCAAATGATAAATTCTTCTTCCTTGTTCAAGGCAAAGGAGTTTCGCAAGATGAATCCACCAAAATTCAACGGCCAAGCAGAGCCTGTTGTGATCGTGGGGTGGCTCGCGGAGATTGAGGACTTATTTAATCTGCTTAGCATTGAAGGATCCCAGAGGGTAACTTGTGCGACGTTACAGCTGCAACTGAGGGCTTTCGACTGGTAGGCAGCTAAGAAGCAGGAAATCTACGAAGCCGATACCGACACCACGATTTCCTAGAAAATGTTCAAGAAAGCCTTTCTTGAACAGCACGTTCCTCGTGCCATCCGTCATTAAAAAAAAGACGAGTTCATGATGTTGCGACAGAAAAATATGTCTGTCGACGATTATGACTCGAGCTTCTCGAAACTGGCAAAGTTTGTCGGCGCCTTCCTGCCCAACAAAGAAGCATGGTGTGAACGCTTCCAACAAGGCCTAAATGACGAACTGCGAAGGGACGTCATGAATCAAAGGTGCCGAATATACCGTGAATCCTACGATGCCACTCTCGATAGTGAGCGTGTCTTTGGCCGTATGTCGCATAGAGCCATGCCGGTTGTCTGTAACCACTTCAACAAGCGTCCTAAAGACGTCGGAGGATTTGGAGTATCAAAACGTCCGAACAGATTTGATGACCAAGGCCATGGCGGACAACACTGCACTAGGTACAATAGGCGTGGGCACCGAAGCACCGATTGCATCACGAGATCTTGCTACAAGTGTGGCGAGATAGGCCATATAGTTATATTCTGTCCGAAAAATATTCCAAATCAAGCCAACCCACCAAGGAACGTTCCGAATCAGCATAAAGCGCCGATACTGCAAGGCACAAATGCGGTGCCCGTCAATCCGCAGAATCAGCGCCACGGAGCTCAAGGCCGAGTTTATGCCTTTACTCGGGATGAGGTGTTCGCATCCGATACTATTGTAACAGGTATATTACTCTATAAAAATATACCTGCTCGAGTACTATTCGATTCGGGTGCGACACATAGCTTTATATCTGCTGATTATACGAAAGAAAATAAAATGACCATGCAATCACTAGATATGAATATTAGCGTTAGCACTCCATCGGGAGTCGATATGCCTGCAAACTTTATTTATAGGGATGGCCACATTTGTATCGGAAGAAGAAATCTATCCTTGGATGCCGTCGTACTAGACCTCAAAGAGTACGACATAATCCTGGGCATGGATTGGTTGGGCGCTTGTCATGCAATGATCGAGTGCGCAGAGAAGAGAGTGGTGTTTCGTCTTCCTGGCGAGACAGAGTTCTCATATTCGTATGGTATGGTCTCGAAGACGGCAATGGTGGTATCGGTAATCTCGGCGAGACGTATGCTGCGTTCCGGCTGCACGGGATACTTGGTATCAGTTCGAGACACGCAGAAGGATAATACAAACACAATACAGACTAATATTGTGGCAGATTTTCCCGACATTTTTTCTGACAAGATGCCCGGGATGCCGCCAGATCGATCGAAAAATAGAATTCAACATCGACACCTTTCCGGATACACGGCCGATATCAAAGGTGCCTTACCGAATGGCTCCAGCAGAACTGAAGGAACTGAAGGTACAATTACAAGAGTTGTTAGACCGCAGATTTATTCGCCCTATCGTCTCTTCGTGGGGAGCTTCCGTACTGTTTGTGAAGAAGAAAGATGGATCGATGCGGCTATGCATCGACTATCGAGAACTCAACAAGGCGACCGTGCGGAACAAATATCCTTTACCATGAATCGACGACTTGTTTGACCAACTGCAAGGTGCGTCATTATTTTCCAAAATCGATCTTTGTTCATGCTATCACCAGTTAAAGATCAAGTCCGACGACGTATCGAAGTCTGCCTTCCGCACTCGATATGGTCATTACGAATTTCTAGTCATGCCGTTCGGTTTGACGAATGCCCCAGCCGCTTTCATAGATCTGATGAACCGAGTCTTTCGACCTCAAATCGATAAATTTGTAGTCATATTCATCGACGATATCCTTATCTACTCAAAGAATCGAGAATAGCATGCAGAACACTTGAATACGGTATTGCAGACTCTGCGTGAAAACAAACTATATGCCAAGCAGAGTAAATACGAGTTCTGGATGAGTAATGTGACATTCCTCGGACATGTAATCTCTGCCGAAGGTGTCGCGGTGGACCCAAAAAAGATTGAAGCGGTGGTAGATTGGAAACGACCTACCTCGGCTAGCGACATTCGGAGTTTCCTGGGCTTAGCTGGCTACTACCGAAGATTCGTATGAAGCTTTTCAAAACTAGCATCGCCTCTGACTCGCCTCACCCAGAAGGAAGTAGTATTTGAATGTAGTGACGACTGTTAATCCAGCTTTCAAGAGTTGAAGCAACGGCTCGTCTCTGCTCCAATCCTTGCACTTTCAGACGGTCCAGAAGGCTTTTAGATATTCAGCGACGCATCAGAAACTGGCCTCGGGTGAGTACTCATGCAGAGAGATAAAGTCATCTCCTACGCTTCACGACAGTTGAAGCAGCACGAGAAAAACTGCCCGACGCACGACCTAGAATTGGCGGTGATCGTGTTTGCGTTGAAACTCTGGCGGCACTATCTATATGGTGTGGTTTGCAGAATCTACACAGATCATAAAAGCCTAAAATACTTGTTTACGCAATGAGAACTCAACCTACGGCAGCGACGTTGGCTCGAACTCATAAAAGATTACGCGCTAACTATCGAGTATACGTCGAGCAAGAGAAACGTGGTAGCCGACGCGCTTAGCAGAATGTTTATGGGAACACTAGCCATAAATAAGGAGATACGATGAGACCTTGAAGCAATGGGTATCGAACTCGAAATTGAGTATCGACACCTGCACCTAGCTCAGTTGAAGTTAGGATCGAGCCTGCTTAGCAAGATAAAGACCGCACAGAAGGACGACTCATTCCTGAAGAAGATGAGCGAGCTAATTTCAACAGGAAGGGCGACTGACTTTGTGAAAGACGAAGACGGGACGATGCGACTAAAGGGAAGGCTCTGCATTCCTGAAACTGCCGAACTCAGGAAAAAAATTCTTACGGAGGCACACTATACGAAGTACTCGTTAAATCCTGGAAGCACTAAGATGTACAAGGACTTACGCACAAACTTTTAGTGGCACGACATGAAGAAAGCTGTGGCTACATTCGTGTGGCAGTGTATGTCGTGTCAGCAAGTGAAGGTGGAACACCAAAGGCGAGGCAGAGAGCTGCAGAACCTCGCCGTTCCGGAGGGAAAATGGGACAACATCTCGATGGATTTCATTGTAGGATTTCTGAAGACGCCGCGGGGGAATGATGCGATTTGGGTCATTGTTGATAGATTAACCAAGTCGGCTCACTTTATCGCAATTAAAGTAGGATGGAGCGTCGATCGGTTAGCGCAAATCTACATTGACGAGATTGTTCGACTGCACGGGGTACCGGCCTCAATAATTTTGGACAGAGACTGACGATTCCTATCTCATTTTTGGACGAGCCTACAAGCGACGATGGGGACCAAACTAAACTTTAGTTCTGCGTACCATCCCCAAACAGACGGTCAGATGGAGAGGATAAATCAAATCTTAGAAGATATGTTGCGTCTGTGTACGATCGACCTAAAGACTAGTTGGGATACGCATTTGCCGCTTGCGGAGTTTGCGTATAACAACAATTATCAGTCGAGCATTCAGATGGCTTCATATAAAGCGCTCTACAGGAGGAAGTGTCGTTCGCCAATATGCTGGGACGAAGTCGAAGAGCGACAAGTACTTGGACCGGAACTAGTGGAGCAGGCCATCGAAAAGGGCCGCTTGATTTGAGATAGACTTTGTATCGCGCAAAGTCGACAAAAGAGCTACGTAGATCTTCGTCGACGATCGCTAGAATTCTTGGTCGGGGACCATGTGTTTCTGAAAGTAACGTCCATGCACGGTGTGATGCGGTTCGACGTTAAAGGCAAGTTGAGCCCGAGATTTGTAGGCCCCTTCGAGATCATCGAGCGAGTTGCAACGGTTGCTTATCGGATCGTACTACCTCCTGCCTTGGCTGATGTGTACGATGTTTTCCACGTTTCACAACTTCGAAAATACGTGCACGATCCAAGTCATGTGGTTAGTTTCGATCAGTTGGAGCTACGTACTGACTTGTCTTACTCGGAGGAGCCTATTCAAATTTTGGACCATAAGGAGAAGGTGCTACGAAATTGGTCGATGTCCTTGGTCCGCGTGCTTTGGCGGAACCATTCAGTTGAAGAGTCGACATGGGAAATGGAGGCGGAGATGAAAGAGAAGTACCCTGCGTTGTTTGTCTAATTTAAGGTCAGACCCTTGTTCTTAAGTTTTGGGACAAAACTTTTTCTTAGTGGTATATTATGTAGCGCCTCGCTTTCGATAGACGACAGACTTCATAATATGCTTGCACCGAGTCAGATCGTGTCACGACCTGCACCGGGTTTTCGAACGCGAGCTCGTAAGCATGCCAGCTACGTATCGAGCGGACTCCAGCCCGACTCGAGTACATATAAGCTTTCAAGGTCATGGTATCATGGCTAATATGGTAATCTACAGTGTATCTCAATCCACAATAATATATAAGACAAGAATGAACAATTATGGGTCAATGTCTGTAGCCCATTAGCATATTGTTCGATTAGACTCCAAGAATGATATGAGTCTATAAAATAAGCAGAATATATCATGGTATGGAATATAAAGCACGAGAGGATAATAAAGAAATATCACAAGCAAATACCTGTATCCCTGCAGGTGTAATCACTACCATCATGAGCCGCTAACTAACTCCATACAATCAGCTACCTGAGAGATCATCAGGTCCTCAGGGGACATAGCAAAATATATAAAAATATATCTATCTAACAGTTTAATCATGCAATAATATAAACATGATATAAACAGGAACTAGACATGAGACAGACATGTGGCTACTGACAGGTAACTATGAACACGGATATGGGATCAACTATGCATAAATGAACTGCTGGAAGAACAAGAGATCAATAGAATACCAAACTTTGCCCCGATGTGGACTCGCAGGTCAGTTTCAAGACAAGTCATCCTCGCCCCGTGTGTGGACTCGCAGGTGCAAACGGACAACCCTCGCCCCGTGTGTGGACTCGCAGGTTGTGGGAACGATACAGGAATAGCAGTTCAATCACACATACTTGCAGACACGACTCAGTCAAGATACAGGTAATGACATGGTACAACTCAGTCATGACACAAGTAAGGGCAACTCTAGCATGAACCATAATATGGACAAGCCTGTGTAACTACGCTATCAAGTCAGAAAATACTGATATTCAAGCAAGACAGTAAACTAGTAAACATGGTATCATATAAATCTATAACAACTAAGGTAACTGAATATAACATACTAAAACAGATGAACTATAAGCATAAAAATGAACTATATAGAGGGAGGCAAGGTATCTTGCCTTGTGGTAGCACGAAGATCCAATAATATACCGTCAACTAGTACGTCACAAAGTCCAAATCTCACAACTGTCTCCGAAAGCTGAAACAGACATTGCCAACATACTCAGAATAGTCAAGTTAGCTAGGATTGCCTATCCTTAAGTCCAATTCTGGATACAGGAGTAAAACGGTAATTTTGGGCCAAAACGGTGTCCGCCATTGGACCCGCTTTGCACCGAAAAGCGTGTCAGAGTCAATGGTCTCTAAAGTCGTCAAACTATATGTCAACATGTCTGGTTTTACGATACGAATCCAAACATATGTTCAAAGTTGGATTTCGGCAGGCCGTGCACAAAATCATCCGTTGAGTCGGACCGTAGGGCCCGCAAAACGGTGATTCGATCAACTGTCTCAGAATTAGACCAAACATGGGATACATGACCAGAAAAACGATACGGTCCTGTGGGCGCAAGTTTCGTCTCGATCTGACGAACGTGCACAAATTAATTAGGAAATTTGCACAAAGGTCGATACGGTAAATTTTGACGGATACGCATCAAATTCGTCGCGCACACGCGACCAATTTGAATTCCGTCAAAGCCCACACATTCACTGTCACGACCCGATCCCAAATAATTGGGTCGAACCGGATCATGCCCAGCCTGTACCGTTGTGAGACGGCGGCAGTAAGCTGTTCTATTAGCAGGTATTCACAACAACATCTATACATTTGTCACAACTGAATATATGAAAATTTTAAAACTTTATTCAACATCTGAAAAGTACAACTGGAAAGTAAGAACTGAAATGAAAAGCTGAATTCAAATTAACAATTTCAAAACAACAAAACTGGAAACAGGAAATAACTAGCTAAACGTTCGGCTCGTCGGCCTCAGGTCCTGCGTCCACCAAGGGGGACTCTGGCAACATCATAGGGTACAGAACCGGGTCATAATAGCTATTGTACAATAGCTCAGCATCCTCAATAACACCTAAAAATGTTGTCTCCAGTCAGGAGGGAGCAAGTACGAATATGTAACTCATATTTCAAGTAATAATGGAAAAGTGCAAGCTAAACAGTTTTAAACAATATTTTCCAGCATTCTACAATTGAAAATAATGTGATTTGAATGTGTAATCATCTATGACCGGCTTGGGTTATACAATAGCGTCCTAGCGACGCGATACGGCTTATCCCCGTGTGTAAGAGGGATAAGCTCGCACAATATGCAATATGAGGGGTATTGGCCATAAACGTTACACTATTCCCCCAATCCCCACAATCAATCAATCAATATCTGAATCCGTGTAGCAATGTGGTTTAAACATGCAGCTAGACAATTACTAAATAAAATACAAGAAAACATAACCGTAACTTGCCTCGATTTGTATGACTGGAATAGGATGACGGTTCCGGAGAAGAAGTTAGGTTCGTCTCCGAGATCCTACAGTTGGAGAATTTTGACTTAGAACCAATATGAAACCATTCTAGGTGTGCTAGTTATAATCTCTAGAATTGGTCCTAATTCAGTTTTAAGTTTATTAATTATTCTTCCGTAAACGTCTAACGTCGCATTCTACGTTCGTTGTTATTTAGTTTGTTAAACCAGTTAATTCAGTTAATTGGAAAAAAATAGCAATTACGGTTTAACTTAGGAAAACTTTGTATTTTTGTAATATATATATATAAACTAGTTTTCTTCTAGTGATAAAACATGAACTTGTTATCTTGCTAACATTTTATTCATTTAATTAACTTGGAAAAATCTTTATTAATTTTATACAAAATACTTAATATCCTAATTATAATTTACGCGTCCTAAATATGGAAACCAACCCAGAAAAGAAATGAAAATCAACCCAGAAAAGAAATGAAAATCAACCCAGAAAAGAAATGAAAACCTAGACTAACAATACAGGGGCACAGCTAACCAAAATAGAAATCTGGGCTTATGCCCTTACAAACTTTACATAAATGAAATTAGAGAAAAATTAGTTAGCTCTGAAAAATGTCCCGTATTTTAAATACTGAAAACAAAACTAATAAATAAATTAAATTAAATCTTAGGAGTCTCAGACTTGGTCCAATCGTCACTATTTTTAGCTAATGCCTCAACGTCTGGGTAAAACCGGTTTCGTTTGCATTTTGCTAGGGCCCACGGACTGGTACGGTCGTCGCCCAAAAATCCGATTTGAAATATTTTCCGAAAACCGATTTAAAATTCATTTCTAAAGTTTTATAAAAATTTGGGCAGCATTCCTTCTATATTCGGGATAACCCAAAACTGGGAAAATGTGCCAAAACACCCAATACCTATCCCAAACCAGGGAAAACCCAAAAATTAACTTCCGAAACAATTTTTTTTACATAAAAATTAAATTCACAGAATCATTTCCGAAGCTAAATCGAAAACCCGAAATAAAATCGGAAATCCCGAAATGAAGTCGGAACACCACAGCACTCAAAATCCAGAATACCACATTTCGGAAAAATCCGAAATAACCACAGAAACATCACAGAACAATTTCGGAAACTCCGAAAGCATTACGCCCACAAAATCGAATTTCCGGGAAGGAATCAGGGACCAATCTCATCATCGACTACGGAAACGGGAATACGAAATTATACCTTGGGTTGCTCGACTAGAGCTCTCAGATGATAATATAGAAAGAAAAACCACGGACAGCAGGTTCGAAAACCCCGGGACAGCGCTGGAATCACGCGAGGAGGGGCTGGACAACGGATCGGAACCCGCAAGATGTTGCGGACAGCGAGTTGGGCACGGAACAGCAGATCGGGTGGCGCGCTCGAGAACAGTACTGGCGGGGGTGCGCCGGCGGATGAGCGGGGCCGGCTGGTGGCGCGGTGCCGGAGCGAGGGAAAGCCGACCGGGTCGGGCCGAGAGGGAAGGCGCGCGGGGAGGTCCGGCGGAGGCCGGAGGCGGGCGGCCGTGCGGAGCGGGGTCGACTGTTGGCCGTCGGGGTTGCGGGCTGGAAGAGCCGGGGGCGGCGTACGGGGTCCGGAGGGCTCGGGTCGCCGGCCAGGGGCTGTCGGAGGCCGGCGGACGTGCTGTGGGCGCGGGGAGGGGTTTGCTTTGGGGGGAAAAATGGAGAGGGATAGAGGAATGGGAGTGGGGAGTTTGTGAGAGTTGGGGAAAGGTGCTGGTGGGAGTGGGTTATATGTATTCTTTTTTTGTGAATGAAAGGAGTGGTGAGGAGTTGTAGTAGGGAGAGAGGAATAAGGAGTATGGGGGAAACGTGGGCTGCAGGCTTGGTCGTGGGTGACCAAGCCATAGGGCTTTATATATATATATATTTTTTACTAACATATAATAAGTATTAAAGATTTTTAAAAGAGGGGAAATAAAGATGGGTTTCGAAAACGGGATTGGATTCGGGTTCGAATTGGTCCAGGCTCGGGTCTCGCAAACAAAAATCCCAATTATTATTTTGAAAATAATTTTGAACCCACCATATAAATATGATAAATATAATAATAATTAAATATTGCAACAAAAGAAAATTTAATAATTTCTAAAAATCTATTTAATCAAAAAAATGCGGGTTTCACAACCTTCCCTCCTTAGAAAATTTCGTCTTCGAAATTAAAGACAGGGTTAGGGGTTACCTCAATTCTCAAACAGATACGGATACTGCTTCCGCATCTGGTCTTCTCGCTCCCAGGTAGACTCACCTGGTGAAGTTGTGCCGCCACATAATTCTGACTATTGGCGTCACCGAATTCTTGGTTCTCTTCTCTCATCTGTTAAATATTGCCACTGGCTTCTCTGGCACTGTAAGGCTGGGTCCAATTTCCAGTTCCGAATGGTCCAAGATGTGGCTCGGGTCCGGGATGTAGCGTCTCAGCTGCGAAACATGGAAGACGTTGTAGGGTGTGAAAATTATGACACGCTGACATGAGACTCAGTCCAAGCCATACGCTCAAGGCCATACGCTCAGTCAAGGCCATACGCTCATCTAAAGGCCGTACGCTCAGTGAATATTTTATTATTTTCTGAGATGACAGCACAGTATGTATTTAATAAAGGATGAATCTGACACTTCGTCTTTCGTGCAAAGACAGCTGTCCAATGAAGACTAGCCGTCGTATAGGTTTTCGAAGAGTCGGTTTTGTCTTTTACGAGGACAGCTCAGCATCTCTCATAAATGTAAAAGCCATCATTACTGTCAGTTTTGATAATCTGTCAGCCATCATATCCGCAGTCACGACGCTCGAGAAGATTTTGTCAGTTATTGGAAGATATGGCGTATCAAAGAAGATTAATGATGGCCACGTGTCTACTTATTCAAACATGCCACGTGTCTACTTATTCAAACATACGACTCCTTCCAAATTAAGTGAGCGTATGGATCTCATACGACTCCTTCCCAACTAAGAGAGCGTATGGATCTCATACGACTCCTTCCAACTAAGTGAGCGTATGGACCCCATACGACTCCTTCCAACTAAGTGAGCGTATGGACCCCATACGACTCCTTCCCAACCAAGTGAGCCTATGGATTCCATACGACTCCTTGTCAAGTGAGCGTATAGTTTCCATACGACTCCCTGTCAATAATGTGAGCGTATCAGCTTTATATGGTTCTACGCTGTCCAAGTCAGCGTATGCAAGACATGTGCTTTCAAAAGCTAGCGTATGACTCTTCTTCTAAGGCAGCGTATCACAGCAGTTGTGTCCAGAATGATTTCCAACGAGCAGTTAACACACGTTCTCACGTGTCTTGCACTCAGTTATCCACTTCTTCAGAAGTTATGCAACGTGGCATTCATGCCATCAATCTCTTCTGAATATGCTCTACTACTTTCAACCGTACGCTAATGTGTCTCCATCAGAATTTGCCACGCGTCCCTGCAGTTATGCACACGTCAAGTAACTACCTGAGCGTATGCTTAAGGACAGTTATCCTGAACTCTATAAAAGAGAGTTTCTTCATCTTCATCAGAGACTACAGTCAATTTTAGAGAGAACAGAGAGATTGTCCAGTTGCTGTCCAAGTTCTTCGAAGTTCGAGTTTTCTTCATCGCATCGTCCAAGGGATAAAGTAATCGTCTTCTAGATTAGATTCCTACAGTTGTAATTTTCTCAGATACAAAATAAATAAAGTGAATTTATTTATGGAAAACAAATTGGCGACTCTGCTGGGGAATACTGTCTCCTCCAACGAGATAGCAACAACTCAATGCAATACTTCGTCGATCGGCTTGACGAAGAAGACGATGGTTGTACAATTCGACCAATCGGCTTATGAAGAAATGCTCAAGGCGAAGGAGGGCCGTACTGCTTCCTCCGCTCTTCCTGCTGCCAAGAAGAAGGGACGCTCTGTCTACGTCCCTAAGTCTTCTTCAACAGCCCGAGACGTTTCTGTCACTTCTCACGCTGACAAGAACACGTCTTCAACTTCAACTAAGCACACTTCGGCTTCTCTGAACACGGCAACAGTGGCTTCTCCTAGTCACGCTGACAAAGTTGGTTCTTTAACCAAGTCAGCGTGTACAAGAAAAACTATCTCTGGACATGTCAAAGTCCCTTCTCCCTCTATTCTTACGACAGCAGTCGGCTCTTTAGCCATTGATGACTCTGAGCGTATGGCATTCAAAGGGCAGCGTACGGCAAAGACAGCGTACAAAAACCAACATCAGGCAGCGTACACTAAGCCAAAGCCAGCGTATGCTAATAAAAAGGCAGCGTATGACCAGAAGTCCAAACTGAAGTCAGCGTATGCTAACAGATACAGTCCTTTGACTGTTTCTCAAAATCAAGCTGGGGGTTCTCTTCCACAGAACATACAAATGATTCCCCCTCAACTTGCACATCTTGTGCCAACCAAGGAGAAAGACTCTTTAGTCAACTCCTCTACTCCTAAGGTCTTTACCTCTGGAGTTAATTTGACTAGTACTCTTACTAGATCAAACAAAGGAAAATGCCTTTTGGCTAATTCCTCCTAAGATGGATTATTACCGACTCCCAGTCGGAATAATACACATCTTCCTTCTCTCCAAATTTTTCGATCTGAGAAAGACAAATTACAAGTATCCAAGACTGATATCAAAGTCAGATCTCCTACGGATCTTCGTAACAAGCTTAATCAGAATCGTCTCGGTTCCACTGAGACAAGTATATTAGACCCTGATGCAGAATATGCCAAAAATTATGTGGCTCAAATTAATCAGTCTTTATACACTCAAGAACCGAGAAGACAGAAGAACAAAAGACAAGTTTCTACACAGAAACTATCTTCAAGTAATTCCCAATCTGTTCCTACAGATCTTCGGGAGTATTTACAAAATAAACGGAGAATTGACACTCCATCAGGCTATGATATTGCTCATATTTGCCATGAAAAGCATGGTTGCAACTTCCAACCTCGAGTTGTGATTCAGTGTTGTTGTTCACCAAAAAGACAATCTATTTTCGAACGGATTCAGTATGAACCAATGTTGGATGAAGATGAACCTCTTTATGCTTCTGTCAACATGACCTCCAGAAATATTGGGGGTAGCATACGGTCTGATGCTATATCAGACTCTGAAGATGGTGTTTATCTCGGCACCCGATCCAGGACTGGAGCCTTGGCCAGGGTCTCTTCTTCTTCTCATCCAAGTGGTAATCCGGAGATCACAGAGGATTTCCTTGGAGAATCCAATTTTCCAGTATTGACTCCCGTAAATAGTCCCGGGAAAGATACTGATTCACACAGTGATGATTCAGAACAGACTGTTTTATCATCTATTCCTCGAATGATTACTACTTACATGACAGAGGGCAATCATGAACCTTCAACTAACACTGAAGCTCATGAACAAAGGATTTCTTCCTTAGAACAACAGTTGCGAGCTATGGCAGATACATTGAATGCTATGCACACTCTTATGCAAGCTCAGCATCAAACTCAGCAAGTCCAACATACAGTCCCTCCAGTTGTATTAAATACTCCTGTTGTTCCAAACCCGGAACCCTCTACTATTCCGAGGGTACAATCTAATATTCCTGTACAACCCACTCCAAGTCAGTCTGGAGCTGGGTACATATGCTGTCGTCCCTCCTCCCAATTACACTCAACAATTTATAACTCCCCAATCTTCTGGAATTGTTACTGAAGAGTTAAGGAATCTCCGAACTCAATTTGAGGCATTTAAACAGAAGGATGGTTTGCAAAGGTTAGGTATCAAGCAACCTTACCCAATAGAATGGAAGCAGGTATCGTATCCACCAAAATACAAACCTCCGACCATCTCTTTCTTTGATGGGACAACCTCCCCAAGTCAGTTCATTAATCACTTTGAAGTAATGACTGATCAACTGCAACCAAGTGACGCCCTCCTTACTCGGGTGTTCATTGGATTTCTCAAAGGAACGGCTTATGAATGGTATAGAAGTCTCCCTGACGGGTGCATTACCTCATTTGCCGGTTTCAAGCAAATGTTTCTTGAACGATTCTATGAAGGGCTTAATGATATGACCATGTCAGCCCTCATAAGAATTAAACAGAAAAATAATGAAACCACCGAGGACTTCATTGAAAGATTCAGAAGAGAAGCCCTCAAAATGCCTCTCGGAACTCCCGATGCAGTTACTATTGACACTTGCAAGTCGAATCTCTTACCAATTATCAGCATGTGGACAGGGTCCACTCAGTTCCAAGATTGGCCTTCATTCATCGTCAGTGCCAAGGCTGCTGAAGTCAGTGCTGAGACCTTCAAGGGTCTGGGGGTACAAATGGCTCCCAAGGAATCAAATCAGAGTGCTAGCAATAGTACTCGACCCAACAATCGCAAAGGGAAAGAAGCTCTTGAAGTCAATCTCCAAAGCAGTAGTCAAGAGGTAAAAACTACTCAAGCTACCCCAGCTCCAATAAATCAACAACAGAGACCTCCTCAGCCGAAGAAAGAATATTCTTTTGACGATGACGATGTTCAGGGTATCTTTGAATGCTTGCTCAAGGGTAACAAGATTCAATTGCCAGAAATTAAAAAGCCTGATGAAGCCAATAAGACAGATCATCCAAAATATTGTCCATATCATAGAATGCTGGGTCATACAATCCGGTCTTGCTATGTATTAAAAGGGAAGATTCAAGAGATGATTAAATCAGGAGCTGTGACACTAACACCCAAAGACAAAACAGTCACAGCAAATGTAATTTCAATGCAGTTCGGTGACTTCCCTCCTTTAATGGTGGAAAGTGGGATTGTTCCTATCCCCAAAGCAACTCTCGAAGTTGTAAACATCCCACCAGCACAGAATGACGGACTTGTTTCTGTCACAACTAAGAAGGGAGAGATCATGTGGATTCACCCGAATTTAATGACGGAGTTTGAAACTTCTTTCTCTTCTCCTCGGAAGATTCTTTCATCTAAAAAGAAGCTCGGGAAGACTAAGTCGTGCAATGTGACTTCTAGTTTCACACCCGATTTTTATCTAACCTCTACTTTCATCTTGGCAGGAAATTCACTCCCTACGGAGATAAAATCTGTACTTCAATTTGAAGATAGGTACAAGCCTGCTTTTCATCTATACAGTTCACAATCTCGTGAATTGATGGCGAAGATGGGTTATGATCTAGCCACTGCTCCTGGTTTGAACTCAGGCAAAGGACTCCGAGCACCTTTAGCCATCACCATGAGACATAATCAATCTCGTGTTGGCCTTGGTTTCTGGAATGAAGCTCTCATCAAACATAAAAGAACCAAGAGCAAGATAAAAAATTGCAACATGGTTTCCATAGACCCTGAACCAGAATCTGAAGTTGAAGTTCATGCTGGAACTCGGTCAGGAAAAATATATCTGAAAGATTATGCTAAAATTCCTGAAGAAACTTCTGATGTCCCTCCGGTTACAGCTCCAACACCAGTCTCTACTGAAGAGCCTTTAAATATTCCTGTTGAGACAGTTCCTTCTAAACCAACAGTAGCTGACAAAGGCAAACAACAAGTCCACTTCGACAAACCATTGAAGAAGTCATCTCCTACAGGACTTGAAAAGCCTTATAATTTTGATATATTGGCTCAACTAGCCAATACCCCAGCTAAATTATCAATATTCGAGCTCTTACGCCTCTCTAAAGAGACTCGAGAAACTCTAAGTGAAGCATTGCTGCAAGCAGAAACCTGCCTAACTCTTCTCAAGAAATTGGAAACAAAATCTGTTTCTCATTGCCATAATGTATTGGAATTTATTCCAAACATTACCTTTACGCAGGACGATATGCTGCTAGAGGATAATCGACATGACCGTCCTTTATATCATACAGGATATATCGATTCTATGAAGGTTGATCGTCTACTGATTGATCCAGGATCCGCTCTCAGTATTATGCCAAAAGCTATGCTAGATGCACTGAAGATACCTGTGCATAGTCTTTCCAGCACTATTACTACAATCTTGGGATTCAATCAAGGAAAAAGTGAGCCTTTGGGCAAGATTTGCCTCAAATTTCAAATAGGCGATCTTCGCACTAAAGTTACTTTTTACATCATCGACAATCATGGTTGCTCATACAATGCTCTATTGGAGAGACCATTCTTGCATGAACATAATGTCGTTCCTTCGACTCTTCATCAGTGCTTCAAATATGTTGATGATAATGGAGAAGTTCAAAAGGAGGTTGCAGATCTCTATCCATTCAAAGGAGTCAAAGCTTACTTCAATGACGCTCGCATGTACAAAGATGAATACTCAAAAGTCTTACAAGCTATGGATAATGATGATGAGATAGCAAAAGTTGGCACTTTTGTTATTCCTGTAAAAGGGCGTATCACTCCTCCGCAGTCTGTTAAATCATCTGAAGAAGGCTCACTGATAATTCCTGTCAGTGGACGTACTACTTCATCACCTGCCCAGGCTCCACAAAGTTCACTGATAATTCCTGTCAGTGGACGTACCACTCCCCCTCCACCTTCTCAGGCTAGACCAGATACTCTAGTCATTCCAGTCAGTGGACGTACTACTTATCCACGATCTTCTTCAAGGGAGCTCACCTCTTCTGAGCCTTTTGTTATCGATCTTAATCGAAACAAAACTTCTGATCGCTCTTCCTCTTCCCCTTTTGTCATTAATTTGGCTAAGTTTGATAAGGCTCAGCCTTCTGTTGTAAATACAGTATCTAATATTAATGAAGCATCTCCTTTGCAGTATATTGATGTCTGTAATCATGTACAAACTTATTTACAATTGCTAGATAGCTTAGAATCACTAACTATAGGGGTTGTTCAAACTCTTCATACAGACGTATCATTGGAATCCATACAAAAATCATACTTCGTGGTCCCTGCTAGAAAGAAGGGAGAAAATCCAATCTTCTTTTATAAAGGACCCCAGAATCCTCCTAACTTGGAAGAAGATGACACAAACGACGATACTGGAAGGTTACAACTGCGTCGCTACAGTCAGCAATCTAAAAATATCATCAAGAATATGGGTTATGACTTTAGAACCAGTCTCAATAATGGAAAAGGAAGAAGAATGCCTGTTCGAATTCCTCCATTAAAATATGGAAGGACAAAATGTGGTTTAGGTTACATTGCTCCTACTTCCTTTATCAACATTATTCATGAAGATTCAAAATCCGATGAAGACGAACGATCTGAGTCTTCTGATTCCCTCTCTTGGGAATCTGACACGAGTATTGGCGATCTCCATCGCTCTATTTTATCCATCAATATGGTCTCCGTTGGTGGCCCGCAGAAAATGATGAAGATGAGGATGATTTTGAAATATCACCCGAATCGGAACAATAGGCTCAAAGATTAGATAATCAATGGGAATTCAGGTTCGAGCAGAGGGAACCTCCTACTGAAGATAAACTGATCCAGATTGATGTTGGTGAAGAAGGGTCTCCTAAACCAATATTCATCAGTAAAAGTCTTTCAGAAACAGATAAGCAAGAAATGATCAAGCTTATTCATGATTATATCGATGTCTTTGCCTGGAGTTACGAGGATATGCCAGGACTAGATCTAAAGATTGCAATGCACAAACTTAATATTATGCCAAATGCTAGACCAGTCAAACAACAACAACGACGATTTCGTCCGGACATCATGGATGCAATTGAAGCTGAAGTCAACAAGCTTATGGCTTCTGAATTTATTCGAGAGGAACAACATCCTGAATGGGTGGCTAACATCGTTCCTGTCCTTAAAAAGACTGGCAAGATCCGAGTCTGTATAGACTTTCGTAATCTCAATGCAGCTTGTACTAAAGACGAGTTTCCTCTTCCAATTACAGATGTCATAATCGACAATATATGTGGTTTCGAACGAATGTCATTCATAGATGGGTATTCGGGATACAACCAGATCAAAATGTTTCCAGATGATGAAAAACACACTTCCTTCAGAACGCCGATCGGTACATACTGTTATACAGTGATGCCGTTTGGTCTCAAGAATGCAGGGGCAATATATCAGCGAGCAATGAGCACTATATTCCGCGAACATCTCCAGAAAATAGTCGAATGCTATGTTGATGATATTGCAGTCAAAAGTCGACGAAAGGAGGATCATATCCAAGATTTGAAGACTATCTTTGATTTAATGCGTCAGCATCAACTTAAAATGAACCCTACTAAGTCCTTCCTGGGCGTCTCTAGTGGTAAATTTCTCGGCTTCGTCATTACCGCTAAAGGTATACACGTGGATCCCGAGAAGATCAAAGCCATTCAAGAGATACGTCCTCCACGCACCTTAAAAGAGCTACGAGGATTTCAAGGAAGAATTGCTTATATCAGGAGATTCATTTCCAACTTATCAGGACGTTGCAGACCATTCAACAAACTTCTGAAGAAAGGTGTATCTTTCGTTTGGAACGAAGAATGTCAAAAAGTATTTGACGATATTAAACAGTATCTCATGAACCCTCCAGTTTTGGTACCTCCCGTCTCGGGAATACCATTCCTTCTATATGTTCGAGCCATGGATCATTCTCTTGGTGCATTACTTGCCCAGAAAAATAAAGATGGCCATGAACAGGCTATTTATTATCTCAGTCGCACAATGACAGGTGCTGAACCGCGTTATTCTCCAATCGAGAAAGAATGCTTAGCATTAATGTTTGCTGTTCAGAAAATGCGACATTATATTATCGGTCAAACGATTCACGTCATTTCCAGAGTGAATCCCATCAGAATTATGATGAAAAAACCTGGTATTCTCAACTCCAGACTAGCTAATTGGAGAATCTTGTTAGCTCAATACGATATGCATTATATTCCTCAGAAGTCAGTTAAAGGACAGACTCTTGCTGATTTTCTGGCAGCTCATGCAGTTCCAGAAGATTCTAAATTATATGATGAGATCCC
Source organism: Iris pallida (assembly GCA_029216955.1). Classification (NCBI taxonomy): domain Eukaryota; kingdom Viridiplantae; phylum Streptophyta; class Magnoliopsida; order Asparagales; family Iridaceae; genus Iris; species Iris pallida. The sequence goes on from JANAVB010024998.1 coordinate 4,308,197, forward strand.
AGATGAAGTCTTGGATTCAAATCTGATTTCTGAAGAAATTCCTACCTGGCGTCTATTCTTTGATGGAGCATCTAGAATAGGTCCTAACGGCGATATTGTCGCTGGAGTTGGGATTGTTCTTGTATCCCCAGAAGGATTAACTATTCAAAGGGCTTATTCTCTGGATCAATCATGTTCAAATAATGTAGCTGAATACAATACATTGCTCATCGGTCTTCAACTAGCTAAACATCTAGATATTCAATATTTGGAAGTTTATGGAGATTCCAAGCTTATCATCAATCAGATCAGAGGAACGTATGAAGTTCGTCATCAGGATTTGATACCTTATCATCGAGCAGCACTCTCTATAGCCTCATCTTTTGAAGGTTTCTTTATTGAACATGTTCGACGAGCCTATAATGTAGAAGCTGATGCTTTAGCTAATCTTGCTGCTGTATTAGCTATACCAATCAGACGTCAGCAAGTGATAGTGGTTTATAACCGAGAACTATTCTGTGTTGAGAATAATTTGGCTTTGGCTTTTCCTCACAAACCAGACAAAGATTCTCTCAACCTTGATGCTGGATTAAAGTTTGACAAAATGTCCTCGTCTTCTTCTGACTCTACTATGGAATATGTCTTTTCTAATGAAACAGAAGCCATAACTGAAGACTGGAGACGCCCGTTTCTAGACTTTGTTTTGTATGATATACTTCATGATAATCCGAGTGAAGCAGCGTCTATCCGGCGTCGATCTCTCAGATTCTATTATAATCATACGACGAAGACATTATATCGTCGGTCTTACGACGGTCTTCTCCTCCGATGCATTGCTGGTGAAGAAGCACAACAGATAATCCGTGAAGCACATGATGGTGTTTGCGGAGCTCATCAACCAGGTCCTAAACTTCAAGATCGTATCTGACGTATGGGTTATTATTGGCCCACGATGGTGGCTGACGCTATTCAATATGCTCGGAAATGTAAAGCCTGTCAAATTCATGCAGACTTTATCCATCAACCGTCAGAGTTCTTACACCCAACAGCGGCATCATGGCCTTTTGAAGCTTGGGGCATGGACGTCATTGGTCCCATCAACCCACCATCATCAAGAGGACATCGGTTTATTCTAGCAATAACTGATTACTTTTCCAAATGGGCTGAAGCAATCTCGTTATCTGAAGTCAAAACTTTTAGTGTTATCAACTTCGTCAAGCATCATGTTATCTATCGATTTGGTGTTCCTCGGCATATTATCTATGATAACGGACCGCAGTTCGTCAGTCAGAAATTTACTCGATTCTGCGACGATTATCGGATTAATAATTTAGCTTCTACAGCATATAATCCAGCAGCTAATGGATTGGCAGAAGCTTTCAATAAAACAATCATCAAACTCTTGAAAAAGTTTGTTTCTTCCAACAAACGCAACTGGAGTGAGAAGCTTGGTGAATGTTTATGGGCCTACCGTACCACAGTTCGCAATGCGACCGGATGTACGCCTTTCTCTTTAGTATATGGGTGTGAAGCTGTTCTTCCCCTTGAGTTCCAGATTCCTTCTCTGAGAATTGCAATCTCCAATGAACTTACAACAGAAAACAATGATCGTCTTCGACATCAAGAATTGGAAGCTCTAGATGAAAAACGATTGTATGCTCAACAAAATATCGAGCTGTATCAGGCCCGAATCTCAAAAGCTTTTAACCGGAAAGTCAAAGTCAGAGCATATCAGAAGGGAGAACTGGTCCTTACTGTCAGACGTCCTATGACCATGACACATATGAGCAAAGGCAAATTTGACGCGAAATGGGAAGGCCCATTCGTAGTAAACAAAGTCTTCTCTAACGGAGCATACCAGCTTGCCTCTATGGATGGGAAAGTCATGATGATGCCTATCAATGGCAAATTCTTAAAGAAATATTATGTATAATATTTTCATCATTCTCCAGCAAATATGAAATCAAAGTTAATTCTTCTTTACAAAAGTTATCTCGATATCGTTATCCCCAGAGGAAACTGATATTCCACCATGTATCATCTTCCCAGAGAATTTGATATTTTGTCTTATTAGATCCCCAGTGGATTTAATAAAGATCTTGTATAGAAAATCATGTCCATATTACCTCTGAATTTTCTATCTCAGTATGTATCATATTTTCTATTCTCTGAAAATAATATTTCGTCTTTTGATTTCCGAATCCAAAGATCATGGAAAATAGAATCTAAAGATATCTTTATATCTGAATTCTGTTTTCTCTAATCAGTATTAAACTAATTATCTTTGGTTTAATATCATGATAGAGTTGCAAAGTTTATTTGTATATTCTATTTTATTGAAATATGTCATGTATTATTTACCTCTGAACATGTTTTCTACAAAAAAATCATCCACAGAATTGGAATCAAGCCAAGATATCCATTTCAATCAAAATCAGAACATTGATTACAAATGGGTATCAAAACTTCAATACATGATAAATGTAAAAGATCTATTTAGGAGGAGTAATGATCTTCTGAATACGAACGATTACATTATTTATCTTTTCATCATGAGCTTTCTTGATTCGCTCTGCTGTTTCTGCTCCAATCATACGTTGGTCATATTCTACAATAATAGAGCTACGGCGATTAGTCTCTTCAATCTGATTGGTTTGCATCGATTCTCGCTCCTGCTGTAAAACTTGACAGCGTTCAGTTGCAGATTTACGATCAGTAGCAATCTCTGATTGTTCTTTTTCCACAGAAGCAATTTGCTCCTGAATACGAGCTAGCTCTTCCCTCAGCTTTCTAAGCTCTTCAGCTTTTGACGCTTCATCTTTCTCTAGGCGCTCCATATTCTGACGGGTACTTATTATTTCTTCGTCTTTCGCCATTAGCTCTTTGGAAGACTGAGCGAGGAATTCTGTCACAGCAATGTGCTGAGCTTGAGCTTCATTCTCCAATTGAGCAATCTCAGCTGCAGTCAGAGAATTAATGTCCTCCTTTTTTATCTCCCAATATTTATGGATATTTGCTTCTAAATCATTCAGGAGATGTTCAAAAAAGATACACTGGGTCCCATAACCAGCCTGTCTCAAAGCTGAAAGTGGAAAACTAGTCGCTTCTCGAAGACTCGAAAAGGGCATAGTCTCATCCTTCATAAGTCGTCTTGAGAATGTATCCAGATACGAATAAATAATATCTGAATACATCCCCATGATCTTTGCTATCCCTGTATCAAAATCGGGAGTCGCTGCAATAATAGGGGAAGGAGCAGGATGAGCCTCTATTCTTAGAGCTGAAGTTAGTGCTTTTGGAGAACTCGGCAGATGTGAACTCCCCTCACCCACATCAGTTTGAACAAGTGGGGCTTGAGTAGAACTCATAGCCGGTGCAGTTCCTACAGCTGTTGGAATGAAAGAAGCATGATCAAAATCAAAAGACAATAAAGCAGAGACAAGACAAAATTTTGATGAATAAAATATTACCTGGAGCTGGTTCATATTCAGTTTCCTTCGGATCATTCAGACCGGCTCGTAGTCTGTTCAGAGTACTTTCTGACACGGGATTTATTTCACTGCTTCCCGCCCCAGAAGTACTCGAAACTTGAACTTCTATATGCCTCTCCGGCTCTGGTGTCAACCCTGAGTGTTGACCAATGGTCTTCAGTGCATCAATTAGTGTTTTAGACGGTGATTCATCGTCTATCTCCATGTCTTCTTCTCCAGAAGAATGAGACGACGGTTTATAGTCAACTTGTTCGCTCTCTGAAGCTTCAACAATTAGATTGAGAGGAGTGGCTTCCTTCATTGATTCTCCCGAAATCAGTAAGTCATTAGCCGTTTCAGTCTGATGTTCGGCCTCTACCGCAGGCTGACTAATTTCCTGTGCATCATTGGCCATTTGTGGAACTGAGCCTATATCAGAAGGCATGGAAGACCCAGCAGGTTCAGGAATCTCTTCTTCAACAGGTTCTGTCTTTACAGAAAAATCAAATGCAGCTTGTTTTTCTGAAGCCAATCGCATAGCACGATCGGTAGGACTCTCTGCATCCAGACAAATCACGGATTTAGTTTTTGAAACTATCACTTTCCTTCCTATTCTTTTAGTTAATGGAACAGTAGGATAATTGTCTATTGGATCACTACCTGCTTCATCAACATCTCTGGCTCGATTAGACACAGGAGAATTCCTTGGAATAGTAATTCCTCCGTGACTTCGAGTCTTTGCTCGAGTAGCTCTTTTTGCAGCAGGACCAGCAGCACTTTTACCTCGCTTCCTCTTCGGGGTATTATCAGCAGATATACTTTCTTCAGCACTCTCGATGGGTACATGCAATGGTTGATGAAGGTCATCAGAGAAGAAAGTCTCCAAAACATCATCATCAACTTCATCAGTGGCCAGAGGATCTTCTTTGTCATGACAATCTCTAGGCAAGGCTGATTTGGTTGATTTCTTTTCAACATGAATAAAGCTTCTGCCTAAGATGCTAAATTTTTCATCAAAAGTATTAGCTGATACATAGAATCTAGCATAGGACGCCAATATTCTAGCTCCTCTCCGATAGCTGACCGGATCTGGCATAGAAAAGGTAGCCCCTGTACCTTTGGCAATATAATATAGCCAAGCTCTGGCACCATCAATCAACCCTCCTTGATAACCAAAACACGTCATTGCATTGCCTACATGCAACTGATCGTAACCAAATTGCCGAGCAAATCTGCTCGGGAGATATGGCTCTAGATAAGTGATGTTGTCACGGCGGCAGATTAAATGAGATGGCCTGATTCTCTTTAGCCATTCGGATATCATCCAACTCATTAGCACCAACGCTGTCAATCAATCTCCCAGGCATGCTCTCATAACCAACAGGTGGAGGAACACAAGTGAAGCTCCATAGTTCTCCCCTGTTTAATATAGTTCTGCAATCGGTCAAAGTGTCATATCTCTATTTCGGTATATGCTTGTACCTTTCCAGAAAGGTATCATCTGGTCTAGCCATCCCAGCACTCATAAGAGATTCGAAATGCAGAAGCAGCCATCCAAATAAATAGGTAAAGGGCATTTCTACCCGAGGAAAGGATGTAAGGCTCTTCCTTGCCAATTCGAACATTCTGTCTGTGTATGCCCTTAATCCAGCATTCAGACGGCAGGTCATTGCTGTCAGTAAATCCATCTTATACCCAAAAACCAGACGGACTACTGCGAAGACAACTCCTCTGTGCATCCTGTCTGCTGAACAGGTGCCAGGTACTACAAACTTTCTTAGCCAGAGAGATATAAAATCGGCCAGATGACCTTCAGCAGATAATTCTCGGCCACCCTGCTTAATATAGGTCTCTAACCTATCACCGGCTTTGTAGGTGTCTATATCTTATTCGACGATAATGTCGTCATGATTTGTCTCCCGGATTAATCTGTTAATCTCGGCTTGACTCAAAGGTTTAAATTCACCGACATACTGCTCAGATTTTTTCTTCTTTTGAACTTCATCAGTACGGCCTTAAAATAAATAGGCCATCCATTTGGAAGAATAACAGTTGGAGTCTCCTTCTCCACCTTGTCCTTTATAAAATGCCTTACAAATACTGTAATGGCACATCAATTCTTTAAAAACATAAAGAATCAGTGGGTTGGCTTCAGAAATCTTATTCATTTCATCAACAAAAGGGATATACTCTTCATATGGTAAATCTGCTGTTGGTAGCTGAGAAATATATGCCATTTCATGCAGGGCGAATCCCATCTCGCCCCTTGGGGTCATGAAGGTGCCGGTACGATAGTTATATCTCTCCGCTAACGCCAAGAACAGATCCGGGTTTGGCTTAAAACCATAAGTAGTACACTTAATGGCATCATATAGGCCTATCGCCTTTAACTGTGTACCAAAGTTCTGCAGAATCCATCTCACTAGAGCAGTCCATTTAGTATTTTCCGGGTTCACCAGGCCGGTAAGTCTCATAGACTGTTTTGGATATATGGTATTTTTCAGTTGAGCAAATTTGTTTGCAAAAATTGGGACTCTGACTGGCTTCAGCAGTGCCGAGTCCTCAGGAGGGATGGTGGCAGGTAGCAGTCCTCGCAGAGATGTGACATGTGGTTCAGTACCACTGCAGAATCTTCCTTGACGATATTCGATCCACCCAGCCTTTGCTTGTCGGGATGGAGTGATATCCCACTTCATCTGTCTTTGTTGACCCGAGTGGAATAAACGAGCTATATTGATGCTTTTTGTCAAGCCAGTTAGATACATGGGCTGATTCACATTACCATCCCTATGATAAGAATATGCTACTTTGTCCAGAGCAGGCTGGGAGTTCATGTCAATAGTATCTCCAAAAAGGAATGCTGGCTTCAAGTGGGTAACACCATCCACACTCTGTAACGGCAGTCCACTCATCAAGTTCAGTAAAGTATCATCTTCCTGATTTGTCAAAAGAGCTATTCTTATAGAAGGTCCATCGAATTGAGGAAAACGAACATGTGATAGGTCACTTCTATAGTTATTTCCTACACTTCCTTCAAATTCTGCCTCCTGAGCTAGAATATCTACTGCAAATGAAGAATAAAGTATTAGAAATCTTCAACGTCAAGAGAGGATAAAGTTTAACATACGCTCAGTTTTTACTAAGCGTACAGCTCAACATACGCTCAATTTTCCTTAAGCGTATGGCAGACTCAAGGTTCAGCATACGCTCAGTTTTCCTTAAGCGTATGGCAGACTCAAGGTTCAGCATACGCTCAGTTTTCCTTAAGCGTATGGCAGACTCAAGGTTCAGCATACGCTCAGTTTTCCTTAAGCGTATGGCAGACTCAAGGTTCAGCATACGCTCAGTTTTCCTTAAGCGTATGACAGATTCAAGGTTCAGTATATGCTCAGTTTATCTTAAGTGAATGATTTTAAAAGTTCAGTTTATGATCAGTTTGAGTGTATCAGCGTATGGTTGACATGATGATCATCAAAAATTACGCTAACACAGGAGTTAGTGTATCTCAATGAGACAAATTGCCATAGCATATTCTTTTAAGATAGCGTATTTTGATATCTCTATCAAAAATACGCGTATCTTACAGATATACGCTCCAAACATATTTTTTCGTAAAAACGAAAAACTTGGAATACGGCTAAACCCTAAAGAGGGAAGCATATTTGCTGACGTATTGACCCTAAAGAGGGATACGTTTTCTGAGTTTTGTTCTAACCAGAGCCCTAAAAAGGGAATAGTTATTTGTTCATCATCTTCATCCTCACCATAGAGAGGTTTCAATGGCCGTTCACTGCATGAAATACGCTGACTGGCCGTCTTCTTGGTGGTGGCAGTGTCGATGGCAGGATGAGACGACTCCTCAGGGGCTTTCCCCTTTCCTTTCGTAGAAACATCAGCTTTGGACGCCATTAATGGAGGTTGAGTCGAAGACGAAGAAGGGGAAAAAGGATTTTGAGTTTCTGAAAGCACTTTTCTCTCTCGAAAGCAAAAGCTGTGGTAAAGAAATAAAATAGGTTTTGGAAGACCTATTTATAGAAGAAAGGAAGAAGTTCAAACGGTGGATATTCTTTAAACAAAATCCCTAAATATTTGCACTGATATTGAGGAAGATAACAAACTCATGCCAGCGTGTCAGGACTTATTCTCATCCTAAAGTTCAAAGTAATTTCGAACTTTTGAAATTCATAAAGTTCGAAAACTTTGAAGGGGGTCTTGTAGGGTGTGAAAATTATGACACGCTGACATGAGACTCAGTCCAAGCCATACGCTCAAGGCCATACGCTCATCTAAAGGCCGTACGCTCAGTGAATATTTTATTATTTTCTGAGATGACAGCACAGCATGTATTTAATAAAGGATGAATCTGACACTTCGTCTTTCGTGCAAAGACAGCTGTCCAATGAAGACTAGTCGTCGTATAGGTTTTCGAAGAGTCGGTTTTGTCTTTTACGAGGACAGCTCAGCATCTTTCATAAATGTAAAAGCCATCATTACTGTCAGTTTTGACAGTCTGTCAGCCATCATATCCGCAGTCACGATGCTCGAGAAGATTTTGTCAGTTATTGGAAGATATGGCGTATCAAAGAAGATTGATGATGGCCACGTGTCTACTTATTCAAACATGCCACGTGTCTACTTATTCAAACATACGACTCCTTCCAAATTAAGTGAGCGTATGGATCTCATATGACTCCTTCCCAACTAAGTGAGCATATGGATCTCATACGACTCCTTCCAACTAAGTGTGCGTATGGACCCCATACGACTCCTTTCAACTAAGTGAGCGTATGGACCCCATACGACTCCTTCCCAACCAAGTGAGCGTATGGATTCCATACGACTCCTTGTCAAGTGAGCGTATAGTTTCCATACGACTCCCTGTCAATAATGTGAGCGTATCAGCTTTATATGGTTCTACGCTGTCCAAGTCAGCGTATGCAAGACATGTGCTTTCAAAAGCAAGTGTATGACTCTTCTTCTAAGGCAGCGTATCACAGCAGTTGTGTCCAGAATGATTTCTAACGAGCAGTTAACACACGTTCTCACGTGTCTTGTACTCAGTTATCCACTTCTTCAGAAGTTATGCAACGTGGCATTCATGCCATCAATCTCTCCTGAATATGCTTCACTACTTTCAACCGCACGCTAATGTGTCTCCATCAGAATTTGCCACGCGTCCCTGCAGTTATGCACACGTCAAGTAACTACCTGAGCGTATGCTTAAGGACAGTTATCCTGAACTCTATAAAAGAGAGTTTCTTCATCTTCATCAGAGACTACAGTCAATTTCAGAGAGAACAGAGAGATTGCCCAGTTGCTGTCCAAGTTCTTCAAAGTTCGAGTTTTCTTCATTGCATCGTCCAAGGGATAAAGTAATCGTCTTCTAGATTAGATTCCTACAGTTATAATTTTCTCAGATATAAAATAAATAAAGTGAATTTATTTATGGAAAACAGACGTTGTGGACGCCTTCGAGACTTGGGGGTAGAGCCACCCGATAAGCCACTTCTCCAATCCAGTTAAGTACTTCAAAAGGACCAATATACCTGGGGCTTAGCTTTCCTGCTCTGCCGAAACGGATGGTTCCTCTGGTAGGAGAGATCTTTACGAACACACTGTCACCTTCTTCAAACTCCAACGGCCGTCGGCTGCTATCGGCCCAATGCTTCTGTCTGTCCTGGACAATCCGGAGCTTGTCTCTGATCATTCTTACCTTCTCTGCTGCATCGATCACCATCTCAGGTCCAAGCAATACTTTTTCTCCTATGTCGTCCCAAGCAAGTGGAGTACGGCAACGGCGTCCATAGAGTGCCACGAACGGTGTCATACCGATGCTAGTTTGGTAGCTGTTGTTGTAGGAGAACTCTACCAAGTGCAAATGGTCTTCCCAAGACCCTCCAAATTCTAAGACACAGGATCTCAGCATATCTTCTAGCGTCTGGATTGTTCTCACTGATTGTCCGTCAGTCTGGGGATGGTAGGCGGTGCTGAACTTCAGTTGCATTCCCAAACTGTCATGCAAACTCTTCCAGAAGTGAGAGGTGAACCTGGTATCCCTGTCAGACACAATACTTACCGGAACTCCATGAATCCGGTAGATGTACCGCATGTACAGTGCCGCCAACTTCTCAGTAGATAGACCCACCTTGAAAGGAATAAAGTGGGCTGACTTCGTCAGTCGGTCCACGATAACCCAAATGGCATCCTTCCCTCCTTGGGATCGAGGCAGTCCTGACACGAAGTCCATCGTTATGTGCTCCCATTTTTATTCCGGGATGTCTAGCGGCTGCAACAGTCCTGTTGGTCTCTGTCTGCTAGCTTTTACTTGTTGACAAATTAAACATCTAGCCACATACCTGGATACGTCCTTCTTCATTCTGTACCACCACACTATAGTACGCATATCCCGATACATTTTGTTGGCTCCTGGATGTATGGAATACTGCGACTGGTACACTTCTTGTATCAGCTCGTTCCTCAGTTCGCCAGTTGGTACGCACAGTCTCGTACCATGCTTCAGTGCTCCGTCGCTGGCGATTGAGAATCCTTCAAGTGTTCCTGCCAGCACTTGATCTCTGAGTTTGTAAAGCGTCTCGTCTTAGAATTGTGCCTTATTGACTCTGTCCATTAGACTTGAACGCACTTGCAACTGCATCATGGTTGAATCAGCTCCTGGTACAATGGCTTCTCTTTCCAGTTTCTTTATTTCTTCTTCGGGCAGTACAATTTTCAGTCCAAGCTTTTTCATGTCCTCCAGCAAATGATGCTCCTTGGTCAAGAACATTGCCATCGAGTATCGACTAAGTGCATCTGCAATAACATTAGCCTTACCCGAATGATACTGCAGGTTGATGTCGAAATCCTTCATCAGCTCCAGCCATCGTCTCTATCGCATGTTCAGCTCCTTCTGAGTGAAAACATATTTAAGACTTTTGTGGTCCGTAAATATTTCCACTCTCTCTCCATAAAGGTAGTGCTTCCATAGCTTCAATACAAATATCACCGCTGCAAGCTCCAAATCATGTGTGGGATAGTTCTTCTCATGAGTCCGTAATTGTCTAGATGCGTAAGCAATTACTTTTTTGTGTTGTTGAAGAACGCAGCCCAATCCCTTACCAAAAGCATTACTGTAAATTGAGAAACCGCCGGTACCTGAGGGTAGCGCAAGTATCGGCGCCGTTGTAAGCCTCTTCTTCAGTTCCTCAAATGCTGACTGGCAAGCTTCAGACCAAATGAATTCTTCATTCTTCCTGGTGAGCTTCATCATCGGCTCAGCAATCCTGGAGAAATCCTTCATAAACTTCCGGTAGTAGCCAGCTAAACCCAAGAAACTTCTGATTTCTGCAACTGAACTTGGTGCAGTCCACTTCTCAATAGCAGCTATCTTCATTAGATCCACCGAAATTCCTTCTTCTGTGACAACATGGCCAAGAAAATCACTTTGTCTAAGAAGAATTCGCATTTAGATAGCTTACCATAGAGCTTCTCCTTCCTTAAAGTTTCTAAAACTTTTCTCAGGTGCTCTTCATGCTCTTCTTCAGTCTTCGAGTAGATCAGAATGTCGTTGATGAAGACAACAACAAACTGATCCAGATATTCATAGAAGATCTTGTTCATAAGGTTCATGAATACTGTAGGAGCATTCGTCAGTCCAAATGACATGACCAAAAATTTATACAGACCATATTTGGTGTTGAACGCCGTCTTTGGAATATCCTCCTTCCTGACCTTGATTTGATGGTAGCCAGACCTGAGATCTATCTTCGAAAATACCTTAGCTCCACTCAGTTGATCAAACAGGTCGTCGATCTGGGGCAGAAGGTACTTGTTCTTGATGGTGATGTTGTTCAGCACCCGGTAATCAATGCACATCCGTACGGTTCCATCCTTCTTGGGCACGAACAAAATTGGTGCTCTCCAGGATGAAGCCCCGTCTCTGATAAATCCTTGTGCCTTCAGTTCGTCAATCTGGTCCTTCATCTCCTTTGCCTACTTGGGGTTGACTCTGTAGCATCCCCGAGAAATAGGGGAAGAGCCAGGTACTAGATCGATGGAGAATTCCACACCTCGATCTGGCGGCAATCCTGGAAGACTATCTGGAAATACGTCCATAAATTTTGCTATAATAGGGTGAGTAGGCCCGGGTTCTTCGGTGATATAGGAGTAGGTAACACTCTTCATGTCTTCCGGAGCTCGAGAGATTTCAAACTCCGGTTCTCCCGTTGGGCTGAAGATTACACATCCTCTGTGACAATCTATTAGCGCATGCTGCTCACTTAACCAGTCCATCCCTAGGACTACATCATAGTTGGACAAGGGCATCACAAGTAAGGGTGTTAAGAATTTGTGGCATAAGATAGTTATGGGACAGTTACAAGCCTCAGTGATGGGTATGGGTCCACCACCGGTCATAACTCTACTAATTATCTTGCTAAGTCCCGTATCTAGGTAGTGTACAGAAATAAACTTTGATGATATAAAACTGTGTGATACACCCGAATCAAATAATGCTAGAGCAGGATGTGAAAACACATAAATGGAACCTGTGATGACATCAACGGTGGGGTCCTGCTCCGGTTCTTGCTCGTCTGCTGCTAGGGCAAAAGCTCGCCCGGCCTTCTGCTGATGTTGTCCGAACCGTTGTTGCTGAGTGGGTAGAGGAGCTCTTTGCTGAGTTGCTCCGGTCCGATTGAATGCTGTGGGGCAGTCCCTCACTTGGTGGGTGGCAGACCCACAAACTAGGCAGTGTCCCAGTTTCTTCTTGCAGATGTTCGCCTGGGGTCCTGGCCTCTTGCAGTAGTCGCAGACATGGATCTGCTTCTGAGGCGTTCTGTCACTGGTCCTCGCCTGATGGTGCTGCTGCTGGTGGTGCGAAGGCCTGTTGTTGTTGTTGTTGTTGGGCCTCTTCTGGTTACCCTGAAAGTTGCTAGTTCCAGGATACTCCCTCTTTGAATGAGAAGGTTGGCTCTTCTCCACGTCCTGAGCTCGTATCAGAATCTTCTCGTATGTCTTAGCGCCGCCTGCGATCACAGGGGTGCGAATTTCTTCCCTTAGTCCATACCTGAATCTTTCAGCACGATCCTTGGGGTCAGCAACCAAGTTCTGGGCAAAACGGCTAAGTCGGCCGAACTCTGCCGCATACTCTCCAACCGTCATGTTCCCTTGCTTCAGGTCCTGGAACTGTCTTTCCATCTCCCGCATCTCTGATGTTCGGAAGAACTTCCTGCAGAACAGTCTCTTGAAGGTGTCCCAGTCAAGCTATTTTTCCTGGAGTCGGGGTTCATTCCGGTACCAGGTGCTTGCCACATCTTGCAGCTGGAGTCCTACTGCTTCGATCTTGAGGTCCTCTGGGAGTCGAGCGACGCTCAAGAGATGCTCCATGCTGTCTATCCATTCATCGGCGTAGATGATTCCCTCGGTTCCTTTGAAAGGTCGAGGGCCTTTGTAATGCCTATTATTCGTATTACGTATTTTGGTATACGTATACGTACTTTGACTCGTATTGCATGACACCTTGCTTGGTTTATTTCGACATTTTCAATTGATTGGTTTATTCTTGGGTTGGTTCGGCTTGGCTTAAAAATGAACCAAAGAAAAACCCCTACCTACCACCCCCATCATCATTTATTAACCCCAACCACCTTTCTCTCTCTTCATTCAATCTTTTTCATTACTGCTCTTCTTCTTCTTCTTCCTCACCGAACCCCACCGTAGGCAAGTGCAACTTGCTTCTTAAGGGATCTTAATTTTTATTGTTCCATTCTCTTCTTTACATGATTATAAACCTCTTTAGAACTTGGAGTTTTTAATTTTGATGGATAGATTCTTCTAGATCTACATTTTAACTTTGAGTTCATGGAGTTTTCTTGGTTTTGATCTACTAAAACTAGTTATTTTCGAAAACTAATAGTTCCATGAGTAAGAGCACGAAATTTTGTGTGAAATTGGTTTTTGAATCACCTCATTTCGAGTTAAAATGAAGTTTTTATGGCCGAAACAAGTTTTTCTGAATTTTTATGTCGGCTGAAGAATGTGGGCTGGCGTAAAATAAAATTTTACGTAGGGAAGCTAGCGTAAAATTAAATTTTACGCATGAAGGCTTGCGTAAAATGAAAATTTTTACGATGGATTGTATCCAGAATGTGAAATTTTACGCAGGGAACCCTGGAATTGCGTATTTTACGCTGGATTGTATCCAGAATGTGAAATTTTACGCAGGGAACCCTGAAATTGCGTATTTTACGCTGGATTGTATCCAGAATGTGAAATTTTATGCTGGAAACCCTGAAATTGCGTAATTTACGCTGGATTGTATCCAGAATGTGAAATTTTACGCTGGAAACCCTGGAATTGCGTATTTTACGCTGGATATCATCCAGAATGTAATATTTTACGCAGGGAACCCTAAAATTACGTATTTTACGCTGAATGGTGCCCAGAATGTAAAATTTTATACTGGAACCCTCCCCTTTTACATATTTTACGCAGGATTGATTTTTTTGGCATAAAAAGTGCACAAAATGACTGTTTTTGCCAAATTAAGCTATTTTCTAGCCATAATTTCGAAAAACTTAAAACATGAAAGTTTTAGATCTCTGTCTCGCCTTTCCGAATATTTCTGGAGCACCTCAGTTTGAGTTCGTATGTGGAAGTTATGCCTCGTCTCTCGGAGTCGCATAATTTCTCCACAACTCTTGCACCCTGTTTATATTTAGTTATTGCATACACACTTATACCAGGTTAAATGTTAATTTTAAATATGTTCCATGACATAATGGTGTCCCATCGTGGCACACTTTTGACAGTGAATTTAACACGATATATACCCTGAATGCTGTTGCGACGGCTAGCATGTCATGACAGAATTGAGTGGCCTGGACACCGTGGGTGAATGTGTTTGTACAAATGAATCGGTAATGTTTGCATCATGTCTAAGGCAGGGATCCCTGAGTACCATGGTCAGAGATACCTACAGTAATTGATTAAGGCTAATAAACTAGAATAACTCAGTAGACATGAAGAGATTCCCAGCTACAGGCAATTCCGTTATCTGGGCGCATTAAGTGGACTTGTAGCCTACCGATGAGTAGGGCACATTTCCAGCACACAGTCACGTGTTGCATTCTCCATAAATGGACATTCGACCTGGATAACAGGATGGTCTGCAGGGCTTGTGGCTATTGGGATAATCTTATTGTATCTTGCTAGTAACTAGGTCTGTGATAACCCTAGTTAGTTAAAAGTATCAAGCCGTACTCTTAATTGGCCGTGATTGATTGGATGGAGTTTATCCCAGCTTAGTCTTGTCCCGATCCTGTACAAGATTGTGACACGACATGATTATTGAGGCTTGCCTTAACAATAACGATCGAGGGTCCAGTTCTGTTCAGGCAAAGGGTTACAACCCCGGTCCTTGTTTGGTTTAAGGGTTGTAACCTGGATCTAGGAGCAGTTCTGTGTCCTCTCTTAGTTATTGTCTTATTGCAACCCCATGCCACGCTCGTCATATTTTACCTTACTGCAACTACATGATTAATTCTTTATACTGGCCTTAACAATAAAGTTCAGGGGTCCAGTTCTGTTCAGGCGAAGGGTTATAATTCCGGTCCTTGTTTGGTTTAAGGGTTGTAACCTGGCTCCCGGAGCAGTTCTGAGTCCTCTCTTCGTTTATTGTGTTGTTACCTTATCATTAGTACTTAAGACGGATTTCTATTCAGGTGAAGGGCTGCAACCCCGGTCCTTGTTTGGTTTAAGGGTTGCAGTCCTGCTGCTTGAATGGTTTCCTCGTACTCAATTTAATTATTGTTATCTCTATTATTATTATGATCAATTCTTTTATAAGCTCTCTTTAATTATTCTATTATGATGTGCTGGTTTTAGTTCCTAAGTGAAGCCTCCTTTGTGGCACTTGCTCTTTCTGGGGTCTGACCCAGCTGGTTTTGTATGGCCAGATATCGGAGCAGTCCCAGAGGATCTACCTAACCTCCAGCCAGATGGTGACCACCAGGCGTAACCCTGGCAATGAGTGGGTTTCTTTTTGTCCTCCTACTTTATTATAAAATTATTCTTTTAAGGCGTTTAGCCGACGAGCACGTGTTAGCTCGATTGCACCTTTACTTATTGTCTGCTCACGGGCTGTAACATGATTGACAGATCCTAGGGTTGATCATGTATGACTTAACTCTTGCTAGTCTTGATATTTTGTACGACTAGCTTCATGATCATCCAATATGTAATGTATGGGACGCCTTGCTATTATATATTTGGTGCTCTGACATCTTGTAACTATTATTACTTGCTTGAGATTGAGACAATAGGCTTGTTCATGACCATAGGAGACTGTTGGCTTGTAGTTAAACCCTCATGTATCTAGACAGCCATGACCGTATAGCGAGGTGGGTTGCACTTCAATATACGTAGCTGGCTATGTACGCTCTCGCTCTCCAGTATACTGGTTCTGGGGCATTACATAATTTTAGTGGTGGCCCATGCAGGTCTTGTGAATCAAGATATGTGAGGGTTTACCGAATAGATGTCTCAATCAGCACTCGTCCTTGATCTCTGCCCCTATCCTCTTGATCCCTGAAAATCTTGACCTGACCACATGCTTGTAGCGTTGATCTGTTCTGGTCCTTCCTTATTGTTTCCTATGCCATCTTCTTCAGCGGCATCGTTCATGGACCTGCCGATTAGCAAGACGGAGCACCTCCCATGGACCAGCCGTAACCTGGAGATCAGGTCCAATATTCAGGGGTAGCCTCTAGAGTCATGCCTACTGGAAGAGAGCCACCAGTTCAGCCCGTCCAGCCTGCAGATCCTGATGATGGCACTTTGGTGGGTCTCATCAGGTCATTATTAGCTTTCCAGGATCGTCGGGGAGATGTCTTGTACCAGGCGGTGGCAGACGCTTTGACCAGAAGAGGTCATCAGGATAACAGCACGGCCAACAGCTTCAAGCGCCCGAACCCTCCATTCTTCGACGGCAGTGAAGATGCGATCGCTGCAGATGCTTGGATTCAGGACACGGAGGTGATTCTAGAAGCAGCCAGGACCCCAGAAGAAGAGAAGGTGGCCGTAGTGCGCCTACAGTTACTAGATCTTGCCCACAGCTGGTGGGCAGCACAGACCGATGGATTAGTGGCCCCTATTTCATGGACAGTATTCAGGGAGAGATTCCAGACCAAATATTTTGATGCTGTAGCTCGGTACGATCTACAGACGAGGTTCACCAATCTGAAGCAGATGGGCAGGATGGTCGATGGATATGCGGCCGAGTTCTCCAGGCTTAGTCGGTTTGCTCCCACCTTGGTGGCGACCGAGTTCGATAGAGCCCAGCGGTTCCAGCAAGGGCTTCACCTCGAGATCTTGTTAGCAGTGGAGCAGTTTGAGCATCAGACTTTTGATGCAGTACTGAGGGCAGCTAGGAGGCATGAGTATACCTTCCAGAGGATCGTGGATAGGACCGGAGGACGGAAGCGATCCTACGGTCAGATGAATCAGTCTTCGGCACCAGCCCCGGCCGCCAGGGCTTTGACTATTGGAGCTCCGAGGCGGGCGGCCTCAGTGACGTCGGTTCAACATTCCACCCCGACGCACCCTCAGCAGCAAAAGCAGAAGCAGTCTTCCACAGCAGGATGTTCATACTGCGGGAAGCCCGGGCATGTAGTATCTGAGTGTCGCAGAGCGCAGGAATTGTGCTTGGTTTGTGGTGCCCCGGACCACAGGGTTGGGAACTGCCCGAACAGGGGGAGTTCATCGGCCTTCTCTAGTCCTTCAGTTAGAGGACCAGCACCAGTCCAGCAGCAGCAGCAGCTGTAGTACCCATTTCTGAGGCCATTGCCGATGCAGGCCCAGGCATTCCAGCAGCAGAGACCGCAGCAGTATGCCCAAGCCCAAGCCCTGATCCAGAGCAGGCAGAGGAGTTTTCAGCAGAGGGGACCTGCACCCAGAGGATATGGTCAAGTGCTGGCCTTGACCATGGGAGAGGAAGAAATAACACCCGGTGAGGTAGTGGCAGGTACTATTCTCGTCAACACCTTTCCAGCTTCAGTATTATTTGATTCTGGTGCCTCGCATTCATTTATGTCTGCACGATTCGTGACACGGATAGGACTGGAACCCGAGTCATTATCAGTAAGGCTCAATATACTTACTGGTAACGATCTTGTGGGAGTAGATAGAGTGTTTTCCTCGTGTCGGATCATTGTTAGCGGTAGAGAGTTTCCCGCTAGGTTAATAGAATTCCCGATGGCCGATTATGATGTGGTCTTAGGGATGGATTGGTTGAGGGACCAGTATATGCCATGATAGATTGCCATATTGGCAGAGTTATTTTTAGCATCCCAGGCGAGCCGAAGTTTTCTTTTTCCCGAGGCGAAGTTGAACCTTCTCATTCCGTATTGCGGATGGCAGTAGCAGCAGTGCAGTTACCCCGGATCGTCGAGGAGTTTCCAGATGTTTTCCCAGAAGAGCTTCCGGGAATGCCGCCAGAGCGAGAGATCGAGTTCACCATAGACTTGATCCCCGGGACCGCACCTGTGTCAGAGAGAGTCTACAGGATGGCGCCGTCAGAATTGGAGATATTATACAAAATAATTGAAGAACTCAGGACCAAGGGATTCATTCGTGCTAGTGGATCGCCTTGGGGAGCCCTGATACTTCTTGTGAAAAAGAAGGATGGTACGTCCAGATTATGCGTTGACTAGCGTACCTTGAACTCAGTAACAATCAAGAACAGATATCCTCTCCCAAGGATAGATGACTTGTTTGATCAACTCAGAGGAGCAGCAGTATTCTCGAAGATAGATTTACGGTCAGGGTACCACCAGATCAGAGTCAGAGAGCAGGACATCCCGAAGACGGTATTCAGATCTAGATATGGATATTGGGAGTTCCTTGTTATGCCATTTGGAGCAACCAATGCGCCAGCTGTATTCATGGACCTCATGAATCGCATCTTTATGCCTTATTTGGATCAGTTCGTGATTGTGTTCATAGACGACATCCTGGTCTATAGCAAGAGTGAAACGGAGCATGAGCAGCATCTCAGAGTTGTCCTCCAGATTCTCAGAGAGCACCAGTTGTATGCCAAGTTCAGTAAATACGAGTTCTGGCTCGATCGCATTTCGTACTTAGGTCATATCATTACCAGAGGAGGAGTAGAAGTGGATCTCCAGAAGATCGTGGCTATCGAAACGTGGCCAGTGCCCAGCACAGTCGCAGAAGTTCACAGTTTTCTTGGATTGGCCGGCTACTACCGGCGATTTGTTTTAGATTTTGCTCGGATTTCAGCACCACTGACGCAGTTAACCCGCAAGGATGTACAGTTTGCTTGGACATCAGAATGTCAGGATTCTTTTGAGAAGTTGAAGCGAGGCTTGATGACGGCACCCATTCTCATACTTCCAGATGGGATCGGAGGATTCTCAGTGTATTGTGATGCTTCAGGCCGAGGTTTAGGATGTGTTTTGATGCAACATGGGAAGGTAATAGCTTATGCGTCACGACAACTTCGTGATCATGAGAGGAATTACCCAACCCACGACTTGGAGCTGGCAGCCGTGGTGTTTGCGCTAAAGCTTTGGAGACACTACTTGTATGGAGATAGGGTGGAGATTTTCACCGATCATAAAAGCCTGAAGTATGTGTTCACTCAGAAGGATCTTAACATGCGTCAGAGGAGATGGCTAGAACTGCTTGTGGATTATGATGTCAACCTGCAGTACCATCCTGGGAAGGCCAACGTTGTTGCAGATGCATTGAGCAGGAGAGCCGGAGTTTTCTTTCTGACAGCGCAACCAGAATTGTTAGCAGATCTTCAGAAGATGGGTATAGAAGTTGTCCTCCCTACCAGTATGGCTTTGATGGCCAGCGTGCAAGTTCAGTCCAGTATAGTTGAGAGAATCAAGATAGCTCAGTCCTCCGATTCTAAGCTTCAGCGACTTAAGACAGAATGTATAGCAGGACGAAGACCAAAATTATGCATTCATGAGGATGGTACACTTCGATATGGTAAGCGTCTTTGTGTACCCAGTGGAGATATCAGACAGGAAGTCATGACCGAAGCTCACAGTTCTCAGTATTCGATTCATCTCGGTGGCACGAAGATGTACTGAGATATCCGTCAGCACTTTTGGTGGAATGGCATGAAGAGGGAGATAGCCCGGTTTGTCTCTCGATGTTTGGTTTGCCAACAAGTTAAAGCTGAGCATCAGAGGCCAGCTGGACTACTTCAACCCTTGCCAATTCTAGAATGGAAGTGGAAGCATATAACCATGGATTTTATGACTGGATTGCCTAGATCCCCGGCTGGTAGAGATGCTATCTGGGTGATAGTTGACAGGCTCATGAAGGTGGCTCACTTTCTCTCGTTCAGAGTTGGTCAGTCGACGGCTCAGCTAGCGGAGATGTATCTCCGACAGATTGTCAGATTGCACGGAGTACCAGTCAGTATCACCTCGGACAGAGATTCCAGATTTACGTCGTACTTTTGGCGTAGTCTGCAAGAGAGTTTGGGAACGCACCTCCAGTTCAACTCAGCATATCACCCACAGACAGATGGCCAGTCAGAACGCACGATCCAGACTCTCGAAGATATGTTGAGATAATGTACACTCGACTTCGGCGGTTCGTAGAAAGATCATCTGCACCTGGTGGAGTTCTCGTACAACAACAGTTTCCAAGCTAGCATCCAGATGGCACCGTTCGAGGCACTGTATGGTAGGAAGTGCAGATCTCCACTAGCATGTGACGATGTTGGAGAAAGACAGATGCTTGGTCTCGAGTTGATCACTCAGACAATTGAGGTGGTCAGGAGAGTTAGAGATCATATTCGCGTTGTACAAGATCGTCAGCGCCATTGGGCCGATTCTTATCGGCGTCCCCTTGAATTTTCTGTCGGCGACCATATTTTCCTGAGGATCTCGCCTAACCATTGCGTCATTCGTTTCGGCGTACGAGAAAAGCTTAGTCCTCGGTATATAGGACCGTTCGATATTCTGGAGCGAGTAGGTGATGTATCCTATCGTCTCGCTCTTCCACCGTCGCTACGTGAGGTGTATGACGTGTTCCATGTATCTCAACTGCGACGGTATATCCCGGACCCGAGCCACATCCTAGATCATTCGGAATTGATTGTTGGTACCAACCTTTCGTATGAGGAGAGGCCCGTATCCATATTGGACCGGAGAGAGAAGATACTCAAGAACAAGACTATTAAGTTAGTCCGAGTTGCTTGGGGTCATCACTCTTTGGGTGAGTCAACGTGGGAGCATGAGGATGATATCTGATCGCGATATCCCGACCTGTTTGACTCGTGAGGTATAATATCTTTCTTATACCTCAGGCCTTCGATTCCTTGCTTGCATAAATAATTGCTTGATTGCTTAACTAATATAGCTTGCCTGTGATTAGTATAGCTTGTCCTTGCATCTCTAGCCTTTTGATTAAATTCTGAGGATGGAATTCTTTTAAGGTGGGGAGAGTTGTAATGTCTATTGTTCGTATTACATATTTTGGTATACGTATACGTACTTTGACTCGTATTGCATGACACCTTGCTTGGTTTATTTCGACATTTTCAATTAATTGGTTTATTCTTGGATTGGTTCGGCTTGGCTTAAAAATGAACCAAAGGAAAACCCCTACCTACCACCCCCATCATCATTTATTAACCCCAACCACCTTTCTCTCTCTTCATTCAATCTTTTTTTATTACTGCTCTTCTTCTTCTTCTTCTTCCTCACCGAACCCCACCATAGGCAAGTGCAACTTGCTTCCTGAGGGATCTTAATTTTTATTGTTCCATTCTCTTCTTTACATGATTATAAACCTCTTTAGAACTTGGAGTTTTTAATTTTGATGGATAGATTCTTCTAGATCTATATTTTAACTTTGAGTTCATGGAGTTTTCTTGGTTTTGATCTACTAAAACTTGTTATTTTCGAAAACTAATAGTTCCATGAGCAAGAGCACGAAATTTCGTGTGAAATTGGTTTTTGATTCACCTCATTTCGAGTTAAAATGAAGTTTTTATGGCCGAAACAAGTTTTTCCTGAATTTTCATGTCGGCTAAAGAATGTGGGCTGGCGTAAAATAAGATTTTACGCAGGGAAGCTAGCGTAAAATCAAATTTTACGCAGGAAGGCTTGTGTAAAATGAAAAAATTTACGCTGGATTGTATCCAGAATGTGAAATTTTACGCAGGAAACCATAGAATTGCGTATTTTACGCTAGATTGTATCCAGAATGTAAAATTTTACGCAGGGAACCCTGAAATTGCGTATTTTACGCTGGATTGTATCCAGAATGTGAAATTTTACGCTGGGAACCCTGGAATTGCGTATTTTACGCTGGATATCATCCAGAATGTAATATTTTACGCAGGGAACCCTGAAATTGCATATTTTATGCTTAATGGTGCCCAGAATGTAAAATTTTACGCTGGAACCCTCCCCTTTTACATATTTTACGCAGGATTGATTTTTTTTGGCATAAAAAGTGCACAGAATGACTGTTTTTTCCAAATTAAGCTATTTTCTAGCCATAATTTCGAAAAACTTAAAACATGAAAGTTTTAGATCTCTGTCTCGCCTTTCCGAATATTTCTGGAGCACCTCAGTTTGAGTTCGTATGTGGAAGTTATTCCCCGTCTCCCCGAGTCGCATGATTCCTCCACAACTCTTGTACCCTGTTTATATTTAGTTATTGCATACACACTTATACCAGGTTAAATGTTAATTTTAAATATGTTCCATGACATAATGGTGTCCCGTCGTGGCACACTTTTGACAGTAAATTTGACACGATATATACCCTGAATGCTGTTGCGACGGCTAGCATGTCATGACAGAATTGAGTGGCCTGGACACCGTGGGTGAATGTGTTTGTACAAATGAATCGGTAATGTTTGTATCATGTCTAAGGCAGGGATCCCTGAGTACCACGGTCAGAGATACCTACAGTAATTAATTAAGGCTAATAAACTAGAATAACTCAGTAGACATGAAGAGATTCCCAGCTACAGGCAATCCCGTTATCTGGACGCATTAAGTGGACTTGTAGCCTATCGATGAGTAGGGCACATTTCCAGCACACAGTCACGTGTTGCATTCTCCATAAATGGACATTCGACCTAGATAACCGGATGGTCTGCAGGACTTGTGGCTATTGGGATAATCTCATTGCATCTTGCTAGTAACTAGGTCTGTGATAACCCTAGTTAGCTAAAAGTATCAAGCCGTACTCTTGATTGGCCGTGATTGATTGGATGGAGTTTATCCCAGCTTAGTCTTGTCCTGATCCTGTACAAGATTGTGACGCGACATGATTATTGAGGCTTGCCTTAACAATAACGATCGGGGGTCCAGTTCTGTTCAGGCAAAGGGTTACAACCCCGGTCCTTGTTTGGTTTAAGGGTTGTAACCTGGCTCCCGGAGCAGTTCTGTGTCCTCTCTTCATTATTGTCTTATTGCAACCCCATGCCACGCTCGTCATGTTTTACCTTACTGCAACTATATGATTAATTCTTTATACTGGCCTTAACAATAAAGATCAGGGGTCCAGTTCTGTTCAGGTGAAGGGTTACAACCCCGGTCCTTGTTTGGTTTAAGGGTTATAACCTGGCTCCCGGAGCAGTTCTGAGTCCTCTCTTCGTTTATTGTCTTGTTACCTTATCATTAGTATTTAAGACGGGTTTCTATTCAGGTGAATGGCTGCAACCTCGGTCCTTGTTTGGTTTAAGGATTGCAGTCCGGCTGCTTGAGTGGTTTCCTCGTACTCAATTTATTTATTGTTATCTCTATTATTATTATGATCAGTTCTTTTATAAGCTCTCTTTAATTATTCTATTATGATGTGCTAGTTTTAGTTCCTAAGTGAAGCCTCCTTTGTGGCACTTGCTCTTTCTGGGGTCTGACCCAGCTGGTTTTGTATGGTCAATATCGGAGCAGTCCCAGAGGATCTACCTAACCTCCAGCCAGATGGTGACCACCAGGCGTAACCCTGGCAACGAGTGGGTTTCTTTTTGTCCTCCTACTTTATTGTAAAATTATTCTTTTGAGGCGTTTAGTCGACGAGCACGTGTTAGCTCGATTGTACCTTTACTTATTGTCTGCTCACGGGCTATAACATGATTGACAGATCCTAGGGTTGATCATGTATGACTTAACTCTTGCTAGTCTTGACATTTTGTACGACTAGCTTCATGATCATCCAATATGTAATGTATGGGACGCCTTGCTATTATATATTTGGTGCTCTGACATCTTGTAACTATTATTGCTTGCTTGAGATTGAGACAATAGGCTTGTTCATGACCATAGGAGACTGTTGGCTTGTAGTTAAACCCTCATGTATCTAGACAGCCGTGACCTTATAGCGAGGTGGGTTGCACTTCAATATACATAGCTGGCTATGTACGCTCCCGCTCTCCAATATACTGGTTCTGGGGCGTTACAGCCTTACTTCTTGAAACTCTCTATATCTCCGATCTTCATATAATAATACGCCTCTTATCAAATGAATGGCCTAAATGATACATAACTTAACTCCTGGATTTATGTTTACCTTGGCAGGTCGTGGCTTTAAGGAAGTGGTTCCTCCTCTCTCGAGGGCAGCCATAGCCACGTTATGGGCATTCTCCATGCCTTCTCTCATGATCGCAGTTTGCTCACGATGGGCTTCAGCTTGGGCTGCAGTCTGTTCTCGATGAGCTTCTGTTTGGGCTCTCTGGGCTTCAAGCACTCCTCGTAGCATGCCCACTAGATCGGTGGGATCCACGGGCACTGGTGGGGCAGCTGGTGCGGGCACTACCACAGGGGACTGCGGCTCAGTCCGAGGAAGTACCGGTTCGGCCGTTTATGCTGTAGTAGCGTAAATGGGGCGGGGTGCTGGTGCAGCATGGGGACGGTCAGTCAGCTGCAAAAGAGGTGGGTCCCGGCGTGCTTGAGAAGGTGGGGTGTGATTGGTAGATGACACCTCATCTTCAGCAAGGCCGGAACGGATAGTCTTCCCTTTGGCCATACTCTGGAAGGTTTAGGATGCAAACATAAGCAAGGTATCCTACCAGTCTATAATCAAACAAAAATATTTATATATATAATTCGGACCTATGTTGTGACAAATCACTGTTCTAGTGTTCTAATTGTTTCTAGGTATGTTTTTCTAAGTTATTGTTTTGGACCTGTATGGGCCACCACTAAAAATATGTCACGACCCGATCCCAAATAATTGGGTCGAACCGGATCATGCCCAGCCTGCACCGTTGTGAGACGGCGGCAGTAAGCTGTTCTATTAGCAGGTATTCACAACAACATCTATACATTTGTCACAACTGAATATACGGAAATTTTAAAACTTTATTCAACATATGAAAAGTACAACTGGAAAGTAAGAACTGAAATGAAAAGCTGAATTCAAATTAACAATTTCAAAGCAATAAAACTGGAAACAGAAAATAACTAGCTAAACGTTCGGCTCGTCGGCCTCAGGTCCTGCGTCCTCCAAGGGGGACTCTGGCAACACCACATGGTACAGAACCGGGTCATAATAGCTATTGTACAATAGCTCAGCATCCTCAATAACACCTAAAAATGTTGTCTCCAGTTAGGAGGGAGCAAGTACGAATATGTAACTCATATTTCAAGTAATAATAGAAAAGTGTAAGCTAAACAGTTTTAAACAATATTTTCCAGCATTCTACAATTGAAAATAATGTGATTTGAATGTGTAATCATCTATGACCGGCTTGGGTTATACAATAGCGTCCTAGCGACGCGATACGGCTTATCCCCGTGTGTAAGAGGGGTAAGCTCGCACAATATGCAATATGAGGGGTATTGGCCATAAACGTTACACTATTCCCCCAATCCCCATAATTAATCAATTAATATCTGAATCCGTGTAGCAATGTGGTTTAAACATGCAGCTAGACAATTACTAAATAAAATACAAGAAAACATAACCGTAACTTGCCTCGATTTGTATGACTGGAATATGATGACGGTTTCGGGGAAGAAGTTAGGTTCGTCTCCGAGATCCTACAGTTGGAGAACTTTGACTTAGAACCAATATGAAACCATTCTAGGTGTGCTAGTTACAATCTCTAGAATTGGTCCTAATTCAGTTTTAAGTTTATTAATTATTCTACCGGAAACGTTTAACGTCGCAATTCTACGTTCGTTGTTATTTAGTTTGTTAAACCGGTTAATTCAGTTAATTGGGAAAAATAGCAATTACGGTTTAACTTAGGAAAACTTTATATTTTTGTAATATATATATAAACTAGTTTTCTTCTAGTGATAAAACATGAACTTGTTATCTTGCTAACATTTTATTCATTTAATTAACTTGGAAATTTTTTTATTAATTTTATACAAAATACTTAATATCCTAATTATAATTTACGCGTCCTAAATATGGAAACCAACCCAGAAAAGAAATAAAAATCAACCCAAAAAGAAATAAAAATCAACCCAGAAAAGAAATGAAAACCTAGACTAACAATATGGAAACCAACCCAGAAAAGAAATAAAAATCAACCCAAAAAGAAATAAAAATCAACCCAGAAAAGAAATGAAAACCTAGACTAACAATACAGGGGCATAGCTAACCAAAATAGAAATCTGGGCTTATGCCCTTACAAACTTTACATAAATGAAATTAGAGAAAAATTAGTTAGCTCTGAAAAATGTTCCGTATTTTAAATACTGAAAACAAAACTAATAAATAATTAAATTAAATCTTAGGAGTCTCAGACTTGGTCCAATCGTCACTATTTTTAGCTAATGCCTCAACGTCCGGGTAAAACCGATTTCGTTTGCATTTTGCTAGGGCCCACGGACCGGTACGGTCGTCGCCCAAAAATCCGATTTGAAATATTTTTCGAAAACCGATTTAAAATTTATTTCTAAAGTTTTATAAAAATTTGGGCAGCATTCCCTCTATATTCGGGATAACCCAAAACTGGAAAAATGCGCCAAAACACCCAATACCTATCCCAAACCAGGGAAAACCCAAAAATTAACTTCCAAAACAATTTTTTTTTACATAAAAATTAAATTCACAGAATCATTTCCGAAGCTAAATCGGAAACTCGAAATAAAATCGGAAATCCCGAAATGAAGTCGGAACACCACAGCACTTAAAATCTAGAATACCACATTTCGGAAAAATCCGAAATAACCACAGAAACATCACAGAACAATTTCGGAAACTCCGAAAGCATTACGCCCACAAAACCGAATTCCCGGGAAGGAATCGGGGACCAATCTCATCATCGACTACATAAACGGGAACGAGAATACGAAATTATACCTTGGATTGCTCGGCTAGAGATCTCAGATGATAATATAGAAAGAAAAACCACGGACAGCAGGTTCGAAAACCCCGGGACAGCGCTGGAATCACGCGAGGAGGTGCTGGACAACGGATCGGAACCCGCAAGATGTTGCGGACAGCGAGTTGGGCACGGAACAGCAGATCGGGAGGCACGCTCGGGAACAGTGTTGGCGGGGGTACGCCGGCGGATGAGCGGGGCCGGCTGGTGGCGCGGCGCCGGAGCGGGGGAAAGCCGACCAGGTCGGGCCGAGAGGGGAGGCACGCGGGGAGGTTCGACGGAGGCCGGAGGCGGGCGGCCGTGCGGAGCGGGGTCGGCGGTTGGCCGCCGGGGTTGCGGGCTGGAAGAGCCGGGGGCGGCCCACGGGGTCCGGAGGGCTCGGGTCGCCGGCCAGGGGCTGTCGGAGGTCGGCGGACGCGCTGTGGGCGCGGAGAGGGGTTTGCTTTGAGGGAGAGAGGAATGGGAGTAGGGAGTTTGTGAAAGTTGGGGAATGGTGCTGGTGGGAGTGGGTTATATGTATTCTTTTTTTGTGAATGAAAGGAGTGGTGAGGAGTTGTAGTAGGAAGAGAGTAATAAGGAGAATGGGGGAAACGTGGGCTGCTGGCTTGGTCGTGGATGACCAAGCCATATGGCTTTATATATATATATATTTTACTAACATATAATAAGTATTAAGGATTTTTAAAAGAGGGGAAATAAAGATGGGTTTCGAAAACGGGATTGGGTTCGGGTTCGAATTGGTCCAGGCTCGGGTCTCGCAAACAAAAATCCCAGTTATTATTTTGAAAATAATTTCGAACCCACCATATAAATATGATAAATATAATAATGATTAAATATTACGACAAAAGAAAATTTAATAATTTCTAAAAATCTATTTAATAAAAAAAATGCGGGTTTCACATCCACGAAGTCGATACGCATCTTTTGATGCTTTTGGTTCGCGACCACGTCGTCCAGATTGGCGGGACGCACGTCGTATCAAAGGATTTTATTGTTTTTAAAATAGGTTTTTGTTAAACTTTGGGATCCGATTTCTCGACACGTAGTGGATGAAATCGACTTCTGCGAAATAGCTTATGGAGCCCTATATGTGGTCTATAACTGTATTCAAGTACAACTTCTAAACTGTTACAAGATCGATCGAAATCGATCCTCGAACATGGATGGGTGGACTGTCTTATGTTCTGTTTTGAACAGGATTTTTCGCTATGTTTGCATTGTTTTTTTTGATCGATCCAGCGCGCTATAATTAAATCTAATTGAAGACAATGTAGTATAGGTTGGCTGTATACCTGCGAAATCAGATCGAAAAAACGTCGTGTGAGTAGGTCGCGAGCCTGCTGCGAAGTCTGCCCGACGCACTGCCGCTGCTGCTGCCTTGCTCTGTTTGTCGTGCGTGGCGGCCCCCAGGGTGGCGTACGAGGCTAGGGATCGGGGAGGTTGGCCTGGTCGCATAGAGGATTAGGGTTTCGTTGTTCTGCTATATCGATATGTATATGTATACTGCGCAGAACAGAACGGGGTGGGGAGCTTACGCTCGGGCTGAGGTTGGTCCGCGGGTGGGATCGTGGGCAGGCCGGGCTGGGCTGGGCCTGGCCTGGGCTTTGCTTTGTTCTTTTTTTTCTTTTTTTTCTATTTTAGCCACTATTATATACACATATACGTATACATATTAATATATATATATATATTTATATATACACACAAATACATATATATATTTATACACATACACACATATACATATATATATTTATATATAAATGCACATAAACACATATATAGTATATATTTATATATACCTACACATATATATACATACACATTTATATATATATATAATATGTATATATGCATATACTTTAATAAATTATAAATGTATTTACACACCTATATGTATATGTACAACATGTATTCATGTATATACCCTAATAAATTATAAATACATTTACATGCCGATATATTCAATATATATATATATATATATATATAGATATATATATATATATATATATATATATATATATATATATATATATATATATATATTATATATCCTGATATATATCCTGATATATATATATATATATATATATATATATATATATATATATATATATATATATATATAAATAAATAAATAAATAAATAAATAAATAAATAAATAAATAAATAAATAAATAAATAAATAAATAATATATATATATATATATATATATATATATATATATATATATATATATATATATATATATATATATATATATATATATATATATATATATAAAATATATATATATAAAATATATATATATATATATATATATATATATATATATATATATATATATATATATATATATATATATATATATATATATATATATATATATATATATATATATATATATATATATACCACAAAAAAAAAAAAATATATATATATACCACAAATTCCATATAGACAATAAAATATTTTAAATATAATCAATATTAATAATATCTAATAGTAATAAATATATTTATTTAATCACCACAAAATAATAAAATAATTAAATGGTGGTTTGGTGAATCCATACTATTCACCTTTATTCGGGTCCAGAAAATTGAACAAATATGATAAAACAAGATTTAATAATAAAGATACTAATTTTTGTACAATTATTCAAATAATTCAAAATGTACAACAATATCCAAAATAATTTAGGAACTATTTGTACACACATAAATATGCCTATATGGTCGTCTTTGGTCTCACTACCAGATTACATGGGCTCGATTTTGGTTCGGGTCTAGTCCGAGCTAAATCGACACAAACCGGGTCTCCTACAAGTCAATAATATAATTAATAAATAATTTAAAATGTCTTTAGAGGTTAAGTCGCAACTTGGCTTGGTTTTCCTAGTTAGAACACACTTCTGGCTGAGTCTTCCTTGGCATGGCTAATACACTAGTCAATGCACGCCACTGCACTATCCGTGCCATGATTCCTAGTCGTCTAGAACTTCAAAACTTAACCATGGCTAAAGTCATCTACCGTAATAATTAACTAAACAATTATTTATAAAATTCAAAAAATTATAATTTAAAACAAATAAAAAAAATATTTCATAAATTTTCAGGAAGGGGAGCTACAGATCGGCCGGGAACTTAGATGGCCGTCTGACTCGATCGCTAAGCTTGGTAAACGATAACACCTTGCGGCATCGATCAAATCAATTTGGACGGATATTACAAAAATCGATCCAACTAATGGAACGACTTCTGTTGGAATAAGTCCTAGATGCAGCGGGCTGCGTCTCGGCGAGTGAGCTTTATATAAGAGTCCCTTCGATGGGACCGAACTGCTGTATGGTTTTTTTTGGAGCTTTTGTCGCTGGGTTTTGATGAAGTGCTTTCACGTCATTTTTCTGGATGCAATTTACGAATTTCGAAGCGAGGGAATAAAGAAGGAATCCTAACTAAGTATTGGTGCCATTGCAGGAGCTCGCGTAACTAAAGCTTGAACGTTGCGAAGCGCTTCGATAATCGACACGCTCGAAGAACTTGGTGGCTAATTCGGCCCCTTTTTTTCTACTCTGTCCCGCAAACAATTTTCTTTGCCTCGAATTCATTCAAATCGACGATGCCAAGTTAATTGCATGCCAATCCACTAAGGTCAAGAACTCGAGAAAAAACGTATTGATTTAGAGTAATCTACTCTGGAAAAAAAATACAAGTTTTCTCACATAAACCAGAAAGTTTAAGGTTCTAGTAAAAAGATAGACTATTTCACGTACTGCAAAATAATATGAAATATCGATCGTGGGTTATGATGCCTCGGATAATTTGGTGCCTACGGGACGCTAAATCGGGAGTACGGCTTGGGAAAATGAATCGTTGCATGAGTTGGGAGAATTGATAATGTCGTTCAATACTGTCCGTGCTATACAAAACTGTTGTATATATTAAACTGTTCACGCATTGGCAAGGTCATGGACAGCTTGTGCATAAGTTGATTTTTCGAATCGGTATCCGGGGCATCGGAATCGAATCGACCTAGGGGGAATGAATAATCGTGCTTCGGCACTGATGCATTGCGGGACCGTCAGTCAGGCTTGCAACCTAGACTGAACGGACCGAAATGCCGTTGAGATAGTCCCACGTGGTGTGTAACACCAATGATCGCGCATATAAGATAGTAGCATGCTCACCTATTGTCTTATGCAGGTAGTAAATATTATATCTATTTTTATGCATGGACGAGCACGACCGTGGTAAGAATTAGGATAAATCGCTATGTTTTACTGTATGCTTTATTACTCAAAGATGGCTATCGATATGAACTGAATTCATTTACTTCTAAATAGAAAGACAACTCTAAAGCATGCCTACCTTAACAATCAGAGTCGGTTTAGACGAGTGGGTTCGTCTCGTCCACTTAGCAAGTGTGATAATCCCCTCCCCTAATTTCCCCAGGTACGGTGGACGCTAGCTCTAAACTGAACCTGAAGTGCGGAGAGGCGTTTTGAAGCTCTTCCTATGCTGAAGTATTTTGAAGCCAATTCAATCGACGACTTATGTATAAAGGGGCGAATGTATGGAACGGCAAGTGTTAGTTCAGGCAGCTTGTTGAGTGTATTTCTTTCTGTTTTCAATCAATGTAGGCGCAACGACATCCAATATAATTACGACTTGCACTTCGTTGCAAACTATGAATGAAAAGCAAGTTTCTATCTGCCTATACTGCGTCTTATATTCTGATATAAATTATGAAGTTTCAACTTGGCATATTAATATGAAACTCAACATAACGTTCTTGCCTTGTACGAGTACAATTCCAGACTCGTACGGCATCACGCCTTAGCGAGGACGATCGATTCGGCAAAATAACACCGGGGACGAATGATTTGTCGACTCGGGGCGTGGCAGCACGTGTTACGATACGACACTGAGCGAGTTCATACCATGGCACGGGCTTGCGCATCTGGCTAGCTACTAGTGCAAAGGGTTCGTGCTTTGGTACATAGAATTGTTAGGTTATGTCTAGTTATTGTGACCTTGCATTGAGAGTCGGGATGTTCAATTGACGGATACGACTTGTACATTTTCGAGGGGCAGAGAAAGACAATTAGTAAGCGTATGGGACAGACAACATTCAGTAAGGGCCCTTGTAGGTTCAATGTTACCCGGTGGTGCCTCGGCTCGTGATCCGACGTCGTCCCGTACTTCGACGCCAAGTCCTTATTTACCTACCCATACGTACTAGGGTTGTCTTTAAAGTGCATTCATTTAGCTGGATAGTTCACCCTTTACAGTTATTCAGTATTTACTTTATGGCATGTTTCCTCTGTATCTTGTTATGTCCCCTGAGGACCTGGTTGCTTTCCAGATTTAGACGAGCACTTGCAGTTGACTGGGTGCGAACCAGGACTTGAGATATGACTTGCTGCAGAAGACGACGAGGTACTTTCTGAGGAGTTTCCTTGACTCAGGGTATGGTGTTGTTTAGGTTATGAGCATCATTATCTACTTAGTCGATGCACATGACTAGTTATCTTCTGCTTTCAGTATTTTCATTCAGTATTGTATTCCGTAGGCTTGTACCCGCCAGACTATTCAGTTGTATTTATTTCAGACCCCATGTATTTCTAGTTTTATATTTCAGCATTACTTTCCTTTGTTCTTGTGGATGAGATTTAGATATTACCTTTTGTCTGTGTAGTATAGTTACAATTACAGTATCGTACACCTAAGTAAGTCCATTAAATTGGGTAGCTCACTTTAGGTTGTATCAGCTGGCCAGGTTATGCCCAAATCTTATATATTTTGGGAGCGGGGCGTGACATGGTTTTAGTGGTGGCCCATGCAGGTCTCGTTTATCGTTTCGGTTACGTTACTGTGCCGACTCGAGCCTGCGATTAGGATTAGCAGTGTTAGGATCTCATCCACTTTGATTATCGCCTTTGAACCTCAACTCTTATTCTATTGCTGATTTTCTTGTATTCTGCTTCCTTCTGTCCCTTTTGTAATGAAACTCTGTCTATTTCAGAGGGATGAATTTGTATAGTGGACGCGCGACTTATGGCGTTGCCTCAGCGTCTGACACCAAGCCCAAAGATGACAGGACTCCAGCTCCATCGGCGGACCAGATTTTGGGACATGTCACATGTAATGCCCCAGTCCCAAATACTTGAGACTAGATACGTATCATGCCAGCTGTATACATACGAGTAAATATACGACTCGTATATATACATAAGCTGTAAATATAGAAAGCCAAGACACTAAATCTCATCCACAAAGATAAATAATAATATAAAAGCAACTTTGAGTTTGTCATGTACACAATAGTTGGGCGGAGATAAAGTCCACTACCAACCAAATTAAATATGGAAAAATATACAATGAAAGAATTTAGCAAGCGAGAGCAAGTGACGAGTCCAAGAGCAATCATCACAGAGGAAGGAATGGCCTTAGCTAGAGTACCTGCAAGAAATTACGAAACGTACACCTGGAGAGATCACCAGGTCCTCAGAGGGACGTAACAAGACACATAATATCATGCCAATAAACTGAATAGTAAAGCTCAACAGAAAAGTATGCATGAGTAAAGGTTCCTAACCATTCTAGGTGACATGCACTTTGAGGACAACATTCTACGCAGGGGCTGTAGGCTCAGCAGAGTAAATAAAGAGTGGCAGTAAGTAGCGCTCATCCGAGTCACTATCTGCCCTGGACAGAAGGTAGTGCTCATAAGAGTCACCCTCGGCCCAAAATGTGTGTAAAAATAAAATGTAGCCCCTACGCTAATAACTGTCCCCTCCCCCCAATGATACTATACATGCGTCGTCTCCACGATACTGTTTAATTCTTAATAACTGCCAAGTCTTCTACACAATCTATTAGCAGTTATATCCTAAAGCACGGCCTGTACGCACCAATGATCAGTCAGCACGCAAGTCCGCATCTATATACGACTCACAACTCACACACAATCCGTGGCACAATGTGACAGTTTATGAGATGCACTAAACATACGGTGGTCCCTTACCTTTAAGCCAATTGTATAAAATATAATAATTTGCATATATATATAATTTTTAAAGAACAACATAAAGAAAAAGTATGCATGATATTGAGCAAGAAATTAAACAGTAAAGGCAAGGTGTCTTGCCTGGTGGGTCGCCTGGGGTGGTATGATAATCCGACAAGTCTATTCTTGTCTAATAGCCATGATCGATGTGTAGGAATCTGCGGTCGCGAGAAAATAGGCAAGCATGATTAGTCATGAGTAATGAGGATAATTTAGAAGAATTTATGGAGTAGGCAATTTTAAAAAACTTAGAAAAGATTTATATTACTTTAAAACATGTTTACTTGTAAAAAAATTCACTTACGGGAATACTATGAAAAATATGTATATATAATAATTTTGAACATTATATCTTATTAGTCAAAATACTCCAAGTTGTAAATAAGTTTAAGGTGGAAATTAAATTTCATAATTTAAAATACTTCAAAAATATAACCGGTCAAATATATGTACATATAATTCAAAAAGAAAAATTTAAGTTAAAGTTTGCTAGAAAACATTTGTTCAATTAAGTAATAGTGAAAATAATAATGTATACATATACTATCAATATAGCCAATGAATATTAATATTAATAATAATAATAAAGCTAATAATAAGGATAATATTGATAACACTATATAATGATCATAATAATATTAATACTAATAATAACAGTAATATTAATACTAAATAATAGAAATTTAATAATAATAATAGAATAATAATAATACTAATAATAATGATAATGATAATGATAATAATAATCATAATAATAGTAATAAAATTAATAATAATTAATGATGATAATAATATTAATAATAACAAGGGTGTTACAGTAAGGATGTTTATTTGATAAAGTGAGAGAGTTAGAGGAGTTAATAATAATAATAATAATAATAATAATAATAATAATAATAATAATAATAATAATAATAATAATTACATTAAAAACCCAAAAGAGCACTTCTGCTCATTCCCTTCCCCCAATTATTTGACACAGAGCGAGAGAGGGCGAGAGAGAGAATGAAAAGAAAATGGGAGGGTTTCGGGAGTTACCGGCGATTTTTCTGGGGCGGTTGCCGAGGTCGGCGACGGCAGCGGCGGAGTCTGGGCGCGCTCCGGGCGAGGCCGGCGTTCGGAGGTTACCAGCGGAGCGGAGATCCGGGGCTGCGCGGCACGGCTGACCGGAGAGGAGGCGCTGGAGGCGGCACGATGGGGGCGGTCACGCACGGAACGGAGGTCGGGGGAACGACCACCTGAGGAAGGAGGCGGCGGCGCCGGATCGTTGCCGGGTCTGAGGGCGCAGCCCGGCGTTCTGGAAGCGGATCTCGTCGGAAATTGCGGACGACTGACGGCCGGAGGCGAGATAAGGGTTTCAAAATTTCTTCTTTATTCGTGTCGTGGTGGTGACGGGAAATGATTTGGGCGATGGCCGGGGAACTGGGGTGGTGATGGCAGTGGTTGGCGGTGGCGGTGGATCCGGTGGTTGGCCGGGGTGTCGTGGCCGACCGGGGTTCGGTGATGGTAGTACTGATGGAGGTTTGTCCGAGCGGAGGGCGGCGCCGACTGCACAAGGGCGGGATGGCCTACACGGCGAAGTGTGACTACGGCTTGGCCAACGGCTGGCCGACGAGCGCCGCGGAGGACGGCTGGGCTCCAGCGTTGGGAGGCGAGGTAGTGGTCTGCGGCTGATGATGGTGACGGGGATTATGTGATTATTATCGTCGTGTACGACGTGGATGATTGTACAAGTTTGGAATAAGATTTGTGGTGGTCACAGACACAATGCACGATATTACTGTGGATGGAAAAACTTGGAGGATTACCCCTCCTATATATAGGAGGTAGGAATTCCCAATTAGATAGGAAATTAGGGGATTTAAATTCTCCTATAGATAATGCCATATTTAAATTCAAATTCGTTTAAAACCATCTTAGATTTAAAGCTATTCAAATATAAGTCAATAAAAATCTTTTCAAACATACTTTATCATAATCAATTAAATTTAAATCAAAATACCATAATAAAAATCCTTTTTTTTCGAAAAGTAAAATATTAATATTAAATAATTTCGAAAATAGCATTATATATGAATTTAAATTTATGCTCCCCATATGTAATAACTATTTGCATAAAGCATAATTTTTCAAAATTACCAATAGAATAAAATATAGCCCTTTTATAATAAAAATAAATTTTAGCAATCGCGACACGACATATTTTATAATTTATAAGCAACTAGAAGTACCTTAGACTTATTTTGAAAATTAACTTATTTTGTATATGGAGAAAATCTTTTCCTTTGTGTGTCTAAAATATATACTACCTCACATATTCGTACCTGCACACGACGTACAAATACGAGAAAAATTTATTAAATAATAAAAAAAAATAATCGTAGTAAAAATTTAGGGGGTTTACATCCTACCCAACTTAAAAGAATTTCGTCCTCGAAATTTAGGAGTAGTTAGGATTGGTAGGGTTAAGGAGTTTATGGATCAAAATTTTAGCAATGATTTGAAAACGAAAACCAAAATCAAGCAATTTGAATAACGGCCATTTATATAACTGGACAAATAGAATTTGGATTTAGTTTAGAAGATGATCATATGACAACCCATCAGTATCCAAATTACCCACCATCAAATATCATATAATGCGTAATCTAAAAATAGGTAATAACTTCCTATAAATATCTCCATCATTCGAAACCCACATTCATGTCGTCACGATCTTTTAAGTTTGTGATTTATCAAAAATCATCAATGTCTTTCGATACTCCACTCTCCATCTATTACCCTTTGAATTCATATTCCATAAAAATTTCCTTGTACCTGTTTCCTTTTTCTATATTTGAGATCTACTCAAAAGAAAAACCTGCAGAATTTAAATTCAAAAATAATAATTGACTCCATTATCTCATGATAAAATTTTAATTCAATAAATATCTAATCCTCTCCTTCAATTTTTTTTCAACTAAATTCATCTTCCATAATCTCCTTTGAAATTGAATTCCAATACATCTTCGAATTATTTCATCAATTCATATTCGTAACTATTATAAAAAGAAATTTTATCCTCATAGTATCATAATTTACAAATCACCTTAAAATGACCTTGAAATCTAATAATATTAAATACCCTATTTATCATCTCAAAAATTTCTCAACAACGAAGAATCAATTTGTCAATCGAGGTGCCTACTCTCCTTTGATCATATCTTCCTAACACAATTTTTTTATCATAAAATGTTTTTTTTTCTTCAATCCTTTATTTATTAGTGTCTAAAAAAAATCTTAATTTATGATGGCAAAATGACTCATCTTCCATTCATATCAATAATCATCCTTGAACGGATTCCTTAAACATCAAAATTAAAATTACTCACACTCAAGGTTTGACTAACTAATTATTGCCAACCTTGGTGTCTATTTACCTTTGCCCCGCATTACATCCCTCCATTTATCTAGTAGGGTTGATCATGTACTTCAATTTATGACCAATCTACATATTTCTTGATATAATCTATCCATTAATCTCCTTTATGGATTTTTCTAATATGGACATGTATAACTGAAGAGCGTCATGACCAATTTCTATTCTTCGAGCAAAGAATCATACAAGGAACAAGGTTACCTACACTACGGAGGAATCATAGTAAATATGAGTGAAGTAATTCAATTGAAAGGGAGGGAAGTAGGGGTTGCTAATATTGCAAAAAGATGTTATGTGTCCAAGTAAATCAAAATAAGACATGAAAATAAAGGACAATGGTTAAGCAATCAAGATAAAACACAAGATTTAGCATTTAAGGGATTAGTAGATCTCAATCGTGTATTGGGTCGAAGAATTTGAGTCGAGACTGAGACCATATCTATAGCTAGGAAGTATATTGGTTTCATGGTAAAGGTTATAGTTTAGTCTCTTATGACCCAAAGTCATATCATGAAAATAGAATACAAGGAGAAGTGTTTTGGTGGCACGTGATACACCTACATGAAGGTGGGCTCGTCTAGGTCTTGCATATGGGATTTGTTGG
The DNA here is from genome assembly GCA_029216955.1 of Iris pallida. Lineage (NCBI taxonomy): Eukaryota > Viridiplantae > Streptophyta > Magnoliopsida > Asparagales > Iridaceae > Iris > Iris pallida. Next base: position 4,346,081 of record JANAVB010024998.1, read on the forward strand.
ATGGAAAGTCTGGTGTTGTGCTCCAAATATCCAAGTCACGGTAAAGAACACAAAATAATTTAATATAGGAAGTGGGAGTTCACCAAGATGATATTTATGCATGAATAAATTGGATTAAATTAAGGCACGGCAAAGTAAAATAAGTTAGGGACATGGTTTCTAAAGAAAAGGTACCCTTCTAGGTTGGGGTTAGTCAAGGAATAGTTCTAATCGTTTTCAAATGTCCAACGATTAGAAGGTCAAGATGAAAGTTTTTAGAATTGAGGGAAGGTCGAGCGAGTCAAGGTTGAAATATAATCACATGGTTGGTAGATAACTAACTCCACTTGTGTATGTGCAACTATCATGGTCATGGATGATATGGCAATTAATGAGGAATACTTGTATCCCATTAGGGTGACTTGCTTGCTTCTTGGTTCTCTACCAATATATGATCTAATTTCAAATTTCAAGTTCCTCAACAGTTTCGAAATAAATCTCAAGATACTCCATCAAGTATTTAATCATAACTTAAAGTTTAATTTTCTTTAAATAAATTCCAAAAATCCTTCATCATATCCAATGCGGCACAACTAAATCCTCATAATAAGCCATCACTTTGAAAATTTTCAATTCTCAAATGTACCTCGAGATAAACTCTTAGCCCGTTTCATCAATCGTAAATCATGTAACTCAAATTAAATCTTTTTTTTACCGAAATTTAAATATCCATAATCAAGGCTTTAAACTTGAAATCTAATTAACTCTTTAAATCATAGATCATATGACCCAATTTAAAATTTAAATTTTTTCTTCAAAGTCGCTTTTCATATCCTCCAAATATTTAATCAAAATTTTACCATCATTTTTAACTCCAAATTAAATAAACTTATAAATCGTACGACTCAATTTTAAACCTTAAGCTCTCTCAAACTAAACTTTCGTCTTCTCTAGTTGTTTAAAAATCATAATTAAAACTCCTTAATAATCTTGAGATAAACTTTATAATATTACAATCCAAAATTTTAAAGTTAACCGTAAATCATGCATCACAATTTAAAACTTTAAGATATTTCTCAAATCAATTTCATCCTCCAATAAATCATAAATATTTCTAAATTTCAAAAATCATAATTCCAAAATTTATTTTCTCGATCTAGCTATCCTCTTGTGTATACCACCTTGTAATATCAAATAACTTATCCTTTTATAGCGGTAATATGCTGCTACCCAACTTGGAACTAACTAATCCTAAGATCATATCTCTAGAAAAATTAATGCCTTCAAAATATAACCTCAATGGGTATTATTTGTCAATATAATCCTTCTAGCCATAGGGTTGACCAATAAGTATATAGTAGTGTAGTCATCTTCTAGCCATGTTTAAGCACGGGATGATAGGGTGTTGGTAGAAAGAGTTCAAGCAGGATGCAAATCAAGGAGGTCGAACGAGAGTTCGAAATTTGAAGTCAAGAAAGGATGTCAAGTCGGTGGATGAGATTCTAGACTCTAATCCTATATTGCAGGCCCGTTCGGTACAGTCATATAACCGAAACGGCAAACTTGACCTGCATGGACCACCACAAAAACATGTAACGCCCCAGTCCCAAATACTTGAGACTAGATACGTATCATGCTAGCTGTATACATACGAGTAAATATACGACTCGTATATATACATAAGCTGTAAATGTAGAAAGTCAAGATACTAAATCTCATCCACAAAGATAAATAATAATATAAAAGCAACTTTGAGTTTGTCATGTACACAATAGTTGGGCGGAGACAAAGTCCATTACCAACCAAATTAAATATGGAAAAATATACAAGGAAAGAATTTAGCAAGCGAGAGCAAGTGACGAGTCCAAGAGCAATCATCACAGAGGAAGGAATGGCCTTAGCTAGAGTACCTGCAAGAAATCATGAAACGCACACCTGGAGAGATCACCAGGTCCTCAGAGGGACGTAACAAGACACATAATATCATGCCAATAAACTGAATAATAAAGCTCAACAGAAAAGTAAGCATGAGTAACGGTTCCTAACCATTCTAGGTGACATGCACTTTGAGGACAACGTTCTACGCAGGGGCTGTAGGCTCAGCAGAGTAAATAAAGAGTGGCAGTAAGTAGCACTCATCCGAGTCACTATTGGCCCTGGACAGAAGGTAGTGCTCATAAGAGTCACCCTCGGCCCAAAATGTGTGTAAAAATAAAATGTAGCCCCTACGCTAATAACTGTCCCCTCCTCCCAATGATACTATACATGCGTCGTCTCCACGACACTGTTTAATTCTTAATAACTGCCAAGTCTTCTACACAATCTATTAGCAGTTATATCCTAACGCACGGCCTGTACGCACCAATGATCAGTCAGCACGCAAGTCCGCATCTATATGCGACTCACAACTCACACACAATCCGTGGCACAACGTGACAGTTTATGAGATGCACTAAACATACGGTGGTCCCTTATCTCTAAGCCAATTGTATAAAATATAATAATTTGCATATATATATATATAATTTTGAAAGGACAACATAAAAAAAAAGCATGCATGATATTGAGCAAGAAATTAAACAGTAAAGGCAAGGTGTCTTGCCTGGTGGGTCGCCTGGAGTGGTGCGATAATCCGACAAGTCCATTCTTGTCTAATAGCCATGATCGATGTGTAGGGATCCGCGGTCGCGAGAAAATAGGCAAGCATGATTAGTCATGAGTAATGAGGATAATTTGGAAGAATTTGTGGAGTAGGCAATTTTACAAAGTCTTAGAAAAGATTTATATTACTTTAAAACATGTTTACTTGTAAAAAAATTCACTTACGGGAATACTATAAAAAATATGTATATATAATAATTTTGAACATTATATCTTATTAGTCAAAATACTCCAAGTTGTAAATAAGTTTAAGGTGGAAATTAAATTTCATAATTTAAAATACTTCAAAAATATAACCGGTCAAATATATGTACATATAATTCAAAAAGAAAAATTTAAGTTAAAGTTTGCTAGAAAACATTTGTTCAATTAAGTAATAGTGAAAATAATAATGTATACATATACTATCAATATAGCCAATGAATATTAATATTATTAATAATAATAAAGCTAATAATAAGGATAATAATGATAACACTATATAATGATCATAATAATATTAATACTAATAATAACAGTAATATTAATACTAAATAAGAAAAATTTATTAAATAATAATAAAAAAAATAATCGTAGTAAAAATTTAGGGGGTTTACATCACAACCTTCCCGTCGACTCCATCGATTCACGTGGAACCCGCACCTCAGCCTGCACCAACTCACCAGGAGGGTCAGACTTCACCGGCACCAATCCAGCAGGAGATTCCTTTGCCTCCTCCGCCTTTTTTTCTACCTCAGATGCCGTACGTGCCACTTGCTCCCCCGATGGCTCAGCATTAGATGTTCCAGTTCTTTCAGACGATGATGCAAGTACAGTGGCATCAGACCAAAGCTTTGAGGCAGGGCATGATGATGATCCTAGAGAGGATACCTGCATCGCAGCCTGCACCAATTCACCAAAGGAACGTGACTTAGACGAGTATGATGCGGAGTTCATCCGCACTCAGGCAAGGAACTCGTATGCAGAGACATTAGAAGAAGCCAGAGTCCAGGAGGCCATCAGCCAGGATCCATTGATTCAGAGGTACCCCGCTACCACTAACGCACTAGCTGGAGGACAACATGGAGGACCGATCAAGCATTCAAGAGAGCACATTCAGCAGAGAGCCGTTCCGTGCCAGGTGAAGGAGTTCAAAACTTTTTACTTTTGCAGCAAGATGGGGCACATTGAGAAGGAGTGCAGAAAGAGGTTAAGGTTGTGCTTGAAGTGTTGATCGAAGAAACATCTTGTTATGAGATGTCCATGGCGTCGGGCATGAATCAGCAGTTAGCCTCGACACCAGTTCTGCCGAAAAGGGATATGTTTTACATTGACTATTTAATTATTATATTCACGTGTTGTTATATATGATGTGTCTAATTTCGAGGATGAAATTCTGTAAGGTGGATAGATTGTAAGCCCTCTGGATTTTTAGGGTTATTTTAAATTTTTAAATGATTTATTTTTGATAAATATTTTTATTATAATTATTTTTGATAATTAAATATATTATTCGTGACTTTGATTTTTGGAGCGCCAGAGATGTCAACCCCTCGAAACGCTCTTTATAATTTTTGATCTAGACAAATTTATCTTCATGTTGATATATCATGTCCCATCCAAACTTGTTTCCTTGTGCTCTATTTGTATCACAGAACTTTCGGGTCAAATTAGGCCATTTGAATCATTTTTGGTTATTATTAAATTTCCACTTTTATTTTTGATCATCATGTGTACCTTGCCGTGACTTTTAATTTAGGAGCACAAGAGTAGTCATTTTTTCCAAACCAACTTGTCGTGCATGATCTACTCGAGACACTTTTCACCCATGACCTTCGTGTTCCACTCAGACACACCCTCTTGTGCTTCATTTTTATCGCACAACTTTTCGAACATTTGACCCAATCTTGATTTACCCCACCGAGTCATATTTATTTCCAACTTAAATTGGAGACGCCATTTTGACCCAAACTGGTCGACCCAAGATATGGACACGAACCATTTTGAGCCTACTACATGCATGTCACTAGTGTCTCATCTAATTGAGTCTCCACGTACTATTTATTTATCCATGATTACAAATGACCAATTTAAGTTATTTTAATTACTAGGACCCAATTAGACCCAATTGTGACCCAATCCGACCCATCGGGACTCATCCCAAGCATCATGGCATCTCCCCTTCATCATACCCCCCACACACACAATACCAATAAAATCCTACAAAATACCACACACCATATGTCACATCACTCTCTCTTTCTCTCTCTCTCAAATTCAAATACACATACACCCTCACTATACACTTCCTATGCTCCTTGGAAACCCCACCCAAACACACACTCCCACACCCCAACCCCCTAGGCCGACAGCCAAAAGCCCCCTCTCTCTCTTTCTCTCTCTCCTCTCTCTACCTCATGGTTTACAACTCCCTCTCCCTATATTAAAACACTTCCATCACCATCACTATCACTCCTCTCTCTCTCTCAAACACTCCCTCACTCCAACCCCCATACCCGACAGCCAAACACCCCCCTCTCCCTTTCGGTCCTCACTCTCTTCCCCCTCTCTCCTCATCATCTTCACACTTTCTCCTCCTCCCCCTCCAAACCGAGAACAGCCCCTCTCTTTTTCTCTCCTCTCCACCCTCCATAGGTCGAGCCCCCCTCCTTCTTCACCTCTCCTCCTCCTCCCCCAACCGAGTAGCACCCTCACCACCACCACACCATTTCCCTCCCGCAGCCATTGCTGCCTTGCCGCTGCTCTGTAAAGTTGCTGCCGCGTTTCAGCTGCCGCCGTGCACCACCACGGCCGGCCGCCGCCTCGTCTAGCTGTTGTAGCAGTTGCTGCTGCACGAACTGCTGTTGCTGCTGCTGTCGTGCCTGCTGTGCGTGCGTCCAGTGCCGTCGCACGCCGCGTTGGTCCACCGTCGAACCACCCCTAGGCCGGCGACCCCCCCAGGCAGCGAGGCACTTCCTCCCGAGCGACTTCCCGACGTTCTGAAGCCGTACGCGCACGTTCCCGACGTTTCCACGTCGACGGGACGTGTCTCCGTCACGTTGTCGAGACCCCCCCCCGTACGCCGCTCTCGCTGTCGTGGCACTCCCACGACAGAGGTAATCGTCTTCTCCTCCTCCTTGTGTCTGTTTCCTTATACGCGTATCCTTGGGTGCCATGGGTTGTTTAGATATGAACTTGGTTGAGAACATGGATCAATGCCTATATATATATATATATATATATATATATATATAACTTGTATGTTCACATCCACATGCATATATATATATATATATATATATATATATATATATATATATATATATATATATATATATATAAATGGTTTCGAATATATAATATATATACAATTTCGTATATATAATTTTCTATATATATTTCCTTATATAATTCTTGTATATATACTCCTATATATATAATTTCATATATACGTTTTTGTATATAATTCTTGTATATATAATCCCCTTTACATATATATAATTATATATATATATATATATATATTCCCATAAATACGTATATATTTTCGTATATACGTATATATTTTCGTATATACATCCCCTTGTATATAACTCTTATATATTTTCTATATACATTTTCGTAGATATAACTCATATATATATTCTCGTATATATGTTTCCTATATATATGTAATTTCCTTTATATACGTTCCGTATATATATATATATACTTTTATATATCCTTGTATACAATTCCGTATATATATATATATATATATATTATATATATCTATATATATAATATATATAGATATATATAATTTTTTATATATATATATATATATAAATATTATATATATATATATCTATATTATTATATATATATATATATATATATATATATTATATATATATATATATATATATATCTAATATATATATATATATTATAGATATATATATATAATATATAATATATATATATATTTTTAATATATATATATATAAAAATTATATATATATATAGATAATATATATATATATATATAGATATAATATATATATATATATTATATATATATAGATATTATATATATATATATATATATATATAATATTTTTTTTTTTTTTTTTTTATATATATATTCCCTTTTATATACGTTTTCGTATATAACTTTATATATATATTCCCTTATATACGTTTTCGTATATGTATATCGTATATTTCCTTGTGAGCATGCAAACACTAGGAGTCCCATATCCATATATGTCACGCCCCGCTCCCGTAGGAGCGATCGTCCTCGCTAAGGCGTGATGCCGCACGAGCCTAGATTGCGTTCGTGCAAGGCGGGTTCCATAACGGTCGATTTCAGCGGCTGCAACGGGGTCGTCGCACAGAAGTCCCATGCAGTGATGTTGAATAATAGCAGCAGAATTTGAAGCAAAACACAAGTCATTGTAAAATACTCTTTTATTGATATTGAAACAAAGGTTACAATGGGACGCAAGGCCAAGATTATAAGTCTCTTAAGCTCACTCATCTCATATTTACAAGTCACTCAGCTCTCTCTCTTCTCTCAATACATGTCTTGAACCAGCGGAAGCTTCGGAAGGCGACGTCCATACAATATGTCCCGTATAAGTCTTGACTCGATACGGCCGCACGCTTCAAATCGCCAAGGAACTCCGTGCCTCGACGCATCCAAGCGAGCTCTATGCCACGAGCTTCTACCTGTGTCTGCACATGGAAACTATGTGGGTGTCAGTACTCAACTGTACTGGTGGAATGAGCTCCTCGCCCACCCATACAAAACCAACACGTTTGATTTACTTTGTGCAACATAGTCCATTCTTATCAATTGTCTTTCTAGTCTTATCTTAGGATCAGTTTTATGACCGACGCCTTGGCATACTTGTGTCTTAGGACCATCCCGTGCTTGCAACAACAACGTTAACTCATACCTTGTCTCTAGACCCTTCTTGTGCCAACAACGTTAACCTATCAAGTCGTGTTTGCCTTACGGCCATAATCAGGGACGCAACTATACGATAGACTCCATTTTCGTGTGACCGTGCTATCGCACCGATAACATCCTTATCCCTGCCTCAAGACCTTTCTCGTTTGCTAGCAATGTCAACACACCGACTCATACTTGTCTTTCGTGCCAAACTCTGGGACGTAACGACTCGGTCGTGCCATGAACTCGATTCGTGCTTCAATGTCTCTGAGGCAGTGCCTTCTCGCTTAGTCTTGCCTATACTTTAGTTTTGACAACGCGGCCGTGCCTCACATTTCGAGGTTGTGCTCAGTAATTCAACGTAACTTCACCCAACTTGCCCTACGGCCTTTCTCGACTTAACTCGCAACAGCCCAAATCAAACCAATGCAATTCTATGCCAACGACTTAACACTCGATGCCACATCCCGTGCCGAAGCACGTCGCCTTCGTTGTAGCCAAATCTTAGGCCCAGACATTGTGTCTTCTAACTGCATTCACATTCAACTCAACTCAATCCAAAGGCACACACGCGGATTGCCGCCCGTGCTGACACATCTATATGAATGGTCACTGGCATTAACTAGCCATCGTGGACATAGCCTGGCATTCGGGACCCTTGCACCGTAGGTAGCGATCCCCAATGCAAGTCTCCGAACTACCGGTTGCCTATTACCCAGCTCGGCTATACCGTGTTTCCTCCTTGGCCGAGTCGGTCCCGTGGCCCCTAGTTACCGCTCGAAGAAACATCGCCCTTGTCGACAAGTTGTCCATGACCACACGCCTACGCTAACTTCTAGACTTAACGTAATTGCATGGTCTCATCATCATCATTTAGTTCCTTTGCTTTACTTCTTCAACTTTTCATACATCCTTTTTGCAGAGCCCAAACCAGGGTTGCCTCGGCGACTGAACCACAGTCCCGACATATTTTCTCTCGGCGACTAACCATCGCTTAGACTTAACATTCTTTGAACTCCGGGGACAGCTACTGCATAGCCTTCCCACTTAACTTGAACGTAACATGTTTCTTAAGTATCGACAGACCGTGGCTAACTTTCTACTGAACCAACTAGGCTCGTGCCTTAAACCAACACATGTTCAACGCAACGCTATCACCCAAGTCATACCTCGTATGATGGGCCTTGGGATCGAGGGACTATTTGACCTGACAACCGCAGAAAGAGCGGGACAGCACTTGGAATGACTTAGGTCGACCAGCATAACTTGCCTAACTTACTCAAGCCTACAACTTAACCCGAGGGACGAGCAAAGGCTATGCCAAGCCTTGCGCAGTGGAAACGTGCATGCTTTATCGAGCATTTACGCGGGCGACGCCTATGACTTAGGCAAGCTCATAGTTTTGTGTCGAAGACCAACTTTCCTTCTCCCAAGCCACGGGACGAAGGACCGAGTGTCATTTTCAAAGCACGCCGTGCACCAACTCTAAGCCGACCGTTGGACCTTTTCATATTCTAACTCAATTCGACCCGTCGGGATTATTCCCTTTAGCTATGTAGATTCGTCTCTTTTATTATTAAGCCTACTTGTACAAGTTGAAAATATGCGATTTATTATGTGAGGGCAAAGATGAGACGAGTTCACCGAAACTACTCCACCTGAGCGAGCGGTCGCCTCGACCGAGCGATGTCTCCGAGTAGCTATTACAAGGCTAAGTCCGAACGCCGTCGGCGTTTCGATTCCTCCGATTGACTGAGCAGGACGGGGTACTACATCATACACCACTCAGAAAAAATTTCGTCCTCAAAACTTACTGAGTACAGTTATCGACTTATAACTTTGCTTCAACATCCTACGTTTGTCGCACACATTTTTCCTATGCATTCCTTAAATCTGAGCCACGCTCGTGCTACCCTTAATATTTTCTTCAAAACTCATGATCTCAAACTCCTCGACACTTTCCCGTTCCTCAACTCTCACTTGATTCAACATATCACTTAGTTGGAACGTGCACATATTCCAGGCGTCCCCAAAATACATGCATTTCAGCCAAGCTTCGTGATAGAGAATCCGCCATCACTACTCCAGTCAGATCGTGCATATATTCGGGCATCCCTGATATACGTGCATGTCAACCGAGCCTCATGAGTGGTGCCTCCACAATTTCCTATCGTATCGTACTCGGACATCTGTCTAACCGCTAGGCTATGTCTTTCCGTCAGTACTGGAATCATAGTTCCTAAACAACGACATCAACACTGACCCCATCCTAAGGTCAAACCAAGTTGATAGTACGGGAGTTTGCTACCTAAGCTCGCATCACTCCGATTTTTAAACTTCGAGCACAGATTTCCTATACACATCCGAACGTTCGTCGCACGGGGTCCGAGTCATTCAGCAAAGTTATCCTACGATAACTCACGTTTCAATCAATTCCTTGACATATCAATATCACTCGTTCATCAAGCCATTTCGCATAGTCTATCTCTTCGAACACGTTCTAGATAATCCACCTATCAGTCCTTCCAAGTCAAGCATGCTACGACACAATTTATCGCTAATCCATAATTCATATTTTATACTCCCTAAGTCGTTCATCCCAATTCACGTAATCGATCACAAGGTCGTCTGACTTAACAATATGTTGCGCCCCGATCTCACGCGAGTCTGATTATCCACGGTGGACGCGAATCACCATGCACGCTTCCGCGACATATTCATTCTCATCGGGACGTAACTCTTGTTTTGTATCCAGACTAATTCATTCTTGATGTGCGGATTGGACCTACTCAATCCTCAAGTTTCATTCATTCGTCAATCATAAGTCCTACAAATCCTCGAGTTCACCTTCGCATCAAGCCAATAAGTCGAAATAATCAAAATTGTCGCGTCCTGATTTTCTCAGTTCGATCATTACTGCGACATGAATCACCATGTCAGCGCTCACACGGAACGATCGCCCCAAATCTGACGCAACGTATGTGCGAGGCTAGAGTTGCGCTCACACAAGACAAGATCATCGACGTTGTGGTTATCCGCGTAACCATCAAGACACTTCTATTTTTTCTCCAACATTTATCTCAATCAAAATCCTACATATAGCATCCAACCGAACAATAACACTTGTACGATCGTCATTCGTCGAGTCAGAGTACCCCCGAGTTATCGAACATCGATCTTTGATACGCCTCAATACCATCGACGATATGCGTAACCTAACGATCTTCCTTTGCAACCAATTTTGAGTCGTGCTAATGATACTATCGTCCGACTGGATAATCTCCTTGACATTCAAATTCAAATTCGATCATTACCCCTCGAATCGTTCACAACATCAATTTTCTCAAACCAAATTCACGTATTATTCATCCGTCTATCTTAAGTTCTCGACCAACGTATTTTCTCAATTCGCATTATCCTTTTGCTAACTCAATTCATCGAACGACATTCATTCCAATCCTCAGAGTCATTTTCACACATTCGAATCAAACTTTTCATGCACGCTATCCTCTTGTCGTGCTAACCTTTCGTATACGATTCTTATCGATTTTCTCGATCAAGTCATCCATTCGTACACCCTAACTTTTTCTCGATTCGATTTTACCTACTCAACCATTTTGTATTTCATACTCGCGCAATCCTTGATCCCATACACGTTCTGTGCACGTTATCTCTAATTTGTTCGAATCTACTTATCAAACTTCAAGACAACGACTCACTAAATCGTACTCGATCTAAGGCTTTGTATATGTGCGACGCTTGCTGATAGACTCACCGTCACCCCGTATGCTCAATCGATCGATTGACATCCCTGAGGTTATCGCATGCACCACTCAAGGATGAATTCATTCAACAAATCCTCAACTTATCATTCGATTCACAAATCGACTTCTTCAAATTTTTCCGTTCGAAATATTTCTCAATTTCCAAGCACGTTCATCTATATCGCACCGACGTTATCGTCGCTCGATAGCACCCCTATCGATAGTCATCTTACTTTACTCAATCGAATTCAACTCATTCTTGCTCGACACTATTCAATTCCTGCACTCGACTTTTCTAAGGTCAACGCAACTTTGGTGTATATGCCCAGCCTGACTTAGCCAATCTTGCCTACGCGAACCATCTTTTTTTTGTTTCTTGTCAAAAACTATTTTTCTATGTAATTTGCAAAATAGTTAGACTTATTGTATGGACATCCCGTGGAATATTTGAGAGAGAGCGCACTAACGACATTAACTTGCGGAAGCAACATTTCAGAGTTTATGAAAACAACGGAGTTAAACAATTCAATCGATAGTCCAAGGACGTAAAGTCGTACTTTGATACCATTATGTCACGCTCCGCTCCCTTAGAAGCGATCGTCCTCGCTAAGGCATGATACCGCACGAGCCTAGATTGCGCTCGTGCAAGGCAGGTTCCATAACGTCCAATTTCAGCGGCTGCGACGGGGTCGTCGTACAAAAGTCCCATGTAGAGACATTGAATAATAGCAGCAGAATTTGAAGCAAAATACAAGTCATTGTAAAACACTCTTTTATTGATATTGAAACAAAGGTTATAATGGGGTGCAAGGCCAAGATTACAAGTCTCTCAAGCTCACTCATCTCACATTTACAAGTCACTCAGCTCTCTTTCTTCTCTTAATACATATCTTGAACCAGCGGAAGCTTCGGAAGGCGACGTCCATACATTATATCCCGTATAAGTCTTGACTTCATGCGACTGCACGCTTCGAATCGCCAAGGAACTCTGTGCCTTGACGCATCCAAGCGAGCTCCGTGCCACGAGCTTCTACCTGTGCCTGCACATGGAAACTATATGGGTGTCAGTACTCAACTGTACTGGTGGAATGAGCTCCTCGCCCACCCATACAAAACTAACACGTTTGATTTATTTTGTGCAACATAGTCCATTCTTATCAATTGTCTTTCTAGTCTTGTCTTAGGATCAGTTTTATGATCGACGCCTTGGCATACTTGTGTCTTAGGACCATCCCGTGTTTGTAACAACAACGTTAACTCATACCTTGCCTCTAGACCCTTCTTGGGCCAACAACGTTAACCTATCAAGTCGTATTTATCTTACGACCATAATCAGGGACGCAACTATACGATAGACTCCATTTCTGTGTGACTGAGCTATCACACCGATAACATCCTTATCGCTGCCTCAAGACCTTTCTCGTTTGCTAGCAATATCAACACACCGACTCATACTTGTCTTTCGTGCCAAACTCTGGGACGTAACGACTCGGTCGTGCCATGAACTCGATTCGTGCTTCAATTTCTCTGAGGCAGTGCCTCCTCGCTTAGTCTTGCCTATACTTTAGTTTCGACAACGCGGCCGTGCCTCACATTTCGAGGTCGTGCTCAGTAACTCAACGTAACTTCACCCAACTTGCCCTAAGGCCCTTCTCGACTTAACTCGCAACAGCCCAAATCTAACCAATGCTATTCTATGCCAACGACTTAACACTCGATGCCACATCCCGTGTCGAAGTACGTCGCCTTCGTTGTAGCCAAATCTTAGGCCCAGACATTGTATCTTCTAACTGCATACACATTCAACTCAACTCAATCCAAAGGCACACACGCGGATTGTCGCCCGTGCCGACACATCTATATGAATGGTCACTGGCATTAACTAGCCATCGTGGACATAGCCTGGCATTCGGGACCCTTGCACCGCAGGTAGCGATCCCCAATGCAAGTCCCTGAACTACCGGTTGTCTATTACCCAGCTCGGCTATACCGTGTTTCCTCCTAGGCCGAGTCGGTCCCGTGGCCCCGGGTTGCCGCTCGAAGAGACATCGCCCTTGTCGACAAGTTGTCCATGACCACGCGCCTATGCTAACTTCTAGACTTAACGTAATTGCATGGTCTCATCATCATTATTTAGTTTCTTTGCTTTACTTCTTCCACTTTTCATACTTTCTTTTGCAGAGCCCAAACCAGGGTTGCCTCGACGACTGAACCACAGTCCCGATATATTTTCTCTCGGTGACTAACCATCGCTTAGACTTAACATTCTTTGAACTCCGGGAACGGCTACTGCATAGCCTTCCCACTTAACTTGAACGTAACGTGTTTCTTAAGTATCGACAGACCGTGGCTTACTTTCTACTGAACCAACTAGGCTCGTGCCTTAAACCAATGCGTGTTCAATGCAACGCTATCGCCCAAGTCATACCACGTATGACGGGCCTTGGGATCGAGAGACTATTTAACCTGACAACCGTAGAAAGAACGGGACAGCACTTGGAATGACTTAGGTCGACCGGCATAACTTTGCCTAACTTACTCAAGCCTACAACTTAACCCGAGGGACGAGCAAAGGCTATGCCAAGCCTTGCGCAGTAGAAGCGTGCATGCTTTATCGAGCATTTACGCTGGCGACGCCTATGACTTAGGCAAGTTCATAATTTTGTGTCGAAGACCAACTTTCTTTCTCCCAAGCCACGGGACGAAGGACCGAGTGTCATTTTCAAAGCACGCCGTGCACCAACTCTAAGCCGACCGTTGGACCTTTCCATATTCTAACTCAATTCGACCCGTCAGAATTATTCCCTTTAGCTATGTAGATTCGTCTCTTTTATTATTAAGCCTACTTGTGCAAGTTGAAAATATGCGATTTATTATGTGAGGGCAAAGATGAGGCGAGTTCACCGAAACTACCCCACCTGAGCGAGCGGTCGCCTCGACCGAGCAATGTCTCCGAGTAGCCGTTGCAAGGCTATGTTCGAACGTCGTCGGCGTTTCGATTCCTCCGATTGACTGAGCGGGACGGAACACTACAATATAGTCAGCATTTATATAGTTCCGTTGTTCCCCTAGGTCAAATCGGTTCCGGTGTACAGACAAGTACCGTTCGAAGAACTAAACATTGTGTACAAGTTGTTCATTCTAGGGCCTAAAAATTAAGTTGTGCCATGAACCTACTAACTAGTGATCATGTTGCGCCACTGATATGAAGCTCAGAGATCAAGTTGCGCCGCTGAACAAGTTGTGCCATATATCAGACTGCGTCCAGTCTTATTGCACCAAAATCTACGTGGCATCTGACACTTAATGGCCATCATTACATGACAGCACTGACAACTGACACCACAGTGAACGAGAAAAATCTCTTTAAATCCCGCAAATTGTGCCGTTCGAGGAGAGTTGGTTGGCAGCTGTCATGTACGCTTTGTAAGTTTCGCCTAGACTCAATCCAGACAAAATCTTTAGTTGCGCCTAGGCGCAATCTGAATGACTTCTGCTCAAAAGCTGCCACGTGTCTAGGCGCAGCTCAATCAGGCGCAGTTTTACTCATTGACTGAAGTTTGCACAATCTGATAAAGTTGAGACAATTTTCATCTCTAAAGCAGGATGACGTGGCGCACATGCCACTAATCTCTCAAGACGTGTCTACTATCCTGTACACAACCATGCGTATCTCAATCGCATGATGCCACGCATCTAAATACAGTTAGTACATGACTTATAACTGAATGAAAGTTGGCACAACAGAAGATTGGCACAACCCAATGTGGCGCAATCCAGCCTCGCGCACATCAGAATAACAGCTAAAACAGTTATTTTCTGAACTCTATAAATATAGTTTTCAATCATTGTTAAAGCATCACATACATACGCACAGGGATCAAGAACTCTTGCAAAATTGCTGCTGCATTCTCCAGAGGCTACAGTCTTCAAGTTTACATAGTCCAAGGGATAAAGTGATCGTCTTCTGATCAGATTCCTACAGTTGTACTTTTCCAAAATTTATTGTACTTTATACTATTCTTTTAAAAGTTTGGAATAAACTTTTTATTTTTACAAACAAAATGGCGACTCTGCTGGGAATGTCACGACCCGCTCCCGAATAATCAAATACGAGTTGGACACGCCCAGCCTTTGTCGTTAGACACGACAAAGTAAGCTGTACCAATCTAGGGAGAACTATCCAGATATCAAGACAATATGAAAATACAGCATCTATAAATGTATCCCAGAGTAAAGTATAAGTATCAGAATTTATTACATTCCAGAAATGACAGAAAGTCTACTAGTCTTAATACATGGAAAATAATAGGGAAAAACTAAGGAAAGCTCTAGGCTTCTGCAGCCTCTAAGTCAAGAGCAGCACCAGCTAGCTCTCCTGCATCAATAGGCTCCTCGCCATAGAATGTGTCGCACAAGGCCTCCAACTCACCTACAACTTATCCAGTCAGGAGCGGAGCTAGTATATCCAGAGAAATGAACATGTACATCATGGTATGAATCAAGAAAACATGAATAAATGTAAAGTACAGGAAATGAGAACAAGACATAAACTGAACAGGAAATACTGAAAGTAAAACAGGGAACATGGTAAGAGTCCTGAGCATGAAATACAACCTGAACATGAAGTACAACCTGAACATGAAATACAACCATGAAATCCTGAAATACAAACTGAATCCTGACATGTGCAATAATAAAATACATCTAGATTGTGATCGGCTTGGGTAGATGCAATGAACCTGAAATGGTACGGCTTTGGCCCCGCATGCACGGTACGGGACCCAAGCTATTCACATGAGTAGTAACAGGGTTTGATCACATATCTATAGTATTTTCCCTCCCAGACGCAAATGATACATGGAACATGAAACCAGACAATACCGTGATATATCGTATCATCAAGGAGATACAAGAATGGATATAAAAGACATGAGAAATGAACAAATTCGAGGAGTATACTTGCCTTGCTCTGGGTGATCGAGAAAGGGTAGTAAAGCTGGATGTCCTCCTGTTTTAGAATTTTAGTACAAATTGATTAACATCTAAACATAGCTATTTAGCTAAAACTCACTTTCATAATCTAGGTATCTAAAATGAAACTAATCTATTCTGAAACATGATATTTCTAAGCATAACACAAGTCTAGCCTAAGCCATAATCCAATTATGGAAGATTCATAAATATACTAATTGGTTTCATACATATATATTACACAAGGTATTTGTAGGCCATCAAGGTCATTCTTCCTAAGCTTGATATAAAAGATTTGAAAGATACATATGACCTGACAATAGTTATCCTTCATCCTAGCCTAAGGTTCCATATTAGTCTTTATTCCATAGGACAACCATAGATTGCTCTTAGTGCCTCAGTTTCATATTATGATAAAATTCAGCAGTTCATAGATACCCAAATTGGAATTCAATCACAACATATGAGAAGGATGGAGGATGTTGTGACAATCTCATGTGTCAACTCAAGTTGGAACCCAAGTTTAGAGCTGCAGTAACAGTGCAAAATACCAGGTTGACCTTTCTACTGAACAGCTTAAAATTAGGAAATTAGACACTGTAATTACAGTACACACTAAAACCTATCAGTCTTAACAAGACTGATACAAAAGGTGTTGGTCCCAGGAATCAATCCAACAGGACTGTCCTCACAGTTCCTTAACCAGCAATGGCACTTCACTGCCACAGGCTCAAAATACAGGTTTCCTCTAATACTACGAGTTAACCATCATATATTAGCAGCAGTTAAAGACATCAACAGATTATAGAAAAATATACCTACTGAACTCTAAGTGAAAATACCTAACACAAAACCTTAATTTGTTACCAGGTTGGTTATGCCTTAAAATTACAAGTTGAATTAAGACTTAGATATAAAAATAACTAAGACCAACCTATACAGTCCCTAACAGGATTGCTAACAGTGGCAGGATGTTTGTTCAAGTTGCAGGACAATGGTGAGACTGCTATCCATAGCCTGTTATATAAATTCCCAGGTTTTACTAGCTTCAGTGATCTGGAACTAAGGTAAAGTATATGCTGCCAGGGAAATACACAGCTCAGGTACCACATGTATCCAAGTTCCATAGTTCAAATGTTAAAACCACACATTTAAACCCACTGCAATTAGATTGAATATCCAATGCAAAGTCTGTTTGAAATAAGTAAATCAAGCTATTCACATCAGTTGGTTCCAGACTTGGCCTATTCAGTCTTTAATCAAGACTGATACACCAATCTTGACTAAAGTACATCTGTAGTCCAGAACAGAGCCTACCACTCATCCTGTCATTACATACCCAGTCCATAATATCAGTATCAATACAACCCAGGTCCAATTCCTTCCTGAAAATGTTGCTACTGTATCAAACATATTTCAGTCTAATCCTAGGACTGAACAGGTTCCCAGTTATCAGTCCATAACTCAATTGATATATATATCGAGTTAGGCCCAAGACTGAATTTAAATCCTGAATACTTCATGACTGATTGCAATCTAAACTAATTGGTAAATCATGATACATGCTTAAACTCGAAAGAATGTTAGGAACTCCTTAGACATTTCACCTTGCCCTCTCCTCCATATGGCTAGCTATCAACCCAAGACTCTAGGCTGAAAATCCCCCTGGTTCAGGAGAGTCAATCCTGATTAGGAGTCCTGCTAACTGATATAACAGTCCTTGCATGAATTGAAGTTCTGAAATTGGAAATCAGTCTTGGTTTAAGACTGACACCACAATTTCCTCCTTGAAAACAGTCTCTACCATCCTATTATATCATTGTTCGGTCAACACACCCTCATCATTAAATATGGATAAATCTACAGGTATTGGTTCAGAACTGCAAGGTCGAAATGAACACAATAAACTCAAGTGTAAATCCTGTCGAGGTTCTACAGTCCAGATTATTACTATAGTATTAATCCTATCAAGAATACACAAAATACTTTAGTTGAAGGTTCATAAGTAAGTGGTCTCAAGGGCAGTCCACAAGTCGATACATTCCAGTCCCACACAGGTAGAACATTCAGTTGTTAGATTAAGACCAGGCTTCATATACCAGGGCCAAATCAACCATTACCTAATCTGTTTGTAGACTAAGTGTTCAGTCCACATAACAATTTGAATTTCAGATTATCATCCAGCCTGTTCTTAAATGCCCTGTGACAGTAATAAAATGTAGGCTAATGGGTTCTCCCATCTATCACAAAATCATTCAGAGCTGGCTTCATGTGCCTATTGGTACAACATATGTCCTTTGTTCAGGACATTAGGATAGGGAGATCAATAGGTGATAGTAATGCCTAAACCAAATAGCCAGTTATCTCATCAATTATTACCCATCTATTCATATGTATCTAACAAATCTGATTTGCAAAGGTTAGAAGATTTACCTGAAAATAGCCTTGGGTTGATGTCTCGATGACACAACCTTCAGTGCTTGGACAGGGTCCTCGTGTCCAACTGATCTAAAATCTGAGTCAAACCAAAGAACAAATGACTGTCATACTGACACATCCTTTTTCTGACACAACAGATGAGTCGATTGATCATATTAGCCTATCTAGAATCAATCTAAGGGAAATGAGACAAGGTGATCAATCTTACCAGGCTCAATTGGTTGGGTAAAACAATCAAACGGTTGGAGTTCTCGATCCACCAAATCGTTCGAGCACAGAACAAAATCAAATTACTCCTTAACCCGATCTACAACTTGATACAGTAAATTGAGAATAAATCAAAAGAGGAACATATTTGAGATCATTACTATTCTGAATAATTAATTACCTCAATAATGGATCGATTGATCAGGCCAAAAAGATAGATCAAACCACGAACATCAATTTGATGGAAGAAAATCTTGAGAAGGAAATCGATCACTCTCAAAATTAGATATACGAAATAAAATCAGAGGAAGAACCATTAAATTCTTTAAGGATTTAGTGCTTACTGATCTAAATCTCGATGAAGGATTGATGCTACTCTATAAAGCTGAGAATGTCGTCGTCTTCATCATCGTCGTCTTCTCCTCCAAGGATCTGCAATTCGCCATCTCTGCTTGAGCTTTCTTGCAGGAAATTTGGAAGGGATGAGCAATGATTGAAGGAGAAAAGGGAGCTTAAATAGCTGAAGGTTGGTGTGAGGATTAGGCTAACCTACTGGCGGGAATTTGGCTCTGACAAGTTTGTTTGAGAGGAGAAGGAAAGCACATGGCTGCCATGGCCGTTAGAATTTGAAATTGAAAGAGGCCTTCATTGTTAAGAGCTCAGTAGCAGGAAAGTAATCCTTTCCACATGATTAAATGTTATTGGTTGTGGGCTTCAGTAATGGGCCCAACTATAAGATAGGTTTTAAAATGACTTAAAGCCCAAAGTAAAATTTAATTGATAACTAAGCTATATATAACTGCACCTATATTAAAATATAATAATATTCCCAAATCATTTAATTAATATAAAATTTTAAAATTTTCAATATTTGGAAAGGTGGAGTTACAAATCTCTTCCCTTGAAAATTTCGCCCTCGAAATTCAGAATTAGTTCAAAAAAATTGATTCACGAAACACCCCAAATTATTTATTGAAATTTGGAAATTCAGAATACAGAATACAATCAGGTAAACAATCTCAGGTAGCGCTCTCGCATCTCATTCTCACGCTCCCATGTGGACTCTTCCGGAGAATGGTGTCTCTACATGACGCGGACAAGAGGAATGGTCTGGTTCCGCAGTCGCTTCTCCCTCCGGTCCAGGATCTCTACTGGCTGCTCTTCATAGGTCAAGTTCGGACCCACCTCTAACTCTGAGTAGTCTACTACATGGCTCAGGTTTGGAATGTAGCATCGAAGCTGAGATATGTGAAAGACGTTATGAACCCCCTCCAAGCTAGCTGGAAGCACTAGTCGATATGCCACCTCACCAATCCGTGCTGTCACATCGAAAGGCCTGATGTATCTCGGACTGAGCTTCCCGTCTCTGCCGAACCGAATGATGCCTCTGGATGGTGAGATCTTCAGGAATACTATATTGCCAACCGCGAACTCCAATGGCCATCTGCTGCTATCCGTCCAGTGCTTCTGCCGATCCTGTGCAACTCTGAGATAATCCCTGATCAGCCTGATCTTCTCAGCTGAATCTACCACCATCTCTGGCCCAAGCAAAGCTCTCTCGCCAACGTCGTCCCAAGATAACGGCGTGTGAAATCTTCGTCTATACAGTGCCTCGAACGGGGTTATCTCGTTGCTAGCCTGATAACTGTTGTTATAGGCAAACTCCACAAGGTGTAAATGATCCTCCCACGAACCGCCGAAGTCGAGTGCGCAAACTCGTAGCATGTCCTCCAGCGTCTGAATCGTCCTCTCAGACTGTCCGTCTGTCTTTGGATGATAGGCTGTGCTGAACTTCAACTGTGATCCCAAGCTCATCTGTAGACTCCTCCAGAAGTATGATGTGAAGCGGCTGTCTCGATCTGAAACGATGCTCACCGGCACCCCGTGAATCCTCACGATCTGACACATGTAAAGGTCTGCAAGCTTCTCGGTCGACATATCACCCCCAGTTTTCGAATTAGGGGTATTTTCGTCATTTTTCAATTTTTATGATTTTTAGGAATTTTATTTGATTTTATATGATATTTAGGAATTTATTTGAGTCGGTTTGAATTTTATCCAATTTGGACTTAAGTTGGAGACCCGGGTAGCCTGAACACTAGTGGGACCCACATACTAGCTGGGCTTGGCCCACATGCCATCCTAATTAGGCTAGAAACCATAAACCCTATTTTCATGGCTTAATTAGTCATTTTAGAGGCTTAATTAGTATTTAGAATTAAACCGAAACGAACCGAACCAAACCCGAATCAACCCAACCTAAGTCTAATGGGTTGGAGGCTAATGGGTCTCCACCCAAAACCCAATAACCCCCCCCCACATGGCCGGCCAAGTAGGAGCACCCCCCCCTCTTTCTTCTACACAAAGTAAACTCTCTCTCTCTCTCTCAAAAATTCTTTCTTTCTTCCAAGCCTTTTCTTTCTCCAAGGATTTTCCATTTAGGTATGCATTTAATCCCCTCATTTAATTCTCTATTTTATTTTTGTCTTCACAATAAATGGAGAGGAGCTCATTCTCCACCATTTGCCCATAGATTTCATAAGTTTCCTAAAAATCTAGGTTAGGGATTTAATTAGGGGTTTTCTATTTAAAGTGGTATATATATATATATATTATATATATATATATATATATATATATATATAAAATATATATATATATATATATATATATATATATATATATATATATATATATATATATGTATTATACATATGTATTTGTGTGAGTGTGTGTAGAGAGTGGTGATGGTGTGTATGTTTGTGAGAGAGTGGTGTGAGAGTGGTGGTGAGAGTGGTGGTGAGAGTGTGTCTTTGTGTTTGTGTGAGAGAGTGTTTGAGTGAGGATATGTGTGTGTGTATGAATTTAGATATATATATAGATATGTGTATGTGTATGTATTTATGTGGATATAGATATGTGTGTGTATGTATATATATAGATGTGTGTGTGTGTGTTTGTATATATATATATATATATATATATATATATATATATATATATATATATATATATATATATATATATATATATATATATATATATATATATATATATATATAGAGAGAGAGAGAGAGAGAGAGAGAGAAGAATAGGAGAGAAGTAGAGAGAAAATAGAAGAGATGAAGAGAATAAGAATGCAGCAGCAGCAGTGGCAGTCTCAGCTGCAGCAGCAGCTGAAGGCAGCAGCAGCAGCATGCTCAGTAGGAGCAGCAGCAAGCAGTAGCAGTAACAGCAGCTACAGCAGTAGCTGTAGCAGGAAACCCCCCCTTAGCTCCTAAACCCTTTAAACCCCCCTATATATATATATGTATATATATATATATATATATATATATATATATATATATATATATTAAAAAAAAAATATATATATATATATATATAAAGAGAGAGAGAGAGAGAGAAAAAAAAAAAAAATATATATATATATATATATATATATATTAAAAAAAATATATATATATATTAAAAATATATATATATATATATATATATATAGATATATATATATATATATTTTTTAATATATATATATATATATATATATATATATATATATATATATATATATATATATATATATATATATATATATATATATATATAAAGAGAGAGAGAGAGAGAGAGAGAGAGAGAGAGAAAAATATATATAGAGAGAATGAGAAGAGGAAGATTAGAAGAATTAGAATTAGGAAGTAGGAAAGGAATGAGAAGGAAAAGGATAAGGAATTAGAGTAAGAAAGAGAAGAAGGGAATTAGAAGAAGTTAGAATAGAATTAGAAGAAGTAAGGAAGAGTTAGGAAGAAGAACTAGAATGAGAGAATAGGGAATTAGAAGAAGTTAGGAAGAGGAATTAGAAGGAAAAGAATAAGAAGAAGAAGAGTTAGAAGAGGAAATAGAATTTAGAGGGATTGAGTTAGAGGGTGAAACGGAGCTCCGAGTGTCGAAATGAGATAAAACTTGGAGGGGACCTAGAATACGTAAATTAGACTTTGCGGGTAGGCTCCCGAGTTGAAATCGGGGTCGTAGGGCGCCGGTATCGCGCCGTACTATTGCGTATCGCGAGATATTCAAGATATCGGCAATAGGCCGTAAGTTGGACTAGACGTCCACTTTACCTAGGTATCTTGGTAGGTAACGAATGTATAGGCTAGTATCATACTACCCTAGGGAGCTCGGGTCAAAATACCAAGCGTAGGTAGGCTAACTTGGTAATTGCCTAAGTTAGAATTTTACCTTTTTAAAAGGTAAAATAGGATATTGGCCTACGGCCAAGATTTGAGTTTCGAAGTCCAAGATAGACTTGGATATGGGTTGTAAGGGTTGGTAATGATTAGAAATAGTTGCCTAGACCTAGCCTTGACCTCGGTTGACCACGATTGACTTTTTAGACCAAAAGTCAACTATGGGTCAACACTTTACCCAATTTAGTCCCAAATTCCATTAAACTTGGACAGTTGACCAAAAGTCAACTGTTAGTCACCAGTGACCTAGGGTTGACCTAGGGTTGACCAAGAGTTGACTAGAGTTGACCCGTTGACCAAAAGTCAACTGTAAGTCAATTTTCGACCTAGTTCGATTCGGATTGACTTCCAATGTTCTCCCATAACCGAGATTGACCTAACTAGACTTGTCTTGACCTAGAATGACTTAATAAGATTTAATTTGATTTAACTTTACTTCCTAAACATAGTATTGATACGTCTTGTTCTCTATAGATCTTCGAGACACTGCAGTGGATCCGGTTGACATATTTTATCATCTTACAGGCGAGTACATTCTCTGATAACTTATTCCTAATTTATGATAACTGTTATGATTCATGTACTTAGTGTTGATATGCTTATTCCTGACACATGGTTCTCACGGATTGGTATTCCTGGATCCTGACGAGAGATGTTTCTCCTTCTTAGGTTGGGATGTATTGTGCAAGCTCTCTTGTAGCTCTTGCTCAATATATGGTCACTGATTCTAGAGAAGGTTCGCTACCTTCTCATTAGAATCCCGTGCAGTGACGTGTCCTGTTTGGATCCACTCTACCAGTTGGGGTAGGGGGAGTAGTAGCGTATGCCTGTGATCAGATCCATCCCGCATTCCCGAACAGTGTGAGTCATATACCGCACATATGACTTGTCAGGCCAGTTCTTGACAGGTACCCAAGCCGATCACAAGCTGAAACTACTACTCACACACATTGGACATATGGCTTATCTTGATTTGTGTACATACCATGATTCAGTTCTACTTTCTTGTTCTAGCTCTAGCTCTACAACTTACCATACCATGATATATATATGTACACTCCATGATTCATTGTATATGCTCTATTTACAGTCTTATAGCTTTTATTCTATCTTGAGATCTGTTATGAGATATATGTACTCGTTCCATCCTGACTGGATATATTGACAAAATATTACAGATGCTGATGAGGGTGATTGCAGTACCTACTACGGTCCGGATGACGTAGTGGGCTTAGACTTGGTCCCGCAGGGTTTAGCTCCGCCTGACGAGACTTTACCTATTATTTAGTTAGAGTAGGTCTTTTGTACTGGACCTTGTCTCAAGTTACTTTTGAGACTGTATTACATTTTGGATTGTATAGAGACTTGGACTTGTATATTATTTGTGTTTGGACTTGACAGGTTATATTTTATCATCTTGTTGTCTTTATCTTTCAGTATTTACTTTATCATCTTAGAGTTGTGATTGAGCACTCATATATATTCATTGCTTGTCCTCCGTTCGGAGTTGACCATATTCTCGACAGGTTTTTGATATATATATATAAACTGTTGTTAGAGTAGAAAACCTACAGCGTTCCACGCCGTTTTTCCTGTGAGGGCTGTGCGTTGTCACGTACACGTGCCTTTATAGCGGGTGCGGGTCGTGACACATTTTTAGTGGTGGCCCACGCAGGTCCTGAAGTCGCAATTAGTGCGATGTCGTAGCGGCACTCGTCTTAGAGTGTTAACTACGAGCCTGTGTTACACATAGGAGGTAGTAGGCTAAGAGTACTCAATCACAGTAGGATCTTTCCTTGCTTATCTTGCTTACCGTTTTTGATATTAATTTACTGCATTCTAGCTGTCCTCCTTTGATATATTCCTTCATATGCCATATTGACATCTTCTTTTCAATCTGTCTCCAGGATGGTTATGACTCATTCTCCTAGTGAGGAGCACGGGGAGACGGAGAGGTCTGCTACCTCTGGCGGACAGGCTCCGGTCACTTCCCCTGCAGATGGGACTTCTGTTGGGGCTCTCGGGGGTACTCCTCCAGCGCTCTCGATAACTGTCCCTGGGGCCATTGCGGGTGCTCTTCCCGTAGTGCCGGGGGCTACGACGGGAGCTGTCGGGGGCGTTCTTCCTCCTCAGCAGGGGGCTCCTCCGGTGATGGGAGCTATTCCTCCGTTGCCTTCTCTGTCCACAGACATGGGGCAGATGGTCGCGTTCTTTCAGCAGGTGCTGGAGTCCCAGCGGGCCCAGCACGAGGCTCAGATGAGGCAGACAGAGGCCATACGCTAGGGCATGGAGGATGCACACAGGTTGGCTTTGGCGACAGTGGAGCGTGGGGCTCCACAGAGGGAGGTGCAGCAGCAGCAGAAGGTCGGAGACATCCAGGCTTTCATGAAGCTGGGTCCGAGGGATTTCAAGGGGACCGAGGGCATTATTTATGCTGATGACTGGCTTGAGGAAATCGAGCGTCAGATGAGGGCCTCCCGCCTGGCAGACGACCTGAAGGTCGAGGCAGTTGGCTTGCAGTTGTTAGATGTTGCCCGAATATAGTTCCGGAACGAGCCGACTCTTGCAGGAGAGGGCCACACTTGGGCTGAGTTTTGGGCCCTGTTCAGAGAGAAGTTTTTTCCCCTACAGACAAGATCGGCCTAGTGCGGCAGTTTCAGAACCTGCAGCAGGGCGGTATGACTGTGAAGGAGTATACGGCGGAGTTCGGCCGGCTGAGCCGATACGCCGAGTACATGGTGAGTGACCCGGTGATCCGAGTAGAGCACTTCCGGGAGGGATTGACATGGGATATCAAGATCCTGATCCCTTCCTTCTATGCGACATATGCAGAGGTTTATGCGGAGGCTCGGAAGGTGGAGAAGAAGTGGGGCTTGAAGCCGAAGAGGGATCGTGATTTATTTTCGGGGGCCAGTAGCAGCGCAGGGGCTGCTAAGCGTCCTCAGCTTCAGCATCAGTCATTCCAGCATCATCAGCAGCAGGTGCAGGCCAGAGCATCTGTCCAGAGGGTTCAGCAGCATCTGGGGCAGGACGATCCACCGTGCCATTTCTGCAAGAAGCCCGGTCACCTCTTTGAGTTCTGCAGGAGGAGGCTGGGGCTGTGTCTCTTTTGCGGTGCCGCTGGGCATCAGATGCGGGAGTGTCCCAAGAACCCCCGTGTTACTGGAGCAGCTCAGAGGGCACCCGTTCAGAGGGCACCAGCTAGTGTGCCGGTAGTTCAGCAGCGGGGTCCACTTTCGACCCAGCAGCAGCAGTTTGTTCAGCACCGCCAGCAGAGGGGCGGTCAGGGTAGAGCCTTTACTCTTGCAGCCGAGGAGATGGAGCCTATTGCGGATGTTGTCGCAGGTTCTATTCTGCTCGATTCTTTTCCAGCTTTGGCCTTATTTGATTCTGGTGCTACGCACAATTTTGTGTCTGTTTCTTTTGCTCTTAGGTACAATATTATTGCTGAGTATCTTGGTAGGACTTGCAAGCTAATGACTGGGAATGGCATCATCCTAGTTAATAATGTTTGCAAGAGGCGGAGAGTTTCTTTGAGAGGCCGGGAGCTGAGTGCGTGTTTGCTCGTAATGCCACTTCCGAGTTACGATATGGTACTCGGTATGGACTGGTTGAGCATGCACTACGCTAGCATCGACTACAGAGGGGGCAGGATTCTGTTTAGGCCATCGGGAGAGCCGGAGTATGAGTTCACCAGGGGTACAGCGGAGCAGGGAGATGGATTCTGCGGAGCGTTGTTGGCGGGGCCGGTGTTGCCACATCTACTTATTGTTGAGTTCTTGGATGTCTTTCCCAAGGAGCTGCCCGGGATGCGCCAGATCGTGATGTTGAGTTTTCTATAGACCTAGTGCCGGGCGCTGAGCCTATCTTCCAGCACGTCTATAGAATCAACAACAGTGAGTTAGCGGAGCTGAAGAGACAGGTCGACGAGCTGGAGGACAAGGGCTTTATTCGATCTAGTTCTTCACCTTGGGGCGCGCCAGTTCTTTTCGTCCCCAAGAAGGATGGTACGGTACGTCTGTGCATTAATTACAGGGTGCTCAACAACCTTACCATCAAGAACAAGTATCCTTTGCCTAGGATTGATGACTTGTTCGACCAGTTGAGCGGGGCAAGGGTGTTCTCGAAGATCGACTTGCGTACCAGGTACCATCAGCTGAAGGTGAAGTGGGATGACATTCCAAAGACTGCCTTTCAGACTCGCTATGGCCAGTATGAGTATACCGTCAAGCCGTTTGGGTTGACCAACGCCCCGACGGTATTCATGAACTTGATAAACAAGGAATTTTATCAGTACCTTGACAAGTTTGTGGTGGTCTTCATTGATGACATTCTCATCTATTCGAAGACACCAGAGGAGCACGAGGAGCACCTGAGGATTGTGTTGGACACTCTCAGAAGGGAGCATCTGTATGGGAAGCTGTCCAAGTACGAGTTCTTCTTGGATCGCGTGGAGTTCCTAGGCCATATTGTCTCTGGCGAGGGGATTTCAATGGATCCGAAGAAGATTTCTGCAGTGGAGTCCTGGTCTACGCCGAGCTCAGTAGTAGAGGTTCGGAGTTTTCTGGGTCTGGCAGGTTACTACCGGAGGTTCGTGCATGTCACGACCCGCACCCAATGTGAGGGTACGAGTACGTAACAGCGCCCAGCCTACGCCGTAGTGTCGACGGTAGAACGCTGTTTTAAGTCTCTAACTAACCATGAACTCATGCAGTATATAATGTACTCATCATGGTCAACTCCAAACGGAGGACAAATATAAGATATGGTGTAACTCAATCACAGTCTAAGCACGATAAGATAACACCGAAATATAACTAAGAAATTGCAGATAACAAAACTACTAATAAAATAACAACAAACTCAAACAATCTCAAATACATCTCAAGTCTCTATATACAACTCCAGTTCTAAACAGGAAAACTAAAACAAGACAGACTAGCTAAACTCCCGATCACTCCTGAGTGTCGGGACCATAGGTAGCTAAGCCATCTCCTGGTCTGTAACATGTAGGGCATGTGTCCTCAGGGCAATCATCTGTAAAATTTACAATAGGTCCAGTCAGGACAGGAACGAGCACATCTCATCTAGAAAACCCAAGTAAATGACAGAGAACTATAAAGCAGTTATAGACAGTTGTATTAATAAAAATGGCAGTTTATATTCAGGTGATGGTAAGAAAACAGATAAAGTGCAAGAAAAGAAAATAACTAAACAAGAGAAGAATCATAGCAATAAAGACTGTAAAAATAGAACTAGCTGAACCAGGGTAATATGATATAAAGTCCAGACAACAATATAGACCAGTGTAACTCCAATGTAAGTCCAGCACAAGATGAATCTAATACAAGATGAATCCAGTAAGGGACGATTCCAGTTATAGTGATCAATGATTCCAGGGTGAGTCCAGCCTATACTCTAGCAGTTTGTTTTAAAATACCGAGATCGACATGTAAACGACTATAGGTAATCTGGCACAGCACACACCTGGCCAGGTGAGAGATGGCTATCATTCTAGTTTGATTCCAGCAAAGGGTGATTCCAGAAATGGGGTATGTCTATATGTCTTACTCTAGTATTTCCCCTCCCAGCAAGTGAATCCAGAATTCCGACACAATAATTCAAGATGAGTCCAGCCAGTAATATGAAGATACCAGTAAATAATTCCAGTAATAGAGGCCAGATAATAAATGTGTGTCGTATACATGAATCCAGAAATATCCATACGTGTTGTAACAGAGAATCACATACAACTAACTAGAACTGAAGTACAGTAATTGACAAGTAAATGAGAGAACTATCAGAGAATGTACTCGCCTGATACTCTGAAAAGAGTAGTGTAACATCAGATGTCTGTACCGGAGTCACAATGTCCTAAATAGAGCAGTACATGTTATAATATGTTTAAAATAAGATAATTGATGTTTATGATGCAATCTACATGATTCTAAGTCAATTCTAGGTCAAAGTCAACTCTAAGTCAACCCTGGTCAACTGTCTAGGTCAAACTAGGTCCAAGTCAAACTTGGTCAACTCTGGGTCAACTCTAGTCAATATTGGTCAATCTTAGTCTATTGGGTCAAAAATCTAGAGTTTGGTCAAACTCTATCTAAGGCTATCTCGACACCAACCATATACTAGTATAACTAGGATACCTTAACACTATATTCTATATACATAACAATGTATATACAAACCCAAAGTCTATAGCCCTAGGCATATATAGCCTATGTAACACATATCTACACCTATATAAGTACAATATCAACTAATCCATATCACATCTATATATAATATATATACTATAAGTGAACTCTCAAACAACAACTCACACTATTCCTCACCCTCTCAAACCATGTGGCCAATGGCCCATGCCCTCTCCTAGATACACATCTTAAACTCTATATGATACCCTAAGCTAATCAAGCTCATCCTCCACTTCAACATTCACTCCATGACTTAACAAACAACTAACATACCTATTAGTCCTAGACTTATATAACTCTCTCATATATATATACCCATTCACGAAGTATTTCCTACATACTATGAATATACCTAAGATACACACATATATATAAGGACACTACCCTTCATCCAATATTACCCTACCTCAATATCTACACATATAACATATACTTTAGCTAACACATAGGAACATAACTATGTCTATATGCCTAAGGTACCATAAGCTAACTAATCAATTTGGGAACCATAAACTGAAAGGGAAAAGGGATGGACAACAGAAGTCAAAAATGCAGTAAAAAATAACGGACTGAACCAACAAGGGATAAGGAAAAAATGAATTGGTGCTAACATTGTGGGCTGACCCTAATAAGGACTGAACTCTAATCTAAGATCCCATCACTCGAGCCTATGACATACACAAACAGTGGCTAACTAAAATACCTATATTCTAAACTGAATAATACACTTAGGAACTAAACAGTTGGTGTTAGAACCTGACCTGGGGTCAGGGAGTACAGTAAATAGGGAATTGAATCTGTTGAATACTTGGACTGACCAAAAGAGGTTTGAACATGTGAGGTTTGAATGGATACAAGGCAATTCAGGTCTGCTGTCCTGAAATTGCAATGCAGCTACTGGTGCTAGCTGCTGCAATGCTACTGAAATGCCAATGCAGCAGCTGAATGCAGGCCAGGCCAAATCATATGCAATGAGGTTCCTGCCTACGCCTCTACTGCCACTGACATCTACCAACAAAACTGAAAGTGAACACTCAAGGTTCACATGAAGAATCTGAAAATAATATCAATAACCCAACTGGTATCAACCAATTTACAGTCCAATCAACATGAGAAGGCATTGCAAAACCAACAGAAATACAAGTGAAAACCAAACTGGGAATGACAAAGGTAATTCAACACGAGAATTAATATGAAACTGGGAATGAATCTTAATTACCAAATTCTAAGAAAATACTATTATGCAACCTAAACAAATGATATAAAAACCTGAGAATCAAGGTAAAACCAAACTCCATCCATATTGCACATGTGAAACCAATGAAATCCAACCCAAAACATGCAGTATGCTTCATACTGACATCTAAAGCTTAATTCACATTAATTAGCATAAAAACACAGCAAATGAACTCAGTGTCATGTTTTCCCGATTTGAAAGTGTGTGTGTTTGAGCAATGTGTGTGTATGCAAGTAGGGAGTGTCCCAGATTTCGGTTTCATGGATTAAATATGGGAAATTAACACATGAATTGAATCTAACATACATTTGAATCATCAAAATCAGTTTAGATAGAATTTAGTTTTCAGAAATGCAAAACTGGAACGTGTATCAAGAATTGGGAAGAAATGCAAATTGGCAATCGAAATTATGTTAATAAGTCAATTAAATGGTTGACAGAGGTGCGTGAACATAATATGGTATTATACAGGTCAATTCGTGTCAACAAAAGTGGACACGACGTGTCCAAAACACAAATTTACACTGAATGTGATAACACTGTACAGGCAGCCTCGTGCACGTGTTCACCTAGGTCTAGGACACGACACAGGTGTCCACGTGTCTCGTGGTCACGTGTCCAGGTTTGCCTAGGGTAGGGGAATATGTCCCACAGCCTGTAATGAATCTACATTGTGTCGTGTCCAAGAAAACAGTGCGTATCAGTCGAGTGTCTGTGCGTGTGTGGAACAGTAAGGAAAACAGTGCGGGTCGATTTTCTCCGTGCACACAAAACGAAAACCCACAAAATTTGTAGGTGTCGTGTCAGTCATGTGTCCTAGGTGTGTACAAATTTTTGTGTCAAAACGTGCAGTGTCGTGTCCGCTACAGTGCCCGAGCAGCAGGACACTGTACGGTGTCCTCGTGCACGCGTGTGTGCTCAAAAATGGACACGAACGTGTCCAGAAATGTGTTCAGAAGGACACGAATGTGAAGTACACATATAGAGCAACAAATTCATATAATTAGTTTTACAAAAATTGAAAATAAAAACCTTAGAGGCATTTAATCAAACACCTACAAAATAATACGACACGTGTCCGATACGGGCACCAAACGGACACGAAATCCACCCAAATTTTAGGGACACCTAGGGGACTCCTAGATCTAGCCCTACATGCAAAGAAAACAGAAATTTAAATCAATTTAAGGGGTTTTACCTATATATGCAAAAAGCTTGGAAAAGTTTCAAATGAGGGATTCTTCCTCATGATGGCAAAAGCTCCAAAATTGTCCCAAAGCTGGGATTAAATTCCACATTCAAAAAATAGGAGAAAATTAGGTTCTAATGCAAGAAACTAGGATTAAAAAGAAATTAAAATGGATTTATGGGGATTTTTGGAAGGGGGACACATACCTTTCTTTTCCAATGTTGAAATGAATAAAGAAAGAGGCAAGCCCTAGAGAATAAGTATTTATATAGGGTGGGGATCCCTATAGCTGGTCATTTAGGGTTTGGTTAGGGTGAGGGCTTCTAGTTATGGGCCATGGACCAAGTCATGATCAAATAAATCATCAAGCCATAAGTCATTTCATGAAACCATAAACCATGACTTAAATTCACTAAACCAAATCCCCTCATTCTAAAATTAGTTTCTAATGACTAAAAGTAGGTTAACCTAAGTTAGACTAGGGTCACCATGGCTAGGGTTAGCTTCTAGGCTAGTTCACTAGGTCTCAACAAGTCAAGTCAACCTAGAATTCACCAATTTACTAAATCATCAAATAATTCAAATAATTCAAAATGACCAAAATATCCCTAGGCTAAAAATAATAATTAAATCATTCTAATGACATGGTTAGGCTGTAGGTCATGCAGTCTCTAGGGTTTCACTAGCTGCACACCAAAATTATAAGTCACGACTTAAAACAGTTTTTTAATAGTTTAAAAATAATTAAAAATCACCAAAAATCATAATGTGAAATAAATATCAATAAATAATAATTATAAATACAAAATTTCAAAAATACCCTCATCTGGAAAACTGGGTGTTACAGTGCAGGACTTTTCCAGGATTGCCCAGCCGATGATCCGTCTTACCAGAAAGGACGAGGAGTTTGTTTGGTCCGAGGAGTGCCAGGCCGCCTTCGAGGAGCTGAAGGCGAGGTTGACTACAGCTCCTATCTTGACGCTGCCATCTGGATCTGGTGGTTAAACGATCTACAGTGATACTTCAGGACAGGATTTGGGTTGTGTGCTTCAGCAGCACGGGAAGGTGATTGCCTATGCATCTAGGCAGTTACATCCTCATGAGAAGAATTACCCTACCCACGATCTGGAGCTGGCAGCGGTCATCTTTGCTTTGAAGCTATGGAAACACTATCTGTACGGAGAGCGAGTTGAGATCTATACAGATCATAAGAGCTTGAAGTACGTGTTTATCCAGAAGGAGCTGAATATGAGGCAGAGGCGATGGTTAGAGCTGATGAAGAATTTTGATATATCCTTACAGTACCATCCGGGGAAGGCCAACGTGGTCGCAGATGCTTTGAGCAGGTATCCCGTGGCCATGTGTTTGACGATGGATCGTCACCTTCTGGCAGATCTGGAGAGTTTGGGCATAGAGGTGATATAGTTCCTGGGTTCGAGGCACAGATGTGGGGTCTCCAGGTGCAGTCGAAGCTGATGGACAGAGCCAGGGCAGCTCAGTTTGAGGATGAGGCTCTGAGAGTCATCAGGGAGCAGGTCCGGGCAAGACTGTTGGATGAGTTCTCTATAGCAGGGGATGGGTCATTGAGGCATGGTACCAGATTGTGCGTGCCGAGCGGAGGACTTCGGAAGGAGGTTCTTCAGGAGGTACACCGTTCTCAGTACTCTATGCATTCGGGAGCCAACAAGATGTATAGAGACTTGAGACAGCATGTTTGGTGGTATGGCATGAAACGTGAGGTGGCTCAGTTCGTTTCGAGATGCTTGGTGTGCCAGCAGGTGAAGGCCAGGAGGCAGAGACCCGGTAGATTGCTCCAGCCACTACCCATTCCTGAGTGGAAGTGGGAGCATATCACTATGGACTTTGTATCTGGACTTCCGCGCTCTCTAGGATGGAAGGATACGATTTGGATCATTGTTGATCGATTGACCAAATTGGTCCATTTTTTGCCTTTCAAAGTGGGTTTGTCTACGGAGAGGTTGGCCGAGATGTACGTGTGGCAGATAGTCCGATTGCACGGGGTTCCAGTGAGTATAGTCTCGGATCGGGACAGCCGATTCACTTCTTACTTCTGGAGGAGTTTGCAGCTTAGCTAGGGCACATCGCTCAAGTTCAGTACTGCATACCACCTCCAGACAGACGGGCAGTCGGAGAGGACGATTCAGACCCTCAAGGATATGCTGCATACCTGTGTCTTGGACTTCGGGGGATCTTGGGAGGACCACCTTCACTTGGTAGAGTTTGCTTACAACAACAGCTACCAAGCCAGTATAGAGATGTCACCTTTCGAGGCTCTATACGGACGGAGGTGCCGTACTCCCTTATCTTGGAATGATGTCGACGAAAGGGTTTTGCTTGGCCCTGAGATGGTAGTAGATGCTGCAGAGAAGGTCAGGGTTATCAGAGATAGACTTCGGGTGACGCAGGATAGGCAGCGACATTGGGCCGATAGCCACCGTAGGCCATTGGAGTTTGAGGTATAATTTAGATTTTTCTAGTATTTGAGTCCGATTGTGATTGTTTTAGATCAAGCTGTAAGTCTTGTGTTTTGTTCTAGGTTGATGATCTTGTCTTTCTGCAAATTTCTTCGACGCGTGGCACGATTCGTTTTGGTGGCGGCGGGAAGCTTAGTCCACGATACATCGGACCATTCCGTATCTTGGGCCGGATCGGTACAGTGGCTTACCGACTGGAGTTACCGCCCGCACTAGAGGGAGTGCACAGTGTGTTCCACGTGTCACAGCTGAGACAGTACGTGGCAGATCCCAGTCACGTCTTGGACCACTCCGAGATCGAGGTGGGACCGACACTCAGCTATCCAGAGAAGCCGGTTGAGATCTTGGACCGAAGAGAGAAGGTGCTCCGGAACCAGGTCATTCCCTTGGTTCGTGTTGCATGGAGACACCACTCTCCAGGTGAGTCCACCTGGGAGAGGGAGGACGACATGCGGGAGCGATTCCCATATCTCTTCGAGCCTTGATGTAAAATTCTATCTTTTCTTTCTTGTTCTATTCATAATTGCTGTGTTAGTTCTCATTCAATTTCGAGGACGAAATTTTTTAAGGAGGGTAGATTTGTCACCCCCAGTTTTCAAATTAGGGATATTTTTGTCATTTTTCAAGTTTTATGATTTTTAGGAATTTTATTTGATTTTATATGATTTTTAGGAATTTATTTGAGTCGGTTTAAATTTTATCCAATTTGGACTTAAGTTGGAGACCCGGGTAGCCTGAACACTAGTGGGACCCACATACTAGCTGGGCTTAGCCCACATGCCATCCTAATTAGGCTAGAAACCATAAACCCTATTTTCATGGCTTAATTAGTCATTTTAGAGGCTTAATTAGTATTTAGAATTAAACCGAAACGAACCGAACCAAACCCGAATCAACCCAACCTAAGTCTAATGGGTTGGAGGCTAATGGGTCTCCACCCAAAAACCCAATAACCCCCCCACATGGCCGGCCAAGTAGGAGCACCCCCCCTCTTTCTTCTACACAAAGTAAACTCTCTCTCTCTCTAAAAAATTCTTTCTTTCTTCCAAGCATTTTCTTTCTCCAAGGATTTTCCATTTAGGTATGCATTTAATCCCCTCATTTAATTCTCTATTTCATTTTTTGTCTTCACAATAAATGGAGAGGAGCTCATTCTCCACCATTTGCCCATAGATTTCATAAGTTTCCTAAAAATCTAGGTTAGGGATTTAATTAGGGGTTTTCTATTTAAAGTGGTATATATATGTTTATATATATATATATATGTATGTATTATACATATGTATTTGTGTGACTGTGTGTAGAGAGTGGTGATGGTGTGTGTGTTTGTGAGAGAGTGGTGTGAGAGTGGTGGTGAGAGTGTGTGTTTGTGTTTGTGTGAGAGAGTGTTTGAGTGAGGATATGTGTGTGTGTATGAATTTAGATATATATAGATATGTGTATGTGTATGTATTTATACGGATATGGATATATGTGTGTGTATGTATATATATAGATGTGTGTGTGTGTTTGTGTATATATATATATATATATATATATATATATATATATATATATATATATATATATATATATATATATATATATATTTTCTCCGGACGTGGAGAGCCTGGAGCATATTTTCTCCTCCGGCAACCTTGCGGACAGGCTTTGGGATCACTTTCAGACGTCGAGAGGCATCCCCGGCGGCGGTCGTCTCATCTCCCAGCGACTCGCGGATTGGGGCAACGCTCGGACGGACCATAACGACATCACGACGTCGGCGATCATCTGGGTTCTGTAGAAGAATCGTAACAAGCACCGGTATGAAGGCATTTCCCAGGCCAACTCGCTTCTCCAGCTGGAGGGAGAAGTGGAGCGGCAATGCTCGAAGGTTAGGGCCCCTCTGTGTAGGGCCGGGTCCCTCGTGGGCGAGAGAGAAGGTCTTGGGTGAGGTTTTGGGCCTACGGGCCATTTTGGCTTTTGTTTTTGGCATGTGGCTTGGCTTTGTTATCGGCCACAGGGCGTGGCGTGCTGTGCACTTTTGTGGCCCCCCCCCCCCGTGTAACCGCATCTTTTTCCCATGCAATATAGTCTTCGGTTTTCCAAAAAAAAAAAAAATATATATATATATAGATATATATATATATATATAGAGAAGAATAGGAAGAGAAGTAGAGAGGAAATAGAAGAGATGAAGAGAATAAGAATGCAGCAGCAGCAGTGGCAGTCTCAGCTGCAGCAGCAGCTGAAGGCAGCAGCAGCAGCATGCTCAGCAGGAGCAGCAGCAAGCAGTAGCAGTAACAGCAGCTACAGCAGTAGCTGTAGCAGGAAACCCCCTAGCTCCTAAACCCTTTAAAACCCCCTATATATATATATATATATATATATATATATGTATATATATAGAGAATTATATATATATATATATATATATATATATATATATATATATATATATATAGAAAAAAAAATATATATATATATATATATAGAATTAGAAGAGGAAGATTAGAAGAATTAGAATTAGGAAGTAGGAAAGGAATGAGAAGGAAAAGGATAAGGAATTAGAGTAAGAAAGAGAAGAAGGGAATTAGAAGAAGTTAGAATAGAATTAGAAGAAGTAAGGAAGAGTTAGGAAGAAGAACTAGAATGAGAGAATAGGGAATTAGAAGAAGTTAGGAAGAGGAATTAGAAGGAAAAGAATAAGAAGAAGAAGAGTTAGAAGAGGAAATAGAATTTAGAGGGATTGAGTTAGAGGGTGAAACGGAGCTCCGAGTGTCGAAATGAGATGAAACTTGGAGGGGACCTAGAATACATGAATTAGACTTTGCGGCTAGGCTCCCGAGTTGAAATCGGGGTCGTAGGGTGCCGGTATCGCGTCGTACCATTGCGTATCGCGAGATATTCAAGATATCGGCAATAGGCCGTAAGTTGGACTAGACGTCCACTTTACCTAGGTATCTTGGTAGGTAACGAATGTATAGGCTAGTATCATACTACCCTAGGGAGCTCGGGTCAAAATACCAAGCGTAGGTAGGCCAACTTGGTAATTGCCTAAGTTAAAATTTTACCTTTTTAAAGGGTAAAATAGGATATTGGCCAATGGACAATATTTGAGTTTCGAAGTCCAAGATAGACTTGGATATGGGTTGTAAGAGTTGATAATGAATAGAAATAGTCACCTAGACCTAGTCTTGACCTCGGTTGACCACGGTTGACTTTTTAGACCGAAAGTCAACTATGGGTCAACACTTTACCCATTTTAGTCCCAAATTCCATTAAACTTGGATAGTTGACCAAAAGTCAACAATTAGTCACCAGTGACCTAGGGTTGACCTAGGGTTGACCAAGAGTTGACCAGAGTTGACCCGTTGACCAAAAGTCAACTGTAAGTCAACTTTCGACCTAGTTCGATTCGGATTGACTTCCAATGTTCTCCCATAACCGAGATTGACCTAAGTAGACTTGTCTTAACCTAGAATGACTTAATAGGATTTAATTTGATTTAACTTTACTTCTTAAACATAGTATTGATACATCTTGTTCTCTATAGGTCTTCGAGATACTGCAGTAGATCCGATTGACATATTTTATCTTCTTACAAGCGAGTACATTCTCTGATAACTTATTTCCAATTTATGATAACTGTTATGATTCATGTACTTAGTGTTGATATGCTTATTCCTGACACATGGTTCTCACGGATTGGTATTCCTGGATCCCGAAGAGAGATGTTTCTCCTTCTTAGATTTGGATGTATTGTGCAAGCTCTCTTGTAGCTCTTGCTCAATATATGGTCACTGATTCTAGAGAAGGTTCGCTACCTTCTCATTAGAATCCCGTGCATTGACGTGTCCTGTTTGGATCCACTCTACCAGTTGGGGTAGGGGGAGTAGTAGCGTATGCCTGTGATCAGATCCATCCCACATTCCCGAACAGTGTGAGTCATATATCGCATATATGACTTGCCAGGCCAGTTCTTGACAGGTACCTAAACCGATCACAAGCTGAAACTACTACTCGCACACATTGGACATATGGCTTACCTTGATTTGTGTACATACCATGATTTAGTTCTACTTTCTTGTTCTATCTCTAGCTCTACAGCTTACCATACCATGATACATACATGTACACTCCATGATTCATTGTATATGCTCTATTTACAGTCTTATAGCTTTTATTCTATCTTGAGATCTGTTATGAGATATATGTACTCATTCTATCCTGACTGGATATGTTGACAAAATATTACAGATGCTGATGAGGGTGATTGCAGTACCTACTACGGTCCGGATGACGTAGTGGGCTTAGACTTGGTCCCGCAGGGTTTAGCTCCGCCTGACGAGACTTTACCTATTATTTAGTTAGAGTAGGTCTTTTGTACTGGACCTTGTCTCCAGTTTCTTTTGAGACTGTATTATATTTTGGATTGTATAGAGACTTGGACTTGTATATTATTTGTGTTTGGACTTGACAGGTTATATTTTATCGTCTTGTTGTCTTTATCTTTCAGTCTTTACTTTATCATCTTAGAGTTGTGATTGAGCACTCATATATATTCATTGCTTGTCCTCCGTTCGGAGTTGACCATATTCTCGATAGGTTTTTGATATATATATATAAACTGTTTTAGAGTAGAAAACCTACAACGTTCCATGCCGTTTTTCTAGTGAGAGCTGGGCGTTGTCACGTACACGTGCCCTTATAGCGGGTGCGGGTCGTGACACGACAGCCCAACCTTGAACGGAATAAAATGAGCAGACTTCGTCAGTCTGTCCACGATCACCCAAATAGCATCCTTGCTACTGGGAGTACGTGGTAATCTAGAGACGAAGTCCATGGTGATATGCTCTCATTTCCATTCCGAAATAGGTTAAGGCTGGAGTAGTCCTGCTGGTCTCTGGCGCTCCGCCTTGACTTGCTGGCACACAAGGCATCTGGAAACAAATATGGCGACCTCTCTCTTCATCCCATACCACTAAACATACACTCGTAAGTCCTTGTACATCTTGGTAGACCCAGGATGTATAGAATACTGTGACTGGTGGGCCTCCTGCATCACCTCCTCCCGCAAATCCTTGGACACACACAACTGAGTTCCGTGCCTCAGGGATCCGTCCTCTGTAATGGTGAATGTTTGCCATAAAATATAAAAGAATAGAACAATTATCGGAGGACTGGACTTTTACTTCACAATACAAACTCGCTTGTACAAAGAAAGCCTAGGGACGAAAACCTAGGTACAGCAATCTAAGTACAATTGTTTATTTTAGATTCTGGGGGGTGACGGTAGAGGCTCGGGAAAGCGACGGCAGCTCTGCCTTACTCCTTGGACGATCGGATGCAGCCTTGGCTCCGGAGAAGAAATGCTCTCGGGATGCTCTCTGTGTGGGCCTTTGTCTCTCTGCTCTCTCTCTTCAAGTCTCTCCAGGTGCTCTGGTGCTCTTCGAAAAAAAGTCCTCTTTTGCAAGGGAATGGCACCTTGCTATTTATATGAGTGGGATGCGATCATTAGGGTTTGCAATAATTGCTTCCTTAATAAGTTGGCGGTTAAGGATCAATTAATCTGGACCCTTCATTCTGATTGTAGCAAATCTAGGTAATTAATGTAGATTGCATTAAATCTCTGTGGACAATTAATGATGATTGCCATAAATCTTCATGATTTGTTATGCCAAACTCGGATCTCCCGCCACGTGTTCAATTTGTATGATTGCAAATGATCTGATTTGATTCCAGTAATTATGAGGATGGCACTAAACCTGATTGTTGGGATTTGTTGATGAATCTTGATCGATTTGATGCCACGTGTCCCATTATTATTATGCTGCTAGCTGTAGGGATGCGAGAAAAACTAATCTTCTGCCACGTGTCTTAACCGTGAGCCACTTAGGAAATCCGAACCACATGAGGATTGTTCCCTACTGAGCCGCATAAAATTGGCCACGTATGGAAATAATCTGAGCCGCATGAGTGTAGGTGACCGCATGAAGGGTGGCTTCTCAGTAAGCCGCATGAAGATTGTTCTCGTGAGCCGCATAGGGTAGATTCTGCCTGAGCCGTATGAGGTGGTCTCTCCCTGAGCCGCATGGGATGACTTCTGCCTGAGCCGCATGGGGTAGCCTCTGCCTGAGCCGCATGCGATTGTCCACGTGTCAAGGCCGCATGAAGGATTTTAAGGTTTGCGTTAGAGATTTTTTTTGTTTCCCTAGGAGTCTACCATTATGACAGAGTCTTTATGGCAGCTTTATGGCAGAGCCGTCAGTTCTTCTTTTCGTCAGAGCATTAAATAGGGCCTTTGCTTAATGGCCGAACCGCAGAAGGCCACGTGGTGTTGCTTGAGCCGCGTGTCCAAGTTGGTGACTTTTGAACCGCATGAAGCTCTTGAGCCGCATGAAGCTCGTCTGTTTTTAAACCGTATGGGTTTTCCTGTTCTGAGCCGCATGGGCAATTATGCTTTTTTCCGTGCTTCTACAAGACCCCCTTCAAAGTTTTCAATTTGCAAAATTGAAATACTTTGAATAAGAAGCATGGCTATATGAAAGTTCTTCGGGTTGCATGGATATCTCAGTCGCATTACCTCCTCAGCCGCATGGATTTCTGAGCCGTATGGCCTCCTTGCCGCATGGCCTGTCTAGCCGCATACATTTCCTAGCCGCATGGGCTTCCTGCCATGTGTGCGTGTCATTAATTGCCTTTAATTCGTTTTAGAGCCGTCTTTTAGGGGAATCCCAAGGATCGGTTCATTAAATCTTCGGATTTTATGCCCTGGGTGAATCTTCTTTATGAGAGGGGGCAAAATCCGAGGAGTCGGTTTTGTTTTGCCTTTTCTGTCCCGATTGTCATCCTCTTCTTCGATCACCGATGGCTCCCAAGAAGATTGTTGCGGTGAAGGATAAGAAGACGGCATCTTCGTCGACTGTGGCACCCGAAGCTCACTTCGACGTTCGTCCTGCTGTTAAGGGTAAGGATTTGGGAAAGTCATATTCTTCGAAACCCTAACGACGGCTCTGTTGCATGCTGTACGCACAAGCCTTTAATGCAAACTATTTCGAGTTGTATGGGCCGCATACATGTCCCATAACCGAGCCGCATGGGGGTATACCCCATGTTCGAGTCGTA
This sequence comes from Iris pallida, assembly GCA_029216955.1. Classification (NCBI taxonomy): domain Eukaryota; kingdom Viridiplantae; phylum Streptophyta; class Magnoliopsida; order Asparagales; family Iridaceae; genus Iris; species Iris pallida. The sequence continues at coordinate 4,387,504 of JANAVB010024998.1, forward strand.
TGGGAGTTGTCTTAGTGGGCCGCATGAATACTTCGTAAACTGAATCGCATAAGGACCTGTCGATCAGATCCGCATGAGTCCGCTGCGTAAGGCTCTGACCATCTTTTGACTTTGTTTCTTTTTATCTTTGATTCCCACAGCAACCCTGCCAAAGGCTGAGATCATTGTGAAGGAAGAGTTGCTACCCCCATCCAAACAAGAATCATCGCTTGTTAAGGAGGAGGTAACACCAGAAGCGGAGGAACAGAAAGGAGAGCTGGCGCCCATTGCTGTAAAGGAGGAACCCCAGTTTGACGGCGGTAGTACTGGGAGTTCTGATCTTTCTATTTCGGACGATGATCTTGCTCAAATACATCCTTCATATGCAAAATGGTTGAGGGATTGGTATATGCGTCCCCGCAACTAGGATTCGTAGGCTCTCACAAATGCCCGTCTTTGTTTTGATACTTCTGTCTTGTAGAAGCATGGAATTTCAGGACCAGAAATCCTATGCGCCAAACCCTACATGCGCCAGAGCTTGGATAAAGTACTTCACACAGCAAAGACAACAAATATAGACATTGAAAGAGGACTTTTTATTACATATAAAAGTCTATTACATGTCTAGAAAAGGTTGTACAAAGGAGAACTTCTACAAAAAGAAAAGACCCTAAGTCTACAGCCAGGCACAGCGATCACCATGCGCCCTCAGTCAGGCGCATCCCACCATGCGCCCTCAGCAAGGCACATCCTTTTCAGCAGCTTAGTTATGTGCATCCTCAGTTATGTGCATCCCTTTGGCAGCTCAGTTATGTGCATCCCTTCAGCAGCCCAGTTATGTGCCGCTCTTCCAGCCAGGCTCACCGCCGTCTAAATGCTTCGACTAATGAAGCATTTATTGAGCAGAACGAGGGTGGCAATCAACCCTCTAGCTGGAGGAAGAGCTCCCCAAACCGAGGAAGAGAAGAGCCCCGCAAGCCAACCTGTGGCCAGGGGAGGTTTCGAAAGAGCCTCCAAAGGCGAAGGAAGACCGTAATCGAAACCGCGGCTAAAGGAGCAGCTTTCAACACAACCAGAGTGGGCGACACCCACTTTGAAGGAAGAAAGAGCCCCCAAAGCCACAGCACCGCAATTCCGATCTACGGTTCTTCCCACATGACGGAGACGGGGCTCGTGCATCCCTATCTTTGGATGCAACAGACACCTTCTGCCTGCCTCAGAAGCCCTCGACTCCGACTTTTGGATGTAACAGTCACCTTCAAGTGCATCAAAGAAGACATTGCGTCGCATCTTCACCCTCGGGAGCATCTCATCAACAGAACGCATTCGAGTAAACAAGTTCATATCGGAAGAACGTGAGAGAACGAGAAGCAAACTCTCTCCATGCCACTATTTATAGGCCGGGTAAATCAAACCCATGCGCCAAGTGGATGGTTCTTCGAATTCCGTGCAATGAATTTGCATTAAATGGATGAACCAGACGCTTCGAATTCAGCCAAGTCAAAACGGCTATTTAAAGCACTCGAAGATCGTAACAGTCGCACCATTAAAGACATATCACGAAGCGGATGCGCCGGTCAGACCGTGCATCACACAGACACGCCCTTCAACATCAAGCGCATCACACAGATGCGCCCTTCAGCACCAAGCGCATCACAGGAGATGTGCCCCCATGCGTCCCCATACGCCTAGTGGAACGCCAACCGACGCGCCCACTCAGCTGTCCATCGAATGTCAAAAACATTAAATGCTGAACTGACAGAGTTGGCAGCACGTCTCCCAAAGTCTGAACAGTTCAGAAGACGAAGCATCGCCAACGTCAGCATCATCATTACTTTCCTCCGACGGCTACTGCCACGCGGCCACCCGATCATCTCGCATGTGCCTCCGTAGCCATGCGCCTAAATCTGCATGCGCCTCAAAAGCCATACGCCTCAGACTTTTTACTGATCCCTAAAAATAGAAGGAAAGTCACCATTAAAGCTCTGCATGCGCCTCAAAAGCCATGCACCCCAGACTTCTCTCTGATCCCGAAAGACAGGAGTTAAGTCATTACTGAAGCCTTGCATGCGCCTCAAAAGCCATGCGCCCCGAATGGTTCGTGACTCCCAAAGGTTACGAGCCAAAGCCTCCTCATGCGCCCAATCCTAGGCGCATCCTACCAGATCATTCTCCATCAAATTTGAGATCTTTGAGCCATGGGTCGATGACACGTGTCCTTTGACTCGACTCACCCAAGATCTCAGCAACAGAAAGATCTTCTCCTCTGCTACGTGCCAGCTCACAACAGCAGTATGAAGAATTCAACCCCTCAATCAGGGCGCAGCGTCCATACGCCTCCATCAGCAATCACCACGTGGCGTCCCCGCGTCCAGGCGTACCCTACATATGCGTGCATAAGCAGCCAACCTGCAAAGCTATAAATAGAGGGATTATTTCCTTCTCACGAACAAACAGAAAAATGAACGAACACACCACCAGAGAGGTAGATACAGACACTCAACGTCTTCCTCCTCGCAGTAAGCTCCAGTACCAGAGCAATCCAGACCTTCAGAGAACCGATAACCGTCGTCAGATCGTCAACGGAGTCAACGTATTACCACTCACTCCATCGGCACAAGGGACCCAGATAAACAAAAGTGTACTCCTAGGACTACATCTAAGTCCTATATTGTAATACTGTTCTGTTTGTATTGAAATTTGCAATAAAAGAATTTTAATGGCAAACAAGCTGGCGACTCTGCTGGGGACCTCTTTCTCCTCCACCGAGAAAGCTGTGTTGCAATCCGACGATGTGAAGGTGGGCTCCTTCCACAAGATGCTGGTCCTACGCCTCAATCAATAGGCGTATGAGGAGTTTATCTCTGAAGGAAGTATGAGTCCTTCGAAGCGGCTGCCAAAGCCGAAGAAGACCCGCCGAGTCTGGGTGCGCAAGGTCGACGCCTCTGGCACCACCACTGAAGGGGATGCGCCAATCCAGCCTTCCCTTCCTACTAACGTCCTCTGCAACCAAGATGCGCCCACCGGTGCAGCACATCTCTCGGGGAAACATGCGGCTGACCATATTCCCCAGCCATCTCCCTCTCAGGCAAGGAAGATGCGTCGACGGAGCAGGGGCGCAGCCAATGCCCCGTGCATCACCTCTGATGTGCCACAAAAAGTCTCTGTCTTTGACAAACTCACTCGCTGTAGTGGCGAAGAGAAGTTGGATTCTGAGTACTACGTGCCCCAGCGGCCTGGTACGAAAAAGTCCAAGGCAGCACGGGCCATGCGTCTCAAACGTGCTATGCCAGCAGCAAGCCAGAAGCATGCGCTCACAATCATGCGCGCTGCTGATGGTAAGCTGTATAAGGTCGACCCAGGTGCTTCTGCGCCAGAAACGAGCCGACCTTCAAAGTCCTTGTCTCACTTAGATGCATCTATTGCGTGCACAGCTAAGTCGAGTAAGGCAAATATGGTCTTGAACTCCTGCGCCTGCTCTGGTTGTGCGTCTGAGGTTCGTTCAAGTGACTTCAAATGTTGTTTCCCCACTACTGATCGGGACGCCTGTTTGGTGTTAGATCAGGGGGCGCAACATTCACTTGACCACCCCGACGATTGGCCTTGCCATGCGCCTGAAGGGGTACGAAAGTGGCACTCTCCTCTAACGATCTGCGCAACGTGATCACTCACAAGCGCCGATCAGGAGAGTCGGCTGACAAGTACGATACACCCCTCACAGGGCACACTTGTGCTGTGGTCACCATCAACTGCTGTTGCAAGGCGACAGTCCCACTAAGGCAGTCAGTGTTCCAGCGGCTGCGATCATCGACACCCCTCCGACGTCGCCTCAGAAAGAAGGTGTCAACAAAAGAAGAGCCAAGGGTTGCTTCATGCAACGTGATCTCTAACTCCTCGTCAGTCCGAAAGACGACTGGCAATTCCTCGTCCTCGTCCAAGAGCCAGCCGAGGAAAACTAAGGCAAGTGTCTCGTCCTCCGGAGTGTTTCAAGACACTCGGGGGAGAAAGAAGATCTTGGAGGAAACTGGGGGTAGTCAGACCCTTGTCGAACATCCTTCCGAAGATGAAGCTGTCTTCCAAAGTACAGCTGAGGCCGATCTTCTCGAAGTCAACCTCCCGGACATGGCTGAGGGTCATCTAACCCCTGTCCTTCAAGACGAGGGTGTCCCCCAAAACACAGCCGGGGGTAGTCTAGCCTACACGGATCTGAGTCTCGAAGACGAAGAAGTCCTTCAAGACAGAACCAAGGGTAATCAGGCCCTTGCAGATGCTCCCGTCGAGAATGTTCTCCAGAGCATAGCCGGGGGTGGACAGGACGAAGCTCCAGGAGAGACAACTCCCCTACAAGAGAGTGAAGCCGAGAGTAAAGCCTCAACCGATCCATCCACTTCCAGCCGTGTCATGACAGTATACATGGCTGGGGGTGATTCCGAGTCTGATGCACCGCCACCAGACCTCGTCCAGCGCATGGACACATTAGAAGGAGGACTCAAAACCCTCTCTGCCTCCATGCAAACACTGACCCAAGCAGTGTTTGAGATACGGTCAGCTTTGGCCAAGACACCTTCTACCGGTCCTGACCCAGGGGCCAATGGAGAATCAAGTGTACCGCTGCAACGGGTATCCTTGGATACAGATCACCGAGAAGCACCTCGGACATCGGAGCCCTCAAATGCTCAACTTCAGGTGGTACCACCTTCCCCAACTCCCAGCTCCACGGAAGACGTGGTCGAGATGATCAGGGACTTGCGCGAGCGCTTTGAGTCCAAGACGAGACAAGAGGAGCGCCAAAAGATGGGGATTCCCCAACCTTATCCCCTCGAGTGGAACAAAGTAGTTTATCCTTCTAAGTATAAACCACAAACACTGACGCCATACGACGGAAAGGACTCTCCTCGTCGCTATCTGACGTACTTCCAGTCTCAGACGGGACATCTTCCGAAGGAGGACGCGCTACTCACCAGCATATTTGTCGGGGCAATAAAAGGAGTGGCGTACGACTGGTGCTGCAGCCTCTCCGACAATTCCATATCCTCATTCGACGACCTGACGTGCCTTTTTCTTGACCGTTTCTACGATGGAGAAAAGGACATGACAATGGCGTCCCTTATAGAGATACGCCAGAAGGAGAAGAAAACAGTTCGAATGTTCATCGAACGCTTCCGACAGGCCTGCTTCAGACTGCCCCCGGGCATGCCAAAACATGCACTCCTCTTCTCCTGCAGTATGAACATGCTGCCTGCAGTCAAACTCTGGCTCAACTCTACTCCTCCTCCCGACTGGAGCTCCTTGATCATTGAAGCAGAAGCCGTGGAAAAGAAGGGGGCCAATGCTCGTCTTCTGGGAGTCAGTTTTCCTGCCTTTGAGGATAAGGGGAAACGGCCTGCAGCCAACAATCCCGGACGAGAGACGAAGGGGAAACAGACGTTGACTGTCAATGCCTCAAAAGGTGCGTCAGCACCTACTCAGAAGCCTCCACTTGCACCAAGGCCAAAGAAGGTTTATTCGTTCAATAACGAAGACACCCTGTAACTCTTTGAGATACTGAAGCAGGGTGACAAGATCAAGCTGCTGGACTCGAAGCGTCCCGACGAGGTTGGGAAAGTGGACAACCCGAGGTACTGTCACTACCATCGATTTGTTGAACACCCAACCAAGGACTGCTATGTCCTCAAGAATTACATCCAGCGTATGATCAATACGGATGTAATCTCCGTCGACTACGAGGAGAAGACGGTGTCAGCCAACATGGTTTCACTCCAGTTCGGCACCCTGCCGCCAACTACAACACAAGATGGCGTCGTCCCCATCCCTAAGGCGACAATGGAGGTGGTTAACTTACCACCTACTCGTGACAACATGAGTGGACTCATCCCACTCACCACATCTCGGGAAGAGATCTTATGGGTTCACCCTGATCTTGTCTCCGAGGTGACTCAACCGGAGGTACGCCCTACCTCCAAATCCAAAGACAGGAAGATCAAGTCTTGCCGTATGGTCTCTTCCTCAGCGGAAGAGGCACTTCCTGTACAGACGCGTTCACAACAGAATGCCCAACCCGACGAAGCTGCCGTCGAGGTGGTGCCTCCTTGTACCGTCCCTGCTGTCCAGGAGGAGGGCCCGTCTAAGCCCCCAGCAGCCAATAAGCAGAAGCAGATAGAAGCCCGCTTCGATAGGCCTCTGCGAAAGGAGAATGCTTCGGGGCTAGCCAAGCCCCACAACTTCGACATACTGGCACAACTGGCCAGTACTCCTGTCCGTCTTTTTCTGTTTGAGCTCCTTCGTCTTTCCAAAGACACTCGCGAAGCTCTCTGTGAAGCCCTGAAGGATGCTGAGTCCTTCATCAGTCAGGACAAGCAGCCTGAAGATCTCCCAACTGCATGCACGTACTGCCACTGTGCGGATGAGGTTATCCCCAATATAACCTTCATCCAATAGGACATGCTGCTCAAACACAACCGACACAACAGGCTGCTGTATTATATAGGGTATATCGGTTCAGTCAAGGTAAAGCGGATTCAGATCGATTCGGGGTCTTCCCTCAACATCATCCCTAAGACGCTGCTCTCAACACTGGGGATCCCAATGTACCGGTTGGCGCCTTCCAATACAACTATCAGTGGCTTCAATGCTAGTAAAAGCGAGCCACTGGGCAAGATACGACTAAAGTACCATATCGGTAACCTCAGAATTGAGGTGACTTGTTATGTCGTGGACGCCGACGTCAACTACAACCTTCTGTTAGGTCGTCCATGGCTGTATGAGTACATGGTGGTGCCATCCACGCTCCACCAATATATGAAGTACATGTCCACCAACAACGTCATCCGGACGAAGTTTGCGGACATCGACCCCTTCAAAGGGATTGAAGCCTACTTAACCGATTCCGACCTGTACAAGTCACCTGACGAGGAGGAAGCCAATGATGCTGACGATGAGGCAGAAACGGCAGCAGAGCCGGACATGGAGCCTGAGGTCACTCCCGACGCTCCTTTAAAGATCCGACTCAAAGGCAAACCGCCTGAGAAGTTGCCTTCCATGAGCATTAAACTGCCCGAGAAAGCACCAGCTGCTCCTGAAGCTCCCCTGAAGATACGGCTCAAGGAAAAGCTGCCTCAAACATCGGCTCCCCTTGTAGCAAAACTACAGGGGAAGGTGCCAATCACCGGAGGTACAGTGGAGGCACCTCTGAAGGTGCGTCTTAAAGGCAAGTCGTCGCCATCCAAGCTACCAGAAAAGGCCCGCATAGTCCTCTCGGACTCCAAGACCAACGCTGTGGTGGACTCTTCCAATCCTACTCCAGTACTCATAGACGAAGAGCTAGGGGAATATATCTCTGCTGATGTAGATGCACCCTCTCTGGACAATGTAATCCCACAGGATAAAATCTCATATTTCATCAATAATAGAGTGTCTTTTAATTATTCTAGTCTTCCACATTGGAATGCCATGTATACATTAGATAACGCTCTACGGTCGTTGCAAACACAAATAATGACCGTCCATCATATAAATCGAGTAGTCCCGTCCCAAGGGGTCTGTTACATAGTCCTGCCACGGAATCGAGACGAAAAATCCATCATCTTCGACAAAGTTGAGCGTCATCAAGACCTTCCGCCACTCGAGCCAGAACCAGATACCGGCAGAATGTAAGTCTATCGGTACACGGACAAGGCAAAGTACCTCATCCAAAAGATGGGTTACGTCCTAAAAAGCAACAAAGGCCTGAACTACGGCAAGGGTCGACGTCTCCCTCTCCGGCTTCCAACACCTAAAGGAAAGTCGCAGGACTACTACAATAGAACTCGACGGGGGGTAGGCTATGTCACGCCACCGTCAACTCCTGAGAGTTCAGACGCGAAAGAGGTAGAACATTCTCACTCGTCCGAAACATCAACCTGGGATTCCGATACCAGCATCGGATCCGTCTTCAAAAAAGTGCTGTCAGCCAACATGACATCAGCACAACCTCAAGAAGATGAAGGCCAAACGCCAGAATTCTTTGAAGAAGAACCTTGGGCTCAACGCCTAGGAGAACAGTGGGAGTCTCATTTTGAACTACGTGAACCTTCCACCAAAGACGAGGTCGAGCAGATCGACCTTGGGAATGGATCTCCTTCCAAACCCATCTTCGTCAGCAAAAGCCTAAAAGGAGAAGACCGAGAATATTTAATCCAGCTGGCTAAAGAGTATATCGACGTCTTCGCCTGGAGTTACAAAGATATGCCGGGACTTGACCCCCATATCGTGATGCATAGGCTGAACATCTTACCTGATGATAAGTCTATCAAACAACAACAGCGACGCTCCCGTCCGGACATCAAGAACGCCATTGATTAGGAGGTGGACAAGCTCTTGACCAGCGTCTTCATCCGTGAAGAACAACACCCAGATTGGGTAGCCAACATCGTCCCTATCACCATGAAGAATGGGAAAATACGAGTTTGTATCGACTTCAGGGATCTTAACTCTGCTTGCCCGAAGGACGAATTCCCACTTCCAGTCACCGACGTGATGATCGACAACACATGTGGCTTCGAACGCATATCTTTCATGGACGGATATTCAGGCTACAACCAGATCAAGATGTTCCCCGATGACGTAAAACACACGTCATTCAGGACTCCGAAGGGTGTTTTCTGCTACACAGTGATGCCCTTCGGATTAAAGAACGCTGGTACGACATACCAACGAGCTACGAGCACTATTTTCCGTCAGCATCTTCGTAAGACAGTCGAATGCTATGTTGACGACATCGCAGTCAAGAGCCGTCTCAAAGGAGATCACCTACAAGATCTGAAGACAGTCTTCGATCTTATGCGGGCGCATCAACTCAAGATGAACCCCACTAAATCCTTCCTGGAGGTTTCTAGCAAAAAGTTCCTAGGTTTTATTATCACGGCAAAAGGCATTCATGTCGATCCCGAGAAGACCAAAGCCATCCTCAACATGGACCCTCCGAAGAACCTTCGAGAACTTCAAGGCCTACAGGGGCGTCTGGCATACATCCGGAGGTTCATAGCAAACCTTTCTGGCAAATGTCAACCCTTCACTCAGCTTATGAAGAAGGGAGTCTCTTACGTCTGGACAGAGGAATGCCAAAAAGCCTTCGACGACATCAAAGCTTACGTGACGAGTCCGCCAGTCCTAGTGGTGCCCGTCGCCGACAAACCATTCCTCCTCTACGTCCGTGCCATGAATCATTCCCTCGACGCTCTGCTGGCTCAGAACAGTGATACAGGCTATGAGCAAGCAATCTACTACCTTAGTCGAACTCTAATCGGGGCCGAACATCGGTACAACCCCGTTGAAAAGGAGTGCTTGGCTTTGGTATTTGCCATTCAAAAGACTCGCCATTATGTCTCGGGGCAGACAATTCAGGTCATTTCTCGAGTCAATCCGCTCAGAGTCCTCATGACGAAGCCAGGATCATTAAACTCCCGGCTTGCCACATGGACGATCTTGCTAACGCCATACAACATGGTGTTTGTCCCACAAAAAGCTGTTAAGGGTCAAGCTCTGGCTAACTTTTTAGCTGCACACCCCATCCCGGAGTCCTCAAGACTTTTTGAAGACATCCCGGATGAAGTCCAAGAATCAAACGTCATTGAAGAAGGCTCCGTCTGGCGGATGTTTTTCGATGGCGCTTCAAGAACAGGCCCCAAAGGCCAAATTATCGCAGGAGTGGGGGTAGTCTTGGTCTCTCCCGATCAGCTGGTCATCCAGCGCGCTTACTCCCTTTCGAAGCCGTGCTCCAACAATGTCGCCGAGTACAACGCTCTCATTATGGGACTCCAACTGGCGCAACAGCTGGGGGTGGACCATCTGGAAGCCTACGGTGACTCAAAACTCGTCGTTAACCAGGTCAGAGGACAGTACGAGGTTCACCATGAAGATTTGATCCCCTACCATGAAGTTGCATTGAACATCATTTCAACCTTTACCGGGTTCTTCATCGAACACGTACCTCGTCTATAAAATCTGGAGGCTGATGCTCTGGCTGGCCTCGCAGCCTCCTTGGCAGCCTCCCTCGGGACTCAACCTACGTCACGGTAGTTGGTCGAGACTTGGTCTGTCCCAAAAACAACCTGTGCTCGCGAGTAGCCCATGCTATGTCAACAAGCGCTGGTGTTAATGTCCGAGATTGGAGATTCCCGTTCATCGACTTCGCTGTCTACAAAATTCTCCCAGAGGACCCGAAAGAAGCCATCTCAGTCAGGAGGCGCTCCCTTCGATTCTACTACAATACGGCTACTAAAATGCTGTATCGACGCTCCTACGATGGACTTCTCCTTCGATATTTGTCCAACAAAGAAGCAGCCGAAGCCCTTCGAGAAGCTCACGATGGAACCTGCGGGGCCCATCAACCTGGCCCTAAGTTGCAGGACCGACTGCGACGCATGGGCTACTACTGGCCAACCACGGCCGCTGATGCTGTTGAATATGCTAAGAAGTGCCAAGCGTGCCAGCTTCACGCAGACTTCATTCATACACCGTCAGAAACACTACATCCTACAGTCGCCTCCTGGCCCTTCGAAGCTTGGGACATGGACATTTTGGGACCAATCATCCCTCCTTCATCGAGAGGACACCGCTTCATCCAAGCCATCACTGACTACTTCTCCAAATAGGCTGAAGCAGTTCCACTGGCAAAAGTAAAAAGCTCCAGGGTGATCAGCTTCATCAAACACCACGTCATCTACCGTTTTGGAGTACCCCGGAGGATCATCCACGATAATGGTCCTCAGTTTATCAGCCATGTTTTCAACAGATTCTGTGACAAGAATCGCATTCAAAACGTGGCATCAACCGCCTACAATTCGACAGCAAACGGATTGGCCGAGGCGTTCAACAAGACTATTGTCAGGCTACTCAAAAAGGTCGTGTCATCCAACAAACACGACTGGGATGAAAAGCTTGGCGAATGCCTTTGGGCCTACCGTACAATGGTACGGACCCCGACGGGCAATACACCTTTCTCCCTGGTCTACGGGAGGGAAGCGGTACTACCTCTCGAGATCCAGATACCCTCTCTCCGTGTAGCGATCATAAACTAACTCACAGAAGAGGACAATAAATGTCGTCGTCTGCGGGAACTGGAGGCACTTGACGAAAAGTGTCTCCTAGCTCAACAACGCATCGAACTTTACCAAGCCCGTATATCACAGGCTTTCAACAAGAAGGTCAAGCAGAGGACTTTCCAAGTAGGCGACCTGGTTCTGGCAGTCAGGAGGCCGACGGTGTTGACTCACAAGACACTAAGAAAGTTTGAGCCCAAGTGGGAAGGACCTTTTATCGTAGAGACGGTATACTCAAACGGCGCTTACCGCCTCGCCAAACCTAATGGGTACTTGTTCATAATGCCCATCAACGGCAAGTTCCTAAAGAAGTACTACCCTTGACATCTTTCAGACATGTGCTTCCACCAGGGGATCTGTGGACCCAATCATCAGGAGTCACAGACAATTTCCTTCCACAAAATCATACGCTTCCGGAACCCAACTGTTCCGAAGCATCCTCCAGTAGAAGAACAACCACGTCCACATCACCTCTGAGTTGTACCCATACACCCTACAAAGTAGAATTTTACATCCTATAAGACTACGCTACCCATCATGTTTACCACGTCCATATTACCTCTGAGTAAACATCCCGTACAGACAACCCCTACGTTGCCGTACATTAATCGCAGAACTTCCACGTCCACATTACCTCTGAGTAGTTCCGCGTATCCTCTAGAGTCATTCCTACCACGTCCATAACACCTCTGAGTGGGAAGATTCTATCATTTTGAATCCCATATTTGCCACGTCTACGTTACCTCTGAGCAAACATGTTGGTTCTTTCAAACTTATTATCTGTGCCTAAAAACCAAGGTACGCAAAAGATAATAGGTCCACACAAATCATCAAAGTTCATGACAAGCAAAAATGAACACATCGCAGAAAATTGTGTACTTCTTTATTTTCTAAAAAAAAGGGAGAGTAAAGGACTACACCATCCCCAGCGAGAGTTGCAAATACATAAAAAGAAGATATTACAAGCCCTAAACATCCCCAGGGTTGGCTGAAAGCTCTTCAATTCGACGCCTCAAATCTGCCGCCTGAGTCTCCACAGTCGCCAAGACTCGACGTTCAGCCTCTTGACGCATCGCTTCAATAGCCTCAGGAGAAGTATCATTCTTATGTTTCTCATCCAGCTGCTGCCGCTGCTGAGCCAGGGCAAGAGCCCGATGGGTAAAAGTTGTCTCCTCATTCTTGAATGCTACGTGTTCAGCCTGGACACGTTCGACGTCTAAAAGGAATCGGGCCCGCTGGTCCTCAAGGGGGCGGATCTGGGCGTCAATCTCTGCGATACTAGAGTCCAACGCAGCTCGCGCCTCCACTGTCTCCCGCGTAAACTGAGACAATAGCTCCACTGCAGCTTCAGTCTCAGCCACTTCGCGTTCCCAGACACTCACAGTGGCCTGGTAAGAAGACTCAGTCCCGGCGATCAGCTTCTCCTTCTCCGTATCTATCAGGATGGAGAGGTCATTTCGTTGGATGCTCTGCAATTCGTAAAGCCGCTGGTCCAACTCGACCACTGAGGCTTCTAGAATGTCGGCCATATGATCATGGCCCTGATGAAGACGGATCAGGTTGATATGAGGCATTGCCAGAGTTTTTGCCATCGCAAAACTCCTATTGGCATCCGTCACGGCCGATACACCCCTCTGCAGCATTTTATACACTGCTTCGATGATGAATTTCACGTATTCATCTGCATCCGCCAGCACCTGCGGCGTCATAGCAGGAGTCGGAGGAGCTGCTTTAGCAGACGGACCGTAAGAAGGACCGCCTGCCTCAATCTGTGAGGCTGGACCCTCGGTATCGACAGGCTTTTCATCAACAGGGGCTTGACTACTAGCCCGAGGAGCCAAAGGAATAGAAGAAGCCGAGACAGGCGTCGAGATAGTACCCCAAGTGGAAGGAGCAACAGAGGGTTCCATCAAACCCTTACTGTCACTCCCCAATCCTGGAATACGTATTTTAATACGTAAACCGATAAATTATATTTACCTTAAATTTATACGATATTTATTATGCAGTATTTCTTCATGCATTTCCCAAAAATATTCGACAAAATATTATTTCCTAATTTATTTTCTGCATTTGGGCCTACAGTTTTGGCTCATTGGGTAACCTATTCTTGGTTCACCAATGGTTCATCACGAACCCATGGGTCCAAGATCTATATATATTACTCATCTCATTCTCTCTCCTCTCATTTATTTCCTTTCATTCATTTCCTCCACCAACCAAGGCAAGTACCAACTTGCTCAAGAGATGGATCCATAATTTTGTCAATGATTTCTTACAAAACCATTTGCCAAAACATGTTCTTCTCCTCAATCTATACTAGTTTAGAACTTGGAAATTTTTATTTTGAAGCTTTGATTTTTGTAGATCTAAGTTATTTCTATTTTTGGGTTTTGCATGGTTTGATCTCTTTAAGTTGGATTTTCATGGGTTTTGGTGTTACCAAGTGGAAGAGCATTCAATTCTACCCAAATTAGAACTTCGGAAATCCGGATTTGGAGTTCGGATGGCCAAGTTGTGTTGCTCTGAAGTTTTGGGTTCAACCATGGTGTTCTTGCTGTTTGGAGAAGACAGTGAGCAGTGTGCAGAGCTGTTTAGCTTACGCACACTGAGCTGCGTGCGCTCTTTAGCGTGCGTACGCAGACATAGGTACGCTTCCTGTTGGAAGCGTGTCCCTTGAGCGTGTGTAACTTTTCACCTACGCTGCTCTTTGTAGCGTGCGTGACTTTTCACCTACGCTGCTCTTCCAGCGTGCGTGAATTTTCACCTACGCTGCTCTCTATAGCGTGCGTGACTTTTCACCTACGCTGCTCTCCCAGCGTGCGTGACTTTTCACCTATGCTGCTCTCTGTAACGTGCGTGACTTTTCACCTACGCTGCTCTCCCAGCGTACGTGACTTTTCACCTACGCTGCTCTCCCAGCGTGCGTGACTACGCTGCTCTCCCAGCGTGCGTGACTTTTCACCTACGCTGCTCTCCCAGCGTGCGTGACTTTTTACCTACGCTGCTCTCTGTAGCGTGCGTGACTTTTCACCTACGCTGCTCTCCCAGCGTGCGTGACTTTTTACCTACGCTGCCTTGAGTGAGCCTGCATGACTTTTCACGTAAGCTGCCTTGAGTGAGCCTGCGTGACTTTTCACGTAAGCTGCCTTGAGTGATCCTGCGTGACTTTTCACGTAAGCTGTCTTGAGTGAGCCTGCGTGACTTTTCACATAAGCTGAGCGTGCGTGCTTTTGTGCGTACGCTTTTGGTATTTTATATCCTTACGCCTTTTGTCCCGAGCATGATATGAGCACTAATGTGACCCCGGAGAACAAAGTGTTCCTACCCGATACATGTACCTGAATGTCCCAGTTCTTGTTCATGCTCGACAAATGACTCGTAACTCCACGTGGCGTATTTGCAATGATGCATTACACTAAGGAGGATAGAACATGTTGACATACTGATTGACATGGATCCTCTTTGGGGTACTCGTACTAAAGTATGACTTTAGGAGGATAATCATGCAGGCCACAGCATGTGAGTCCAAGATTTCACCTAGGGTTAAATTAGGCAACTAAACATACTAGATGCATGGGGAGGGCAAAATCTCGAGATCGTGTTACACCAGCCGCCTTGGGATATTGTCTCGACGCGCCGGCTGGTCTCCACGGATACTGTGTCATCTGCAACGAGTGGATGACTGTATCCGATTAATTCCTACTATATATTATATGTTTTAGCAAGGTAGCCTTACGAGGGACCTGTGCTCAATCAAACCTATCTACGCGAACCCCTGGGTTGGCTAGCCTTGCTGGAAAGATACGATCTAAGGATTTTCTAAATAACATGATGCGAGGATAACCTCATCCCACTAGAAACTCGTAGACTTGATTGGCCGCGAAAACGACTTGCGTGTATCTTATTACCTTTCGTGAATAACTGAGGGAAGCGGACTGTCATGGTACGTGATCCAACCCATGTTCTTGTTTGATTGTTGGGTTGGTTATCGTACTATGACAGGCTGTGGACCGAAGTTATGAACGAAAGACTTATTCTGGTTGTGAAGTGCTACTTCTGTGAATGACTGAGGAACATGGTCTATCAAGGTGCATGATCCAACCCATGTTCTTATTTGATTGTTGGGTTGGTTATTGTGCTGCGATAGGCTATCGACCGAAGTCACGATCAGGAGATTTTATTGTTTATACCTTTTAACTTATGTGAAAGTTATAGAGTACGACACGTCCCGACTCCATGCGGCACCTTTTGTCCTTGTTTGGTTGTAAGGGTGCCATATGGGTTCGAGGATGTTGCGCTACCCTATAATAGTTGCATAAGTATTACTATTATCAATCATTCCATTATCTGGGTTTTTAATCTTAACTCTTGTTCCCCTTTCGCGGTACTTGCTATTCGGGGCTGACCCCGCTGGTTTTGTTTGGCCAGATCTCGTAGCAGAGCCAGAGGACACGATCTTCCTCCCTGACATCCATGGTGCATACTAGGAGCATGGCAGTTCGGGGACTCGAGTGGGTTTCTTCTCCACCACTCCTGCTTATATTTTGTGCGGCGTTTAGCCACCGGCACCTGTTAGCCGGGTTACATGATATTTTGTGTCAGTACAGAATTATAAATAAACAGACTGCAGCTGTGTATAATTTTGTACTCCTGACTCTCTGAGATAGCTAAATTATAAAGCTAGTCTCTCATGATCATTTTGATGAAGCGTCAGGGACGCCTTACTGCTTTATCTTTAATGTTCATTTATTTGCTGATGTGATTTGATTGATTGAGACATAGAACTCTGTGGGACCATAGGAGACTTGATTGTAGCATGTACCCCCTAGTCTCTCGACAGCCACGATCGCCGTATGACGTTACGTACCTCATATGGAGTAGCTGGCCTAGTCCGTCTCCATATTTCGGTACTGGGGCGTGACACTTACCTTTCCCAAACTCGAAGGAACCCTCGACGTCAGTGGCCACCTCATCAGCCCCCAATGTGCTATCAACAGCCAGTACCTCCCCTGGCAGAACGGGGAGATCAACACTTGCCTCCTAACTCGCCCCTGAAGTAAGGACCGCCAGACGAGTCTCCTCATCAAATCTCTCTACAGGGACAGGATCTGTCGTTACCTCCTGATCGGTAGCCACCTCAGTTTCTGCTGCTGAGTCTGGGGTAGGGCTCGGCAATGATACAGCCGACCTCCCCTCATCATGACAAGGAGGGGAATCAACCCTCTCCTCTGTTCCAATCGCATCTGTTGCCTCCGCAGCAGACTCTTGCAACTCTGGAGCGACGTCATCTGAAGGCGACGAACTCCACTCCACTTCATCATCAGGAAGCCCCGTGTCCGCTGGACCCTCAACGTCCAAGGCCCCCACGGTAGATGGCACCATCCCAGAAGTTGCTGCAACCTCCGCATCTCTTTCAACAAAGTCTGGAGATACTAAAACCTCTGCAGGAACAACATCTTCAGGATTCTCCTCCATTGGAGACATTACCATCGGAGGAATGCGCTCGTCAGAAGAGCTTGCCACCTCCTTCGGTTTACTGACATCCGGTTTCGAAACACGGGTCTTCTTCTTCGATGATCCCTACAAGAAAAAAAGCACAAGTTACCAAAATGACAAGATGAGCCAAAATTACGGAGGACTCTTTACCTCAGCAAGAGCTGATTCCGCTGGCGTTACAGACGGTATTCCCGTGGCCTTTGGAGTCGTGGGTTTTCTCGGCCTTTTTGGTACAGACGAACCGGCTTCTGCGTCGGCCCGTCTCTTTCCAACTGATGTAACGCCCCAGTCCCAAAATACGTAGGACTAGGAACGTAGACATGCCAGCTGTATTCATACGAAGTATACTCCAATATATGGAAGCCTCGTATAAATACATAAGCTGTAAAATGCAGTAAAATCCCAACTAATCTCATCCACAAAAATAAAAGAAATAGAAGATGTCATATATGAGAATAATTTGTCTTGATATAATATGTTGGGCGGAGACAAATCCACTACCAACAAAATAAGGAAAAGTACATGATAGAATAAATGATTTTGGCAAGCGGAGCGAAGACGATCCAAGTGCAATCATCCTCGAGGAGTAGCAATGAACACGGCTAGAGCTAAGCACCTGCAAATGACAATAGCACACACCTGGCAAGACGACCAGGTCCTCAGAGGGACGTAACAAGACACATAATAGCATGCCATATAAACTGAATAAATACTGCTCAATCATTAAAGGACACATACAATAGGGTACCTAACCGTACTATAGTGATTATGCAATTAAAGAACAAACCTTTGACGCATGGGCCGGCTCAGTCAGGAATCAGGAATCAGGACCGTACCTCCCACTGGAGATAACCGGCAATCAGGACCGTACCTCCCACTGGAGATAACCGGCTAGCAGGACCGTACCTCCTATTGGAGATAACCGGCAAGCAGGGCAGTGCATAAATGACCCATACATTAAGGAGATGTTCTTCCCACCCAATGCCTACTGTGTTGTATCCACAACACAAAACCACTATAACCGCTAAGTCAAACTAGCATGCAACCTCTATTAGCGGTTATTCCTATCGCACGGCTTGTACGTACTGGTGGCCAGCCAATCACGCACTTCCGTGTTCTACATGCGACACACAACTTCGTGTTTACAACGTGTCAAGGCCAATGAATGCGACACACAAGGTGGTCCCTTAAATCTAGGTTTAATTTGTAAGAAAATAATACACAGCAGAAAATATAAATGAACAGTTATGCCATGTATCACAGTTTATTTTGCATAAAGAAAATAACAAACATGCATGAAATATGAGCTAAAAATAATTAAACAGCTAATGGCAAGGTGTCTTGCCTGGTAGAGCGCCTGGTGTGCTGCGATAATCAAGATGGCACGATCTGCAACTTTGGTGCAACAACTGTATAAGGAGACCTCGGGTGGTGACACGGACAGTTCCATTGGGTCCAGAAGGGTCAAATTAGTTATGGTGGACATACGGTAGTAGAGAATTGGTAAAGGAATAGGAAAGATGGGCTGAATCACGAGAGGAAGAAAAACCGTAGGAAACTAATTAATATATTTTGTTTTAGAAAATATTTTTCAATAATATAAATTGTTAGTCAAAATAGGCTTTCAAACAAATATCCAAAAACTCGGAAGTCATTTTAAGGCGAACTCTAAGTTTTGTCAAAGTAGTGTTCTTGGACAAAAGCCCTTAGATTTGTAAAATAGGATATTTAGTAAAAATTTATTTTTATTAATTAAATATTAAAATCTAGAAAACATAATATATATTTTTTTTAGACTAAAATCTAGTTTTGAAGCCAATGCAGGCCAAAACTCTATTTTATAGATTTTACAAAATATTACGTATAGTAATAGATATTTACGTAACATAGCCTTATTAGTTAAAATAAAAATTAAGAATCCAAAATTTCTTTTTAGTGCAAATAATATATTTTAAGTAAATACTTCAAAAATTCACAAAAATCGGATTTAGCTAACTATAAGCTTGTAAAGATATACTGTATAGATAGAGAAACTATATTTTATTATTTTGATAATATTCAGTAATACTAGAAATTATTTTATAATAAAAGCTATGTTTGAAATTAGCTAGTATATATATATGTATGTATATGACTTAAATAATAATAATAATAATAATAATAATAATAATAATAATAATAATAATAAACCGAAATAATCAAATAATAACAAAGCTAAAATGAAAAGAAACAAACAAAAAAATAACACACAAACAAATATCAAAACAATAAAAAAAAGAAAAAGAAGAGAAAGCAAAAACAAAGGCAGTGCACAGTGCTACTCCTCTCTTCCCGAGGAGGTCATTTTAATACAAAAGCAATGTACAAAACAAAAAAACAAAAAAAATAAAAACAATGCAGCTACTGCTGCTCCTTAGTAAAAGGAGAAGAGAGAGAGAGATGAGGCGGAGAAATCGGAGGGGAGAGGGGAAAGTGAGGCGGAGGAAGAGAGAGTGGGAAGGAGAGAGGCGGCGGGTTTCGGGGCTCGTCGGTGGGGGAAGCTCGGGAAGAGGGCGGCGGAAGGAGGCTAGAGAGGGTTGGCGAGACGCGGCGGAGGCGGAGGAGATGGGTCAGCGGAGATGGGGTCGACCGGGCGGCGGAGAACGGGGGGACAGGCGGTGCGAGGGTTCGGCATGGGCACAACGCCGAGGAAGAGGCGGGTGGCGCGGAAGAGTCGCGACTAGGGCACGCCGGCCACAGTGGTCGCGACGGACCGAGGGCTAAGGCGGGCTGACGCGGCTCTTGGGGAGTCGAGCGCCCACGGAGGCGCACGGCGGGGCTCGGAACTGCGGAGGATGGGTCGCGGCGCTGATCCTGAACGGAAGTGCGGGAGGCGGCCACCGGCGAACTGGCGGAGGCGCGATGAGGTAAGGTGGCGGTGGTGATTTAATTTAGGGTTTTTATTTTTATTTTCCTTTTCGTGGTGGTCCGGCGATCGCCGTGGGGGTGGTGATGGTTTGGGTGTGGTGGTGGTGACGACTGGGACAGGGGGGTCGGTGTTGCTGGTTGTGACGAGGGTGTCGGGGAATGGCGGAGGTGGTGGTAGTGGCGGTGACGGACGATCGACGGGGAGGGTTTGCGGGTGGCTGGGTTCCAGCGGATGGCCGGCTGCGAGAAAGTAATTTCGAGGTGGTGGTTGTCGGTTTTTGGGTTGGTCGAACGACAGCAGCAGGAAGCCGGGGTGGCGGAAGTGGTGGTGATGACCATGGTAGTGTGGCCGGACGGAATTGGGACGGGATATTCTGGCGGAAGTGGCCGAAGGGGATGGGGTTGCTCGAGGCGGGCTGGTGGCAGTAATTTTGGTTAGGCTAGAGGAATAGGATTTAGGAATTTATTGTTTGTCGTGTCGGGATTGTCGACACGGAGGAGAAGAATTTGTAATTGTAAAAATATGGAATAAGAATTGGACGATGGAACACGGACACGAGGCACGATTGGGTTGTGGAAATTTGTGGAGAATTTATGGTTTGTAAAAAATAATGGAGGAGTACCTGCCTATATTTATAGGATGTGGGAATTCCCATTGGGATAGGAATAGGATTCGTTAAACCCAATTTAGATATTTAAATTACTAATTTAAATTAATTCCATAATCCAAATCTAAATCAAAAATCCAATTTCAAATCTAAACCTGATTTAAATCAAATCAATTGTAGATATTAATTTAATCTATTTAAATAATTCTATGGAATCAAATCAAAGTTTAAATTGACACAAATATTTCGAAAATATGTTTTCCAAAAATACTATAATAATTAATTTCGAAAATTACATTATTTAAAATAAACAAATAAATAATTAGGAAAAATATGTTTGTACAATTAATATTCTTATAATTATGCTTTTCTAGCATACGAGTAAAAATATTATCTATTAATAATAATTGCGAAAATGTAAGCTTTATAAACAAAATAACAAACTTGGAAATAATTAGAACGATAACAAAATAATTATTATGTATATTATTTTGAAATTCCAAAAATAGAAAAATAATATTTTCAAAAATATGTACGCTCGCACATATTCGCACTCGTCGAGAAATTTCGAAAAACAAAATTTCGTGCGTGACGTATAATACGACTACGTGGTGTACAATACTAAAATTTAAATCGGTATCAAATTTTAATATAAAAATAATAGTAGAAATTTAGGGGTTTTACATCCTATCCAACTTAAAAGAAATTTCGTCCTCGAAATTTAGAATTCGTAGGGGGTGAGAGGACACAAGGGGGTATTGGGGGAAACAATCAATTATAAAGCTTGACAAAATTATGTCATAAGAAGTTGCAATCTAGATCATAGAATAATATGAGTATGATGGTCATAGTAGGGTCGCGAAGAAGGGCGAGGGGTTTAGGATGAAGTTATAGCAACATTGAGTGAGAACGGTCATAGTCGATAGGAAGGCTAGAGTGCCTTCGTCCTTCCAAAAATCGGTGAAGGCGAAAGCGATTTAAGGAGTTCAAGTTCAATGACGACAGTATCCATTACGAATACGTGGTTCAAAGGCGGTCGTATAGATTCCAAAAGAAGTTGCCAAGGCAGTCGCGGATGGGGTTCTAAGGGTAAGATAACTATATTCCATCCACGTAGAATAATAGACAAAAGCGAACCAAAGTGTACTTGGTTGATCAGGCCATTATGCACCGGTTCTGATTAGACAACATGTTAGTGGGAGCTCTTCCAATAACATATGTCTTGAACAAGCTTGATAAAAGATAAACTTGCAAAAACTAGGCTACATTAGCATCATTTAGTCAAGTGGTAAATATATAGGCACAAGAGATTAAGAATTAAGAAGGTAGAATGATTCTAGGTCATACAGTCGTCCTATAGTCTTCTTGTCCAAGTCCTTGGTTGGCTAGACGGGTTAGGTCCTCTAGATTCTAGGATCTAAATAAGCTTGCTACTATAGGTCACTAGGTCAAAGGGGTTGCTAGTTCATAAGGTATTCTACCCAACTTATTTTAGACTAATGGTTTTTGGGACAGCTAACTAATAGGGTCAACCTCTAGTAAGCACGAAGGAAGGATAATGATAGAAGGAATCAAGCAAGATGCAATCGATGAGTCAAACGGTAGATTGGAGAAAGTGGTCAAGTATGTGGATGAGATCCTAGACTTCTAATCCTATACGCAGGCTTGCTTGGTACGGTAAAGTAACCAAACAATTTATCTTGACCTGCATGGGCCACCACAAAAACATGTAACGCCCCAGTCCCAAAATACGTAGGACTAGGAACGTAGACATGCCAGCTGTATTCATACGAAGTATACTCCAATATATGGAAGCCTCGTATAAATACATAAGCTGTAAAATGCAGTAAAATCCCAACTAATCTTATCCACAAAAATAAAAGAAATAGAAGATGTCATATATGAGAATAATTTGTCTTGATATAATATGTTGGGCGGAGACAAATCCACTACCAACAAAATAAGGAAAAGTACATGATAGAATAAATGATTTTGGCAAGCGGAGCGAAGACGATCCAAGTGCAATCATCCTCGAGGAGTAGCAATGAACACGGCTAGAGCTAAGCACCTGCAAATGACAATAGCACACACCTGGCAAGACGACCAGGTCCTCAGAGGGACGTAACAAGACACATAATAGCATGCCATATAAACTGAATAAATACTGCTCAATCATTAAAGGACACATACAATAGGGTACCTAACCGTACTATAGTGATTATACAATTAAAGAACAAACCTTTGACGCATGGGCCGGCTCAGTCAGGAATCAGGAATCAGGACCGTACCTCCCACTGGAGATAACCGGCAATCAGGACCGTACCTCCCACTGGAGATAACCGGCTAGCAGGACCGTACCTCCTATTGGAGATAACCGGCAAGCAGGGCAGTGCATAAATGACCCATACATTAAGGAGATGTTCTTCCCACCCAATGCCTACTGTGTTGTATCCACAACACAAAACCACTATAACCGCTAAGTCAAACTAGCATGCAACCTCTATTAGCGGTTATTCCTATCGCACGGCTTGTACGTACTGGTGGCCAGCCAATCACGCACTTTCGTATTCTACATGCGACACACAACTTCGTGTTTACAACGTGTCAAGGCCAATGAATGCGACACACAAGGTGGTCCCTTAAATCTAGGTTTAATTTGTAAGAAAATAATACACAGCAGAAAATATAAATGAACAGTTATGCCATGTATCACAGTTTATTTTGCATAAAGAAAATAACAAACATGCATGAAATATGAGCTAAAAATAATTAAACAGCTAATGGCAAGGTGTCTTGCCTGGTAGAGCGCCTGGTGTGCTGCGATAATCAAGATGGCACGATCTGCAACTTTGGTGCAACAACTGTATAAGGAGACCTCGGGTGGTGACACGGACAGTTCCATTGGGTCCAGAAGGGTCAAATTAGTTATGGTGGACATACGGTAGTAGAGAATTGGTAAAGGAATAGGAAAGATGGGCTGAATCACGAGAGGAAGAAAAACCGTAGGAAACTAATTAATATATTTTGTTTTAGAAAATATTTTTCAATAATATAAATTGTTAGTCAAAATAGGCTTTCAAACAAATATCCAAAAACTCGGAAGTCATTTTAGGGCGAACTCTAAGTTTTGTCAAAGTAGTGTTCTTGGACAAAAGCCCTTAGATTTGTAAAATAGGATATTTAGTAAAAATTTATTTTTATTAATTAAATATTAAAATCTAGAAAACATAATATATATTTTTTTTAGACTAAAATCTAGTTTTGAAGCCAATGCAGGCCAAAACTCTATTTTATAGATTTTACAAAATATTACGTATAGTAATAGATATTTACGTAACATAGCCTTATTAGTTAAAATAAAAATTAAGAATCCAAAATTTCTTTTTAGTGCAAATAATATATTTTAAGTAAATACTTCAAAAATTCACAAAAATCGGATTTAGCTAACTATAAGCTTGTAAAGATATACTGTATAGATAGAGAAACTATATTTTATTATTTTGATAATATTCAGTAATACTAGAAATTATTTTATAATAAAAGCTATGTTTGAAATTAGCTAGTATATATATATGTATGTATATGACTTAAATAATAATAATAATAATAATAATAATAATAAACCGAAATAATCAAATAGTAACAAAGCTAAAATGAAAAGAAACAAACAAAAAAATAACACACAAACAAATATCAAAACAATAAAAAAAAAAGAAGAGAAAGCAAAAACAAAGGCAGTGCACAGTGCTACTCCTCTCTTCCCGAGGAGGTCATTTTAATACAAAAGCAATGTACAAAACAAAAAAAATAAAAAAAATAAAAAAATAAAAACAATGCAGCTACTGCTGCTCCTTAGTAAAAGGAGAAGAGAAAGAGTGATGAGGCGGAGAAATCGGAGGGGAGAGGGGAAAGTGAGGCGGAGGAAGAGAGAGTAGGAAGGAGAGAGGCGGCGGGTTTCGGGGCTCGTCGGTGGGGGAAGCTCGGGAAGAGGGCGGCGGAAGGAGGCTAGAGAGGGTTGGCGAGACGCGGCGGAGGCGGAGGAGATGGGTCGGCGGAGATGGGGTCGACCGGGCGGCGGAGAACGGGGGGACAGGCGGTGCGAGGGTTCGGCATGGGCACAACGCCGAGGAAGAGGCGGGTGGCGCGGAAGAGTCGCGACTAGGGCACGCCGGCCACAGTGGTCGCGGCGGACCGAGGGCTAAGGCGGGCTGACGCGGCTCTTGGGGAGTCGAGCGCCCACGGAGGCGCACGGCGGGGCTCGGAACTGCGGAGGATGGGTCGCGGCGCTGATCCTGACCGGAAGTACGGGAGGCGGCCACCGGCGAACTGGCGGAGGCGCGATGAGGTAAGGTGGCGGTGGTGATTTAATTTAGGGTTTTTATTTTTATTTTCCTTTTCGTGGTGGTCCGGCGATCGCCGTGGGGGTGGTGATGGTTTGGGTGTGGTGGTGGTGACGACTGGGATAGGGGGGTCGGTGTTGCTGGTTGTGACGAGGGTGTCGGGGAATGGCGGAGGTGGTGGTAGTGGCGGTGACGGACGATCGACGGGGAGGGTTTACGGGTGGCTGGGTTCCAGCGGATGGCCGGCTGCGAGAAAGTAATTTCGAGGTGGTGGTTGTCGGTTTTTGGGTTGGTCGAACGACAGCAGCAGGAAGCCGGGGTGGCGGAAGTGGTGGTGATGACCATGGTAGTGTGGCCGGACGAAATTGGGACGGGATATTCTGGTGGAAGTGGCCGAAGGGGATGGGGTTGCTCGAGGCGGGCTGGTGGCAGTAATTTTGGTTAGGCTAGAGGAATAGGATTTAGGAATTTATTGTTTGTCGTGTCGGGATTGTCGACACGGAGGAGAAGAATTTGTAATTGTAAAAATATGGAATAAGAATTGGACGATGGAACACGGACACGAGGCACGATTGGGTTGTGGAAATTTATGGAGAATTTATGGTTTGTGAAAAATAATGGAGGAGTACCTGCCTATATTTATAGGATGTGGGAATTCCCATTGGGATAGGAATAGGATTCGTTAAACCCAATTTAGATATTTAAATTACTAATTTAAATTAATTCCATAATCCAAATCTAAATCAAAAATCCAATTTCAAATCTAAACCTGATTTAAATCAAATCAATTGTAGATATTAATTTAATCTATTTAAATAATTCCATGGAATCAAATCAAAGTTTAAATTGACACAAATATTTCGAAAATATGTTTTCCAAAAATACTATAATAATTAATTTCGAAAATTACATTATTTAAAATAAACAAATAAATAATTAGGAAAAATATGTTTGTACAATTAATATTCTTATAATTATGCTTTTCTAGCATACAAGTAAAAATATTATCTATTAATAATAATTGCGAAAATGTAAGGCTTTATAAACAAAATAACAAACTTGGAAATAATTGGAACGATAACAAAATAATTATTATATATATTATTTTGAAATTCCAAAAATAGAAAAATAATATTTTCAAAAATATGTACGCTCGCACATATTCGCACTCGTCGAGAAATTTCGAAAAACAAAATTTCGTGCGTGACGTATAATACGACTACGTGGTGTACAATACTAAAATTTAAATCGGAATCAAATTTTAATATAAAAATAATAGTAGAAATTTAGGGGTTTTACAACTGATTCTGGATCTGCAGCATTCTCTCAGGAGGTTGGCTCTGTAAGATAGCATCCTTCGCAGGGTTGATAACTGCCTCGTCAAAATCAACCCCCATTTGACAAAGAGAAGCATCCAGAAGGACTTTATTCAGCAAAGGGATTGTCATCAACACTGACACAACAAAAACAAAAGTCAGGCAAAAAGCTGTAAGAAGACAAAGTGTGTCAAGCAACCTGGCGCATCATCAGCGTGCAAACTCGTGCGCCTCAGCTTCGGCGCATCATCAGGGTAAAAACCCATACGCATCAGCAGTGAAGCTTTGGCGCATCATCAGGGCGTGAACCCATGCGCATCAGCAATGGGGCCTCGACGCATCTTCAGGGCTTAAACCCATGCGCGTCAGCAATGGAGCCTCGGCGCATCTTCAGGGCTTAAACCCATGCGCGTCAGCAGTTAAACCTCGGTGCATAATAAAGGCCTAAACCTATACACATCGGCGGGATAAAACCTCGGCACATCATCAGGACAGAAGTCCATGCGCGTCGACAGCAGAGAGTTAGGGCACACCAACTCAGCCGTATGATCCAAAGCTCGTCTGAACAAAGAAAATAGTGGAAGAGACGACACACACCCGTCACTGTAGGTCGAACGTCGGCCGGAGTCACAATGGTGACAGGAGCATCCTCTTCGGCAAACTCCGTCGGCTCCTTTCCCTTGCCAGCACCGCCGCGAGGAGTCTTGGGAGCCATTGCTTGAGAGAAAAAAGTTAGGGTTTCTGTGAAGAAGAAACTCTAAAAGCAAAGGCAAGGAGAGGAAGAACTCTCTCTCTCTCCATCTCACGCCTATTTATAGGCATGATTGCATGCGTGAACCGATGAAGTGTGACCTCAGCCGTCGCCTCGGGTTCTGTGAAGAGATAACCGCAAGTAAAACCAAAAAGATCATCATTAATCTTTCTTGGTTATCGAGGCGTTATCATTTGCATTAACTGAGCGGAACATGCGCTCCGTCACTGATGCGCGGAGTATCTATGCGCCCCGACAGTCATGCGCCCAAAACTGCCATGTTTCTTATTCAAAGTATTCCAAAACTTGTCTAAAAGTTTTGAAAACTTTGAAGGGGGTCTTGTAGAAGCATGTAATTTCAGGACCAGAAATCCTATGCGCCAAATCCTACATGCGCCAGAGCTTGGATAAAGTACTTCACACAGCAAAGACAACAAATATAGACATTGAAAGAGGACTTTTTATTACATATAAAAGTCTATTATATGTCTAGAAAAGGTTGTACAAAGGAGAACTTCTACAAAAAGAAAAGACCCTAAGTCTACAGCCAGGCACAGCGATCACCATGCGCCCTCAGTCAAGCGTATCCCACCATGCACCCACAGCAGGGCGCATCCTTTTCAGCAGCTCAGTTATGTGCATCCTCAGTTATGTGCATCCCTTTGGCAGCTCAGTTATGTGCATCCCTTCAGCAGCCCAGTTATGTGTCGCTCTTCCAGCCAGGCTCACCGCCGTCCAAATGCTTCGACTAATAAAGCATTTATTGAGCAGAACGAGGGTGGCAATCAACCCTCTAGCTGGAGGAAGAGCTCCCCAAACCGAGGAAGAGAAGAGCACCGCAAGCCAACCTGTGGCCAGGGGAGGTTTCGAAAGAGCCTCCAAAGGCGAAGGAAGACCGTAATCGAAACCGCGGCTAAAGGAGCAGCTTTCAACACAACCAGAGTGGGCGACACCCACTTTGAAGGAAGAAAGGGCCTCCAAAGCCGCAGCACCGCAATTCTGATCTACGGCTCTTCCCATATGACGGAGACGGGGCTTGTGTATCCCTATCTTTGGATGCAACAGCCACCTTCTGCCTGCCTCAGAAGCCCTCGACTCCGACTTTTGGATGTAACAGTCACCTTCAAGTACATCAATGAAGACATTGCGTCGCATCTTCACCCTTGGGAGCATCTCATCAACTGAACGCATCCGAGTAAACAAGTTCATGTCGAAAGAACGTGAGAGAACGAGAAGCAAACTCTCTCCATGCCACTATTTATAGGCCGGGCAAATCAAACCCATGTGCCAAGTGGATGGATCTTCGAATTCCGTGCAATAAATTTGCATTAAATGGATGAACCGAATGCTTCGAATTCAGCCAAGTCAAAACAGCTATTTAAAGCACTCTAAGATCGTAACAGTCGCACCATTAAAGACGTGTCACGAAGCGGATGCGTCGGTCAGACCGCGCATCACACAGACGCGCCCTTCAACATCAAGCGCATCACACAGATGCGCCCTTCAGCACCAAGCGCATCACAGGGGATGCGCCCCCATGCGTCTCCATACGCCTAGTGGAACGCCAACCGACGCGCCCACTCAGCTGTCCATTGAATGTCAAAAACATTAAATGCTGAACTGACAGAGTTGGCAGCATGCCTTCCAAAGTCTGAATAGTTCAGAAGACGAAGCGTCGCCAACGTCAGCATCATCATTACTTTTCTCCGACGGCTACTGCCACGCGGCCACCCGATCATCTCGTATGTGCCTCCGTAGCCATGCACCTAAATCTGTATGCGCTTCAAAAGCCATATGCCTCAGACTTTTCACTGATCCCTAAAGACAGAAGGAAAGTCACCATTAAAGCTCTGCATGCACCTCAAAAGCCATGCGCCCTAGACTTCTCTCTGATCCCGAAAGATAGGAGTTAAGTCATTACTGAAGCCTCGTATGCGTCTCAAAAGCCATGCGTCCCGAATGGTTCGTGACTCCCAAAGGTTACGAGCCAAAGCCTCCTCATGTGCCCAATCCTAGGCACATCCTACCAGATCATTCCCCATCAAATCCGAGATCTCTGAGCCATGGGTCGATGACACGTGTCCTTTGACTCGACTCACCCAAGATCTCAGTAACAGAAAGATCTTCTCCTCTGCTATGTGCCAGCTCACAACAGCAGCATGAAGAATTCAACCCCTCAATCAGGGCGCAGCGTCCATACGCCTCCATCAGCAATCACCACGTGGCGTCCCCGTATCCAGGCGCACCCTACATATGCGCGCATGAGCAGCCAGCCTGTAAAGCTATAAATAGAGGGATCATTTCCTTCTCACGAACAAACAGAAAAATGAATGAATACACCACCAGAGAGGTAGATACAGACACTCAACGTCTTCCTCCTCTCAGCAAACTCTAGCACCCAGAGCAATCCAGACCTTCAGAGAACCGATAACCGTCGTCAGATCGTCAACGGAGTCAACGTATTACCACTCACTCCATCGGCACAAGGGACCCAGATAAACAAAAGTGTACTCCTAGGACTACATCTAAGTCCTATATTGTAATACTGTTCTGTTTGTATTAAAATTTGCAATAAAAGAATTTTAATGGCAAACATGTCTGTCTTTAGCTGCGGTTTTATGTCTTGCTTGTTTTGGACATTGATGTAATCTCTTTTCCTTCTTGTCTGAATGAAATAATAGAGAACTTTTCTGGCTTGCTAATGAGACGTAGTCATATGAATGTCACTAATTTTGAACGGCCGAAATACATTCGCTCCATTCTTTGCTTGTAGTAGTTTTTCCAATGGAAGATTTTTTATGGACCTATTATCCCTGGCGTATCCTGGTTCTAGATACGGATAATAAGTTGAGAGGAAACCAACATATTTACTCAGAGGTAATGAGGACATGGCAAATATGAGGGTTTGTACCACGGAGTCTTCCTACTCAGAGATAATGAGGACATGGTAGGAGTGGACTCAACGGAGGATATTTGTTGTCAACAGAGGATATTTGTGGGCCTATTATCCTTGGCGTACCCTGGTGTTTTTTTGGTACAGATAATAAGTCGAGGGAGAACCAACATATTTACTCAGAGGTAATAAGGACATGGCAAATATGAGGGTTTCTTCGATGGAGCCTTCTCACTCAGAGGTAATGAGGACATGGCAGGAGTGGGCTCCATGAAGGGGTACATAGGATGACTCAGAGGTAATGAGGACATGGAAGTTCTATGTAGAGGGGTGATTTGTTTTTGGCGGAAGTGAAATGACTCAGAGGTAACATCGACATGGTTGTTTTGGAAATTTTATGGATCTGTAACCATTTTTGTGCACTGAGAGTGCATGTAGTAGATCATGAGGGGGGAGCTCTTTCAGAGAAATAAGTTCAGAGGTATGGTCATACATGACTTACTATCTGAAAGAGTGATCGGAATGTAAGTTCAGAGGCACCTGCGGGTACATAACTCGATGATCTGGAAGGGTTGGAGTATGTGAGTTCAGCGGTACCGGGGGGTACATAACTCGGTAATCTAGAATTTTGTAAATGTGAGTCCAGCGGTACCGGCGGGTACATAACTCAATAACCTGGGATCTGTAAGTGTGTGAGTTCAGCGGTACCGGCAGGTACATAACTCAATAATCTAGGATCTGTAAGTGTGTGAGTTCAGCAGTACCGGCAGGTACATAACTCAATTATATAGGATTTTGTGAATGTGAGTTCAGCGGTACCGGCTGGTACATAACTCAATAATCTGGAATTTCTAGAGGATGTGAGTTCAGAGGTACGAAAGAGTACATGACTCAACAATCTGGAATTTAGAATATGAGTTCAGCGGTACCGACGGGCACATAACTCAATAATCTGGAATTGGGAGAATGTCGTTTAGACATAATATTTCTTCAGGAACTTGCCATTGACGGGTAACATGAACAAGTCTCCATTTTGTTTTGCGAGGCGGTAAGCACCGTTGGAGAATACGGCCTCAATGATAAATGGACCTTCCTATTTTGGCTGGAATTTGCCGGCAATTTTGTGAGTCATGACCATCGGCCTCCGAACTGCCAGCACGAGATCGCCCACTTAAATGTTCTGATTTTAACCTTCTTGTTGAAGGCTCCAGATATACGTGCTTGGTAAAGCTCGATTCGTTGCTGAGCCAAGAGGCACTTTTCATCTAAGGCCTCCAACTCTTGTAGCCGACGACGATAGTTATCGTCTGTCGTCAATTGGTAAGTAAGGGCGACGCGGAGCGAGGGTATTTGAGTCTCCAATGGGAGAACTGCCTCACTTCCATACACCAGGGAAAATGTTGTGTTCTCTGTGGCTGTTCGGACTGTGGTACGGTACGCCCATAAGCATTCACCAAGCTTCTCGTTCCAGTCGCGTTTATTGGACGATACGAACTTCTTGAGAAGTTTGATGATTGTTTTGTTGAATGCTTCTGCCAACCCATTCGCTGCTGGGTTGTACGGCATTGAAGCAATATTCTGGATGCGGTGCTTGTCGCAGAACTGATAGAAGGCGTGGCTTGCGAACTGCGGACTATTATCGTGGATGATCCTTCTGGGCAGTCCAAAGCGATAGATGACGTGATGCTTGAGGAAGCTGATTATGTTTGAAGTCTTTACTTCTGCAAGCGGAACAGCTTCCTCCCATTTGAAGAAGTAATCTGTGATGGCAAGTATGAAGCGATGTCCTCGAAAAGAAGGTGGAGCGATCGGACCGATGATATCTATTCCCCATGCTTCGAATGGCCAGGACGCCACTGTCGGATGTAGAAATTCGGATGGCTGGTGGATGAAGTCCGCATGGACTTGACAGGCTTTGCACTTTCTTGCATAGTCTATCGCATCTGCTACCATCGTGGGCCAGTAGTAGCCCATTCGGCGAAAACGATCTTACAATTTTGGGCCAGGCTGATGGGCCCGACAGACACCGTCATGAGCTTCACGTACGGCTTCTTTGGCTTCTGTGTTTGACAGACATCAAAACAATAATCCATCATAGGATCGGCGATACAGTATTTTCATCTCTGTATCGTAGAAGAATCTGAGAGAACGCCTTCTGATAGAGGTGACTTCCTTTGGGTCCTCCGGCAGAATGTCGTAGACTACGAAGTCAATGAATGGTTGTCTCATGTCTGGTGCTTCGTCGATCGTCTGAGCGACATAACTCCCCACGAATTGAACATTGTTCTTGGGACAGACCAGTTCATGGCCTATCACATCCACCGATTGATGAGCATAGTTCGGAACTGCTAAGGAAGTGGCAAGGCCAGCCAAGGCATCGGCTTCGATATTTTGGAGTCTGGGGACGTGTTCGATGAAGAACCCTTCAAATGACGAGATGATGTTGTTCGCTATTTGGTGATAGGGGATCATGTCTTCATGGCGAACCTCGTATGAACCCCGTATCTGATTGACGATTAACTGTGAATCGCCGTATGCTTCAAGATATTCTACCCCCAGCTCTCTTACAAGTTGGAGACCGATGACTAAAGCGTTGTACTCGGCCACATTGTTAGAGCACGGTTCTGTGAGAGAGTAAGCGCGATTGAACACCAATCCGGAAGGAGAAACCAGTACCACCCTGACTCCGACGACGATGTTGCCCTTAGGTCCGGTCCTTGAGGCGCCGGCGAAGAACATTCGTTATATATCATCGTGAGAGGTTGCATGCGAGTCGACAACCTCATCTGGGATGTCTTCGTATATTCTGGCCGACTCCGGGCCTGGGTGGGCTGCTAAAAAGTCTGCCAGAGCTTGACCTTTAACAGCCTTTAGTGGGACGAAGATCATATGGTAGGGGGACAGTAATATTACCCATGCAGCGAGGCGAGAGCTGAGTGCGCCTGGTTTAGTCATGAGGACCCTGAGGGGGTTGACTCGTGATATCACATGTATGGTTTACCCCGTGACATAGTGTCGCATCTTTTGAATGGCGAACACCAGGGCGAGGCATTCCTTCTCTACGACAGTATATCGGTGCTCTAGCCCGATCATCATTCGGCTTAGGTAATATATAGCTTGCTCGTGGCCTGTATCGTTGTTTTGTGCTAACAGAGCATCGAGGGAATGCTCTATTGCTCGTACATAGAGCAGGAATAGTTTTCTAGCAACCGGGGCTACCAGGACTGGAGAGTTCGACAAATATTCTTTGATGCTGTCGAAGGCACGCTGACATTCTTCGTCCCATACGAATGAGACGCCCATCTTCATGAGATGGGTGAATGGCTGACAACGCCCGGAGAGGTTGGAAATGAACCTCCTGATTTAAGCTAACCTCCCTTGGAGGCCTCGAAGTTCTCGGAGATTTTTTGGGGGACCCATCTCCATGATTGCCTTCGTCTTCTCAGTGTCTACATGGATACCCTGGGAGCTGATGATGAAACCCAAGAACTTTCCGCTGGATATGCCCAGGAAGGATTTTGTAGGGTTCATTTTCAAATTGTGCGCTCGCATTAGGTCGAACACTGTCCTCAGATCATGCAGATGATCTTCCTTAGAGCGGTTTTTGACAGCGATGTCGTCAACATAGCACTCCACGGTCTTGCACAAGTGATCCCTGAAGATGATGCTCATAGCTCTCTGATAGGTAGCGCCAGCGTTCTTTAAACCGAAAGATATGACTGTGTAGCAGAATATGCCTATTGGTGTTCGAAACGATGTATGCTTTTCGTCGTCGGGAGACATCTTAATTTGGTTGTACCCCGAGATGCCATCAATGAACGACAAACGTTCGAAGCCGCAGGTGTTGTCAATCATGATGTCTGTGATAGGGAGGGGGAACTCATCTTTGGGGCACACCTCGTTCAGATTGCGGAAGTCGATGCAGATTCGAATCTTCTCATTCTTCTTGAGGACCGGTACTATGTTGGCGACCCAGTCCGGATGTTGTTCCTCACGAATGAAGCCGCTGGCTATCAGTTTGTTGACTTTGACTTCGATCGCATCTATGATGCCTGGGCGAAAGCGTCGTTGTTGTTGTTTGACTGGCTTTGCATCTGGCCGAATGTTGAGTTTGTGAAGAGCAATCTCGGGATTTAACCCTGGCATGTCTTCATATTTCCAGGCGAACACATCAATATATTCTTTGACGAGTTCCAGTAGTGATTCTCGCTCTTCGTCTGTCAGGCTTTTACTAACGAAGATTGGTTTTGGAGAAGAGTCACTGCCTAGATCCACTTGCATGACCTCATCTTCAGTAGGAGGCTCTCTTTGTTCAAACCGCTTCTCCCATTGCACATCCAGCTGTTGGGCCTACGGCTCTAATTCGAGGAGTTCAAGAAAGTCTTCACCTTCTTCGTAAGCATCAGCGAATGCCATGTTGACAGACAAGACCTGCCTGAATACATCTCCGATGCTGATATCCGAATCAGAAGTTGTGTCACGACCCGCACCCGGATATACGGGTACGAATACGTGGGCCACGCCCAGCCTACGCCGCAGTATCGGTGGTAGAACGCTGTCAAGTATACTATACTAACTACAACATCTAAAGATCCATAACTAGAAATATACTCATGTCACATCACGAAAACTAAGGAAGATAAGACGAGAAATAATAACAATATCACTAGAACAACTAGAATCTACAATGATCATAACACAGAAAAATAAAGAAGGAACAACAAGACTAACTAAGGATAAGTACCAGGCAACTCACATAGAAGAATAGTGAGATCCACCTCAGCTAGCAACATCATGAAGTCCAATACTGAGGGCACAACTATTCCTAAAATTTTGTCAACATATCCAGTCAGGATGGAGCGAGCACAAATCTCAAATAACAGTTCTAGTTAGACGATATTGAAAATATAGCAGTAAATAGAGAGAATATACAAGAAATCATGAAATGTACATGTGAGTATCATGGCAAGGTAAGCTGTAAATCTAGAGCTAGAATAAGGCAAGTAAAACTGATCATGGCATGTACAAGAATCAAGAATCATCTATCTAGGTGTGTCAGTACTAGCTACAATATGTGGCCGGCTTGGGAACTTGTACAATAGTAACAGGCCTGGCTAACCATACGTGGGGTGTATGATCAACACTCACAATCAATAGGTGCACAATAGGCTTTGACCACACATCTACACTAATACTCTCCGTCCCCCGACTAGTATAGTGGATCCAACCATGACACATCATGACACGCGATTCTCCTAGAGGGTAGCTAGCCTTCGCAGGAACCGTGTCTATACAATGCACAAGAAACAAGAAAAACTTGCACAAAATATACCAAGAAAAGCGAGGAATAACATCTCATGACGGGATCCAGAGAAATACCAATCCGTGTGAACAATGTGTCAAGAGAACAAGGATATCTACACTAAATACAAGAAATATTAACGATATCATAAAACAGAAATATTATCAGAGAATGTACTCGCCTGCGATATGATGGATAAGTCGACTGAGTCCAAGAACAGTGACTCGAGGACCTATACATGGAATACTGTATCAATATAATGATTTGAAAGTGAAACTAAGTCATACTGAGTCAAAATAGGTCAAGACACGCCAAACTAAGTCAGTCTAGGTCAAATAAGGTCAAACTAGATTGTACGGGGTCAATCTAAGTCATATTAGGCCTAACAAAGTCATACTAGGTCAAGACAGGTCTAGTTAGGTCAACCTTGGTCATAGGAGGACATTGGAAGTCAATCCGAATCAAACTAGGTCAAAAATTGACTTACAGTTGACTTTTGGTCAACGGGTCAACTCTGGTCAACTCTAGGTCAACCCTAGGTCAATGGTGACTAACAGTTGACTTTTGGTCAACCGTTCAAGTCTAATGGAATTTGGGACTAAATTGGGTAAAGTGTTGACCCATAGTTGACTTTTGGTCTAAAAAGTCAACCGTGGTCAACCAAGGTCAAGACTAGGTCTAGGCGACTATTTCTAATCATTACCAACCCTTACAACCCATATCCGATTCATTCTCAAACTCCTATTCTTCTCCTTCTCCTTATTCCTATTCTTCTTCTCATTCTCCTTCTCATTCTCATTTTCCTCCTCATTCTCCTCCTCATTCTCCTTCTTCCCTCATTCTCCTTCTCATTCTCTTTCTCATTCTCCTCCTCATTCTCCTTCTTTCCTCATTCTCCTTCTCATTCTCCTCCTCATTCTCCTTCTCATTCTCCTTCTCCTCCTCATTCTCCTCCTCGTTCTCCTTCTTCCCTCATTCTCCTTCTCATTCTCCTTCTCATTCTCCTCCTCATTCTCCTTCTTCCCTCATTCTCCTTCTCATTCTCCTTCTCATTCTCATTCTCCTTCTCATTCTCCTCCTCGTTCTCCTTCTTCCCTCATTCTCCTTCTCATTCTCCTTCTTCCCTCATTCTCCTTCTTCCCTCATTCTCCTTCTTCCCTCATTCTCCTTCTCATTCTCCTTCTCATTCTCATTCTCCTCCTCATTCTCCTTCTTCTCTCATTCTCTCTTTATATATATATAATCTCACAACACACACACATCTATATATATAAATACATACACACATATATATATATATATAAATACATACACACATATCTATATATATAAATACGTACACACACACTCTCACACTCTCACACATACACTTTCTCACACCACCACCACCACTCTCCTCTACACACACATACACAAATACAGATATATATAAATACATACACATATATATATACATGTATACTCCTCTCTAAAGGAAAAACCCCCAATTAAATCCTTAAACTAGATTTCTAGGGAAACCTACAAATTCTATGGACAAAATGTAGAGGGTGGTCTCCTCCTCATTTATGGTGAAGGAAATAAATGCAAAAGAGAATTAATGAAGGTTTTAAAAGCATACCTAATTGATCTTCTTGAAGGAGAAGAAACTTAAAAAAAAGAAATAGAATGGAGAGAGAGAGATTGCTTTGGAGTGAAGCAAAGGAGAGTGGGTGCTGCTCCATACATGGCCGGCCACATTTTAGAGGGTTGGAGGCATTTGCCAATTTACCAAAATGCCCTCCAAGTCAAAGAAATGAGTGGTTTTGAGTTGGGGTCAAAATGGTAACTTAAAAACTCCAATTTCAAGTTATAAATCTAATTCTAATCCCTAATCCCACTAAAACCAAATGGGATTAGTCAAATATAAATATCTGGATTTGGTCATGATAAGTTGGTCGGTTCCAGTTGGGTCCCGATCAGAGTCTAAGCTACCTCGGGTCCCCGATACAAGTCGGAATGAGCTAAAATTCGAACCCGACTCAAATAACCCCAAAACAATATCATAAATAATAAAATAAATTTCAAAAAATATTCATAAGTACAAAATGACAAAAATACCCCTGTTCCTAAAAACTGGGGTTGACAGGTTCCGAGAAAATGACTGGTCTGGTGCTCCTAAATTAAAAGTCATGGTAACGTGTTTATGAGGATCAAGGAAAAGAGTGAAAAATCAATTAATAATTAAATAGTCTAAATTGACCCGAACTTGCGCGATACAAAAGGAGCACAAGGGAACGAGTTTGGATGGGACATGATATATCGACGTGAAGGTAATCTCGTCTACTATAAACTTCAAGAAGAAAGTTTCCAGAGACTGGCATCCCTGATGCTCTAGAAATCCAAGTCACGGTAAAGAGCATTAAATCAAATGATAATCAAATAATAATATATATATACAACTAATTGAATTATAAAATTAAAAAAAAATAAGTCCTAAATTCAGGGGCTTACAATCCTACCCAC
The DNA here is from genome assembly GCA_029216955.1 of Iris pallida. Taxonomy (NCBI): domain Eukaryota; kingdom Viridiplantae; phylum Streptophyta; class Magnoliopsida; order Asparagales; family Iridaceae; genus Iris; species Iris pallida. The sequence goes on from JANAVB010024998.1 coordinate 4,424,679, forward strand.
CTTATAAAAATTTCGTCCTCGAAATTAAAATCATCCTATAGGTCAAGCTAAAACATGCAACTGCTATGGGTACAGTACTCAATCTGCTACCTTTGTGATCATCTATGCTGTTTCTCTCTACAATCATTTGGTTCAGGTTCAACATGCTTATTTCATAAAAAACTATGTCACTTTACCCCTTAGAATCTTCATATCAAAAAGAACCTTTACATATACTCTAAAATATAGGCCATCCTCGAGATACGTGTATATATATATATATATATATATATATATATATATATATATATATATATATATATATATATATATATATATACATATATATATATATATATATCACAATGATTGGCCATCAACCAAAATTCCAATCTCTATAGCAATTTGTTTGTTTCCTTATCCCGTCCTAAGTATCTTTATCCTATTAATCACAAGCTCCTTGAAATGGTACATTCAAAACCTATTCTGGACATTGAGCCTTCTCTCTTTTACTCACGAACTCCTGAATATAAACCCTCAAATCTAAGCACCAGATTCTAGTCCTAAATCCGTAGTCACTAAATATAATATTTCATTACTCCTTCTTAGATACCTTAAAACCAATCTATACTATCAAACTAATCATTCTTAATGGTTTCGAAGTCCACTATAGTCAGTCACTCTTATCTGTCCTATAAGCTTAACCCAATGAATCCCTAAGAAATATACTCATCATAATCACACATTAACATATTACGGTTATACTACAAAATCTACTAACAAGGTCTGGCTATCCAATCGTCAAAAATAGAAGGTAACAAGGGCCTAAGACTGGGTCTAGCAATCCATATTAATATTCAGACAAGGTAAGGGTCAAGCAAGACAGGAAAGATTATCGAAATATTTCCAAGAATAGTACGAGGCCAAACGAAATACATAGGACGTAGTCGAAGTAAAACTCAAGAACCATATACCTCCGTAATTATGTCACATGAAGTTACTATCACGCTAGTGTGCATCTAGCTGCGATTAACTTACTTGTTCCATAATACGACGGATGGCTGCAGTGCACAGCTGCCACGCCAGATAATATAGGTTCCTGAACTTAACTTGGCTAATATCCGTAAAATATTTCCAAACAATTTTGCAAAAATAAGGAGAAGATGTTAGTCAAAGTGCTTAGGGAGTGGTCCAAGTAGAATTCGAGAAACATATTTAACCATGATGTCGTTATCTGAAGTCATACCTCGCCAGTATTTCTCAGGATGCAAACCTCCGATTCCGTAATACAAGGATAAATTACCTTTCGAACCTTTCCTGAATTAACCCATGAGACACTTTCAACAATTATCGGGAAGGACAAGAAGAATTACCCAAGTGGTTAGCGAAGAAGAGTTTAGTCAAATCATAGGAAGATGGAACACAACAATCATGTTGAGAAAATCCTAATTAAGCTGTAGATAGACAGAGTTAACTAAGACGGGGAAGAGTGATGACAAGGATTTGTTCTTGGTCATCCGGTCATAACGAAGTGATCCAATTTAAGATACAGCCTGATAACCATACACGTCTTCCTGAAATTATGTTGCCAGAATTTTTGCCACGTCAATAAGCATAGCTGTAATAAACGATGGAGTCCACAACTAAGATATACACCCTAAAATCATGTCATCTGGAATTCTTACCATGCCAATCGGTATGGCTGCAAGAAAATCCAAATTCCATAACTAGGATAGTATAACCAACATCAGGCTCCACGTCCCTGTCGTGCTAGCTAGTATGACTGCGATAAATTCTAAACTCCATAAATAAAGTAGACATTTATCGTTCTCATCAAATAAGTTTATCAGAATATCTTAACTCAATTCATAAAAATTGATCTTAGATACAAAGTCAAAGTCAACAACGAACGAACATCAAGATTTAAAATTCAACGACGAATCAAGGATAAGTAATGAAAACTAGCAGAACAGATTTCGAGACAGGATTTAGGAAAAGTTTTCAGGAGAAGTCCCAAAGGTACGATCTAGGTCAAGATAAAGGAAATCATTGGAAATATAATCTAAAACAATCTCAACCTGATATGAGACTGGCAAATCATATTCTCATCTCAACCTAGAAGATATATAAGTTCAACTTATACCTTCCCTCTGGGGTCCACAAACTCATTCCAAGAAAGAATAAAGTTTGATACGGACAAATATTTCAGAAATCAGGATGGACTGGAATGAATGGAAAAAATTTTGAAAAGTTCGAAATAAGATTCCCAGGGGTCATCCCTGGAATCTACCAAGAGTTCCTAATATGTGACTGAGTACCAAAATCCTAAAATATTCTATTACTCAACCTCAATCCTAGGGCAGGCTCGTAGTAGTACAGATAAGCTCAAGTACTACCACGACTTCGCATTAATAGCAAAGACTGACCTGCATGGGCCACCACTAAAAACGTGTCACGACCCGCACCCGGATATACGGGTACGAATACGTGGGCCACGCCCAGCCTACGCCCAGCCTACGCCGCAATATCGGCGGTAGAACGCTGTCAAGTATACTATACTAACTACAACATCTAAAGATCCATAACTAGAAATGTACTCATATCATATCACGAAAACTAAGGAAGATAAGACGAGAAATAATAACAATATCACTAGAACAACTAGAATCTACAATGATCATAACACAGAAAAATAAAGAAGGAACAACAAGACTAACTAAGGATAACTACCAGGTAACTCACATAGAAGAATAATGAGATCCACCTCAGGTAGCAACATCATGAAGTCCAATACTGAGGGCACAACTATTTTTAAAATTTTGTCAACATATCCAGTCAGGATGGAACGAGCACAAATCTCAAATAACAGTTCTAGTTAGACGATATTGAAAATGTAGCAGTAAATAGAGAGAATATACAAAAAATTATGAAATGTACATGTGAGTATCATGACAAGGTAAGCTGTAAATCTAGAGCTAGAATAAGGCAAGTAAAACTGATCATGGCATGTACAAGAATCAAGAATCATCTATCTAGGTGTGTGAGTACTAGCTACAATATGTGGCCGGCTTGGGAACTTGTACAATAGTAACAGGCCTGGCTAACCATACGTGGGGTATATGATCAACACTCACAATCAATAGGTGCACAATAGGCTTTGACCACACATCTACACTAATACTCCCTGTCCTCCAACTAGTATAGTGGATCCAACCATGACACATCATGACACGCGATTCTCCTAGAGGGTAGCTAGCCTTCGCAGGAATCGTGTCTATACAATGCACAAGGAACAAGAAAAACTTGCACAAGATATACCAAGGAAAGCGAAGAATAACATCTCATGACGAGATCCAGAGAAATACCAATCCGTGTGAACAATGTGTCAAGAGAACAAGGATATCTACACTAAATACAAGAAACATAAACGATATCATAAAACAGAAATATTATCAGAGAATGTACTCGCCTGCGATGTGATGGATAAGTCGACTGAGTCCAAGAACAATGTCTCGAGGACCTATAGATGGAATATTATATCAATATAATGATTTGGAAGTGAAACTAAGTCATACTGAGTCAAAATAGGTCAAGACACGCTAAACTAAGTCAGTCTAGGTCAAACAAGGTCAAACTAGATTGTACGGGGTCAATCTAAGTCATATTAGGCCTAACAAAGTCATACTAGGTCAAGACAGGTCTAGTTAGGTCAACCTTGGTCATAGGAGGACATTGGAAGTCAATCCGAATCAAACTAGGTCAAAAATTGACTTACAGTTGACTTTTGGTTAACGGGTCAACTCTGGTCAACTCTAGGTCAACCCTAGGTCAATGGTGACTAACAGTTGACTTTTGGTCAACCGTTCAAGTCTAATGGAATTTGGGACTAAATTGGGTAAAGTGTTGATCCATAGTTGACTTTTGGTCTAAAAAGTCAACCGTGGTCAACCAAGGTCAAGACTAGGTCTAGGCGACTATTTCTAATTATTACCAACCCTTACAACCCATATCTGATTCATTCTCAAACTCCTATTCTTCTCCTTCTCCTTATTCCTATTCTTCTTCTTATTCTCCTTCTCATTCTCCTTCCCATTCTCATTCTCCTCCTCATTCTCCTCCTCATTCTCCTTCTTTCCTCATTCTCCTTCTCATTCTCCTCCTCATTCTCCTTCTCATTCTCCTTCTCATTCTCCTTCTTCCCTTAATCTCTTTCTCATTCTCCTCCTCATTCTCCTTCTCCTCCTCATTCTCCTCCTCATTCTCCTTCTTCCCTCATTCTCCTTCTCATTCTCCTTCTCATTCTCCTTCTCATTCTCCTCCTCATTCTCTTTCTTCCCTCATTCTCCTTCTCATTCTCATTCTCCTTCTCATTCTCCTCCTCATTCTCCTTCTTCCCTCATTCTCCTTCTCATTCTCCTTCTCCTTCTCATTCTCCTCCTCATTCTTCTTCTTCCCTCATTCTCTCTTTATATATATATATATATATATATATATATATATATATATATATATATAATCTCACAACACACACACATCTATATATATATAAATACATACACACATATCTATATATATATAAATACATACACACATATTAATATATATATATAAATACATACACACACACTCTCACACTCTTACACATACACTTTCTCACACCACCACCACCACTCTCCTCTACACACACATACACAAATACATATATATAAATACATACACATATATATATATATACATGTATACTCCTCTCTAAAGGAAAAACCCCCAATTAAATTCTTAAACTAGATTTCTAGAAAAAACCTACAAATTCTATGGGCAAAATGTAGAGGGTGGTCTCCTTCTCATTTATGGTGAAGAAAATAAATGTAAAAGAGAATTAATGAAGGTTTTAAAAGCATACCTAATTGATCTCCTTGAAGGAGAAGAAACTTAAAAAAAAGAAATGGAATGGAGAGAGAGATTGCTTTGGAGTGAAGCAAAGGAGAGGGGGTGCTCCTCCATACATGGCCGACCATATTTTAGAGGGTTGGGGGCATTTGGCAATTTACCAAAATGCCCTCCAAGTCAAAGAAATGAGTGGTTTTGAGTTGGGGTCAAAATGGTAACTTGAAAACTCCAATTTTAAGTTCTAAATCTAATTCTAATCCCTAATCCTACTAAAATCAAATGAGATTAGTCAAATATAAATATCTGGGTTTGGTCATGACAAGTTGGTCGGTTCTAGTTGGGTCCCGATCAGAGTCTAAGCTACCCCGGGTCCCCGATACAAGTCGGAATGAACTGAAATTCGAACACGACTCAAATAACCCCAAAACAATATCATAAATAATAAAATAAATTTCAAAAAATATTTATAAGTACAAAATGACAAAAATACCCCTGTTCCTAAAAATTGGGGGTAACAGGTTTCGTGAAAATAACTGGTCTGGTGCTCCTAAATTAAAAGTCATGGTAACGTACTTATGAGGATCAAAGAAAAGAGTAGGAAATCAATTAATAATTAAATGGTCTAAATTGACCCGAACTTGTGCGATACAAAAGGAGCACAAGGGAACGAGTTTGGATGGGACATGATATATCGACGTGACCATAATCTCGTCTACTACAAACTTCAAGAAGAAAGTTTCCAGAGACTGGCATCCCTGATGCTCTAGAAATCCAAGTCACGGTAAAGAGCATTAAATCAAATAATAATCAAATAATAATATATATACAACTAATTGAATTATAAAATTGAAAAAAAATAAGCCCTAAATTCAGGGGCTTACAAGTTGGTGATCCGGTTGAGTGTGACTGCCAGTCGCATTCCTCATCTGAGCTTTCAGGGGTCGTTGTAGGCGTAACATACCCCAGTCCGTATCGGGTCTTGTTGTAGTAGTCCTGTGGTTTGCCAGCCGGGACTGGCGACTTTAAAGGTAATCGTCGACCAGTGCCGTACTTCAAACCTGGCGTAGTCTCCAGATCATACCCCTATTTTTGCATGAGGTATTTGGATTGGGGGCTATATAGATAGAGAGGCAGTCTCCCGACATCTGATTCGAGGTCGACTTCTTCTATGGTGAAGGACTGTGGATCATTCTTCCGACCGAAGATGATTGGATGGTCTCCTTCTTCGATTATACAATAAGCGTCTTCCGCGGGAGTGAGCTGATTTACGGTGTAAATATTTGTCACCTGTGTGTGTAGGTAAGGGCCTATACCGTGTTCCATAGCATACATTATACAAAGCTTATTAAGCTCGGTATAGTTCAAAGATAGCCCTTTATTGATGAAGTAAGGTATCTTTTCTAGCGAGATTACATCATCTGCGGATGGAGCATCAGTGTGAGCGGCCACATACTTGGCCAGTTCTGGTTCTTCTTCGGCCACCCCCTGTATAAATGCAGACTGGGAGGATGACTTGGGCAACTTGATCATCAGGGGTTCTGCTGGTGGAGCAGAACATGGAGTCGTTGGCAAACTAGCGACCCCCAATTTGGTACTCGATGCTGGGCGGGGAGTGGTTGGCTCGCTAGAAGCCCCAGACTTTGTATCGGGCTGACGATTCTTTTTGGGAAGACGTATCGTCATTGGCTTGTCAGAGGGATTAAGCTTCTTCGTTTGTAGCCGACCAACCCTAGGCAGTCTGACTGTCAGTGGCTCCGTTGTGGGTCTTAGCGCTTGGCCGGACCTTGGCAGCCAGATTATCATTTGCCTTTCTTATGCCGAGAGGCTGATTGCGTCCTTACGCAGAGCGGCCGTAAGGGGTACGGACTTGCCAGGTTTGCGAGCTTGGAGGTGGATCGTCAGAGGTTCTTCTGATCCTGTGGCCGTCTCAGTACGAGCTTGCACATCTACTTTACCAATGTGCCTCTTCGACTTTTCGTATAGGCAGGAGTCTGAGTAGTAGGATTCGACCCCTTTGAAGGGAACGATGTCGACAAATTCTGTCCTTACGAAATCGTGTTTGTCGACATATTTGAAACACTAGTACAGGGTGGAAGGTACGATCATGTAATCGTGTATCCAAGGGTGCCCCAAGAGGATATTGTAGGAAGTGTATGCATCTATGACGTAACAGGTCACTTCCGACTGAAGATCACCAATTTGGCACTTTAAGCGAATCTTCCCAATCGGGTAGCTCCTGCCCGAATTGAAATCGCTGATGGCGGTGCTTGTTGGTGTCAGGAATGCATAGGAATACGGAAATGATGTAACAGAACCTTCGGGATGATGCTTATGGAAGAACCATGATCAATGTGCATCCGATCCACCTTTACGTCGCCGATGTATCCAGTGTAATATAACGGATGATCGGCTGGTTGGTTTTGATGAGCATGTCCTGTGGAGTGAAGACAATGTTGGACATCGCTCCTGTGCAAGCGCTGTCTTGGAGATCTGCAGGCGGGCTCTCCCCCCTGAGGTTGACCTGAGCTAGATATGCGTCGGCGTTCTGGAGTGCGTCGCTCAAAGCCGTGCGAACATCCTTGGAGAGTCTCAGGAGCTCGTATAATGATAGTTTGGCCGGTGTGTTGGCCAATTATGCCAAGATGTCGAAGTTGTAGGGCCTTTCCAGCCCATGAGGTGCCTCTTTTCGGAGGGATTTGTCAAAGCGAGTCGCCTTCGGCCTAGGCTTGTCGGTCGTCGAAGTTTGGAAAGGTCCCGGAGTGTCAGCAGTGGTCGGCTGATGCTCTTCAGCCGAGTTATCTGGCGTGGGTTGGGATTGAGCACCAGACCGAGTGACGACAGTTGTGGCTTCTTCGACATCTACCGAGATTGTGCGGCAGGATCTGACCTTTCTACTCCCCTTTCTGCCAATGGGGAGTGGTGTGGACCGAGTCACTTCTGGTATCAAATCTGGATGGACCCACATGATCTCTCCTCGTGACGTGATGAGGGGTACCATACCAGTAGCCTGATCTCGAGGAGGTAGAATATTGGCAATCTCTATTGTCGCCCGAAGGATGGGTATCACGCCGTCTTGAGTTTCTGTCCGAGGGAAGCTACCAAACTGTACGGACACCATGTTGGCTGCCACAGTTACCTCCTCGAAATCAATGGCCAGAGCCTTCGAATCGATGAGGTGTTGGATGTATCGCATTAATTGGTTGCAGTCATGTGTAGCATGGTGGACGTAGCGGTGATAATGGCAGTACTTTGGGCTCTCCATTTCTGTCGGCCGAGGTTCCCGTCTTAGTGGAGGGAGCTGAATTCTATCTCCTTGTATGAGCATGTCCAAGATGGGCTTGACATGGCCATCTTCGAAGGAGTAGGTCATTTGTGGCCACTGCTTGTCTGCCGGTTTTGACTCAGGTTTCTGGACTGTGTCGGCCACCATAGCATGCTTGCCCTTGTTGTCCCGATTGTTGGAGGTGCTACCCCCATTGTTGTTGTTGGTATTAGGACGCTTGCCCTTGTCCTCTCCCTCCGAGATGTGCAATCCCAGTTGGCGAGCCTTCTTCAACCTGTCTTCGGCGCTAGTGGCACTGATGATGAATGTCTTCCAGTCCTTGAATTGACTTTCACCCATCCAGAGGCTGATTGTTGGAAGCAGTCTCTTTTGGCAAATTTTAATTAAGGAGGAATCCGGATTACCGGACGGCAACTTCATGGCGGTTTGGCGGAACCGCTCAATATAGTTCCTTGTTAGCTCTTTCTCCCCTTGAACGACGTCCATGAGGGTGGACATAGTGATGTCCTGTCCTACTTCGTAGAATCTCTCCAAGAACATGCGCTTGAAGCTGGCGAATGAGTGGATGCAGTTGTCTGGCAGGTTATGGTACTAGTCGAAGGCGACCCCTTCCAATGCCCCGATGAATAATCGTGTAAGGATGGCATCGTCATGGGGTAGATGGTCGGTAGTGACCTCGAAGTAAGTGATGTACCGACTTGCGGAGGTCTTTCCATCATATGGATTGATGTGGAATGGTTTATACTTTGGTGGGAAGGGAACATCTCTCCACGCAGCGGGATACAGTTGTCGTATCATGAGGTCTTGGCAGTTTTCTCGGGCATGGAACATGGCTCGGAGCTCCTGGACCTCTCTTCTTGCCTCCCTGGCCTCGTCTGCAGCGGTAGGAGCCGACATTTTAGGAAGATTATTGCCCTGGTTTGGTGTCGCTGAGTTTGAGTCTGCATTGACCGCGGGACCCAAGTTTGTTTGGCCAGGCGTCCCTCCTTACAGAGTAGGGAGGGCTGCCTTGATCTCGTCCACGGATTTGACCAAAGTGCGCAGTATGGCCTCCAGAGTGTCGATGCGTTGGCGATCACTGGGACCATCCTGTTCGTCGTTTGTCATGAATGCCGTCCTGACATGAGTAGAAGTGGAAGGGACGGTGGATGACGTACACTCCGAATTATACCCCTGTACTGAGAAGTCATCGGGGTATGTGGGAATGTTTTCCTCTGACTCGGACTCAGAAGGAACAGTACCCCCAGCTTTCGAGTTCACCTCGTCTTGGGAATTGTAGACGTCCTCGGGGACGTCGGGATTTGCTGCATCTAATGGGAGAGTTGTTTCCCCCAGCTCGTCTTCTTGGAACATCGGATTATCGTGGAGGCTCGGAGGAGTGCTACCCCCAGTTCTAGCAACCCCCAGTGATGTGGACGATGAATCTTCCACTGTAGCAGATTTCGTCTTTGAACGGGTACCTTGGAAAACTCCGGTGGTGGACAACCGCTTAGACGACAGTCTCTTAGTCATAGTGGTTGAAATCTTCGGGCTGGAAACATTTGTCTTCTTCCCTCTCCCAACGGCAAGGATTTTCTGAGCAGAGTTACAGAAGACAGCGAAAAGTACCTCATCCTCTGAACATGGTTGTTACAGTCTTTGGAAGACGGACTGCCGGTCTTTTCGTACCGTCGCGTTATTGCAACAGCAGTTGACGATGACTTGGGTGCAGTGACGTCCGTGGGAGGACTCTTTACACCCTGAGGCCTCTTCTCTTTCCTTACGCTTGTGGAGGATGGCCTCACGTAAGTCGGATGGGTCTGGAATGACCATGTTTGCTTCCTGGATTTTGGAAGACTTTTGGAAACCATTTTGTCCGTTTGCCGTCGGGAGCTGGACTCGAGTGGTTCTGTACAACTTCCCATCAGAGGCCCATATAACAGTATATGGAATGCTCGGATGGTCAGAGATCGGGACAGCAGACCGAGCTCGCCAAACTTGTACTGCCCTACACTTCTTCACTCTAGTGCGTGAGGGCACATAATAGGAAGAGTCTAAGTGGTGCTGGAGAGAGTCAGACATGTTTTCTCGGGAGCATGAGAGATCAGGACCATAGGAGAGGCGGTCAAAGACTGAGCCGCGTGGAGCAGGCGGCATGCGGCTGGAATCAACAGTCTTCATGCGGCTGGCAGTCGTAGCCGCATGGGCTTTCTTCATGCGGCTGGCAATCTCGACCGTATGAGTCTTCGTCTTGCAGTTAGTGCCTTTGTTTGGCTTCTTCCTGGAGCACATAGAATCAATCTTTGTCCCTGCAAGTCCAGCATCGTAGTGCTTTCCTCTGCCGGACTTGGGGACAGCAGAGTCCTCTAAGACTTGAAGTGGGGCCGCGTGAGACTTGCCTTCGCCATCTTGGGCAGCAGAGAGTACTATGTCCAGAGCTTGGGAAGGAGCAAATAATTTTGGCCTCCACTCCTTGCGAGCCTTCTTTGTGCGGGTTCGCTTCTGGACCGGGCCAGCGCTTCCGTCGGAGAGCATTTCTTCAAACGTCTGTTGGTCGAAGTGGACGACCGTCTTCTGTTGTGTGGAGCCAAGTTTGGCTGCATCCGATTGCGTCACCAACTCCTCAGCCGTGGAGAAGTTTGTCCCCAGCAGAGTCGCCATCGTGTTTGCCATGAAATATAAAAGAACAGAACAATTATCGAAGGACTGGACTTTTACTTCACAATACAAACTCGCTTGTACAAAGAAAGCCTAGGGACGAAAACCTAGGTACAGCAATCTAAGTACAATTATTTATTTTAGATTCTGGGGGTGACGGTAGAGGCTCGGGAAAGCGACGGCAGCTCTGCCTTACTCCTTGGACGATCGGATGCAGCATTGGCTCCGGGAAAGAAATGCTCTCGGGATGCTCTCTGTGTGGGCCTTTGTCTCTCTGCTCTCTCTTTTCAAGTCTCTCCAGGTGCTCTGGTGCTCTTCGAAAAGTCCTCTTTTGCAAGGGAATGACACCTTGCTATTTATAGGAGTGGGATGCGATCATTACGGTTTACAATAATTGCCTCCTTGATAAGTCGGTGGTTAAGGATCAATTAATCTGGGCCCTTCATTCTGATTGTAGCAAATCTAGGCAATTAATGTAGATTGCATCAAATCTCTGTGGGCAATTAATGATGATTGCCATAAATCTTCATGATTTGTTATGCCAAGCTCGGATCTCCCGCCACGTGTTCAATTTGCATGATTGTAAATGATCTGATTTGATTCCAGTAATTATGAGGATGGTACTAAACCTGATTGTTGGGATTTGTTGATGAATCTTGATCGATTTGATGTCATGTGTCCTATTATTATTATGCTGCTAGCTGTAGGGACGCGGAAAAAACTAATCTTCTGCCACGTGTCTTAACTGTGAGCCACTTAGGAAATCTGAACCGCATGAGGATTATTTTCTACTGAGCCGCATAAGACTGGCCACGTATGGAAATAATCTGAGCCGCATGAGTGTAGGTGACCGCATGAAGGGTGGCTTCTCAGTGAGCCGCATGAAGATAGTTCTCGTGAGCCGCATTGGGTAGACTCTGCCTGAGCCGCATGAGGTGGTCTCTCCCTAAGCCGCATGGGATGACCTCTGCCTGAGCCGCATGGGGTGGCCTCTGCATGAGCCGCATGCGATTGTCTACGTGTCAAGGCCGCATGAAGGATTTTGAGGTTTGTGTCAGAGATTTCCTTCATTTTCCTAGGAGTCTACCATTATGACAGAGTCTTTATGGCAGCTTTATGGCAGAGCCGTCAGTTCTTCTTTATGTTAGAGCATTAAATAGGGCCTTTGCTTAATGGCCGAACCGCATAAGGCCACGTGGTGTTGCTTGAGCCGCATGTCCAAGTTGGTGACTTTTGAACCGCATGAAGCTCTTGAGCCGCATGAAGCTCGTCTGTTTTTGAACCGCATGGGTTTTCCTGTTCTGAGCCGCATGGGCAATCATGCTTTTTTCCATGCTTCTACAGTGAAGTCGTCAAGCAATCCTGCCTCTGCCTGGCCTCTGAGACATCGGAGTCCCTCATCAAGAAACTGGGTCTCCTTGATCTTCTCTTTCAATCCCGACCGTATCTGCATGTGCATCATCTGTCCTCCATATCCTGGTGGAACAATCTCAATCCCAAGGCTCTCAAGATCCTCCAGTAGATGCCAGTCTATAGTGAGATACATAGCAATAGGATATCGACTGAGAGCATCTGCTACCACATTCGCCTTCCCAGGGAGGTACTGCAGACTGATGTCGAAATCCTTCATGAGTTCCAGCCATCAGCGCTGCCTCATATTTAGCTCCTTCTGAGTGAAAACATACTTCAGGCTTTTGTGGTCCGTAAAGATGTCCACTCGCTCTCCATACAGGTAGTGCTTCCATAGTTTTAAGGCAAATATGACTGCTGCAAGCTCCAAGTCATGTGTGGAATAATTCTTCTCATGGGGCCTCAACTGTCTAGAAGCATAAGCTATAACCTTCTTGTTCTGCTCAAGCACACATCCCAAACCCTTCCCTGAAGCGTCGCTGTAGATGACGAATCCTCCTGATCCCGATGGCAAAGCTAGAACTGGCACTGTCGTGAGTCTTCTCTTCAATTCTTCAAATGCTGACTAGCAGGCGTCGCTCCAGATGAACTCCTTGTCCTTCCGGGTAAGCTTCGTCATAGGCTCTGCTATCCTGGCGAAGTCCTTTACAAACTTCCTGTAGTATGCTACTAGCCCCAGGAAACTATGAATCTCTGCTACTGACGTGGGAGGTGCCCAAGCTTCCACTGCTTCAATCTTCTTGGGATCCACAAAAATCCCTACCCCTGTCACCACATGTCCCAGAAACTCCACCCGGTCCAAGAAAAACTCATATTTTGAGAATTTTGCGTACAGCTTCTCCTTCCGCAGTATCTCTAATACAATTCGCAGGTGCTCCACATGCTCCTCCTCCGTCTTCGAATAAATCAGAATGTCGTCAATGAAGACTACGACAAACTTGTCCAGATACTTGTGAAAAACCTTATTCATCAAGTTCATAAATACTGCTGGGGCATTGGTGAGTCCGAACGGCATCACCAAAAACTCATACTGGCCGTATCGGGTGTTGAAGGCTGTCTTCGGAGTATCCTGCTCCCGAACCTTCATCTGATGATACCCCGACCGAAGGTCAATCTTGGAAAAGACCCTCGCTCCACTCAGCTGATCAAACAACTCATCAATCCACAGCAATGGGTATCTATTCTTGATCGTGATGTTGTTAAGTGTACGGTAGTCGATGCACATCCTCATCGTCCAATCCTTCTTGGGCACGAAAAGTACTGGTGCTCCCCAGGGTGAAGCACTGGACCGAATGAAACCCTTGCCTTCTAGCTCATCAATCTGAGCCTTCAACTCTGCAGCTTCCTTCGGGTTGATCCTGTAACAATGCTGGGACTTCGCCGCTGATCCGGGCACTAGGTCGATGCTGAACTCTACGTCTCGATCTGGCAGCAATCCTGGCAACTCCTCGGGAAAGACGTCGAGATACTCTGTAATCAGCGGATGCGGCAACTCCTGATCTTCTGCAATAGCTCCGAAGTAGACTCCCTCTAGCCTCTTTATAACTCGTCGGCTGATCTCGAACGGTGGATGTCCTGGCGGGCTGAAAGTCACCTTTCCTTCATGGCAGTCTATTACGGCAAACTGCTCGCTCATCCAGTCGATGCCGAGGACTACGTCGAATTCGGGCAAAGGCATCACTAGAAGTCGAGCCCTGAGCTCCCGTCCAGCTATAGTGATAGGGCAATCCACCATCTCACTGACTGGCACAATCCTACCTCCTGTCATAATCTCACAGTTCCTCCTAGTGGGCTTGGGTGTGAAGTCGTGTCTATGCAGAAACTCATATGATACAAAGCTATGTGTGGCTCCAGAATCAAATAAGGCAATGGCAGGAAATGAATGAATGATAACAGAACCTGTGATGACATCTAGAGCTGCCTCCTCCTCCTCAACTGCGGCCAAGACGTAAGCACGTCCCAGCTGTGGTCCTCCTCTCTGCTGCTGCTGGTGCTGTACAAACCTCTGTTGCTGGGGTGGTAGAGCTCCTCCTCTCTGGGGTGCAGCAGGCAATGCTCTGGGTGGTACAGACGGTGGTCCTCCAGCTCCTCGGGGTCCTCCTGCTAGTCTAGCTGTAGCCTGAGCGCAGTCCCTCATCTGATGTACGTCTGACCCGCAGAAGAGGCAAAGTCCAAGCCTCTTGTGACAGACCTCCACGTGGTGTCCCGGCCGATGGCAATATGTACAAGTGATCCCCTGCTGCCTCTGATGCTGAGTTGTTGGAACTCTGGCAGGACGGTGCTGAACTGCTGCCTGTTGATGTGGCCTCGCCTGAGTCTGCATCTGCACCCTCTTCCCTGGCGCCTGGTAACTGCTGCTGCCGACGTCCCTATCCCTCTTGTGCCTCGGGTCCATCTCCTTCTCAACTGCCTGGGCGATCTTAAGGATGCTAGAGTAGGTAGTCGCCTGGCTAATAGCTACTGTATGCCGCAGCTCCCTGGTCAGACCCTTCTTGAATCTCTAGGCCCTGTCCTCTGGTGCTCTGACTAGGCTCTCCGTGAACCTGCTGAGTCTGGTAAACTCTGAAGTGTACTCCACGACCGTCATAGTCCCCTGCTGCAGCGCCTCGAACTGCATCCTCAGCTCATCCCGCTCTACCTCTGGAAAGAACTTCTCCTTGAACAGAGTTTTGAAATCTGTCCAAGACACCTGGGGCTCCGTCAACTGGGGGTCCTCCCGGTACCAAGCTCTCGCCAAGTCGAAGAGTCGCATGCTAGCCACCCCTACCTTCATGTCATCCGGAATATTCGCCATCCTCAAGGTCCTCTCCGTATTCTCTAGCCATTCATCTGCATAGATGATCCCCTCGTTGCCCCAGAAGTCCATCGGGCAGAGATTCTGGTACTCCTTGGCCGTCCTTGGTCTCGGTGCTCGTGGTGCTGGAGGTGCTGCTGGTGCCGGTGCTGCCGTCTCTCGAGTCCTGAGTGCGTCGACGATGGTCGCTCTGAACTGCGTGGCCTGCTGACTCTGGGCCTCTCAGAACTACGCAGCCTGGTGGTTCTGGGCCTCCATAAATTGCTGGAACATCGCCATCACCTTGGCGCCGTCAAACATCATCGTCGAGGACAGCGGCAGAAAGATCGGAGGCGGTGGTGGAAGCTGATCTGCTGAAATGTCCGGTACAGCCTGCTGATCCGAACTGCCTACGACTCCGGAACTGCCTGCAACTTCGGGCTGATCCGCGGTCTTCTTCGTAGCGACCATCCTGTAATAGAAAGAAAACTTCGTTGATTGACAAACCCTAAAAACCTAAAAAACAATGTTTTTATAATATCAATGCACCTGAAAACCTGATATACCCTTAATTCCCGATTTTCCTATGTTGTGTTCAAGTTTCCCTAGTGTAATCAAGTCCCCCATTAGTACGCTAAGACCTAGGTACCATTAGGATGGACCTGTATGGGCCACCACTAAAAACATGTCACGACCCGCTCCCGAATAACCGGATACGAGTCGGACACGCCCAGCCTTTGTCGTTAGACACGACAAAGTAAGATGTACCAATCTAGGGAGAACTATCAAGATATCAAGACAATATGAAAACACAGTATCTATAAATATATCCCAGAGTAAAGTATAAGTATCAGAATTTATTACATTCCAGAAATGACAGAAAGTCTACTAGTCTCAATACATGGAAAATAATAGGGAAAAACTAAGGAAAGCTCTAGGCTTCTGCATCCTCTAAGTCAAGAGCAGCACCAGCTAGCTCTCCTGCATCAATAGGCTCCACGCCATAGAATGTGTCGCACAAGGCTTCCAACTCACCTACAACTTATCCAGTCAGGAGCGGAGCTAGTATATCCAGAGAAATGAATATGTACATCATGGTATGAATCAAGAAAACATGAATAAATGTAAAGTACAGGAAATGAGAACAAGACATGAACTGAACAGAAAATACTGAAAGTAAAACAGGGAACATGGTAAGAGTCCTGAGCATGAAATACAACCTGAACATGAAGTACAACCTGAACATGAAATACAACCATGAAATCCTGAAATACAAACTGAATCCTGACATGTGCAATAATGAAATACATCTAGATTGTGATCGGCTTTGGTACATGCAATGAACCTGAAATGGTACGGCTTTGGCCCCGCGTGCACGGTACGGGACCCAAGCTATTCACATGAGTAGTAACAGGATTTGATCACATATCTATAGTATTTTCCCTCTCAGACGCAAATGATACATGGAACATGAAACCAGACAATACCGTAATATATCGTGTCATCAAGGAGATACAAGAATGGATATGAAAGACATGAGAAATGAACAAATCCGAGGAGTATACTTGCCTTGCTCCGGGTGATCGAGAAAGGGTAGTAAAGCTGGATGTCCTCCTGTTTTAGAATTTTAGTACAAATTGATTAACATCTAAACATAGCTATTTAGCTAAAACTCACTTTCATAATCTAGGTATCTAAAATGAAACTAATCTATTCTGAAACATGATATTTCTAAGCATAACACAAGTCTAGCCTAAGCCATAATCCAATTATGGAAGATTCATAAATATACTAATTGGTTTCATACATATATATTACACAAGGTATTTATAGGCCATCAAGGTCATTCTTCCTAAGCTTGCTATAAAATATTTGAAAGATACATAGGACATGACAATAGTTATCCTTCATCCTAGCCTAAGGTTCCAATTAGTCTTTATTCCATAGGACAACCATAGATTGCTCTTAGTGCCTCAGTTTCATATTATGATAAAATTCAGCAGTTCATAGATACCCAAATTGGAATTCAATCACAACATCTGAGAAGGATGGAGGATGTTGTGGCAATCTCATGTGTCAACTCAAGTTGGAACCCAAGTTTAGAGCTGCAGTAACAGTGCAAAATACTAGGTTGACCTTTCTACTGAATAGCTTAAAATTAGGAAATTAGACACTGTAATTACAGTACACACTAAAACCTATCAGTCTTAACAAGACTGATACAAAAGGTGTTGGTCCCAGGAATCAATCCAACAGGGCTGTCCTCACAGTTCCTCAACCAGCAATGGCACTTCACTGCCACAGGCTAAAAATACAGGTTTCCTCTAATACTACGAGTTAACCATCATATATTAGCCGCAGTTAAAGACATCAACAGATTATAGAAAAATATACCTACTGAACTCTAAGTGAAAATACCTAACACAAAACCTTAATTTGTTACCAGGTAGGTTATGCCTTAAAATTACAAGTTGAATTAAGACTTAGATATGAAAATAACTAAGACCAACCTATACAGTCCCTAACAGGATTGCTAACAGTGGCAGGATGTTTGTTCAAGTTGCAGGACAATGGTGAGACTGCTATCCATAGCCTGTTATATAAATTTCCAGGTTTTACTAGCTTCAGTGATCTGGAACTAAGGTAAAGTATATGCTGCAAGGGAAATACACAGCTCAGGTACCACATGTATCCAAGTTCCATAGTTCAAATGTTAAAACCACACATTTAAACCCACTGCAATTAGATTGAATATCCAATGCAAAGTCTGTTTGAAATAAGTAAATCAAGCTATTCACATCAGTTGGTTCCAGACTTGGCCTATTCAGTCTTTAATCAAGACTGATACACCAATCTTGATTAAAGTACATCTGTAGTCCAGAACAGAGCCTACCACTCATCCTGTCATCACATACCCAGTCCAAAATATCAGTATCAATACAACCCAGGTCTAATTCCTTCCTAAAAATGTTGCTACTGTATCAAATATATTTCAGTCTAATCCTAGGACTGAACAGGTTTCCAGTTATCAGTCCATAACTCAATTGATATATATATATCGAGTTAGGCCCAAGACTGAATTTAAATCCTGAATACTTCATGACTGATTGCAATCTAAACCAATTGGTAAATCATGATACATGCTTAAACTCGAAAGAATGTTAGGAACTCCTTAGACATTTCACCTTGCCCTCTCCCCCATATGGCTAGCTATCAGCCCAAGACTCTAGGCTAAAAATCCCCCTGGTTCAGGAGAGTCAATCCTGATTAGGAGTCCTGATAACTGATATAACAGTCCTTGCATGAATTGAAGTTCTGGAATTGGAAATCAGTCTTGGTTTAAGACTGACACCACAATTTCCTCCTTGAAAACAGTCTCTACCATCCTATTATATCATTGTTCAGTCAACACACCCTCATCATTAAATATGGATTAATCTACAGGTACTGGTTCAGAACTGCAAGGTCGAAATGAACACAATAAACTCAAGTGTAAATCCTGTCTAGGTTCCACAGTCCAGATTTATTACTATAGTATTAATCCTATCAAGAATACAAAAAATACTTTAGTTGAAGGTTCATAAGTAAGTGGTCTCAAGGGCAGTCCATAAGTCGATACATTCCAGTCCCACACAGGTAGAACACTCAGTTGTTAGATTAAGACCAGGCTTCATATACCAGGGCCAAATCGACCATTACCTAATCTGTTTGTAGACTAAGTGTTCAGTCCACATAACAATTTAAATTTCAGATTATCATCCAGCCTGTTCTTAACTGCCCTGTGACAGTAATAAAATGTAGGCTAATGGGTTCTCCCATCTATCACAAAATCATTCAGAGCTGGCTTCCTGTGCCTATAGGTACAACATATGTCCTTTGTTCGGGACATTAGGATAGGGAGATCAATAGGTGATAGTAATGCCTAAACTAAATAGCCAGTTATCTCATCAATTATTACCCATCTATTCATATATATCTAACAAATCTGATTTGCAAAGGTTAGAAGATTTACCTGAAAATAGCCTTGGGTTGATGTCTCGATGACACAACCTTCAGTGCTTGGACAGGGTCCTCGTGTCCAACTGATCTAAAATCTGAGTCAAACCAAAGAACAAAGGATTATCATACTGACACATCCTTTTTCTGACACAACAGATGAGTCGATTGATCATACTAGCCTATCTAGAATCAATCTAAGGGAAATGAGACAAGGTGAACAATCTTACCAGGCTCAATTGGTTGGG
Source organism: Iris pallida (assembly GCA_029216955.1). Classification (NCBI taxonomy): domain Eukaryota; kingdom Viridiplantae; phylum Streptophyta; class Magnoliopsida; order Asparagales; family Iridaceae; genus Iris; species Iris pallida. The sequence continues at coordinate 4,443,892 of JANAVB010024998.1, forward strand.
TAAAACAATCAAACGGTTGGAGTTCTCGATCCAACAAATCGTTCGAGCACAGAACAAAATCAAATTACTCCTCAACCCGATCTACAACTTGACACAGTAAATTGAGAATAAATCAAAAGAGGAACATATTTGAGATCATTACTATTCTGAATAATTAATTACCTCAACAATGGATCGATTGATCAAGCCAAAAAGATAGATCAAACCACGAACATCAATTTGATGGAAGAAAATCTTGAGAAGGAAATCGATCACTCTCAAAATTAGATATACGAAATGAAATCAGAGGAAGAACCAATAAATTCTTTAAGGATTTAGTGCTTACTGATCAAAATCTCGATGAAGGATTGATGCTGCTCTATGAAGCTGAGAATATCGTCGTCTTCATCATCGTCGTCTTCTTCTCCAAGGATCTGCAATTCGCCATCTCTGCTCGAGCTTTCTTACAGAAAATTTGGAAAGGATGAGCAATGATTGAAGGAGAAAAGGGAGCTTAAATAGCTGAAGGTTGGCGTGAGAATTAGGCTAACCTACTGACGGGAATTTGGCTCTGACAAGTTTGTTAGAGAGGAGAAGGAAAGCACATGGCTGCCATGGCCGTTAGAATTTGAAATTGAAAGAGGCCTTCATTGTTAAGAGCTCAGTAGCAGGAAAGTAATCCTTTCCACGGGATTAAATGTTATTGGTTGTGGGCTTCAGTTATGGGCCCAACTATAAGATAGGTTTTAAAATGACTTAAAGCCCAAAGTAAAATTTAATTGATAACTAAGCTATATATAACTGCTCCTATATTAAAATATAATAATATTCCCAAATCATTTAATTAATATAAAATTTTAAAATTTTCAATATTTGGAAAGGTGGAGTTACAGGGAACGACTTTCTCCTCCGACGAGAAGGTGACAACTCAATGTGATACTGCGTCGATCGGCAAAACGTAGAAGACTCTGGTTGTTCAAGTCAACCAGACTGCCTACGAGAATATGATCAACACTTAGAGCAACAAGCGTATTATGGCTATCGCCAAGAACAGGACTGTGTGGACTCCTAATCTCCTGCAGTTGCTGTTGCCCAGGCGCAACTTGAGTGCTCAGTGGCCAAGGCACAATCCGCCTCAGTAGCTCCGGCACAGCCTGCTTCTGCTGCCAGGGCACAATCCACTCTTCCTGCTGCCCGCACGCAGTCTACTACTCTCTTTACTGCCATGGCGCAGTCTACTCAGGCCGTTGCTGAGGTACAGTATACCCATGTTGCTGCCAAGGCACCACCAGTAGCCTATATTACTAGGGTGCAACCAGCAGCCCGTAGTGCTATGGCGCAACCCAAGCAACCAGTGGCTCAGGCGCAGTCTGCTGCTCTGGCGCAACCCAAAGGAACTAGTCTTTTGGCTATTCCCTCTTCCAACTCTCCAGTTCTGAACTGGGAGAAGTAATATTCTATTGCTGCCACTAGACAGAACAAAGGGAAGAGTCCTTTGACACTTCCTTAACTGGCACAACCTGTGCCTAAAATGGTCTCATAATAGAACAAAGGAAAAGGCTTCTTAGCTAACCCTCTACAAAATAAAGGAAAGCACCCTTTGGTCTTTTCTCAAACTTCTCTGGTCTATGACTCAGAGGAAGACACATCAGATTCTATTCCTTTAAACAGAGGTCTTCGGATCTCCGATATCGGAAAGAATACTGATCAAAGAGGTATCTTACCTACCCCTATGGGGTCTGGTCAAGACCTTCCCACCTTGCAAATTTTAAGATCTAAGCAAGGAAAATTGAGGGTATCACAAACAGAGACACCTGAATCCGAATTTTCTGATTTACGCGCTTATCTCAATAGGCGTTAACCAGTATCAAATTTGGTGAAACGTAAGAACCCTATGCCAAAGGCCAACCTATACCAAAAGCCAAAGTTTGAAAAGAAAGATCCAACCACTTATGCTAATGAGTTGAGTACATCTTTGTACACTCAGGGAACTAAATATCTGAAGAATAGGAGATGTAACGACCCGCTCCGCCCTAGCGGAATGCCGATCCAAACGGCATGTGCAACGACTCAAACGAGCCGTCGACCCGAAGAGTTGCTTCGACCCGATGAAGTATCGATGCGAATCGATGGGAGACTTACATTGGCCCGTCAAAAGATAAATCCAGACTTAGACTATCAAAGGTGCGCTCGGAGTATCGCTTGGCCGATGCGAACATCGCTAAGGTGGGTGGCTCCGATGAACCCGTCTATGCTTAGCCTAGACACATAACAATGCGGACACATTCACGAGAATCGCTAGGCGATAACATCTTGCATGCTAATAAATGACCCAACGCACCTAGCTAAGGGAATAATCCCATCTTACATGCTTGTTTAGAACATGGAAAAGAACTCGACAATTATAGAAACGCTCGCACCGCGCTCTACGCTCGTGCTAAGGCACAAGCCCACGTTCATGTCCCTTATACGTTCAAACAATGAAACAATGAATGGTTTACAACAATGAAACGGAAAGACTATCAACATAGTCGCTCCGAGTAGAATTTAGCAACATTGAAAGGCTATGGGACCGATGAGTCGCCAAGGCGACTCCCACACTGGGAGTTGCGTAATGCGTGAATGAATGGATCAACAAATGAACGAACGAACGAATGAATGAATACATGAATGAATCGATGAATCAAATGAACAAGTGAAAGAAAGAAAGAAAAGAAAGAATACGTGAAAGATAAGACATGGAAGACGCTATCGACAGGTATGACGGGTACGTGCAACGGGGCTCGCTACCCGCGCTGTACGGACGCCAACCTGGTCGATAACGCATTATGGCTAAGGGTTAGCCTACGGCTCGGAGATAGCCGCTAAGTTAAAATGACAAGACAATACGAAATGGTCGTGGACAAACGGCACGGGCGATGGGGGGGAATATCGTGGCCGTCGTGTGGAAGGATTCTGCGGCACGGGCATTGGGGGGGTAAACCGTGGCCGGCCTAGGCGGAATCAACGGCGCTTACGGGCTGCTTGGGTGCGGGCTTGGGCACCAAGAGACGTAAGTAGGAGGGTATATTCAAGAGACTTAACGGGGTGTACCAGCCATCACCCTACGCTAAGTTGAGAATTGCCACAGGGAAATGTCCTAAATGGCTTGTAAAGCCAGCGACCCGTGCATGTAGATTAAGTGGACTATGCTGGTGGCAATCCACGTGCGAGTTCTTGCATTGAAATCAAAGTAGTCTAAGTTAAATGAACAAGTATCTCCTGAACATGCTTGCAAAGTAACATCCTGAACATGAACGTGCTGGAAATGTAACATGCCTGAACATGCTTGAAATATGCCTCTTGAACATGCTCGAAACGTAACACTAGAACATGCCCACGACGTGCTAGAACCCGAGACATGGACACACACTCGATATTGAATGCGTACATGAATCGTGTTATGTTATTATACATGAATTGTTGTTTAACTTGGTTTACCTTGAACAGGGAAGACCGGACGGTAAGTATGGGTAAGTCGTACATGTATTTTCATGCGACACTTGAGTTCGGTAACACGAGATAGGCTATGCAATATGCTATGAAACTGATCCTAAGGCAAGATTAGAAAGACAATAAATGATAGAGATGCACAAAAGTAAATGGAACGTGTTTGGTAATGATGGCATTGTGGGCGAGCTAGCCTCCCCACCAGTGCATAACAATGTACTGATAACCCTACTGTATGCTTGCAGGATAGCAGGAGACGCCGGCGGGTGCGGAGCTTCCATCGAACGTGTCAAGGCGCGGAGCCAACTCTGGGGCCTTGGAACGTTGCAAGAAGCTGAAGCACCCTATACAGGACATAATGTATCGGAATATCGCCATGTATCATTCCACGTTGTAAGCCACTTGGCACGCCTTTTATGTTTCAGAGAGAGAGCTTGAGCGATTTGTAATATCGGCCTAGCGCCGCTTGTAAACTTCTTGAAATTCAATAAAGAGATTTGGATTCGCTTCTACTTGTGTTCATTTTTACTTCCGCTGCAAATGGGGACACTCTGTGCGACTCTGTGGCCTAGACTCAAATCGGCCGTTTCTGGACTTGGCCTTGCACGGGCGCAACCTAGGCCCGTGCGGCATCACGCCTTAGCGAGGACGATCGCTCCTACGGGAGCGGGGCATGACAGGTTGGTATCAGAGCACGGCTTTACGTCCTTGGACTTTATTTCGATTATCTCAGTTTTGAAAGCTCGGTTGGAAGAAAAGAAGTGTACGCTCTCTCTCCTTGTGCCTTGGGATGTTCCATACAATAAGTCTAATATTTTCAAAAGCTCGTACAAGTACTCGGTTGAACGGGATCGATAGGCAAAGGCCTTTGTGCCAAACCACGACAGACTTGAGTCGAAGGAAAACTAAAATGCTAGAAGTTAGCAAACACAAGGCTTGCTTGAATAACTTTACGCTAACAATGTCGAACGATGTTAAACTTGACTCGATAGAGAACATATCTAAGTTAACATGTCGCGTACGTGCCTGACTAGTCTTGCGTCGACCTAGCAAGTGAGCGTGCAAACTCAAATATAGTCCGCACGAGATGGTTATGTGGCACAACTTAGCCCGCGTGTCGTGCACCTCGACTCTTGGGTGCAATCGGGTTGCGAGCGATATCAAGTATCGTTCGATCGAGAACGGAAATACACTTTGAGTGTATATCGATAGGAACGCTATCGAGTTAACGCTTAGGCGTACGCGAATGATTGGCTTAGATTTTTAGGATTAGTGCGAACGACTTAGTACGTTGAGGTGACGCGAGCGATTACGCTAGAGATTCGTTGAACGAATCTGAAGGACATCTTAGCGCATGACGAGAACGTGATTGAGGATTAGACCATATGGCTTGAACCCGAGTGGTGTATGTGATAGGTTCGAATAAGAATAAGAATGAGTGTCGACGACTAGTCGAGTGGCTCGAATCCGAGTGGTGTATGGATGTTCTTGGAAAAAAATCATTCGAGCGAAACTTGAGGATTACGAAACACAACGAGTACGTCGACGAGGCGATGCGATCGCGCAAAGCCTTAGAACGTGTCACGCTTAGTTGGCCGTGACTTTAAAAGTCCCGAACGAGATGTCGCTGGACAACTTGTGAATGGGTAACGCATGTTAGAAAACGACTCGAAACGACGAATGGAAATAAATGGTCTTGATCGAGGAAACTTAGAGCATCGCACGTACGTTTTCGGATTGATACAAATGAAATGTGACTTGAATCTTGAACAACGATCTTGAAACGAGCTCGAGGAATAGCAGATGAACTTGATCTTGAATATTAAATGAAATAGTGGAATATCCAACTCGGACAACGGCATCGTCGCATGACTCGAAATTGGTTGCAAAGGAAGATCGTCAGGTTACGCATATCGTCGATGGTATTGAGACGTATCAAAGATCGATATGCGATAACTCGGGGGTACTCTGACTCGGCGAATGACGATCGTGCAAATGTCATTGTTCCGTTGGAAGCTATACTTGGGATGTTGAAATGTGTCGATAAAAATATAGACGTGGCTCGTGGATTTTCTGGTTGAACGAAATGACGAATGGACTATCGATCTTGGCTCGAATGAAAATAAAAATACTTGGATTTACTTCGACGATAACCTCAACGTCGACATGCTTGTCTTATGCGAGCGCAACTCCAGCCTCGCACATGCGTCGCGCCGAATAGGGCGATCACTCCGCGTGAGCGCTGGTATGGTGATTCATACAGCGGGGGTGATTGACCTAGCTTGGCGTAACAATTTGTGTGCTTCGATTTGTGGTTTGACGCGAAGGTGACTCAAGAATGGATTTGTGTGCTTGAAGAATCGAACTTGAGGATTGAGTAGGTCCAATCCGCGTATCGAAAATGAATTAGTCTGGACCCAAACAAGAGTTACGCCCCGATGAGAATGATTATTCCACGGGAGCGTTGCATGGTGATTCATGAACCACCGTGGATAATCGGACTCGCATGAGATTGGGGCGCAACATATTGTCAAATTAGATGAACTCGTGATCGAATACGTGAATTGGTTAGAATGGATATGTGAAGTATGTCAATTTAGTGATTTGAATGGATTTGAATTCGTTGCGGTGTGCGACGAATACATTGATGCGAATAGGTGATCATGCTCGATGTTTAGAAATCTGAGTGACGCGAGCTTGGGTAGAAAACCCCGTACTACCGACTTTGGTTTGACCCTAGGATTGGGGTCAGTGTTGGCATTATTGTTGGGGAACTATAATTCCAATCCTGACATTGACTTAGCCTCGAAAAGATGGCCTAGCGGGTAGGCGAGACGCCATGTTTCATGAGTTATCAATCGAAGGATTGATCTTGAGGATTGGCACGGATAGATGGCGTAAATCACGAATATAGGAAACCCTGCTCACGAGACTCGGCTGACATGCATATATTTCAGGGACGCCTGGGTATGTGCACGATGTGACTCGAGTGAGAATGACAAATTCTCTATCATGCGGCTTGGCTGAATGCATGTATTTTGGGGACGCTTGAAATGCGTGCACGATCCAGCCAAGTGATACATTGAGTTCAAGCAAAACTTGAGGAATGGGAGAGTGTCGAAGATCTTGAAATTGTGTTAAGTAAAGGATCGAATACTAGTACGAACGTGGCTCGGAATCAAAGAAACGTGTAAGCGGAGTGTGCGTGAACGACAACGAGATTGGCCCTAAATAAGTGAATGATATGGAATCGATATCGTGCAAATAAAAGTTGGTATAACGAATTGGACCATTGATAGGAAGATATACTCGAGGATAGTGCAATACTTAGTCTTGAATCGGACGAAAATTTTGTAGACTTGGTCGACCCCGCTAAGCAGAAATCATACTGATTTCGTGGACACGAACGCTTGAAAAGCGAAACGGGTCATCTCGATGATCGAGATAAACAAAAGTGAGTTTGCCTCAGCCTACGACCCTCGCATTTGACGAGTTACAATGTGCCTCGTGTGAATATTTCCGTCCCATGACACAGAGAAATAGCAACCAAGACGAAGAAACACTTGAATTGAATAAGTACAATCAACTATAAAAGGAATGAAAGGCTATTCAATAAAATCGACCAAACGCGTGCGACACGAAACTTAGAAAGATATCAAGTATGGTTCGATTCCATCGAACGATAGAGCCGTTCGAAGAAATTGTCTAAGAAACACGACGACACAAGTTAAGGAATGATAGGATGACCTGCACTCAAGAAGTCTCGAGGACGAGACTTATTTTGAGTGGTGTATTATGTAACGACCCGCTCCGCCCTAGCGGAACGCCGATACAAACGGCATGTGCAACGACTCAAACGAGCCGTCGACCCGAAGAGTTGCTTCGACCCGATGAAGTATCGATGCGAATCGATGGGAGACTTACATTGGCCCGTCAAAAGATAAATCCAGACTTAGACTATCAAAGGCGCGCTCGGAGTATCGCTTGGCCGATGCGAACATCGCTAAGGTGGGTGGCTCCGATGAACCCGTCTGTGCTTAGCCTAGACACATAACAATGCGGACACATTCACGAGAATCGCTAGACGATAACATCTTGCATGCTAATAAATGACCCAACGCACCTAGCTAAGGGAATAATCCCATCTTGCATGCTTGTTTAGAACATGGAAAAGAACTCGACAATTATAGAAACGCTCGCACCGCGCTCTATGCTCGTGCTAAGGCACAAGCCCACGTTCATGTCCCTTATACGTTCAAACAATGAAACAATGAATGGTTTACAACAATGAAACGGAAAGACTATCAACATAGTCGCTCCGAGTAGAATTTAGCAACATTGAAAGGCTATGGGACCGATGGGTCGCTAAGGCGACTCCCACACTGGGAGTTATGTAATGCGTGAATGAATGGATCAACAAATGAACGAACGAACGAATGAATAAATACATGAATGAATCGATGAATCAAATGAACAAGTGAAAGAAAGAAAGAAAAGAAAGAATACGTGAAAGATAAGACATGGAAGACGCTATCGACAGGTATGACGGGCACGTGCAACGGGGCTCGCTACCCGCGCTGTACGGACGCCAACCTGGTCGATAACGCATTATGGCTAAGGGTTAGCCTACGGCTCGGAGATAGCCGCTAAGTTAAAATGACAAGACAATACGAAATGGTCGTGGACAAACGGCACGGGCGATGGGGGAGAATACCGTGGCCGTCGTGTGGAAGGATTCTGCGGCACGGGCGTTGGGGGGGTAAACCGTGGCCGGCCTAGGCGAAATCAACGGCGCTTATGGGCTGCTTGGGTGCGGGCTTGGGCACCAAGAGACGTAAGTAGGAGGGTATATTCAAGAGACTTAACGGGGTGTACCAGCCATCACCCTACGCTAAGTTGAGAATTGCCACAGGGGAATGTCCTAAATGGCTTGTAAAGCCAGCGACCCGTGCATGTAGATTAAGTGGACTATGCTGGTGGCAATCCACGTGCGAGTTCTTGCATTGAAATCAAAGTAGTCTAAGTTAAATGAACAAGTGTCTCCTGAACATGCTTGCAAAGTAACATCCTGAACATGAACGTGCTGGAAATGTAACATGCCTGAACATGCTTGAAATGTGCCTCTTGAACATGCTCGAAACGTAACACTAGAACATGCCCATGACGTGCTAGAACCCGAGACATGGACACACACTCGATATTGAATGCGTACATGAATCGTGTTATGTTATTATACATGAATTGTTGTTTAACTTGGTTTACCTTGAACAGGGAAGGCCGGACGGTAAGTATGGGTAAGTCGTACATGTATTTTCATGCGACACTTGAGTTCGGTAACACGAGATAGGCTATGCAATATGCTATGAAACTGATCCTAAGGCAAGATTAGAAAGACAATAAATGATAGAGATGCACAAAAGTAAATGGAACGTGTTTGGTAATGATGGCATTGTGGGCGAGCTAGCCTCTCCACCAGTGCATAACAATGTACTGATAACCCCACAGTATGCTTGCAGGATAGTAGGAGACGCCGGCGGGTGCGGAGCTTCCATCGAACGTGTCAAGGCGCGGAGCCAACTCTGGGGCCTTGGAACGTTGCAAGAAGCTGAAGCACCCTATACAGGACATAATGTATCGGAACATCGCCATGTATCATTCCACGTTGTAAGCCACTTGGCACGCCTTTTATGTTTCAGAGAGAGAGCTTGAGCGATTTGTAATATCGGCCTAGCGCCGCTTGTAAACTTCTTGAAATTCAATAAAGAGATTTGGATTCGCTTCTACTTGTGTTCATTTTTACTTCCGCTGCAAATGGGGACACTCTGTGCGACTCTGTGGCCTAGACTCAAATCGGCCGTTTCTGGACTTGGCCTTGCACGGGCGCAACCTAGGCCCGTGCGGCATCACGCCTTAGCGAGGACGATCGCTCCTACGGGAGCGGGGCGTGACAGGAGACATATTCCTAACATCATTAAGGAATATGTTTCTCCGACTTCTTTTCGTCCTGTAGTTGTAACTGATCTCCGGCAACGTCTTACACAAAGACGGGAGATTACAGGGATGTCTCCCTCACCTCCAAATCATGCATCAGATCGCCACTGCCTTCATGAAGTCGTCATCAACTGTTGTTGCCAATCAGCTCGATGATCTGTCTTCGATCGTCTGAACTATGCTTCAACTCCCGAACATATAATAGAAGATAAAGACGAGTTATTATATGCTTCTGCTAACATGACTTCTCAAGGCACTGGGGGTAGAAAACGTCCAAGACGTAATGCATCCCGTAATCCTAGTCAGCAATACTTGGATCGGATTCATGCATCCAGTGAAGGTGTCTTTCAATACACTAGATCGAAAAATCGACATTTGACCAAGGTGTCTTCAATCAAGATGTCACGCCCCAGAACCAGAATACCGAAGAGCGGGAGAAGACATAGCCAGCTACGCAATCCCAAAGTACGTTAATACTCTGAAATCACGTACAAGCTGTCAAGACATGGGGGTTACTCTACAAGCCATCAGTCAATCCTATGGTTTAACAATCCTAGGTATCTCAATCACAAGAAATTATACAAGAGCAAGGAGTACGATCATCATACATACAATAGTAAGGCATCCCAAACCATATATACATGACTGATCATGAAGCCAGTACCACATAACTGAGGACTAGCTAGAGTATTAGTCGTACATGATAAGGACTAGCTATAGTCTAGAATACACATATCATGTTTATGCCCGTAGGCTACAATATCAAGGAAAATTCGAAAACACGAGCTAAACACGTGCTCGGGGCTAAACGTTACAAGAGGAGAATTTACATATCAGTGGAAGAATGAAAAAGAAATCCACTGAGGCACTCTGGTGCACCGGCTGGTCACCGTCGAGTAGATGGTGCGGTAGATCCTTCGGGCTCTTCTATTAGAACCTGGCCATGCAAAACCAGTGGGGTCAGACCCCAAATAGCAAGTACCACAAAGGAGGCCGAACTATGAACTTAAAACCAGCAGTCATAGGCAATCAATAGGGAGAGAAAACAATAAGTAAAGAAGGATCGAGATTCGTGCGGTACCAATGCACTTATCCCGAACATAGGAAGACAGTAAGTAAATCATCATTTGACATAAAGTAAACTGGAGAACATGTTAAATAAATAGAGCCAGGCAATATACGAAGAGAGGACGAAGGCACTGTTCCGGAAGCCAGGTTACAACCCTTAAACCAAACAAGGACCGGGATTGTAACCCTTCGCCTGAACGGAACTTGGTCTCTGATCATTTATTGCTAGAGGTGACAATCATTAAGTGACAATCATAGAGTGACAAAACAGAGTATAATACATTAGAGTGACAATCATTGCAATCATTATCCTGGAACAATTAGGAACTGGATCTAGACAAGACTTAGACTGGAAAGGTGATATACGATGGGATAACCATGGGACTATTCAGATAACCAGGTTACAACCCGTAAACCAAACAAGGACCGGGGTTGTAACCCTTCGTCTGAACAGAACTTGGTTTCTTCCACCATTTATCGGCAAGATAAAATAAGAAATTAGGACATGTAACAATCATGTACAAGATTAAGACAAGACTAGACAGACTGAACTCCATCCAATATTTACGGCCAAGCAATAAGTACGGCTTGATACTTTAACTAGCTAGGGTTATCACAAGCCTAGTTACTAACAAGATGCAATGAGAATTCCAAGTCCGGTTACCTGTTTGTTACTACCTGAGTGATCCCAGCAAGAAAAGGAAAATATAGCATGATATAGTAGACACACTGTAGTAAGATACATGTGTCCTAAGGTACCACACTCGACGGCGGGCGGGAAGTGCGCTCATCTCCACGGATAGCAACAAATCCCATGTGTATATATATATAAGGTCGGGACCAAAGGGGCAACAGGTAACTGGGAAATTCTCCATGAACTATTTGATCAATCTAGTCATTAACCTAGCCAGATTCAGTATGAATCCCTGACCGTGGTACTCAGGGATCATGCCCTAGACATGATGCAAGACACAACCGGACTAGTAGTTTATACAAGCACAATCATCCACGGTGTCCAGGCCAATGAATTGATTTGTTAAGAGTACGCCACGACGGGTCACTGCCGTGTCATGTATAGCAGGTCAAGTTATCAGGTCAAGTTATCAGGTCAAGTTATCATGTTAAGTTATCATGTCAGGAGTGCACCACGGCGGGTCACTGTCAAGCATGTCAGTTCTTGGTCACACCATGCCAGGTACAATTGTCATTTCAATTATGTCAATCAAATGGGCGTAAAAATATACAATAGGGTAAGATGTACGCTATAGGAACTCAAGTTACACAGGGCGTTACAAGATATGGACAAATAATAGTAAAATAACAGTACCCAGGGCTATAGGAGAACCATACGGCTCAGGCCTATACGGTCAGGAATGATCTCATGCGGCTGGGAGGGGAACAGCCCATGCGGCTAAATAGGGTCAGGCGCATGCGGCTGAGCTAGAAGGAGGGTCATATACAGTTAGTGGGGAGGGGTGGACCCTATGCGACTGAGGATGGACTCGGCCTCATACGGCTGAGGATGCGGGTGCATATGCGGCTAAATATATAAAGTCTTCATGCGGTCTGCAGGGAGCAAGGTCTTATTCGGCTGGACGAACCATGCGCTTATGCGGTTAGCGGGGTCATGCGCCTATGCGGCTGAACTCAAGTGGGGGGGATCATGCGGCCAGGAGATAAAGGGGGTGCATGCGGCTCAGTTAGGAACCCATGCAGCCATGTCAATTCAGGAGCTTATGCGGCCAGCGGTGGACAGGTCTCATGCGGCTGAAGGGGATGAGCCCTCATGCGGCTCGAAAATGAGTTGGACCCCATGCGGCCAGAGAATAACTCAGGCGTATGCGGCTCGAATGGTGCATGCGGCTGGATAACACTTGCTGCATGAACTAGTCATGCGGTCAAGTCAAGCACTGTTCTCCTTCTCCAAATTTCCGAGAAGAAGAACACCATGAAGCCAAGCTTCCAAGCTCCATAAAACCCTCATCCCAAGTCCAAATCTGAACTTCCATAGGTCAAAATGGGATAGAACGAAATTCTCTACAACATGGAACCATCAGTTGACAAAAATATGCAAGTTTGACAGATCAAAACCCATGAAAACCAAAAATACCACAAAGCTAGATCTACCACAATCCACCCGATAAAATCAAAAACTCTCAGTTCTAAACATGCTTAGAATTTAACAATAAAGAGAATGGAACAAACGAAATTAAAATCGTTCAACATTCGGCAAGGTGTACTTGCCTCTCTCTAATGGCTAGGGTTTGGTGGAAAAGAAATGAATGATGGTGAATGAGGAGGGAGAGAGAAAAAGTGGCTTATATAACAAGCTCAAGTGATCTCCACCATTCATTCCTCTCCACTCAATCTAAACCATACACCTCATCTCATAAAGAACCAAACTAAACCAAACCAAGTCAAAGTGGATCCGAACCAAATAAAACCAAATCCAAGTTAAACCAAGTCATGAAATCCTACACTTAGGAAATTTTAAAATATTACGCAAATCGATAAATACGAAATACGGCTCAAATAAACACATATCCGTATAAACTACCGATACAGTGAGACGGGTCTTACACAAAAGATCTCCCCATCGCTCATGTAGGAGAGAACTCTTTTTCAGAGTTTGATGCAGATAGTGAAAGTTCTGAACATACTATCTCATCAATAGCAGCAAGAAAAGTGACGGCATATACCATTACGGAAGATCAAGATGCCTCTACTTCAACCAGTCAAGAGCAACGAATTGTTGTATTAGAAGACAAATTGAAGACCATGACAGAAATGGTTGCAAGTATGCACACTATAATCGTGGCTCAACATGCAGTGCCACCGGTTATAAATCCTGCTACCAACACTTCTAATCAGCCCATCAATTTCCAAACATCAGGGGATGCTAATGAGACTGTGAAACTCTTACGCACTCAGTTTGAGGCCTTCAAACAGAAGGATGGCCTACAAAGACTGGGCATAAAGCAACCGTATCCTACAGAGTGGAAGGAAGTTCCATTCTCTCATAAATACAAGCTTCCAACCATTATGTTGTTTGATGGCAGCACCTCTCCAAGTCAATAAATCAATCACTTTGAGGTGATGACTGATCAATTACAGCCAAATGATGCTCTTCTTACCAGAGTGTTCGTCGGTTGTTTAGCTGGCGCAGCATACGACTGGTATCGTAGCTTGCCTGATGGTTGTATAACTTCTTCTGTTGGTTTCAAGCAAATGTTCTTGGAACGATTTTATGAGGGAGTCAATAACATGACAATGTCTGCCCTCATTAAGATTAAATAGAGGCACAATGAATCCACAGAGAGTTTCAATAAAAGATTCCGCCGAGAGGCACCTAAAATGCCTTTAGGAACTCCATCTGCTATAATAATAGACACTTGCAAATCAAACTTGTTGCCTATTATCAGTATGTGAACGGGATCTACACAATTCCAGGATTGGCCGTCTTTTATTGTGAATGCCAAGGCAGCTGAGGTCAGCGCTGAAAAGTTTAAACAGTTAGGAGTTCAAATGACTCATCCTAACCAAGGCGAACATTCTACACCCGGAGGTAATAATTGCCAGAATAACCGTAAGGGTAAATAAATACTGGCCATCAATCTCAAGGGCAAGGAGTCTTTGGCTGTCAACGTCACTCAGACAACACCCACTCCATCAGCACCACCGCAGAAGAGAACTCGTCCAAAGAAAGAGTATTCTTTCAATGAAGATGATACTTTGAGCATCTTCGATTGCTTGATCAAAAGTAATAAGCTTTAACTTCCAGAGGCAAAACGGCCAGAAGAAGTGGGTTAAACCGATCACCCTAAATACTGTGTTTATCACAGATTTATAGGGCATCCACCCAGAGCATGTTACGTGCTCAAGGGTAAAATCTAAGAGTTGGTCAACTCTGGAGCAATTACTCTTCAGCAGGACGAGAAGACGGTAACTGCTAATGTCGTTTCTGTTCAATTTGGTGACTTTCCACCATAACTTGTACAAGATGGTCCATTCCAAGGGCTACTCTTGAATTCGTGAATCTCCCACCTTCTCAAAATGAAGGGCTTGTTCCGCTGTCAACTGACAAGGGAGAGATTATGTGAATTCATCCAGATCTGGTAGCAGAATTAGAAACGCCTTCATCTTCTAAGCAAAAGAAGCATACCAAATCCAAATCTAAAAGCTGCAACATGGTATCCTTTGAACCAGTAACAGAAGAAAAAATTCTAATGGGCACTAGATCTGGGAAACCTTACCTTCAGGAATATCCCAAAAATCAAGAGAATCCTGTTCCATCTCCTGATGCTCCTCCTTCTCGTTCTTCTTCTCCCCCTCTTGTCATCAATCTGACTAAGCCTGCTAAGGCTAAAGTTCCTGTTGTAAATGATGGTGCAAAAATCAAAAAAGCATCTCCTTTGCAGTATACTGATGTCTCTTACTATACTCAGTATTATTTGGATATACTAGATAGCTTTAAACCACTTACAATAGAAGTTGTATCACCTCTGCAAAATATGGTATCACTGGATTCAATACAAGAGTCGTACTTCTTAGTACCATCTCGAAAGAAAGATGAAAAGCCTATATTCTTCAACAAAAGAGAGAAACCAAAAATTATGCTCTATAATGATAATAGAGATGATACATGAAGGCTACAATTGCGCCGCTATAGTCCACAATCCAAAGCAATCTTCTGCAAAATGGGCTATAATTTCAAAACTTGCCTCAACAACGGTAAAGGAAGGCGAACTCCTCTTCGTATTGCTCTTCCAAAAGGAAAATCACAATAATACCATAGTAAAACGAAACGGAGACTAGGTTATGCTTCACCACTTCCAACTCCAGAACCCTCTGAATTTGATGAAGAAGAACGATCTAACTCTTTTGATTCTATTTCGTGGGATTCTGACACCAGCATTGGTCTTGTTCATAGGGTGATAGTATCTTCTAACATGGTGTCTGCCGAATTTTTGGAAGATGACGAAGATGACATTGAAGAAGCTCCTAAAGTGGACCCTTAGGCACAAAGGATGGACAATCAGTGGGAACTTCATTTTGAACAACGAGAACCGCCTACTGAGGATCAATTAGTCCAAATCGATATTGGAGAGAAGGGCGTATCACGACCAATCTTCATTAGCAAAAATCTCTCAGAGAATGACAAACAAGAATTAATTCACCTTATTCGTGAATATATTGATGTCTTCGCCTGAAGTTATGAAGATATACCGGGATTAGATCCTCAAATTACAACTCACAAGCATAATATCTTGCCGAATGCCAAGCCGGTCAAACAACAACTGTTTCACTTAACAAAAATGCCTAAAATTGGCTTTTGAAAGAAAACGAGAAAAAGTACAAAAGTACAAGTAATCTGGGAAGTATTGCTATGGAAGTCTGATCTGAAGGCGATCACTTTGTTCCTTGGACCATACGATGATGATGAAGAGTACTGCTGGAAGATGAACAGTCGGAAGAACTAAGTCACCAGAAAGGTATCGACGCACTTGGGCACTGATGGCGAGGTCGAATGCTTTTCTGTTTTTCTTCACTCTGTTCTGGAAGAAAAGTTAAAGAAGAATGCTCTGGAAAATCAAAGTCTCTGGACTCTGATCTCTATGTATTCTCCTACTCTCATATAAAAAATAAGTCTATTTATAGACTTGGCCCTTTGTGCGTAAAAAAGCAACAAAATTCTGTCTTTACGCTGGTAACTGTCACCCACGATGGAAGTCACCCTCTACGCACGTTGACACGTGTCCCATTATTTCAACAAAAATAGGGAGCACGTACACACGTTTCTCAATAAGTATGGCATGAAAGCCACGTAGACAAATCACGTTTTAAAGTAGTCAGGAAGGATCGAGCGTAAAAAATGACCCTAAATATGCCCCGAGCGTAAAGTGGCAAATTGGCGTAAAAACAGCCCAAAATAAACTTCCTAGCGTAAAGTGGCTAAAATAGCCTTGAGCGTAAAACTTAACCCAAATAGACTTTACGTCCACAATAGTTTTGAGCGTAAAAGCTCGAATAACTATAGTGCATAAAAAGAAGTAATTTTATTGAGCGTAAAATAGCCTCCTCTGCACACCATACGACGAGTATCGGGTTTGGTAAAAATCCGATCTTCTCGACTTCTGTGTTGCATGTTGTCAGAAAAATTATTCTGTCAAATCAAATCTTCTGCATTAAATGCGGCCTGACAGTCTGTCCCCGGGCGTAAAATTCAATGAATTGCCTTGGTGTAAAGCAGCTCGCGTAAAGTTCAATACAAATAGCCCTGGCGTAAAGTTCAATAAAATAGCCTTGGCGTAAAATACCTCACATAAAGAGTTGCTTACGTAGAGTCCTCAATTTCTTTGACTTAGTCCATAAAGCACTTTTTACGCTCCTACAAGACCCCCTTCAAAGTTTTCAAATATTTTCAAAATTTGAAATACTTTGAACAGAAGCGTAAAATCGGGACATTTCAATAGTCTTGCGAAAAATTCGGGATACGCAACGGTCATCTGCGTAAAAATTGGAATATCCAGCAGTCGGCGTAAAAATCAGAAATTTGAACCGATTCAAAATTCTCTATAAATAGAGTTCTTTGAAGAGAGGAAAAACTTTACTTATCTCTCATATTCTCGATCTTTCTCACTTTTCTTCTTCTTTCTACTCTTGCTTTAATCCGATGGCCCCCAAGAAGTCATCCGCCGCTGGCAGCAAGGGAAAGAAGCCCGTCGACGATTCCTCGTCGGTTGACCGCGTGCAAAATCTCGTCCGGTCATCAGCAGCGTCTCAGCAAAGCAATCCCGCCGTGGTTCCGGCAATGAGGGGTAAAGCTTTGAACTTCGGTCATGAGTTCGTCGGAGAAGAGGAACCAACGAAAACCGAAAATCTACGCCCACGTTGTTCGTGCTAGCGTAAAAAACTAAAATACTCCCACGTTTATCGTGTCAGCGTAAAAATTGAAAATACGCCCGCATCTACATGTGTCAGCGTAAAACTTGAAATACGCCAACATTTACATGTGTCAGCATAAAACTGGAAATACGCCCACATCTACATGTGTCAGCGTAAAACTTGAAATACGCCCACATTTACATGTGTCAGCGTAAAATTCATATTACGCTCACATCTATTTATGGCAGCATAAAATTAAAAATACGCTCACGTCTGTACGTGCCAACGTAAAATTCAAAATACGCTCACATTTAATGTGTGCTGGCGTAAAATTGGAAATACGCTCACGTCTATACGTGGTAACATAAAAATACGCTCATGTCTGTTTGTACTAGCGTAAAATTTTACTAGTAACAATCTTTTGCGTAAAAAGAATATTTTTACACTTAAAAAAGTTTTTATCAACTTTAATAAGCGTAAAATTTGCATAATCAGAGTCTTCAATTTTTATGCGTAAAAGTCAGACCAAAAAATTTAAATTAGATTTTCACTAACTTGGTTTTTTTCTTTTTTTCTTTTGGAGACTTGCAAATTCACCCTCTTGCAAAAATATTTGGCTCGCCGGCTGGTATGGTGGGCTCAAACTATCTGGAGAACTTATCACATGTAAAGTTTCCTCAATCCAACCCTGAATACCCTGAAGGGAGAGCTCAACTGATAGCTGCTCAAGGGGACAGGATGCTGCTGTCCATGATAAATGGAGAAGTGTTGGTATCACTAGAAGACCAACAATTCTTGAAGCCAGCTTTTCTATTTGGGGATGCGATAGACTTCAAATCGCAAACTCACCCCAAGAAAGAGGCCTGCGTGTTTAAGTCTGAGAAAGGGCGATTTATCTCCCTGACATGGACAGGGATTACCCTCTATCTGCTTTTGTCCATGCTACTCACCCTCGTCAGATGCTATGGAATTTGACTCCCAGTAGCTATAGTAGGCCGGGCAAGATTATTTTTAAGAGAGAGAGAGCTAGTGACATGGGCTACCACATTAGTACTCCCAGTGGTGGTGTCGTCCCTTTCTCTCGTCTATTTTCCGGGTTCACACCAAGTGAAGACTCATCTCTGATCCAGCCAGTACAGTCTCTCATGTTTTTTAATAAGTTCATAAAAGTTGATGTGTTATATCCTCAGACCAACCCTAGGCTGACAGGGTGGCTGACTCCTTATAGTAATAATTGGATTCAAATCAGTGCTTGGATCATGAAGCATTTTAAAACAGACCTGGAAGCTATCGGCCTATATGAAGCAGTAGCCTCTACAAGTTACGGCATACCACTGAACAGTAACTTGTTCTTGGCTTTCTTGGAATTGTATATGAGTTCAACAGGAACTTTTACAACTCCACATGTTGAAATGGGTCTTGCTCTACATGAGATACAATTTATCTCGAAGCTGCCAATGGGTGAAGCCCCTTATGAAGAATATGTTCCCTCCAATCGGGAACTAGCAAAAATAAGAGAGAAAAACCCTGAATTGGTGCAGGTCTATGAAGAACTCATGTGCCATTATCTAATTTGCACCAGTTTGTATGAAACTGGGTCACATTTGTCATATGTAACTAAATGGACAACCTATTTATTTTACCATGAAAATAGGGTATCCAAGACTGAGAAGGGTAGGTTCCGAGAAAGCAAGACTCAAACCATAAACCCTTGCTCCATAATTCCTGCAGATGTAATCCAGGAATTGATGGTCTCACAGAAATCTCGAGACCAATATCTATCCACCAAGACTGGAGACATCCCTGAGGGGACTGAGACTTTAAGCTACCTGAGGCATGGTAGTCAGAAGATGTCAAGGAAAGCCTTGCTGGCAGGCTTCCTATCCCTATGGCTACGAAGATGGATCGTGCCGAGGATCAGTACCATAGACAGGATCCATCGAAACGTATTGTGGCCAGCAGTACGTTTGGTGTTCAAAAACAGAATCAACCTGCTGTCGGCAATGGTGTGCCGAATAAATGCAGGACTACAGACTTTTGGTGAAGAGTTAATTAATAATGCTCCTCACTGAGACAATTTTCCAAGGGTGGAGCTGCCGTATACCTATCTGATTGGATGGTTATTACACCACAACTGCAATTTGCTGCCACCAGGCCTTGAAGATGAAGCGAATATCTTTCTCCAAAAATTTAGCAAAGCCACATGGACTGCCACGACAGTGGCAGACACCCGAGCAGCGTTGAATTACTCTCATGGCTGGAATTTCTTCTGCACAAGGCCACCAGTTCCAGCCGACTGCCTCGACGTACAATTCGAAGACAGAGGAGAGAGGACAACTTCATTGCCAAAACCTGTCTTCCAATGGCTAACGTACATCAGACCCTCCCATCTAATATACATGAACGAAGATAACTGTGCTTTGAGCCTTATCTACCGAGTAGGTTCGCTCGCCAGTTTGGATATGATCAGCTTCACGTTGGCAATCCTTCTACCAGCTTCTATCATTATGGAAAGTTGATTGACGACGCGAGAGCATGGAGATACTTCAGCACCGCATGTACTGGTGCTAAATTCAAAATATCTACTGCCACCAGTACAACCGAGCTACGTATACTTCACCCATATGCTCATTTTTACTCATCCATCCGCTCTTTCGCTCATGGTTATAGTATACAAGGAAGTCTTCGATAGCCCAATGAGGGGAACATCGAGGAACCAATCAGAATAACTCCTGACATACCCGACAATACTACTGTTACAGATAAATTTCTGGCAGTAATCCCTACAGGAGCTGGAGAGATAGCAGCGGGACCAATAGTTATTGGGAAAACCTAAAAGCGAAAGCAGTGTGCAGCTGTTAGTCTTCCATAGAAGACACCAGAAAAGAAGAAGAAGGCTATTACTAAAAGACCTTCCAGATCAAGAGCCACTACCCCTGAGAATGACACTCAGGTGGATGAGCCGCAGCATATTGCATCTTCTTCAGTTCACCCTGGAGAAGGATCTTCAGCATCTCAACCAGCAACACCTGCGGTAGTCTTATCCCCGGGATGTCTCAGCTCATCACTTCATTTAACTTTGCCACAAAAGGCACAAGTTGTTGAAGACGTCGCCCCAGTACAAACTGTTGATTCGGTGCTTATCCCATCCGATGAACCGGCTATTAATTTTGATGATGAGGATTGGACTGGAGATTATGATGAGTACTTGGCACGTCCTACACATACTCCAGGTAAATATAATTTATACAAAATCCATATAAAACTTTGACTTTTGTATATTAACTTATTTTGTTCAATTTTTGTAGGTGTTATCATTACTCCAAAGCTTGTGGCTCCTCCTCCTCCTCAAGAAGATATTTATGAAGAAAATGAAGAATCTGAGGAGGAGGCTTCTTCTACCGAAGAAGAAGATGCTGAAGAAGAAGTGCTACGAGAACCCGAAGAGGAGACTCAAGAAGAATGTCCTCCTTCTATGGAGGTTCAACAAGAGCCAGAAGTACAGGCTCGGCCAGAAGATCGTCCTCCTGCTGAGAGAAAAGATAAAGATAAAGAAGAAAATACAGTAGAAATTAATGTAGATGATGAAATGGCTGCTGAGGAAGATTTTAATAAATGCTCAGTTGTAGAAGAATTCACTACAACTGAGATACTCGAAGAACTTGCAGAGCCAGTAGCTGAGGAAGGTGATAAAAGTAGAGTCAAATCATCAACTGAAGCTGGGGAAGGTATAATAGCATCCTCTGCTATTACTACTGATCCAGTACAAGTTTCTGAAGAGACAATGCCAGAACCTGAGTCAGCTGCCACAAATATCATTCCACCCGTACCTATCATCGCCACCGAAACTCTAGTAGTTTCAGCTCCGGAGACGGCTGGAGTAACTAATACTGAAGACGACGTTCCTGAAGCTCCTGGAAACCAGTTGTCTATGGTAGTAGTAACAACAATGGCTTCATCTCAGTCTGCTATCAAAGCATCAGCATCTGCTCCTAGTCTTCAGAGAAGAGACTTGGTAGATATCGCCGCATCGCCAAGTTCAAGTATAGAAATGAATCTCTTAGTTGAGATTCATACTGAAATCTTTTACAAGACTTTGGCGACTCTAATCAAAATGGTCCTGAATAAGGGCCTCAATTATGAGAGCTTGAAGACGGCGATCGCTCTTACCATCAGAAATGTCGCCATGTTCAATAATGCGACAAGAGCAGCAGCATTAAAGAAAATCGTGGAGGGACTTGAACAGCCCATCAGAGAGTATCTTAAGCTGTCAAGTGAAACCGTTGAAAGTCTCATCCAAGAAGAGTGTGACGCTTTAACTGCTGAATACATCGCTCAGGAGACGACTTTCAATAAAGCCCTCCATGAGCACAGTATAAAAGTTGCCAAAAAAAAGCTTTTTTGGCCAAAGCAAAGCCCGAGCTGGAGAGCCAGCGAGGAGCCTATGAAGCTTCAAATATAAGAATTCATGAACAAAATGATAGAATTCACGAAGTCGAGACTGAATTAGCTCGCTTGAAGGCAGAGAGGGAGCAGATGATCCTAGCCCGTGACCAGCAGCTTACACAGAGCTCGATTTTGGAAGAACAAGTCTACGGAGTTGAGGCTACCATTAAAACTCTTAATGAAGCTAAGGACAATATGATAATTAGTTTTGCTGGACTTTCTCAAATTTGCACTCCCGAAGCTCGACGCTCTGAAGCTACCAAGAAAGTATTGAGCTCTCGTGACAAGCGCCTAGCGGAACTACATAAACTACTTCAAGATATCTCTGCCCCGCTGTAGGAAAAATAAAAAGGATTTTTGTAATCTTCTATCTTTTCCATTTTGTAATGTTTACAAAAAGATGAATAAAAGTTTTGTTTTGAGGTCCTATCATTTATCTTGGATTTAAACAATAGGTATGAGATAGAAAACACTTATCAGAGGTAATATGGACATGACAAGTTTTCTGAACTCAATAGAATATATCTATTTTTTTATTTAGAGTACACGACACTATCAGAGGTAATATGAACGTGACAGATCGTAAAAACTTAAAAAAAAATATTAATATCTATTCAGAGGCCAAATGGACAAAATGGATAGGAAAAGAAGTAGATTTAATATTTATTCAGAGGTCATGAGAACATGATAAATAATAAATTTCTCTTCTTTAATCGACTGATAAGACAGAAGATCACAATTCTCTTCAAAGAAACAAGTAATCAGCTTAACAAAACATTGGTAGCTGGAGAATAAAGAAAAAATTTAAACATAATATTTCTTCAAGAATTTGCCATTGATCGGCATCAAGAGCAGATCTCTATTAGGTTTAGACAACCTATAAGCACCATTAGAGAATACCGACTCAATTACATAAGGACCTTCCCATTTTGCTTGGAATTTCCCTTTGCTTTTATGAGTCATCACCATCGGTCTTCGAACGGCTAGAACTAGCTCACCGACTTTAAATACCCTCTCTTTAACTTTACGATTAAAAGTTCGAGATATGCGGACTTGATATAGCTCAATGTGCTGTTGCGTTTGAAGACGCTTCTCGTCCAATCCTTCAAATTCTTGAAGTCGTAAGCGATCATTGTTCTCTGTGATTAGCTCATTAGCAATGGCTATTCGAAGAGATGGAATCTGGATTTCCAATGGAAGAACTGCCTCACATCCGTAAACCAGTGAAAATGGTGTAAAACTAGTAGGAGTTCGGACCGTCGTTCGGTAAGCCCATAAATATTCTCCAAGTTTCTCATTCCAATCACGTTTATTAGAAGAGACAAACTTTTTGAGAAATTTGATGATCGTCTTGTTGAAGGCTTCGGCCAAACCATTAGCAGCTGGATTGTAAGCCGTAGAAGCCAGGTTTTATATCCGATTCTTATCACATAACCGATAAAATGCTTGACTGGCAAATTGTGGTCCATTGTCATGAATTATCCGTCGGGGAATCCCGAAGCGATAAATGACATGGTGTTTGATGAAGCTAACCACATTAGACATTTTTACTTCAGCAAAGGGAACCGCTTCTGCCCATTTAGAAAAGTAATCGGTTATAGATAGGATAAACCGATATCCCTTGACAGAAGGAGGGTTAATCGGACCAATGATATCCATGTCCCAAGCTTCGAAAGGCCAAGAAGCTGCTGTAGGATGTAGGAATTCAGACGGTTGATGAATAAAATCAGCATAAATCTGACATGCTTTACACCGTCTGGCGTAATCCACAGCATCTGCTATCATGGATGGCCAATAATACCCCATTCTTCGAATGCGGTCCTATAATTTTAGACCCGGTTGATGGGCACCACAGACACCATCATAAGCTTCGCGTAGTATTTGTTTAGCTTCATTCTCAGAGAGACAACGCAGCAGAAGTCCGTCATAAGAACGACGATATAACATATGTAAAGAAGAATCATAATAGAATCGAAATGATCATCTTTTAATTGATGCAGCTTCTTTTGGATCTTCAGGTAAAATCCTATGAACCGCATAATCAATGAATGGACTTCTCCAATCTCTATGCTGGAAACTTGATTCTGTAGTATAACTCTGTTCAATATGCAGATTATACTTAACACAGAATAAGTCTCGATCTAACAAAGTAATGGTATTTTGTCTTCGAATTGGAACAGCTAAATCTGCCGCTAAACTAGCAAGAGCATCAGCTTTCAAATTTTGAGAACGTGGTACAAATTCGATGAAGAATCCTTTGAATGAAAGGACCAATTCGATTACCACTTGATGATAAGGGATGAGGTCAGGATTTTTGACTTCATACGTCCCTCTAACCTGATTAACAATCAGTTGAGAATCTCCATAAGCTTCCAGGAACTCGATGTCCAATTGTTTTGCTACTTGGAGACCAATCAGCAGAGCATTATATTCTGCGACATTATTGGAGCATGGCTCATTGAGAGAATAAGTACGGTATATGACCAATTTGTCAGGAGAAACCAAAACGATTCCTATTCCGGAGACGATATTGCCTTTAGGTCCAACTCGTGATGCTCCATCAAAGTATAATTGCCAAATGTCATCCTTTAAAGTCATGTTGCAATCCACGACTTCATCTGGAATGTCCTCATATAGTTTCGATGTTTCAGGTATAGGGTGAGCAGCTAAGAAATCAACTAATGTTTGACCCTTCACTGATTTTTGAGGTACATAGACCATATCATAAGGAGTGAGCAACATCGTCCAGGTAGCTAACCTGGAATTAAGAATGCTCGGTTTTCTCATCAATACCCGAATAGGTTTTATTCTGGAGATGACATGAATAGTCTGTCCTGACACATAATGTCGTATCTTTTGAACAGCAAAAACTAAGGCCAGACATTCTTTTTCTACAGGAGTATATCTGTGTTCAGCTTCGACCATCATTCGACTAAGATAATAAATTGCCTGTTCATGACCCATATTACTTTTCGGTGCAAGAAGAGCACCAAGTGAATGATCCAAGGCTCGAACATATAGCAAAAATAGTCTTCCTACCACTGGAGGTACCAAAACAGGTGGATTTGTAAGGTATTGCTTGATGTCATTGAAAGCTTTCTGACATGCTTCATCCCAAACAAATGATACACCTTTCTTTAATAGACGGGAGAAAGGTTGACATCTCCTAGAAAGATTGGATATAAATCTCCTGATGTAAGTAATGCGACCTTGGAAGCTGCGTAGTTCTTTTAAATTGCGTGGAGGACGCATTTCAAGAATAGCTTTGATTTTATCAAGATCAACATGAATACCCTGTGAAGTGATGACAAATCCCAAAAACTTGCCACTGGACACCCCTAAGAAAGACTTAGTGGGGTTCATCTTCAGTTGATGTTGACGCATTAATTCAAATACTGTCTTCAAGTCTTGAATGTGATCATCTTTTGATCGACTTTTGACAGCAATGTCATCTACGTAACATTCAACTGTCTTTCGTAGATGTTCTTGAAAGATGTTGCTCATAGCCCGTTGATACGTGGCACCGGCATTTTTTAGACCAAACGGCATAACCGTATAGCAATAGACTCCAAGGGGTGTACGAAAAGTAGTATGCTTCTCATCTCCCGGATGCATCTTAATTTGATTGTATCCTGAGAATCCGTCTATGAAAGACATGCGTTCAAAACGGCATGTATTGTCTATCATGACAGTGATCGGAAGTGGAAATTTGTCCTTTGGACAAGCTGCATTAAGATCCCGAAAATCTATACAAATTCGGACTTTTCCATTCTTCTTCATAACAGGAACAATGTTAGCAACCCAGTCTGGGTGTTGTTCTTCACGAACAAAGCCACATGTAATTAGCTTTTTGACTTCTGGTAAAATGCCCAATGTTAGCAACCCCAGTCTGGGTGTTGTTCTATACAAACTCGGACTTTTCCATTCTTCTTCGATTGCATCCATCATGTCTGGTCGAAAATGCCGCTGCTGTTGTTTTGCAGGCTTAGCATTAGGAAGAATATTGAGTTTATGAGTAGCAACTTTAGGATCTAAACCCGACATATCCGCATAACTCCATACAAAGATATTAATATATTCTTTAATCAATTGTGTCAACTCTTCCTTTTCATCTTCAGAGAAGTTTTTACTGATGAATATTGGCTTGGACGTAGTTCCATCTCCAACATTAATCTGGACAATCTCATCCTCTGTAGGTGGCTGTCTCTGTTCAAAACGAAGCTCCCACTGAGTGTCCATCTGTTGGGCCCAAGGGTCATTTTCAAACGGCTCGGATGTACCATCAATTTGAACCATGTTAACTGAGAATACACACTCAGATTCATCATAATAGTCTCCTCCAGCATATGAGAAGTAGGATGTATCAGATTCGATAAATTGGATTTCTTCCGAATCTGAGGTTTATAAAGAACTAGAATAGAATTCTTCTTGTATATCGTCACTAAACATGTGGGACGGATCATATCCTAACCCATGACGAGTTTTCTGGTAAAATAGATCACCATATAATGGTAATCGTCTACCTTTGCCTTGATTGAGACCTTGCATAGTCTCCAAGTCATATCCCATATTTTGAAAGATCTTAAGAGATTGTTGACTATATTTGTCAATTCGGATTCTTCCTCTATCTTTATCTCTAAGATCATCTGTCTGAGCAACAGGAATATTTCTAGCCAGACCAAACACAATTTGGTGCTTATTTTTCTTATTAGACGGAACCACAAAACAAGATTCTTCGTGACGTCTATAAGCTACACAAGCTTGTGATGAAGCAGCTACAGGAAGAAGATAGGGAGAAGATGTTAGAAATTTTTGAGCATACGGTCCTACATCGACATGAGGAGGAAAAGAATTTTCCTTATGGTAAATATATAAAGTTTCCTTTGTATCTATGTCATCTTTATATCGATGACTTTGATCATCAGAAGATAAAGTCATTCTTTCAATAAATTTGATAGCCATATACTCAAAAAGGAAATCTTCATTGATATTAGAAAGTACAGAATGATCAATATTTATATCATTCATAATTTGACTACTACGCTTCGGATTGATCATTAACGGACCGTCGTCCGTCTTCTGCGTAGACTTGCCAAGGTTGATGATCAGTGGTGGTTCTGGATCGTTCGTACGAGAAGTACGTCCTTTAACTTTGATTATGAGAGGTTGAACTTGGCTTTTGGCAGGAATACTAACTAATTCCTCAGATAAAGCTCGAGTTCTTCCTTTGACCTTGATCATCAGAGGTTGATCATTGACAGGTTGGGGTTGGATTCGACCTTTGACTTTGATCTTCAAAGGTTGCTCTTCCGGAGGATCTTTATTAACAGATTGATCTTCAGCAGGTGATCGATCTTCAGCTATATCCGATATCTCTTTCATATGCTCTTGTTTGTAGAGGATTGAATCCGAGAAATAATGTTCAACACCTTTAAAAGGGTTGATACCTGTAAATTTTGTCTTCATAATCCCTTGGGAAACCACGTACTTAAAGCATTGGTAGAGAGTTGAAGGCACAATGTTATGCTCATGTATCCACGGTCTTCCAAGAAGGATGTTGTAAGATACGTCTGAGTTGATAACATAGAAAGTCGTCATAGTTCGAAGATCACCAATCTGAATCTTTAAATGAATCTTCCCCAGTGGTTTACTCTTTCCAGAGTTGAAACCAACTATTGCGGTACTAGTATAAATCAGATCACTAGTAGAAATCCTCAAGGGTCTTAGCATACTCTGAAGAATAATGCTAATAGAAGATCCAGGATCAATGTAAATCCTGTCAATTTATGTAGATTCGATATACCCAGTGTAGCACAAAGGCCTGTCGTGCTTATTATGCTTCAACAGCATATCTTCTTGTGTGAATGTGATGTTAGGAATTACCTCCATCACACTATGACATTGTGGACATGACACTGGTGTATTGTCAGGACTCTTAAGTTGAGCTAAGCATGAGTCTGCTTGTAACAAAGCTTCACTCAGAGTCTCCATGCTTTCTTTAGAAAGACGAAGCAGCTCGAATATAGAGAGTCTAGCCGGAGTATTGGCTAACTGGGCTAGAATATCAAATTTGTAGGACTTCATCACCACTCCTTGATTTGAAGCAGATTTCAAAGGAACGTCAAAGCATAATGCTTTCTGTTTCCCCTTTTCAACCACAAATGGTTTAGCAGGAACAGGAGATGGTAGAACTGCTAATGTTTCCACAACATCCTCTGCTTCTTTGGAAGATCCCTCATAATCTTTGTGGTACTCTTTCCCAGATCTCGTACCAGCAAAGGTTTCTTCTTCAGACTCAGGAGAAGGAAGTACCATATTGCAGGATTTAGTCTTCTTTCCCTTAGCCTTCTTCTTGTGAGGATTTTTATGAGGAAGCTCAGAACCCAATCCAACAGTAGATTTTTGACTTTGAATTTGTAAAGGAAGTCGTATTCCTTTACCATAGTTCAAACCCTCTGCCTTTTGAAAGTTATAGCCCATCTTTTTTATGAGATGGACTGATTGTTGAATGTACAAGTGAATGTGTAGCGGACTTTTAATAGATGGTTTGACAGAGAAAGAAGAAGCAGAAACCTCTGTAACTACAGGAGAAATAGAAACCTATGTAGCCACATGAGGAGTATCAGGGATAAGAGGAAAAATTCCTGTAGGAACTTTCTCATAAGCAGCAAAGACTTGTTGTGCCCTGTATAAGAGGACACTATTCATAGCTAACCATTATTGATGAGTAAGTTTGACCTTGGTAGGAGGAGCTAAGCTTGGAGGGTATATATTCAAACCCCTCAATCTATCCTATAAAGGAATGCCACCCCATAAATAATCTAAATCATCATGGTCTGGGGTTAAAACATGAGAAATCATGTTGCAGGTTTTGATTTTTTTATCCTTCTTGGATTTTAAAGTTTTACCTTCATTTTCTATTTCAGGTACTAAATCAGGATGTACCCACAAGATTTCACCAGATTTCAATGTAAGAGGCAAAAGTCCTTCATTTTGCTCTCTGGCAGGCGGGATATTCACAATCTTCATCGTCGCCTTTGGAATTGGGACAATTTTATCTGGGACTTGTTGAAGAGGAAAACCTCTAAATTGCATATTGGTTGTGACCGTATGCTCATCGTTAGTTAAAACGATGGCATTGGCATTTATCAACTCCTGGATTTTCTTCTTCAGGACATAACAAGCCTTGGTAGGATGATTTATGTATCTGTGATAGATACAATATTTGGGATTGTCGGTCAGATTCACCTCATTAGGCCACTTTGGCTCTGGAATCTGGAGTTTACCACTCTTTACCAGACATTGAAATATCTCTGGGATATCACTGTCATCGAAAGAGTATTCTTCTTTTGGCTTGGAAGACTCCTGATTATTCGACGTCATTTTAGGTCTTGAAAGATTAACCACAAGGGTTTCCTTTCCTTTTCCATTACGATTGCCGAAATTATTACCAGAAGAGCCTTTCTTGCCTTTGTCCTCTGAGGCAAATATCATCCCATGTTCACGAGCCAACCTACCATTGGTTTCGGCTGACACTGCTGCTATAATGAAAGAAACCTAATCTGTGAATTGAGAGCCCGTAAAAACAGCAATGGATGGTCGCAGATTCATTTTACATGTATCGATCAATGCTGAATCTGGCATACCGGGAGGCATCTTCAGAGTTGCCTGTCGAAAATGTTCGATGAACGTCCGAGTATCTTCTTTCTTCTTTTGTTTGATTTATATTAAGGAGGACATGTTCATGTCCATGCCTCCTTCATAGAAGCGGGAAAGAAACATAGCTTTAAATTCGTCAAAAGACGAAATGCAATTATCGGGTAAACTACGATACCAGTCGTAGGCTGAACCCGTCAGACACCCGATAAAAACTCGAGTAAGAAGAGCATCATTCTTCTGTAGATGTAAAGTCATAATATCAAAGTAATTGATATACTGACTAGGAGAAGCCTTTCCATCGAATAATACCATCGATTGTGGCTTGAATTTCGAAGAAAATGGTACATCATTCCAATAAGGAGGATAAGGTTGCTTAATCCCTAACCTTTGGAGCTGATCTTTGTGCTTCAAAACTTTAAACTGTACTTTGAGCTCACGTACTGCTTGAATAGCTTCACTAGTTTGAGGAAGCACATTTGATTGAATAGTCGTTGGATGTACCGTAACCTCCACCAGAGGTGGCACATCTTCTGGAATGATAGGATCTGGAGATGCAGAATTTTGATTGACAGTAGGCTCTTGATTATTCAAAGGTATATCAATCCCTTGACTATCTTGAGTTTGTGTTGCCACCTGTACTGGTGTTACTACTGCCGGTTGAGCAACTTGCTGAGTCATTATTATTTGGTGCATGCTTTGCATCATAGTAAGCATGTCCTTTAATGATTGCTCAACGGCAGAGAGACGTTGTTCTGTATTAGCAGATGATGTCTCCGGTTCATCTCCAATAGCATAGGATTCAACCTCTCTTGAAGATACAGAGGGATTGGTATAGAGGTATGAATCGACACTATCAGTTTCGGATTCAAAAGACTGAGTACCCCCAGCTTCTGAATCAGAATTCTGCAACTGTCTTTGTCTTTTTGATCGAGTATTCTGATATACTCCTTCAAAGGAATCAAGAAGTCTGTTGAACTGTTGTTGACCAGGAGTCTGGGATGAGTTGCGTCTTGGACGTCGTCCTCTGTTGGTATGAGATGCCATGTTGACTGACGCATATGACAACTCATATTCTTGGTCATCAACTTGTTGTTGAGGCGCATTGAAGCTTAACCGATCAAAAACTGACGATTTTGAAGTAGAACAACAATATTTGATTACAATCTGGTGACACTCACAATGATGATTCTCTTGGGGGAGTGTCACAGGAGATTGTCTATTTTTACGCTTTTGCACTAGTAACTCGCGTAAATCAGAAGGAGTAGAGGAAGTAGATGGAGTAGTCTTCCTTATTACATTTGGGGTAGAGAAACGTTTAGTCCCTTGTGTATAAAGAAGATTACTTGCTGCATTAGCAGAACCAAACTATACATTTTTACGCGCTTGGAGTTGCGTGCGTAAATCTTGAGATTTTTGAGCACAAAGGACTCCATCAGCATTACGCGTAATTTGAAGGTTTGGTACCTTGTGTAAAGCAGTGTAAGAAGGCTGTTGGTGAAGAACTGAAGTTTTACCAACAATGTTTTTACGCTGCATGTGTGCAGGTAAATTCACTTTAGATGTAAAGACATCATTGTGAATTTTATCTACACTGTCACAGACATGAGATTTACCTTTACGCGTAGAGCGTAAAACAAGAGTATCTGCCACGTCACAGACGGAAGATTTTCCTTTACGCGTGGAGCGTAAATTTTGTGCGTCTACCACATCACAGACGGGTGACTGATTTTTACGCACAGGGCGTAAAGCTTTGGAGTCTACCACGTCACAGACGGGAGACATATTTTTACGCGTAGGGCGTAAAGTCTGATTTTTACGCTCAGAGCGTAAAACTTGATTTTTACGCTCAGAGCGTAAAACTGGAGAGTCTGCCACGTTACAAACGGGAGACTGATTTTTATGCCCATGACGTATCACCGGAGTAGAGACTGCCTCGTCACAGACGGGAGTCTTCACGACCGGAGTAGGAAGGATTCCTTTGCCTTCAGAGACAGCAGGGAGATCCGAGGATGCTTTGGACTTGGGAATCCAAACTTATCGTGGATTCGTGCCTTCCACGATTTCTGAACATTGGAGCAGCGAGTACTATCCCCAGTTCGGAGCATTTCTTCGTAGGCAGTCTGGTCGAAGTGTACAACCAGAGTCTTCTTTGTCGATACGATCGACACATCATCATATTGAGCAATTGACTTCTCGTCGAAGGAGAAGGTCGTCCCCAGCAGAGTCGCCATTTTGTTTCACTTAACAAAAATGTCTAAAATTGGCTTTTGAAAGAAAACGAAAAAAAGTACAAAAGTACAAGTAATCTGGGAAGTATTGCTATGGAAGTCTGATCTGAAGGCGATCACTTTGTTCCTTGGACCATACGATGATGATGAAGAGTACTGCTGGAAGATGAACAGTCGGAAGAACTAAGTCACCAGAAAGGTATCGACGCACTTGGGCACTGATGGCGAGGTCGAATGCTTTCCTGCTTTGCTTCACTCTGTTCTGGAAGAAAAGTTAAAGAAGAATGCTCTGGAAAATCAAAGTCTCTGGGCTCTTATCTTTAAGTATTCTCCTACTCTCATATGAAAAATAAGTCTATTTATAGACTTGGCCCTTTGTACGTAAAAAAGCAACAAAATCTTGTCTTTACGCTGGTAACTGTCACCCACGATGGAAGTCACCCTCTACGCACGTTGACACGTGTCCCATTATTTCAACAAAAATAGGGAGCACGTACACACGTTTCTCAATAAGTATGGCATGAAAACCACGTAGACAAACCACGTTTTAAAGTAGTCAGAAAGGATCGGGCATAAAAAATGACCCTAATATGCCCCGAGCGTAAAGTGGCAAATTGGCGTAAAAATAGCCCAAAATAAACTTCCCAGCGTAAAGTGGCTAAAATAGCCTTGAGCGTAAAACTTAACCCAAATAGACTTTACGCCCACAATAGTTTTGAGCGTAAAAGCTCGAATAACTATAGTGCATAAAAAGAAGTAATTTTATTGAGCGTAAAATAGCCTCCTCTGTACACCATACGACGAGTATCGGGTTTGGTAAAAATCCGATCTTCTCGACTTCTGTGTTGTATGTTGTCAGAAAAATCATTATGGCAAATCAAATCTTCTGCATTAAATGCGGCCTGACAGTCTGTCCCCGGGCATAAAATTCAATGAATTGTCTTGGCGTAAAGTAGCTCGCGTAAAGTTCAATACAAATAGCCCTGGCGTAAAGTTCAATAAAATAGCCTTGGCGTAAAATAACTCAAATAAAGAGTTGCTTGCGTAGAGTCCTCAATTTCTTTGACTTAGTCCATAAAGCACTTTTTACGCTCCTACAACAACAACGGCGATTCAATCCAGAAATGATGGATGCAATTGATGATGAAGTCAAAAAGCTTACAGCTTGTAGTTTTATCAGAGAAGAACAACATCCTGACTGGATAGCTAACGTCGTTCCAGTCTTGAAGAAAACCGAAAAGGTTCGAGTTTGCATAGATTTTCGGGATCTCAATGATGCTTGCCCTAAATACGAATTCCCTCTCCCAATTACTGATGTCATGATCGACAACACATGTGGATTCGAACGAATTTCATTCATGGATGGGTTTTCTGGGTATAA
The DNA here is from genome assembly GCA_029216955.1 of Iris pallida. Lineage (NCBI taxonomy): Eukaryota > Viridiplantae > Streptophyta > Magnoliopsida > Asparagales > Iridaceae > Iris > Iris pallida. The sequence continues at coordinate 4,477,018 of JANAVB010024998.1, forward strand.
TCAAATCTGGATGAATCCTGAAGATGAGAAACATACTTCGTTTCGTACTCCTCGTGGAATGTACTGTTATACAGTTATGCCGTTTGGTCTAAAGAACGTAGGTACAATGTACCAGCGGTCTATGTGTACTATCTTTTGCGATCATCTGCGAAAGACTGTCGAATGCTATGTTGACGATATTGCTGTCAAAAGTCGTCTCAAGGAAGATCACATTCAAGATTTAAGAACTATCTTCAATCTAATTCGCCAGCATCAGCTCAAAATGAATCCCACCAAGTCTTTCTTGGGTATCTCTAGTGGTAAATTTCTCGACTTCATCATTACCTCTAAGGGTATACACGTTGATCCCGAGAAGATCAAAGCCATTCAAGAGATGCGTCCTCCACGCAACCTAAAAGAGCTACGAGAATTCCAAGGTCGACTTGCGTACATCAGGCGGTTCATTTCGAATTTATCTGGACGTTGCAGACCATTTACTCAGGAATACCTTTCTTAATATATGTCCGAGGAATGGATCATTCATTAGGATCGTTGCTTGCTCAAAAGAAGAAGAAATGTCATGAACGAGCCATCTACTATCTTAGCCGAACGATGATTGGAGCTGAACATCGTTATAGTCCGGTAGAGAAGGAATGTTTAGCCTTAAGGTTTGTTGTTCAGAAGACAAGACGTTACATTATAGGCCAAACTATTCATGTCATATCCTGAGTCAATTCTCTTCGAGTCTTAATGAAGAAGCCAAGTACACTCAATTCTAGGCTTGCCACATGGGCCATATTATTAGCACAATATGATATGGTTTATGTTCCTCAAAAGTCTGTGAAAGGCCAAGCACTTGCTGACTTTTTAGCAGCTCATCCTGTCCCTGAGACATCTAAACTCTATAATGAGATTCCTGACGAAACATTGGAATCAAATATGATCTCAGAAGAATTTTCTACCTGGAGGTTGTTCTTTGATGGAGCTTCTAGAATTGGACTTGGAGGTACCCTTGTTGCTGGAGTGGAAATTGTTCTCGTTTCACCCGATGGATTAGCTATTCAAAGGGCTTATTCTTTAGACGAATCGTGGCAGAATACAATACTTTGCTCATTGGACTCCAATTAGCCAAACAATTGAATATTGAATATCTCGAAGTATATGGTGATTCTAAACTGATTGTTAATCAGGTTAGAGGCATATATGAAGTCCGACATCAAGATTTGGTACCAAACCATGAAGCAGCAACCAGGATAGCTTCTTCATTCAAAGGGTTCTTCATCGAACATGTACGTCGCGCATACAATACAGAAGCCGATGCCCTAGCTAACCTAGCTGAGGTATTGGCAGTTCCAGTCAAAAGACAACAAATGGTTGTTATCTCTAATAGAGAACTATTTTGTGTCGAAAACAACCACAACATTGAATTCAACAATCTAACTGAAGTCAATGTCACTTGCGAGGACTGGAGAGCACCTTTTATTGATTTTACAGTACATGATATCTTGCTAGAAGATTCTAAGGAAGCTACAAGTATCCGTCGTCGATCGCTTCGATTCTATTATAATCATACTACTAAAACTCTCTATCGAAGAACTTTTGATGGGTTACTCTTGAGATGTCTCGCTGGTGATAAAGTAAAGTAAATATTACACGAAGCTCATGATGGTGTCTGTGGAGCACATCAGCTTGGTCCTAAACTACAGGATCGTATTCGACGTATGGGCTACTACTGGCCTACTATGGTATCAGATGCTATTGACTATGCAAAAAAATGTCGTGCATGTCAAATTCATACAGATTTCATCCATTAGTCGTCAGAATTTCTTCATCCGACTGCTGCTTCATGGCCTTTTGAAGCTTGGGGCATGGATATAATTGGCCCTATCAATCCTCCTTCATCTAAAGGACAACGGTTCATCTTGGCTATAACCGATTATTTCTCCAAGTGGGCAGAAGCTATACATTTGGCTGAAGTTAAAATGAGTAGTGTCATCAACTTCATTAAACATTATGTGATATACAGATTTGGTGTCCCTCGTTGAATTATCCATGATAATGCGCCACAATTTATCAGCCAGAAGTTTAATAGGTTCTGTGATGACAACAGAATCAATAATGTTGCCTCTACGGCCTATAATCCTGCAGCTAACGGGTTGGCTGAAGCATTCAACAAGACCATTACCAAACTCCTTAAGAAGTTTGTCTCCATTAACAAACGTAATTGGAGTGATAAACTTGGAGAATGTCTATGGGCATATTGTACTACTGTCCGTAACCCCACAGGTTGCACACCCTTTTCCTTAGTATATGGATGTGAAGCCGTCCTACCTCTGGAAATTCAAATTCCTTCATTGAGAATTGCCATTGCTAACGAGCTTACTACAGAAAATAATGATCGTCTTCGGCTTCAAGAATTGGAGGCGCTCGACGAGAAAAGACTTTTAGCTCAACAGCACATCAAACTTTATCAAGCCCAAATTTTAAAAGTTTTCAATCGCAAAGTCAGAGTACGAACATTTCAGGAAGGCGAGTTAGTTCTTACAGTCAGACGTCCTATGACTATGACACATATGAGCAAAGGCAAGTTCGAGACAAAATGGGAAGGACCGTATGTGGTAAATAAAGTTTTCTCAAATGGAGTCTATCAATTAACAGATATGGGCAGTAGAGTCGCTATGATGCCTATCAATGACAAATTTCTCAAGAAATATTATGTATAAAGACAAAATATACTTTATTTTCAGAGACATGATGTAAATAAAAGTTTATTTTTTATTTAAAAGCAGAATGGAGTTACAAAACATTAAGGACAGGGAGGAGGCCCCGATCCTTCATGATTAAATACATAGTTTGTCAACAGTTCAAACATCTCATTGTCTGAACTCACAAAAAACTCGCAAGCAGCCATCCTCAATGCTTCTTCTTCGGCAGTTTTCCCAGGTTACACTAGCTCAGCAATCAAGTCCCGTCTTGGAACAGGAGCAGTTGAGCCTTCACCTCTTTCTTTCTGAGGAGGCACTGGAGGCTCAGCAGAGTGCGTCTCGGTCTCTCCTTCAATCTTCAGAGTGAGCAAATCTTTGGAAGACATTTTGTAGAAAAAAAAAAGAAAGTGACGATATCTACGAAAGTTTTGTTCTATTTATAGACAGAACAATTAAACAGTCAACATCGAGAACCGATGCGACTTTTTGAAAGAAACCCAACTGTTCGTTCACTAATAACTGTTCGTTCATTTATAACCGTTCGTTCATTTATAACTGTTCGTTCATTTTCCTTTCTTCAAAAAAAACCGATTTGATGGCTCATTCATTCATTCATTTAATGTCCTTTCTCGAAAATCGAAGTGACTGCTCACTTTTCATAAACGAGAGTTCACATTCTCCCTGCTTCTGAATTTGGTTTATTTACACTAGCAACTTGTCATCTCCACATTTCTCCTTAATTCTATTTTCATTAACACCACATTAAAATCAGATCATTAAAGAAAAAAAAATTATTCTTTATTCCTTCTTTAAAAACATAGATACATCTTAATGGAAATCTATTACATCTCGGATTTTCATTCTAAATATAACATGAAGGTCTATTACATCTTTGGATCTTCTTATTTGTTGGTGCCAGTTCCTTATCGTCTCGACCTGAAGCAACGAGCCAGACAATGGAATCAACTCTGGTCTTCTCTCTCAGAAATATGAGAGAAGAACCACAGAGTACAACAGCCCAAAGATGAGCTGCTGTCAATACAACTGGTAGAGAGAAGACGACTCGCCAGGAGAACTAGGAATGAGATCACCCTTGTGATACGATTCCTAATTCTGTCTCTCCAACATCCAACTCTCATGTGTATAGGCTCTTCCTACCATCTGAGGAAGACCCTTCTGGAACACGGAGAGTCCTGAGCTGTCTGATTTGAGTGTCAGAATCACATGAGCTGTCTGATGTGGGTGTCAGAAAAATGCTCTTCATAGCATTCAAATCGCCAATGCCAGTCCTGAAGAAACTTACCAACCAGACTTCTACAAACATCAGTAAAGAAAAAAAGATTTAGCAAAAAAATCTATCAGCAGTGTGCGTCTCTGACCGAAGTCAGGCGCATATCAACAGTGTGCACCTCTGACCGAAGTCAGGCGCATATCAACAGTGTGCGCCTCTGACCGAAGTCAGGCGCATATCAACAATGTGCGCCGATCATCAGGCGTATATCAACAGTGTGCGTCGATCAACAGGCGCATATCAATAGTGTACGTCTCTGACCGAAATCAGATACTGATTGCATTATGCACTTCTTCTCAGAATTTCAAGCATGTATCTACAACGTGCGCTTCATTTGTACAAGTCAATACTTATCTTCAAAATTGTCTTAGTAAAAGGTGGCACAAAATAAAACACTCATGTGTGAAAACTATTGGCTCTTTGCTTGAGACTTACCAGCTTCCGAAGGCGCAGCATGCAAAAGAATGGCATCAAGTGGAAGTGGCACAAGTAAACTTGTGAATGTAGAATTCTTGCTGGACAGTGGGACCTTGTAAGAAGTCATCTTTTTTAGAAAGCATGAATGTCTCTTTCGTTCTGGTTGTCGTTTAAAAAGCGTTGGAGATGAAAATGGACGCGTCATTCTAGGAGCCTATTTTGGGAAAGAACTAAACAATATGCGCTTAAAACCACGTGATGGCTGCCATGTGTCTCTCAATAAAATATTAAGCATTGAATTAGCCAAAACGAGCGCGTCTACATACGTCATTTGAAATCACAGCCACACAATATATCAGAAATTATAAATTTTATTTTTATAAAGATGGGTGGACCCCTACAGACAAGGACACAAGAAAAGAAAATAAAAGCTGGCACGCTCAACATTATTTCTTTTTCTCATCCACATTGGTCTGACGAAGGGCGGCGTCCAATTCTTGCATGTTACGGATTCTCGAGCGACGCATCAGGTTAAGGAATTCCTCCGAATTGCTGCGCTCTTCAGAGGATGGCCTACCACTCGAGCGATTGAAGACGGTTGGATTTAACCCGAAGCAGTCTAGAAAGTTCGTTGCCCTCAGTGCTGGGTCAGCCTCCAGCAAATAAGTCGAAGGCATGAAGTCGGGTTTCGCTTCAGGAGACTTGATGTTGGTGACAGCATTGGCCTCCATCTCCTTCTTAGACGCCATCAAAATTACAGAGGTGAAGAATGAAGTATGAAAATCAGCCTCTACATATATATCACTAAATTGACTCTTCATATTCCTCATGGGAAATCGAAAAAATCATCAATGAAACTCGAAAAGACGAACAGGAGATTGAGTATTTTCGAGAAAGAAATTTAATTGTGATGACCGGGCGTTGACTGGCGCAACTTGACTCAGTCAAAACTTTTATAAATTCAAAGTATTTCAAAACTTTAAAATGTTTTTAAGTTTTGAAAACTTTGAAGGAGGTCTTGTAGGGCCTAAAAATCAAGTTGCGCCATGAACCTACTAACTAGTGATCATGTTGCGCCCCAAAAATCAGGTTGCGCCACTGATATGAAGCTCAGAGATCAAGTTGCACCGCTGAACAAGTTGCACCATATATCAGACTGCGTCCAGTCTTATTGTGCCAAAATCTACGTACGTCTGACACTTAATGGCCATCATTACCTGACAGCACTGACAACTGACACCACAGTGAACGAGAAAAAAATTTTTGAATCCCGCAAATTGTGCCGCTCGAGAAGAGTTGGTTGACAGATGTCATGTACGCTTTGTAAGTTGCGCCTAGGCGCAATCCAGACAAAATCTTTAGTTGCGCCAAGGCGCAATCTGAATGACTTCTGCTCAAAAGCTGCCACGTGTCTAGGCGCAGCTCAATCAGGCGTATTTTTGCTCATTGACTGAAGTTTGCACAATCTGATAAAGTTGAGACAATTTTTATCTCTAAAGCAGGATGAGGTGGCGCACATGCCACTAATCTCTCAAGATGTGTCTACTATCCTGTACACGACCACGTGCATCTCAATCACATGATGCCACGCGTCTAAATACAGTTAGTACACGACTTATAACTGAATGAAAGTTGGCACAACAGAAGATTGGCGCAACCCAATGTAGCGCAATCCAGCCTCGCGCACATCAGAATAACTGCTAAAATAGTTATTTCCTGAACTCTATAAATAGAGTTGCCAATCATTGTTAAAGCATCACATACATACGCACAGATATCAAGAACTCTTGCAAAATTGCTGCTGCATTCTCAAGAGGCTACAGCCTTCAAGTTCACATAGTCCAAGGAATAAAGTGATCGTCTTCTGATCAGATTCCTACAGTTGTACTTCCCCAGAATTTATTGTACTTTGTACTATTCTTTTAAAAGTTTGGAATAAACTTTTAGTTTTTGCAAACATTCATGACCATACAATATGTGTGAACAGTTTAACTATAAATATATGCATGGAACAGAAAATAAAATAAAACAATACACAACTCAATTCAACATTGCCGACCCATCGGTCTCAAACCATTCTAAACACATTCGACCATTCTGTGGCAGCAAGCCACATCTATACCTCCATGGTACCAAGCCACATCCACACCATTCCGTGGCATCAAGCCACATTCACACCATTCTGTTTCTCTTTGTACAACAATACGATATACAATCGGATAACACAACAACAACACTATGTTCCATATGATAACAACATTAAAATATTCCATATGATATGTATCTATACATCAAGTTAACAATAATCATACTAATATCTCTTATCTAGGTTCTTTCTATTAGCATTAACAAACACATGGCACATCTTTTTATTAAGTGTGAAAGTAAATGAGAGAATGATCAAAACTATCCACCATTGACGAATCGACTTTGTGCTGAACACAAAATCTCGGACTAATAGTTAGAAAGTCACCATCTTAATAATTTAGTCTTAATATATTTGTTGTTTCTAAGTTACTAATGAGCTTAGTATACATCCCTTATAAAAAAAAAATGGAAGCATGGTACATTTCTTCAATTAAAAATTAGATACAAGGAATATGAGAAGTCAAAAAAAAAAAATCTAAGGTATTCCAAAATATACAATTCGAAATCAGGATAACCGACGAGAAGAAACAAAGTGCTCTATATAGATTGTTCTCTAAGAAATATGATCTTGCTAAATTTTTGTAATATTTGTTTATATATTTTATATTAATTATTAGATAGCAGAAATAAAATATTATTTCTATATAGAATGTGACCGGTTTCAAAAAAATTTGTTAAATGTCAATAACTGGGCATTAATTAATTAGAAAGATGGGATTTAGCTTAGCTTAACTCATGTTTTCTTAGTATTAAATTTTAAATTGTAAAATTACCTGTGCCAGGAATTGTGAAGATTCCATGTTCAGTACATGCATGTCTCCGTATTTCAAAATCTGGAGAATTGAGATGCGTAATAAAAGCATTACTTTTCTAAAAAAAATAAAGGTCTCGTCTTGAACGGTAACATTTTCGGTTGCTTTGTCTTTGTGTCAGGCATCATTACTCTTTTTTTAACCTTTAAAATTTACCAGTATGTATATATATCCATACACAGATCTGGAGTCCCTTCTGCGGAGACCCACAGGAGTCCTGTCGTCTTCGAACGTTGGATCGAGCGGACGCACGAACGGACCCTACGCGGTCCGCTCAATCCAATAGTGCAGGAAAGAGAACTCCTATGGAGCTCCAGAGACGGAATCTTTTGATCTGTCATAGATATATACTTTTGATTTTTCATTTGTTTATGAAAATTAGTCCCTTTCACATGTTACTATTTGTTTAGTTTATGTGTGGTGTGTGTGTGTGGGTGGGAGGTGTGTGTGTGTAGAGGAGCTAGCGGGGTCATCTATTTTATTTGTAAAGCTATGTTGCTACTAAATGCGTCCCATTTTTTCTATATTTTAATATGATGCCAGGAACATGAACATATGTGAAACAATCTTTTATTCAAGGAAGATGACGGACTAGCGATATAGTAGAGTGAGGAGGGTGGAAAAGAAATATTACAAGAGGAATATGTATATATATACAGAATAATAATGATTAAAGAATTTCCCCAACTAGGAATGAGAAATCTCCCTAGAAAATATAAGAGACCTTTGACAATCACATCATAGCACTGGTAGATTGGTCATTCAATATATCGGAGGAATGAGACTAAAAGAACTAAGTACAACCAAAACATCCGCGCTCATGCATAATGGAATAATTAAATTGGTATAGAATAATATCAAGTAAGAGAGACGCATGCAATCATAATAGAAAAGAAAAGAGAGAGAGAGAGAGAGAGTCTTGATGAATGAGAAACACAATTGAACACGTGACAATAACATACATACATATGCACAATTGAATGCATGCATGACAACCAAAGCAAATTAGCAGATCAGACGAGACCAGGTGCATGGTGCACAACAAGAAAGTCGGTTTCCGTGACAAGTGTAAAACTTGTCTATGAAATCGCTTCTACTAGATTTTTCTGTTGGAATCCAGTCTAAATTTGATAATAGCATATTTATATTGTCTAAATTTGATTAAATATTTGATTTGGATGTTCATAATTAGTGTTGTGCTATTTTAGATATAATAGGATTCTTATTTGATGGTTTTCTATTTAGGAGACCCTATTATAATCTAAAATAGGATGTTGATGGACTATTTTAGGTGTGGTAAGATTTTTATTTGAGGGCTTCCTATTTAATAAATCCTATTATGACCTAAAATAAGTTTTCTCATCCTATATATATGGGGTGAGGGTGAAGGCACAAAGCGCAGCACAAAATGTGGAGATTCGAGGTGCTCGTCCACAGGAAATCTAAGAGAAAGTTCCGCACTTTGCTCTTAGGACTTCGTCATCCAAGACAGAAGGAAGAAGAGATCTAATCGAGGGGTCATCAACTTCGGTTAGGAAGATTGCTACGTGTTGGTGAGCGATTTCAATTGTAATCTCTTTCTTTTCTTTTTGAGTGTGGTGAGGGGGTTGAACCTATTAGGACAAAGGTTCAACATTAGTTTTTGTCAATCTTGTAATTTTATCTGAGTTATAAAGATTGGAATTTATACCGCCATATACTTGTCTTTATCTGTGCTTGGTGTCCGTTAGACGATGGCTGGTTATTTCAGATGGGTTGGCCTAAATTTTTGCTGCGGCAACGTCTCAGACACAGTATCGGAGCGCATGTGAGACTCGTCTCACTGTATCGGTATTTATATACGGATACGTATTTTTGTACTGTGTTTTATATTTTTTTTGATTTTCGGAACGCTTTAAATTTTTTCCAACTTATAGATTTTTTCCTTGATCGGCATACCGCCAGTATACCAGTGTATGCCGACGGCATACCTGTCACTCTCGTTTTCCGTTATACGTATTTTCAGTATACGTGTACGGGATTCTGACATTTGTCAGGTGACCCGTGTTTTGATTTGTCTTTCTTAGCCTTGACTTGATTTAATCTTGTACTTGGTTTATTTTGTTTTGGTTCAACTTAGCATGAGTTGGTTTGGGTTGGGTTGAGATGAGAAGGATTTTGTATAAAAATCAACTTCTCTCTCTCTCTCTCTATCTCTCTCTCTCTCCTCCATTCATTTCATTTACTCCTTCTTCTCCATTTGCTCCTCCTCCAAAACCTAGACAAGTACATCTTGCCAAATCTTGAACAATGTTATTTTTGTTTATTCTATTCTCTTCCTTTCATGATTCTAAGCCTTTTTAGAACTTGGATTTTTTGGTTATAATGGTTACATTTTTTTAGATCTAAGTTTTTAGACTTTCTTGTTTTTCTTGGTTTTAATCTCTTAAAGTTTGATATTTTCGAAAACTAATGGTTCTATGTTGTAGAAAATTTTATTCTACCCAATTTAGACCCTTAAAAATCCCGATTTTGACTTATTTTGAGAGATTTATGGCCTTTCTAGTCCATGGGTTCTCATGAACATTTGGAGGCTGGTTGGAGAAGATGAGCAGTTCATGCTGATGCATGCTAGCACATGCTGTCATGGCGCATGCTGTGGATGGTGTCTTTTGGCCTATGGTGCATGTTGTCCTAGCGCATGTTGTCACTGGCACATATTGTCCTAGCGCATGCTGTGGATGGTTCCTTTTGGCCCATGGCGCATGCTGTCCCTGGCACATGCTGTCCTGACGCATGCTGTGGATGGTGTCTTTTGGCCCATGGCGTATGCTGTCCTGACGCATGCTGTCCCTGGCACATGTTGTCCTGGCGCATGTTGTGGATGGTGCCTTTTGGCCCATGGTGCATACTGTCCTGACGAATGCTGTCCCTGGCACATGTTGTCCTGGCGCATGCTATAGATGGTGCCTTTTGGCCCATGGTGCATTCTATCCTAGCGCATGTTGTCCCTGGAACATGCTGTCCTGGCACATGCTGTCCTGGCGCATGCTGTGGATAGTGCCTTTGGCCCATGGCGCATGCTGTTCATGGCGCATACTGTCTTGGCACATGCTGTCGCTGGCACCCCTTTTGACCCCCTTATATTCTTAACACTAGCACAGATTCAATTATTGTTTTAGGTCAAGTAGTACTTTTATTTATTTCTTCTCCCATGCCATGATATGTCTTTTATCTAATTCCTTCTACATACGATCCTTATTTTCATGTTTACTTATTCTATGATAGTGGTCCGTCGGGGTGCACTCATGATTTACGTCTCTTATTTGCTTATTCTAGATAGTGACCCGCCGTGGTGCACTCTTGAATATGTCTTTCCTTGCTTACATGATAGTGGCTCGTAGAGGCGCACTCTTGACAAGTATTCTTTACATGACAAGTAAACCTTAACATGATAATTCTTGATAGTGGTCCGTTGTGGCAAACTCTTGACAAGTACTCTTTACATGACAAGTAAATCTAATCATGACATGCTTAATCAAGATGCTGTTACGACGGCTATTTCCCCCTTGCTAATGTAACTCTTTTGGACACCGTGGTTGAATTTATTATGTATGCGTGAACAAGCTACATGTCTCGTCTTGCATCATGTCTAGGACATAGATTCCTGATTACCACGGTCAGGGATTCATACTGAATCTGACTAGGGTAATAACTAGATTGATCAAGTAGTTCATAAAAAGATTTTTCAGCTACAGACAGTCCCGTTATCTAGGCGCTTTAATTGGACTTGTAGCCTGCCATCCAGTAGGGCACATTTCCAGCACACTGTCATGTATTGCACCCCCAAGTCACCTAATCCAACTCTCTCAACTTGCAACTGGATAACCAGGATTAAGTCTGCAGGGCTTGTGGCTGTTGGAATATCTCATTGCATCTTGTTAGTAAGTAGGTTTGTGATAACCCTAGTTAGCTAATGTATAAAGTCGTACTCATTGCTTGGCCATGATTGATGGATGGAGTCAGTCCAGTCCATTCTAATTTTATCTAGACAGTGTCTGTATGTTTATTTCAGTATATTATTATTTACGCCTTACTTTTGTCGATAAATGATCGGAGGCTGAGTTCTATTCAGGAGAAGGGTTACACTACCAAAATACATGGATTTACCGACGGCCTTATCCGTCAGTAGTCCGTCGCCAAAAATAAATACCGACGGATTACCGACGGATATTTTGGTAAAACAGCCGTCGGGAATAACCTCGTCGCTAAAACATATCCGTCGCTCAGCGACGACTTAGCGACGGAATACCGTCGGCGCATTTAAATATATATAGCGACGGATTACCGACTAGCTTTCGTCAAAACATGTATCAGGATATAGGGTTAGCGACGGAAAAATCCGTCGCTAAAGAGTCGGCAAAACCGTATCAGTGATATTCTGATACGCAATATCCGTCGCTAATCCGTCGTAAATTTGTCGGTAAAAGCGTATCAGAGATTTTCCCATACGGCAGGTCGTCGTTATGCCGTCGCTAATCCGCCGAGGTGTACGACGGATTAGCGTCGTATTAGCGACAAAACATCCGTCGCTAACTGCAAAATTTATGGACATCAAACAGAACCAGGTCGACGGACATTCCGTCGCTAAACCGTCGCTCAATGTAAAATACTCCAGGTAGCGACGGATATTACGTCGCCAATCCGTCGATACATTAAATTCCTACAGTTAGCGACGGATAGTCCGTCGCCAATCCGTCGCTTTATTGAAATGCTCCAGGTAGCGACGGTTTTTACGTCGCCACTCCGTCGCTAAACTCAGTTTCTCCAGTTAGCGACGGACTATCCGTCGCTGAGTGGTCGCCAGTCCGTCGCTAACTTCTAATTTTTGAAAAAAAAAATACTGCAAACAGACTCTTTCCTGTTTCTACAACACATCCAACACAATATCAAACATGCAAAATATCCATATACAACACCATATATCCATATCCAACACGAATATCCAACGTATCCAATATCCAACACCATATATCCATATGCAAAATATCCATATCCGACACCAATATCCAACAAAATATTACCAACACAATATATCCAATATCCAACATTAAATTATCCAAACATAAAAAAAATATCCGAACATACAATGTATCCAAATGTCTACAAAAATTTCGACAGCACCTCCTTTGTATATCAGATCATCGCTTATAACCCAGCGTAGGTATATATCCAAAAATCACATAGACGAAATATGCACATACGAATTTAATGCACACCAATTATCCAAGAATAGACATCAATTATACTGAAGAGTAACCTAATATCCGTCGTTATACTGAAAATTTATCTTCAAGTGTGAGAACGGATGGCTCAGAATACACAACCCAAAATTTATTCTAGCATACATTAGTGTGAATCATCTATGTTCTGTACATATGGTGTAGTATATGATCTTATCGTATCTAGTATCTGAAGAACGTAACAGAATCAAGATGAACTCACATAATGTAATACTAAGACATCATCTACTACTATATAAGATATAGTGATAGGTTGTCGTATCATCATTGCCGAGGGATGAGGGTCGGAGGACAGTCAACTTATCTACGGCTACATAGTTTCTGCCTCGCCAGTCGAATGGCTGCAGGAACTATATATGTCCTGATCACCATGTCGTACCGTAGATTAATGCAAATGGAGCTGGAAACAAAATACAGAAACCAAAAAACAAAATACAGAATCCAATCCCTGGGTTCGCCGAAAATACGAAACACAGAATCCAATCCCTATATTTTAAGTGTGAGAACGGATGGCTCAGAAGACAACCAAACCGGAGAGGATACTTCAAGAGATACATCTGAGTAGGACGTATACTCTGAGAGATCACCCTTACAGAAATGATATCAGTAGTGGGATCGAATGTTGGAGAAGATATTATCACAGTATACGTCCTCTCCTCCACGATGGCTCTAGACCCATCTGCTCGTCCCTGCTTCCATTCTTCTTATTTGACTCTCTCAGCCACACATGATATCCAGCTCAAGTGTAGAGTAGGCGGAAAAGAAGGGGGCAGGAATAGGAGGGGGAAGCAGCACAGCCGGTGGCATGACCCGGAGAAAGTACAGAGGTTTTCTTCAACATACGTAGGAGAACTATAAGGATATATGTAAACACAACATATCATCTTGTCAAAGACCCTAAATGTGACAACCATGTTACCGCGGTGTCGGAAGACTAACATGTCATAATTTTATAAGCCGTGTGTTTTGACATAATCCTCCCAACCGGATTTCAGTTCTATGTAATAATACGAGATTACGACACAGGAGGAAAGAGTTGGGATGATTATGTCAAAACACACGGCTTAGAAAATTATGACATGTTAATATTCCGACACCGCGGTAACATGGTTGTCACATTAAGGGTCTTTGACAAGATGACATATTGTGAAAAGATAAATCCTTATAGTTCTCCTACGTATGTTGAAGAAAACCTCTGTACTTCCTCCGGGTCATGCCGCCGGCTGTGCTGCTTCCCCCTCCTATTCCTGTCCCCTTCTTTTCCGCCTACTCTACACTTGAGCTGGATATCATGTGTGGCTGAGAGAGTCAAATAAGAAGAATGGAAGCAGGGACGAGCAGATGGGTCTAGAGCCATCGTGGAGGAGAGGACGTATGCTGTGATAATATCTTCTCCAACATTCGATCCCACTACTGATATCATTTCTGTAAGGGTGATCTCTCAGAGTATACGTCCTCCCAGATGGATCTCTCGGAGTATCCTCTCCGGTTGGTTGTCGTATCATCATTGCCGAGGGATGAGGGTCGGAGGACAGTCCACTTTATCTACGGATACATAGTTTCTGCCTCGCCAGTCGAATGGCTGCAGGGACTTTGTCCTGGTCACCCATCATGGGTGTTATCTGGTAAGTATATGTAACAGAATGTAAAAGAATGTATATGTTCTTATCGTATCTAGTATCTGAAGAATGTAACAAAATACAGAAACCAAAATACAAAATATAGAAACCAAAAAACAGAAACCAAAATACAAAATATAGAATCCAAAAAAGGACCCTCTGTGAGAAAGGATGGCTTAGAACACAAACCAACCGGAGAGGATACTCCGAGAGATCCATCTGGGAGGGACGTATAATCTGAGAGATCACCTTTACAAGAATTATATCAGTAGTAGGATTGAGTGCTGGAGGGGATATTATCAGAGTATACGTCCTACTCAGATGGGTCTCTCACCGTACTATTTTTTTTCTGACAGCATGGTGGATGTGCTCCGTCCACAGATTCTGGCTCCGAGCCAAAACTTTGTTCCGGAGCTCAAGTGGACATCTTTGGTGTATAGCTCGAGCGAAAGGTTCCTGACAGCATGGTAGTCTCGTTTGTCAAAGTATCCGTGCTCGTCCCACAACCCATGTGGGATGAGCACGGATACTTTGACAGAGGAGACGACCATGCTGTCAGGAACCTTTCCCTCGAGCTATACACCAAAGATGTCCACTTGAGCTCCGGAACAAAGTTTTGGCTCGAAGCCAGAATCTGTGGACGGAGCACATCCACCATGCTGTCAGAAAAAAAATAGTAACGATGAGAGACCCATCTGAGTAGGACGTATACTCTGATAACATCTCCTCCAGCACTCAATCCTACTACTGATATAATTCTTGTAAAGGTGATCTCTCAGATTATACGTCCCTCCCAGATGGATCTCTCGAA
The DNA here is from genome assembly GCA_029216955.1 of Iris pallida. Classification (NCBI taxonomy): domain Eukaryota; kingdom Viridiplantae; phylum Streptophyta; class Magnoliopsida; order Asparagales; family Iridaceae; genus Iris; species Iris pallida. The sequence goes on from JANAVB010024998.1 coordinate 4,492,082, forward strand.
GTATCCTCTCCGGTTGGTTGTCGTATCATCATTGCCGAGGGATGAGGGTCGGAGGACAGTCCACTTTATCTACGGATACATAGTTTCTGCCTCGCCAGTCGAATGGCTGCAGGAACTATGTTACCGCGGTGTCGTAGTCCAATATAATCCAGAGATTGACACAGTTCTAATTCATATATGTAGTCCAATACAAATAGTCTAAAACAAAAACAACCCAATAAAAATAGTCCAATACAAATAAGTACTAATAGCTAATGCTTGCCACGCTGCTCACGCAAAAGCTCAGTGATACTTTCACGCAACCACCTCCGAAAAGCGAGATTTTTGGTGCGAGGAGAGGCGTCGTCCCTTGCCAGGACTGCATCAAAAGCACTCTCGGCATTACTAGCTACCGGTGCTGGATGACTAGAACTCCCGGTCTCACTAGCAACCGGTGCCACTTCCTCCTCAACTGTAGGAGGAGCCACCTCAGCATTCACTGTTTTCTTCAAACGACGTGCCGCTCCTCGGGTCATGGGTGCCATCTGGTAAGTATATGTAACAGAATGTAAAAGAATGTAACAGCTCAAATTCAAAAACCAAAATCCCCATGCCAACATGAATCATAACATATAACTTAAACCCAGACATGACATAGGATTAAACCTAATGATTTAATCATCCTCAAATCAGTAAACACAAACAGTGTACTAATTCTCAGTTTTTAGTCCAATGTAATTCAAAAGCCATCATCCCATGCCAACAAAACACTCCATACACAGAAAACAACAGATTTTTGATAAGTACTTATTTGTGTAGATAATTCATTTAAAAAAGAAAAGATGAAGTCTAAGGTCTATCACATACCCAAGTGATATAGGACCAATATTGGACTGATACTCAAACGAATGGGTCTGCTACTGCTATGGAAAGAACACTAGTTATAAACTGTGACTGAACATATAACTATAGTATGCAGGACAAAATAGTAGTAGGGGTATCATCTGACTGCACACAAGGGATGATGAGCTGGGCAGGTGCAATATAGATACAGTAAGCCACCCCAACAATGCCCGGCCCCCTCCCCCCTGCTGCATTTAACTGCTGCTGCTGCTGCATTTAACTGCTGCTGCTGCTGCATGCTTCTGCTGCAGCTGCTGCATTGCTGCTGCTGCAATGGTATATATATATAGGCAATATGATACCATGAGATACTCTCAAGAACACATCTAAAATCTGAGAATAAATATAAAAAATATTCATTCCAACAATAAATCAAACACTTGATGTGTCCAAATAGGAAGTTTCCTACATGGCGACGTGATTTAATAATACGTCGCTATTCGTCGCTCATCAGCGACGAATATTTATGCCTGTCGCAGAACGTCGCTAGCCAGCGACGTTTTGCAACGTTATTTTTATGACGTCGCTATTTTCAATAAATAGCGACGTTATTGGTCGCCGTCGCTAAATGACGTCGCTAGCCAGGAGAGAGGCAGTGACGGAGGCAGCTGCCCGCCCCCTCCCACCGCCCCCTCCACACCCCCCGCCCCCTCCCATCGCCGCCCCTCCACACCCTCCGCCCCCCGCGGCCAGCCCCCCTCCACACATACCCCCCTCCCGCACCCCGCGGCCAGCCCCCGCCCCCATCGTCCCCCCCCCAACGCTGCCCGCCCCCTCGATCCCACCGCCCCCTCCACACCCCCCGCCCCCCGTCCCCCGCGCACGGCCAGCCCCCCTCCGCAGCCCCCCGCACCCCGCGGCCAGCCCCCGCGCGCCCCCATCCCTCCAACGCTTCCCGCCCCCTCCCACCGCCCCCTCCATACCCCCCGCCACCGCCGCCACCGCCGCCCCCCACAGTCGACGCCGCCCCCGCAGCCCCCGACGCCCCCGGCCCGCTGCACCCACGACCACCGCGCGCGCGCGCGAGAGAGAGAGAGAGAAAGAGAGAGAGAGAGAGAGAGGGAGAGGGAGAGGGGATTACCTTTGGGAGAGAGAGAGGAGAGGGGGTCACCGATCACCGTCGCGGGAGAGAGAGGAGAGGGGGTCGCCGATCGATCACCGCGGGAGAGAGAGAAGAGAGAGTGAAATTTGGGGGGAATGAAAAAGTTCCCCCCGTCGTTTCAATTTAAGTCTGGAACGTAAATTTAGCGACGGAAGTAGCGACGGATTATTCCGTCGCTAAGTAGTCAGTAAATCTCGCGCCAGAGTAGCGACGGATTATTCCGTCGCTAAGTCGTCAGTCAAATCTCGCGCCAATATTTTAGGCTTTTGCCGCCAAAATATGCGACGTTCTAGCGACGGATATAAAACCGTCACTACTTGGCCGACGACCTATCGACGGCGTAGCGACGGATATGGACATAAAAAATAAAAAAAAAATTGTCCACTGCTTTCCGTCGGTAGTCCGTCACAAATCCGTCGGTGATCCGACGGTAATAGCGACGGAAAATTTTCGTCGCTAAATGGTCGTCGCTAAAGTACTGTAATTTGGTAGTATTACAAACCCGGTCCTTGTTTGGTTTACGGGTTGTAACTTGGCTTCCGGAATAGCTCCCAAGTCATCTTATCATTTGTAGTCCTATTCACTTCTCACATGTTCTACATGATCCTTATGTTGTACAATAATTAGAGACTAAGTTCTGTTCAGGAGAAGGGTTACAACCCCGATCCTTGTTTGGTTTACGGGTTGTAACTCGACTTCCGAAATAGTTCCTAAGTCATCCTAAAATTGTTGTTCTATATAGTTCTCACATGCTCTCATGCTCTAGTTATCCCACATGCTTACATGTTCAGTTATCTCACAAACTATACATGATCCCTATGCCGAGTCACCATGCGCTCATGACCCGGCTATTTCACAAGCTCACATGTTCAATTTATTTTTACTCCCAAGCTTCCGTTTACTTAACATGTCTGCATTTTACCTTACGTCACATGTTAATTACCTTATGCTCCAAGATGCTTTACTTATTATCTTTCTAGGTTCGGGATAAGTGCATTGGTAGTGCACGAGTCTCGATCTGCTTTTACTTAATCATATCTCTATCCGTTAATATGTTAGTTATTGTTGGTTTTAGTTCATAGTTTGGCTTCCTTTGTGGTACTTGCTATTTAGGGTCTGACCCCACTGGTTTTGTTTGGCCAAATCTGATAGAGGTGCCCAAGGGATCTTTCGTACCATCTACTCGACTGTGAACATCCGAAGCACCAGAGTACCTGTGTGGGTTTCTTGTTTCATTCTCCCACTTGATATGTACATTATTCTTTTGTGGCATTTAGCCTCCGAGCACGTGTTTAGCTCGTGTTTTCGTTCTTGACATTTAGCCTACGGGCCAAAATATGATGTGTGTATTCTAGACTATAGCTAGAGCTTACCATGTATGACTATTACTCTTGCTAGTTCTCTATTTTGTATTACTAGCTTCATGATCTTTCATGTATATATGGTTTGGGATGCTTTACTATTGTATGTTTGATGATCATACTTCTTGTACTTTATATAATTGCCTGTGATTGAGATACCTAGGATTGCTTGACCTAGGATCGACTGTTGGCTTGTAGAAGTAACCCCCATGTCTTGACAGCTTATACGTGATTTCAGAGTACTGGCGTACTTTGGTATTACGTAGCTGGCATTGTCCGTCTCCACTTGCCAGTATTCTGGTTCTAGGACGTGACAGCGCAAGAGGGCGTATCTGATTCCCAACATCTGATATCAGAGCTTTGAAGGTTCTGGCAACCATCTCTACAGAGCAGATGAACATTCGTATGATCACCCTCACAGAAGAAAACTGGGCGATTTGGAAGCCAAGGATGGAGGATCTACTCTGGTGCAAGGACTTGCATGGTCCGTTGGAGGGCGACAACGCAAAGCCAATGGACAAAGCTGCTGAAGACTGGAAACGACTAGATCGGAAGGCCGTTGGATTCATCCGCCAATGGTTGGATGATTCGGTATTTCACCACATGTCCATGGAGAGTTCAGCAAAAGCATTATGGGAGAAGCTGTATTCGTTGTACAAAAGGAAGACGGCTGGCAACAAGGCGTTTCTTATTCGCCAGCTCGTCAATTCGAAGTACACGGAGGGTGCCCCAGTGGCACAACATCTGAACGAGGTTCAGGGTATCATCAATCAGCTGTCTGTGATGAAGATGGTGATTGATAATGAGCTTCAGGCCCTACTGCTCTTGTGCTTTCTGTCGAAAAGCTGAAAGACGTTGGTGGTGTCGGTCAGCAACTCCACGCCTGATGGAGTTGTCACGATGGAGGCAGTCAAAAGTAGCTTGTTGAATGAGGAGGTCCGAAGCAAGCAAATGGAATCGTCGCAGGAGTCTGCTTCGGTGACTTCCTACGGGAAGGAAAGACCCAATTCACAGGCGAGGACAGGGGGGAGTTCTCAAAATCTTACGATTGTGGACCACAAGGAGGGCTGCTATCACTGTGGTGAAAGGGGTCATATCAAGAGGAACTGCATGAAGCTCAAAGCTGAGGAGGCAAAAGACATGGACGTTCAGAAGGATCTCACAGCAATGGGAGATATCATCATCGCAACAACCGACGCAGAGGAACCTTGTGGCATGTATCATGACGGCGACTGGGTCATGGACACGGAAGCCACTACAAGAAAATATAGCATTTACGGTGCACAATTGTTGCGCGTTGTAAATGATACTCTTTTACATCGTGCAAATATGTGCGCCGTAAAAGAGTTATTTTTTGTCTTTTTTACGGCGTGTTTCACATGCACGCCGAAATTGAAGACTCAATTACGGCATGCATTTTTGCACGTTGTAATTGAATATTCATTTACGGTATGCATTTTTGCGTATTGTAAATTAAAGACTCATTTACGGCATGCAATATATTGTGTGTTGTAATTAAACACTCATTTACGACATACATTATTGTGCGTTGTAATTGAAGACTCATTTACGACATGTAGTTTTATGCATTGTGAAAGAATACTCATTTACAGCATTCGTGAGCACGTTGTGAAAGATATTTTTTAATTCCCCCTATCCAGTTTCCCTGCTAGTTGCGTCCATCGAGAAACCACAAGCGACTGCTCTCATATAAGAGAAAAAAACCCTCTCTTTTAATTGAAACCATTCTCCCTCTGAGTGAAACCCTCCTCTAAAGGGAAAAAAACCCTCATTCTTCTCACTCCTCTTCTTCTCCAGATTTTTTTCAATGGAGGAAGCTCGACGAGGAAGGGACAGAAGCGGAAGCTCGAAGAGGTCCCCTCGACGGCGGAAGCCACGGCGATGGACGTGGATGACGAGATCTGTCCCCACTCCGAGCAGAGCCTAGGGGGGGAGATCGGGGACCAAGTGGGGGTCCTCGGCGGGAGCTTCTCGTGGCGGGAGGCCAAATGTGTCACCGCCAAGCGCGTCGTGCATGTGCTCGCCAAGAACAGTGAGGAACGATGACCAATCCTCCTTGAATTTTGTAAAAAAAAAATTCTAGGGTTTCTTTCTTTTGATGGATCGATTTGGTTTTGGGTTTGGGCAGAGGAGGTCATGAACGGGAATCTGCAATTTTGGGATTGAATTTTGTTTAATTTTTTCTACAAAGGTCAACCACAACTACTACTTGATGAAGATATTCTTCGAAATCCACAAGCGGAAGGGTCTTGAAACCCTCGATAAGTACTCAAGGTCTTTTTTCCTCCAGATTTTAGGGTTTTGATGTTGAAATTTTTTGGGTTCTTGATTTGCCCTTGTAATTAATTTATGGTTTTTTTATGGATGATTGAATAGATAGATAGGAAGAGAAGGACTGTGAGTGGATGATGCGATCTGGGGGTTCTTCGGCGACACGTTGGCATAGATGGAGGAGGGGTACGGCATGTACGCCATATGTCTGAAGAGGATCCTCATGAAGTAGACCGCACTCGTCGTGGGCTACGAACATGCCTATTGGTTCTTATTTCTCCCTTTCGCTACTTCTTTTGTTTCCTGATGCTAAATAAAGACTGGAATTGCTGTGTTGGTTGGAATATGGGGTAGTAACCTTAAAATTTTAGGAATAAAGGTTTGTTGTTCTTGTTGTTGGATAGTAGTACAAGCAAGATCTTTAGGTTAGGTTTACCTTCGAATCTGGAGTCTTGGGATTTAAAATGGAGATTCACAAAAATCTAAGAGGAGTGGAGTTTTGCTAAATCTAGTTTGAAAGGTCTTATGGGGTTGGAATGAGCTTCGTCGAACTCCAAAAGAACTTTAAATATTTGAAGTTTGGTGGCCTAGTTCCACTGAAGCCCAAATTTACTTTCTAAGTGAGGCCTTAAGAGTGTTCTTTGATATGAAATGGTGTACATTAGCATTGTTGATTGATTTGAGATACCATCGGACCGATTTCTTAATTAGGATATTCTTTTATGGTTCCACAATATGCTTCTATTAGGTATTAATAACAAGGTCAGGTATCACTGAGCCACTGAAAGTATGAAGGGTTATGCTAGTTTTGGATGGGTAATCGTGAAGTACATTAGAACCAAGTGAAGAAAAACAAGGGCATATGACAAATGTTGGTTTGATTATGTCTTCAATGATTTTTCTTTTTATGACTCTATAGGTATCCATGTTGTTATCAACAATAACTTCACTGCCCTCGCATATGCGAGAATAGTTACTACATGTTCAGTATTGGATTTTGCTCAAATAAATATGTTGATGTATTGCCGTATTGCAAATATTTTTGATGCCCCAAATTTGGGATTAAAAAAATTGTTGTTGTTGTTGATTCAGAGGGTCAGTATGATTTTATGTGTTTTAGGGGTGGAGGGGTCTTAGTTCTTTTTTCAGTAACAAAGTAATTACTTTCTTGTTATCGTTCTTGTTAATGGTACAGAGAATTATCTAGGTTCCCAAGTAAAAGTTAACCAGGCATTGCTTATAACTATCTTCCTTGGCAAATTGCAGTTGTGCTTGTTTTTTTCTTCTTTCTTGTTTGTTAGAGGTGTCTTTCTTAGACACGTCTTCACTCGGAAGATTCATGACCTTATTGGCTACATATAGATCTTCCTACCCCTGATATGGGAACTAATGCACATGTACATATTTTAGCTACACTATTGTCTACTAATTGTCTTTCTTTCAGTAAGCAAATGTCAGTTGTACATATCTAAGCCTTCTCATAATATGTTAATGATACTCAGACTACCGTATGGATTTTAGATGAGTACTCCAAGTTCCATGGCCACTCACTTGCTGTTGTTGCCTTCGAGAAGTCAATAGTCAGTATCAAAAGTACATAAAACTTATATTATATACCCCCATTAAGAATTTGCATCCTGATTATAGGACAACTTTTGCTTCATTTAATGGTTACTCTACGACCTCGGTGGTTCATTAGGTAGGGATGTTGCTACTGGACGAGGCGTTGTGTTTGCAAGAGAGAGTTTATTGGCTGAGTATCGAAAATCAGTTTTAGGACTGACATTGGCGATTCAGGTTTTTTCACACTATGGTTCTGTTATTCATAACTCCTAAACCAAGTTAATTTATAGAAGGTTGTAACATTCATAATTCCTCTGAAATGTTGGTAGAAGCATCCCTAATTATTTCTTGTAGTTTTTTGTTGCACAAAATTTTGGAAACAAGTTCCTCCAAGTGAGCTTATCGTGTTGCATGTGAGGGACAAATTATATCATACACATGAACGAACATGCAATTTATTGTGAAGTGTGGGTGCTCTAACATTCACGAGGAAGAAACTATTACCAATGTTGAGCATGTGCCTTTTTTTCTTCACTCTACCAGTTGTATTAAGTACTATGCTTGTAGCAAAGTACATATGCAATTCTTGAAGTTTGATTTTCATATGAAAAGATAGTCTTGATCATGATAAAATGATCATACAATCTAGAAAATAGCAGGAAATTGAACCCTAAATAGACCTTTCCTTTCCTTCACATACTTTTTAAAACGGAAAAGAAAATGTTATGATTTTTCCATTAAATTTGTAAGAAATTTTATTTTATAATTAGAACAAATGAAAAATATGGTTTCTAATGATGTTTTCACTAATTTTTTGTATAACTGAATTAAGATGCTTTTTAAAGTTGTATGTATATACTTTCTTTTATTTAAATAGAAACATTTTAAGTTGTCAGATTTTTTGACTGTTCCAATTGATTGCATAGAATGTATGGTTCACTAAAAGACATGTTGTTTCCATTTGAAGATTATGAAACTTTATAATTATTTGGCAATAGAAGTTCCTATTATGAATTAAGGACTTGGGGACTGTTTTAATCCATTTAAATAATTAGCTTGTATATACATCTCATTTGATTTTCCATGTCACATCACAAAATATTTGGATGTTCATGTTGTATACATTTTCTATCTGGGTTGCACATCACTAATATGCCTATTACTTTTTAAAGATTTTTACATTTTTTACATGATGAGATATTCCTTTTTTTTGTTTTCTTTTCTGAAATCTAGAGAGAATAGAAGTCACAAATAGGTGCAACCTAGAAGAAAGAAACACTAGCAACTTTGAGATCTAGAGGTTTTTGTTTTTTTATTCTTGTCGAATGTACCTTGCTTTGTTTAGTTGCTCGTCTTTCTTGTGCACTTTGTGCCTAGATACTTAAGGACGTTTGCACAAGAGTGTGCTATCTTCTTGTCAATTGTTAGTATGAACATGGTGTGTTAATGTCTAGTTCTCAGCTAACATACAAATAATCTTATCTGCATTCATGTCTTGTTCTTCAGCAAATTTATTCTAAAAACCATATCCTTTACTTTTTGAAGGCCAATCTGGAGTATACGTTGCTTCTTGAATGTTATTCTTTTGTTGTTGTATATGGCTTGATTTGTTTACTTGGGTGGTGTTCTCCTGGTTGAAGTTATATCCGGTTTCCCGAAAGAGAGTAATATCTTATCTGTTGAAACATGACATACTAAAACCAAGTACAATTTCTCTTTTTTTTCACTTACAATTTATCATGCAGATTCTGCTGAGAAATAATTTACTTTTCATGTAGGTTTATGTGAAATAGTTTTGATTCAGAATAACTTCACTCCGATTCCGGAGGATATCAGTATGTTTATGTCGGTTTTGCAAGTACTGTAGTCTAATTTCTGTATAGGCATTCTTCAATTGGTAGTGTGCACTCTGTGCTGCGGCATCAAAATATCGTTTTTGTTAGCCGGCATATTTTGAGTTACCTCTGGTGTTATGTACTGTAACGGTTAGTCCTCGAGCTGTGGCATCAAAGAGTGAGTTCCTTTCAGATTCCCTATATGATGTGGCATCAAAGAATCCGTTTCTCTGTGCTATGGCATCAAAGAATCGTTGTCTTTTTGAGCTCGCTCTGGCTGTGGCATCAACAAGTGATTCTCTCACATATTATGTTCTTGTGATGACATTGTTTTGGCTTGCTGATGGAAGCCTTGATTTTCTGCATTAACTTTCAACATTTGGCTTATCATTTGCAAGACTTGATATCAGTCAAGAATGTGATAGATACACCAATGTATTTAATGTTATCACTAGACATTTAGAAATTGTTTAAGGCCTTCCTAAAACTGAGAAGATTGTTGATGTTATGAACATCACAGAAGAAAAAAAAGGAACCATTTCATTTGCAAAAAGTACGTGCATTTTGATTTATTATGATTATAGTTTTTCTTACCGTGTTAAATTTGTTAATTTTCAATGTAAAAGGCCACACGACAGATGATACGATTAACTACAAAATGTTTAAGAAAATGTATTTAATGTTAATTTTTAAAGATCTGTTTCATATATTGCTCATAAAATTGTTGCTATGGTGATAAGAGGACTCCATGGTGTCTAACTCTTGTTTTTTGTTTGTAGTGGGTTCTCTCACCAAAATATTTCAAATTTCCCTTACCTATAACGCTTACTATACTATGATTCACATGGGGTTTTTTGGTGTGGTAGCTTTCTTTCTTGTTTGCATTTTTAAGGTAAAGTTTTAATCATTGTACTTATATTTGTTTTCAATCCATTTATTAAATTGTAGTGGCTTTTGTTTTACTTTGCATTACACCACCAATTACAGGGATAACAATATTCATATTTGTGACTTCTATTCTCTCTAGATTTGAAATTGGCATATCTTAAGATGATTGATGTAGCAGTACCTGCTAATTTGGCATGTTGATTACAAGATGATACCTCAAAGGCCCAGGCATCAGCTTAGTGTATGTATTATTGTAAACTAGGGGAGCAATATTTCATCTGGATGCATCTTTCTTCGGGAGTGGATTGTAGCTCACTATAATTATACGAAGCTTTCTTCGATTCATGAATAAAATTAGTGCAATCTTGTAACTTGAGAAATGTCTTGACAGTGTTATCGGAGTGTCAGTAAGCCTTTTATAATAAAATGTAGAAGTTTTATAGCATCTTGATGTTTCTGGACAGTGTCTCCCTATTCTTGAGATTGGATGTTCAAGTCCCCTATCAAGCATTTGAAAGAAATGGATTACCAAATGTGCACAGTATATAGTCAGCCTGTTTTTGGGAAATTTGAGGGCTAATTCCTGACATATCATTAATGTCTAAGAAAATAAATTTGATTTTTAGGCTAAATATGGCCACAATTTTTTTAATTTTTTTTATTCCTAACAGTCATTTACAGCGTTCGAATGCGTGTTGTAAAAAGATGGAGAGAGTCATTTACAGCGTTCGAATGCGCGTTATAAAAATTTGAGAGGGTCGTTTACAAGAAAAATGATCATTTACGGCAGACGAAACATGCCGTAAATGATCATTTACGACGTACATTTTGGTGTCGTAAAAGGCCATGCGTTAAATGACCACATTATTTACAGCGCACATTTGAACGCTGTAAATAACCATCTTCATCTTTTTTACAGCGTTATAATGTGCATTGTAAAAAATATGGAGACGGTTATTTAAAGCGTTCAAATGCGCGCCGTAAATAATAGGGTCATTTATGGCATGGCCTTTTACGGCATCAAAATGTACGCCGTGAAAGATCATTTATGGCGCGTTTCGCACGTCGTGAATGATCATTTTTCTTGTAGTGGACGTCGTATCACGCACCTCCACATAGGAGGATCTTCACATCATACCGCGGCGGCAGGTTTGGATGTGTGAAGATGGACGACAAAGGCACGGCTGCAGTTGTAGGCATCAGTAATGTGCACTTGACAACGGAGCTCGGTGAGAAGCTCATTCTCAAGGGTGTGCGACATGTACCGAATTTGCGCTACGACTTGATTTCGGTAGGGAGGCTGGCAGATGATGGTTGTCGCAGTCTGTTTGGGGACAAAGATTGGATGCTTGCGAAGGGTTCTCAATAGCTGACTCGAGAAGATTTATGTTGTGGCATGTACAGGCTCAAGCCACTGAGCTGTACAGGTAGGCCACAGACACCGGATGGAGACTCGAGGGGTGCTCGATAGGAGGTGGTTCGTCGAGAACTTGCAGAGGAGAGGCTTTTAGGTACTTTGAGGGATACGAAGGATTCGGTTTGTCGAGACAAAGTGACGGATGGTGGTGAGTCAAAGATTGAGGGTCAGTATTGTAATTCTCCGCTCCGCACGGTGCATTATGATGAGTTGTTGACTCGAAGAGTTGCATTGACCCGATGAAGTATCGATGCGAATCGATGCAAAGAAGTAAGTTCGGTTTGAATAAGGTATTGACTTTGGTTGATCTGGTGTGCAGGCTATGCTTTTACGCTGGACGATAAGAGGTCGGCATTTTGCCCACTACCAGAATAAGTCGTTTTAGCGACGCCTAAAGACGTCGCTAAAACGATAAATTACGTCGCTAAAAATATTTACCGACACAATTACCGACGTTTTGGACTTGTCGCGGAAACGTAAGTCGATGATCTTTAAAACGTCGTCGAACATCGCAAATACCGACGTTTATCGACGTATATTTACGTCGGTATATCCTGGGATATTACCGACGTCTACCGTCGTTTCGTCGGTGGATTAGCGACGTGTTGAAAGTTGCTACACGTCGGTAAAATCCTGGGAACTTACCGACGTTTATCGTCGTTTAAAATGTCACTAAATGTCGGTAATTCCTGGGATTATTACCGACATTCACCGACTTTTACCGACGGTCTCCGACGTATATGGACGTCGGTAAACGTCGGTACCCTGAAAAATTTTGCAGATTTACCGACGTTTACCGACGCAAACGTACGTCGGTGGACGTCGGTAAACGTCGCTAAATCTGTAAAAAAAAATACAGAATGTCCTTTTCTCCCTGCAGTTTAAAAAGATAACCATAAAGACACAGTATAACAGATATCCTTTTCTCCCTGGGTTCGCCGACCCCTTCGGTGGAACACTCAACACCGGTAAACGTAAACCACAAAAGCACATTAACATCCAATTGAAACGAATAATAACATAAACAACAGTATAACATAATGTAGCAGGCAACAAATAGAATGGGATCCAACAAATAGAACAGGATCCAACAAATAGAATAGGCACAACCAACAAGTATCCAAATAACCAAGTCTACACCAAATAACAAAGTCTACAACCAAATAACCAAAGTCTACACACAACCAACAAATAGAATAGGATCCAACAAATATGATCCAAACATCCAAGTCTACACAACCAACCAATATCCAAGTCACAAACAAAGGATCAAACAAACACAAACAAACAGTCCTAACTAGGACTACTAGGGATCTGGTGCAGGAGGGGCACCGTCGCGATGAAGGGATAAGAACAACTCATACTCCTCAAGTGAAATCGATACCGATGGAGCAGGCAGTGACGTCGGTGGAGTCGGTGTCGATGAAGAAGGCGGTGGAGGCGACGGAGTTGACGACGATGAAGGCGCACCCGGAGGACCAGCACGCTCCAACGCTGTAAGTCGCTGGTTGTATGAATCCATGGTAGATAACAGTCTATCACTGCTCTGGACCATTGAATCCGTCACCAATCTCTGCCTATCGGTCATGGTCACCTGTGCTGTCTGCAGCTCCGTCACCGTGCGCTCTAACCCTCCAACGCTATGCTCTGTCCTCTCAGTCGTCTCCATGAGCTCCATAATACTGCGGTCGAGCGCATCTCATTTCTTGTTCTAATGCTTCGTCTGTTAGGTAGGGCCTAACCAGCCTCAACTCATCATTATATGTGCTAGAAAACAACGAAGCAACCGCCGATTAGTACAATAATATTAGCTTATACTATTACATTGAGATGACGTAAACTCATCATCCTGAGTTACTTACCCCTCTAGCTTCTCCACTTCATCCTCGTCGCAATTGAGTAATACATACAACTGAGCAGCCCTTAGCTCTTCGTCATTCAAATATCTCTTCTTTATTTTCCCCGAAGGCTTTCCGGACGCATTGAATACTTTCAGTATTCCATCATTAAATTCTGGATATCCGTCGTCGTTTCTCGGAGCCCTCGTTCTATTCGTAGCAACATGAGGTTTGAAATAGGAGGAGCAGAAATTTGTAATCTCCTCGAGAATATAGGCTTCACAAATAGAACCCTCGACCCAAGCCTTATTTTTCACCTTTCTTTTTAGGTGATTCAAATGTCGCTCGAACGGGTACATCCATCGATATTCGACGGGTCCACCAACACGTACCTCGTAGGAAAGATGAATCGGCAAATGCTTCATAGAGTCGAAGAATCCAGGAGGGAACACCCTCTCTAGCTTGCACAATGTTGTCGCAATGTCCTTCTCTTGCTTTTCTAGACGATCAACGAGCAATTTCTTAGAACAAAGGTCCCTGAAGAATATGCTAAGCTCCGTCAATGGATCCCAAACTGCCTGCGATAAGAATTCCTGAAATGCAATCGAAATTAACCGCTCCATGAATACGTGACAATCATGGCTCTTCATACCTGTCAGTTTGTTCTCCTTGAGGTCGACGCATCTTCTCAAGTTCGAAACATACCCATCTAGAAATTTCAGACCTTGAATCCACCTACAAAGCCTCACTTTATCCTCCTTCTCCAGTGAGAAAATTGCCTTAGGCTGCTTCAACTTCACATTCCCGTCCTCTATCAAATGCAATGCAGGACGTCTACATATTTCTTCCAAGTCCAATCTAGCCTTTGGATTGTCTTTCGTCTTCCCCTTTACGTCCATTACAGTATTAATTATGTTGTCAAACATATTCTTCTCGATATGCATGACATCAAGGTTATGTCTAATCAAATTGGTGCTCCAATATGGAAGATCCCAGAATATACTCCTCTTCGTCCAGTTATGAGTGCGACCAAATCCGTCACACTTGTAGCCCGTAGCAGGTTGCTCAATAGCTCTTGGTAAATCTTTTACCTCTTTCCATATCGTGTATCCGGGCCACCTTGGCGGGAGATTAGCCTTCTCCACAACGCCAGCACGAAAAGCATTCATGTTCCTCTGGTACGGATGATCCTTCGGCAGGAATTATCGATGACAATCGAAGAAGCACGGTTTGCCTCCGTATTTTAAACGGAAAGCCTTAGTGCTGTCTATGCAATACGGACATGAAAGACGACCATGCGTGCTCCATCCAGATAATATTCTATAGGCTAAAAAATCGTTGATGGTCCACATAAGTGTTGCCCGCATCTGGAAATTTTGTTTTCTAGATACATCGTACGTGTTGGAACCTACTTTCCACAGATGATTCAACTCATCAATCAATGGCTATAAATACACATCGATGTTCCATTTCGGATTGTTCGGACCTGGGATAATAACGGTGAGGAACATATACGGAGTCTTCATGCACATCCAAGGTGGTAGATTGTACGGGGTGACGATCACAGGCCAACACGAATACTGGGATCCCGAAAGTCCGAATGGGGTAAAACCGTCGGAGCAGAGACCCAATCTGACATTACGCGGATCAGAAGCAAAATCTGGATACTCTCGATCAAAGTGCTTCCATGCTTCTCCATCAGATGGATGATCCAACACTCCTTCGGTATGTTCCCGCTTATGCCAACTCATGTTTTCTGCAGTTTCCTTCACCATAAACAACCGCTGCAACCGCTGCAACCGCGGCGTCAACGGCAAGTAGTGCATCGAAGAGGTAGGCTTCCTGGCACCGACAGACTTTCCTCTACCACATGCCTTGTAGCGATCGACACCACAAAATCTGCAGGCGTCTTCATCCTTGTCGCCTTTGTCGTACAACATGCACCCGTTACGACAGGCATCGATTTTTTTGTATCCCATCCAGAGCGATCTAACCATCCTCTTAGACCGGTAGAAGTCTTTAGGCAACTTCGCACCCTCAGGCAATATTTCTATAAGCAACTCCATAAGACGGTTGTAGAAATCTTACGACATGTTAAAATCGGACTTGATGCTCAACAATCTTGTAACCACCTCCAGCGGTGAATGATTCTCACAACCAGGATATAATGGAGTCCTTGCATTCTTCAGCAACTCCATGAACTGTACAGCATCGGGGTTCGGTGCCTCCTTAGGTGCATCATGATCATCCGGATCGAAACTAGGCCCGGCCGCGTCAAAAACCATGTTCACCAACCCATCGTCGTAAGGAGCGTTGTTGTGGACATCCACTTAAGGCTCGTACTTCGATGCTAAAGACACAAGTTATCCGTGCTCGCTCCACTGATAGTAATTCGGCGTGAAATCCTTCGAGTATAAATGATACGTGATATCCACTTCTGGATGATATTTCAAGTTGCGACATCTCACACACGGATACTTAATTTTGGTACCGTCCATGTACTGAGGGAACGCCTTGGCAAACTGCAGGAACTGGTGTCACCCTCTATGAATTCATCTCGCACACCGCACATGTCATCAGGATGACGGTTGTACATCCACGAACGATACCGCATATAGTAATTCAGCTCCATATCCATTTGAGGATAATTCTGTAAGATAGATACAAGCACATCGTTGAAACACTTGTGAAAGTAATAGCATTTGAAGATATTCCTATTAGTATCGATATCGAAATCGGTATCACACCAATAAGGTAAGGAAATATATACTTGAAATGCCCTTACTGCCTACTGCAGGGGACCATTTGAGGATATTCCTATTAGTATCGATATCGAAATCGGTATCACACCATTTCTGAGTATCGATATTGAAATCGGTATCAGACCATTCCTATGAGTATCGATATCGAAATCAGCATCACACCATTCCTATGAGTATCGATGTTGAAATCGGTCATATCGACCATTCCTATGAGTATCGATATCGAAATCGGTATCAGACCATTCCTATGAGCATCGATATCGAAATCGGTAACATACCATTCCTATGAGTATCGATATCGAAATCGGTAATATCGACCATTCCTATGAAGTATATGTTAGATTAATAGTCCAAGTCTAATGTATCGTGTCCAAGTCCAATGTGCTCGTGTCCAAGTTGTCACGACCCGCACCCATCGTGAGGGTACGAGTACGTAACAGCGTCCAGCCTACGCCGTAGTGTCGGCGGTAGAACGCTGTTCTAGGTCATGAACTATGACTAACTAACATGAATATACTCTCCAAAAAGGAGGCCAACACAGAGGTACAACTCAATCACAATCTGAGGTAGAATGTAGCACGATGGAAATAGATAAGAAATCCTCAACTGAGGTACAGCAGAAAGAAATAACAAAGTCTCAACATCTCTAAAATATACAACTCTGAAAATAAAGACAACAGCTAAACATGAAAAGAAAGAACAGTCTAAGCTATCTATCTACACTATGCAAGATATCGTCCTCAGCAGCTGCCTGAACCTCCCCAGGGGTCCAGGTCGCGAGTGTCATCTAGGCAAGCTCCAAAGTAAGGGGTGCAGGGTTTCTCATCATCCTCTGTAAAATTTTCAACAGGTCCAGTCAGGACGGGAGCGAGCACAGTACATCTCAACTGTTCATAGCAGGTTAGAAAATATAATCATGTAGTAAAATAAGATATAGATACTGAAGGAAATGCAGTATGTAAACAGAGAGAGAACTTTAATAGAAATATCTACTATAAGTAGAGAGCTACCAGTGACTAGTGATATAGAGTACAAAGTCGACATGTGAACGGCTTGATTTGCACATGGCTATACTAAAGAGGCGTACATGGCTATTCTACTTTGGAATTGTTCACATGGCTATTTATACTCCCCCGTACCCCCAATCAGTACACAAGGATCCAACCAGGTTATGTTATGATTCTATGTAACAGCCCCCGAATGATGGTAAGCCTCCAAAGGGTGGTAATCCCCCGAAGGGTGGTAAGCCCCCGAAGGGTGGTAAGCCCCCAAAGGGTGGTAAGCCCCCGAAGGGTGGTACATAGTAGTCCCATAAATGGGGTGTCACGCCCCAGAACCAGAATACTGGAGAACGGAGGAATGACTCAGCCAGCTACGTATTACGGGTAGATGAATACCATATAATACGATCAATGCTATCTACAAGACGAGGGGGTGCATACTACATGAAAGTCTCCCTATGGTCACTTTACTTCTATTGTCTCAATCATTCAAACAAGAAACTGAAATAGAGAACATGTGAGATAAAGCAGTAAGGCGTCCCAAACGCTCAGTCAAAATGTTCTTGATGTCTGGCTTTACAAAATACAGCCAGATGATGTAGTAAGTATACACAATTATTAGCAGCTGCAGTCTGACTTAATTACAATTATGCAAAAGTAGGTACAAGACAATCCGACTAACATGTCGGTGCCAAACGGCAAGGTATAAAGTAATTAACAAAACGAGCGGGGAAGTAAGGAACCCACTCGAGTCCTCCTGCGATCATCCCTCTAATGTTGACCATCTTGGAGGTAGAAGTAAGCTGGATCCTCAGGGACCGGCTCTAAATCTGGCCATACAAAACCAGAGAGGTTAGACCTCTAATAGCAAGTACCGTAAGGGAGCACGATATGAGGAATGAAGCCAGTAATAAGAGAATATGATAATAAATCTCTGCTATCTACTAGGACTCACACAACATCACGACACTTCGAACCAACCTCCCAACCAAACAAGGACAGAAGTTGGCCCGTCATGTCCTGACATTCTGATCATCTCAGTTAAGTAACAGAGTAGGTACAGTACACAAACAAATCAATTTAAACGGCCAGCCAACTACTACGGCTTGCTATTGTGAGTCCCAAGTTATCCTGAAATTATGCAATAAAGGATTTCTCAGTTCTTACTATGCGCAAGCAAGGCTAGTTTACCCAGTCAATCAATTGTGCCAATCATGAATTAGACGAGTCCCAGCGGGACGCCCGTCATTAATATACAATATTCAATATATAATATAACCAGATACCGCTCCCTACCCGTATGGTAGATTTGCAGTATCTGTGGGGACCAACCGGCCTGTCGGGCACTACTAGTCCCAAGAGGGCTGCCATATAAGAACTCGGAAATCTATTCTTTCCATGCAATCATTATTTTATTTAACTTAATAGTCTCTACGTTGAGTGAAGTACCATGCCGTGGATCATGGTCATTCAGAATGAGTACTTTCGTACGGGGTACGATATGCACAACTCTACAATGATACCAGTGCGGTCAGGTTGTAGGTCTTACATAGCGTAATGTAACAATCAAAACTAACTACGGAGTAATCATGCCTTGACCATAAAGTACACATGCTTCTTTGGTAAGATAAATAAATAATAAATGAATTGAAGCCTGCATGTGCCTGTATGCCAATATTCGGGATTAGCCAGTCGATTTCAATAGTTCATAATTAATATGAATGTGTCTCATTCATTCAATTCAAAAAGACGACAAGCCAGTCTCTTAGTTCCAACTAGGAACGCATGATCAATTATTAGTCAAGGTCACAATCATTATCAATGGTGACAAGGCATGAAAGTCAACTAATATTCAGTGGGGTCGAGTCTACAACTCTCAGGGTTTAATTCCAGTCAATCAGGGTATCTATAACTCAATTTATGACACATGGTACATCCCACGTAACAATCTATATTTAACAGAAATATTAACATATCATGATTATATCAAGTTTATGCCAAAAGGCGTAAGGATATAAAATGGACGTAAAATATCTAATAAAATATCAATATACAGGGCTATAAAAGATCCAGGGTAAGTAGGGTCAGGTCCAGTTGCGCCTAAACATCAGGTTGCGCCTGAGTCTGGCTGCGCTCAAGTCAGGCTGCGCTCAAGTCAGACTACGCTCAAGTCAGGCTGCGCTCAAGTCAGGCTACGCTCAAGTCAGCCTACGCTCAAGTCAGGCTACGCTCAAGTCAGCCTACGCTTAAGTCAGCCTACGCTCAAGTCAGGCTACGCTCAAGTCAGGCTACGCTCAAGTCAGGTTACGCTCAAGTCAGGCTACGCTCAAGTCAGCCTACGCTCAAGTCAGGCTGCGCTCAAGTCAGCCTACGCTCAAGTCAGCCTACCCTCAAGTCAGCCTACGCTCAAGTCAGCCTACGCTCAAGTCAGGCTACGCTCAAGTCAGGCTACGCTCAAGTCAGCCTACGCTCAAGTCAGGTTATGCTCAATTCAGGCTACGCTCAAGTCAGCCTACGCTCAAGTCAGGCTGCGCTCAAGTCAGCCTACGCTCAAGTCAGGTTACGCTCAAGTCAGGCTACGCTTAAGGAGGCAGCGTATGGGCTCCATACGACTCCTCATCAAGGCAGCGTATGCAAGACATACGCCTCCAAAAGGTAGCATATGAGTCAGACTGCGTTGCGCTAAAGAGCGCGCGCAGCTCAGTGGCACAGCTAAAAAGCTCACGCACACTGCTCACTGTCTTCTCCAAATCAGCAAGAACTCCATGGTTTGAACCCAAGCTTCAAAAGTCCATAACTTGGTCAAAATAAGTCCAAATCCAACTTTTCAAAGGTCAAAATTGGGTAGAATAAAATTCTCTACAACATGGAACCATCAAAACTTGAAAACAAAGAAGTTTGATAGATCAAAACCACCAAAATCCAAAAATAACTAATTTCTAGATCTACAAAAATTAAAGCCTCAAAATGGAAAATAACAAGTTCTAATGTGTCTTAGAAATATGAGGAGAAGCTAATGGAACAATAAAAATGGGCTCTTTTGGTGGAAGCAAGTTGCACTTGCCTATGAGTTGGTAGGTAGAGGGAGTTATGAAGAAGAAGAGTAAATAAGAAGGAGAAGTAATAAAGAGAGAGAGAGAGGAAGGATTGGGGCTTTAAATGGTGATGGTGGGTTCGGTTCATGATAAACCACCATAACCCGAAAATAAACCAACCTAGGTCAAACCAAAGTAAGCTAAAGCAGAGAATAAAAACAGAAAGTAAAATACAGAAAATTAATTGCAGAAAATTAATTAACATGAATTTAAAGAGATTTAAATACAAAATAATACATGATAAATATTTAAATAAATATATTAAAGAAGTACATGTATTAAAAATACGTATTCTGGGAACGGAGAGTGACATGGGGATTCTGGAAAACCCAATAAATGGGATAAGGATTCAAAGAAGACTCTGTGATCATATAATTTTATGTCACAAGTGATCAAAGAACCAAAGAAGCATAGTGATACGCCATGTAAGTGAAACACACACAACATGTAGTACCCGATGCTCCCTGAAGGGATAACATCTTAAGAAGGGATCCATATAGTACTAATCCGTGTGACCAACGTGACAGTATCAAGTAAAGTAATTTAATGCAGGAAATAATTCTAAGCAGGATATAAAATGATCAGAGAATATATACGCCTCGTATCTGAATGTCTGAAGTAAATGTACTGTCCGAGATGAGATACCTGACTCCTAGTTAGAGCAACACAAGTCAAGATGTATATAGGGGATGATAAATGTAATCTACAATGCATCTGCATGCTGTCTAGGTCAAACTAGGCTAAAGTCGACACTTGGTCAACTCTAGTCAACCATACTAGTCAAACTAGGTCAAGTTCTAGCCCAAACAAGTCTAACAAGTCTCACTATGCCTAACCAACCTAGTCTGGAAACCAAATACAAACACAAGCCAAATCAAGCTAGGCTAGCATTTACACACAAACTCAAGATCAAGGACCACACAAGCATATATATATAAGTACATAGCACTCTATAATACATATATGTATATTGCATTTCACATCACACATGCATACACATAGGCATTCCCATATCCCAATCAATACACAAGGCATCTATACATTATGCATACCATCATGATTGTGTGTGTATATATATATATATATACCATATATATAGGAGTGAAAAAGGAAAGGGTGAAATGTGTGTGTCAATTTGTATAGGGCACATGTGAAGATGGGGTGTCATGATATATGTGTGTGTGTACATGGTGTGTAATAGGGAATAGGAATGAGGGCTTATACATGTGTGACAGTAAAGGGAAGAATCAGTTTTGTGTGTGTTCATGAACCAATGTGGTTCTCAGACTTTAGATAGGAATGTTAGGCACTGGAATCAGTTGCATAGTACCTAGCCATTTCCATTTTTTCCAGTTTTAGATTTTGTGTGTGTAAACATGTGTGTTTTTGTAGCTATACATATAGGGTGTCAAACTATATTTAGAAATCAGTTTTCATATCAAATCTCAGGAATCTCTTTGATTGAAAACTCAGTTTACCAAACCAACCCAAACCAAGGTATCAACCAAACCAAAAAACCAAATTCTCAGTTAAGGAAAGGAATCAATCATTCAATTTTTAGTTAAAACTGGGAAACTAATTCAATGTGACAGGGAACATGAATGAAGAGGGTGTGTGAGTGAAATATAATAGCACGTGTGTGTACAGTACAAAACAGGACTTAGTGAAATCAATTCCCAGGTTTTAAAGGCTCTCAGGTTTCCAGATTTTTCAGTGAGTGTGTGAGCACAGTGTCAATGACAGTGATGTGTAATAGGTTAGGAGATGTGTGTATATGGTGTTGACAGGAATCAAAGAGTGTCACATGTGAAATCAGTGAAGTGTGGCATGGTGTTGAACTGAAATCAAAGAGTGTCACATGGTGTGAATTATGGAACATAAATCTCAGATTTAGGGAATATGTGTGTGTATAGGTGAGTAGGAATCTCAGAACTTTCAATGTTGAACAAGTGCTCTCAGGTTCACAGTAAAAGGAAAACAGTGTAATAAAATGTATTAATCAGTGTCTCTGAAATAGATAGGGTATATAACAGAAAAAACAAAAATGAATCAATGTGTATGTGCACTTGTGTCAAGTGTCAAGTAAGAACTGAATTAGTGCATGGTTCTCAAGATTAGCAAAATGACAGTTTAGTAATGAATTGAACATTTGTTCTCAGGTTACATGGCAAAATGACAGTTATTAAGGAAGGAATCCACTTAACATAAATCAATATAAACCCCCTATATGCCATTTAATCCCAGGTTCAGTGATTAGTCACCAAGTTTCAGTGAGTAATTCATAGGAATTGACAGTTTAAATATATTCATTCCAACCCAAATCAAATCCCATTTTCGAATTCACCCATTTTAGTTAAAAAGAATGAAAAGTTCAGGAAAAAAAACATTTCAGGCTGTGTATCAGTTGGCCTGTTGAACAGTCCAAAATTCTAATTCAAAGCTCGATCTCCTAGTGCTAATCACAACCAATCATTTAGACAAAACCAAACATGTGTAAACGAGCTAACAAGGCAATTAAACATCACAACAATCGGATTTAAATTCTGGAAAAAAGGAGAAGAACAGTGGATATCAGGAATTGACAGTTAATCAGAAAATAGGGGTTTTCAACCAATTTCGAATATCAAAACATGGCAAAAACCCAAAGCAAAGGTTGGTAAGCATTGTGTAAAATGTGTACGTGTCTGGGTGAGTGCTCTCGTGTCCACAAAAGTGGACACGAGGTGTCCAAGCAAGTAATTTAGCTAGTGTCAAAACTGTGCATTGGGCTGCCTCGTGCAGTCAGGTCGAGTCCAATAGGACTCGACACACAACACGAGAAGGGTCGTGTCCATGTCCAGTGTTAGAGTGGGTCTAGGGCTAGGGAATATATACCCTGAAACGGGTCTACACCGTGTCATGTCCGAATTATTCGTGCGTATCAGACGCAATTTCCGCACGTGTGCACACAGTGTCAAATCTGTGCGCGTGCGATTTCTCCGCGTGTAGTGAACCATATGCTCCCAAATTTTGGGAGCATAGTGTCAGTGATGGCCCCAACCTTCCCACAAAATTTCGTGTCCATACGTGCTGTATTGTGTCCGCTACAGTGCCCGAGCAGCAGGGCACTGAATCGAGTCAGTGCACAGCGTGTCCAACCCCTCGTGCACCCGACACAGACACAAAAACACTATCACCTCTTCACAAAAATTAAAGTACTCATATATATCTACAAAACCCTTCAAACACTTTTCAAAAATAAAGAAATAAATATGAGTGTGGCATTTCATCAAACAGTTCACTGTATGGACTGATACGTGTCCGAAACGGACACGAAATGGACACTACTCGACACGAAACCAATACCTACAGCTAGGGGACACCTAGGGCTTCCTATCCATGCAAAGAAAATAAAATTTGGTGGAGGGAATAGGGATTTACCTATATGTTCAATTTGCATGAAAAAGCTTCAAAAGGGGGGGTTTCTTCTTGATGGCCTGTAGGAGCGTAAAAAATGTGTGCTTCATAAACTGAGTCAAAGAGATAGAGTATTCCACTCAAAATGATCTATTTTACGTCAAGAACAGACTAATCACTTTACGTCAGGGTCAAGCCAGTGGTTTTATGCCAGAGATAAGCTAACCACTTTACGCTGGACAAAGCTGTCAAGTCATACAATTAATGCAAAGTCTGACATGAGGATTTACTGATAGCATACAACACAGAATTTGAAAGGATTTGTTTTACACAGAGACCAATGTTGTCATTTAGTATGTGGATTGAGCTATTTTATGCTCACAATATGACTTCTTTTACGCATGAAGACTATATGAGTTTTTACGCTCAAAAGTTGACGTGTGCATAAAGTTTATTTGGGCTACGTTTTAAGCTCAAGGCTATTTTTTAGTCACTTTACGCGGGAAGTCCATGTCAGGGCTATTTTACGCCTAGTCTACTACTTTACGCTCAAAGTATATTTGGATTGTTTTTTACGCCCTATCCTTCCTGGCTACTTTGGAACGTGGTTTGCTTACATGGCTTTCATACCACACATCTCGAAGAACGTGTGTACGTGCATCCTATTCTTATTGAAATAATGGGACACGTGTCAACGTATGCAAAGGATGACTTCATTCATGGATGGCAGTTATTAGCGTAAAGACAGAACTTTGGCTGAGTCTTACGCACAGAAGGCCAAGTCTATAAATAGACTGAGTTTTTCTCATAGGACACACAGACACAGAGACAGAGAGAGAGACAAGAGGAGAATATATAGAGATCAGAACCCAGAGATTTTGATTCTTCGGAGCATTTTTCTTTAACTTTTCTTCTAGAACAGAGTGAAGCAAAGTAGGAAAGCATTCAGCCTCGCCATCAGTGCCCAAGTGCGTCGATACCTTTCTGGTGACTTAGTTTTTTCGGTTGTTCATCTTCTAGCAGTGATCTTCATCATCATCGTATGGTCCAAGGAACAAAGTGATCGACTTCAGATCAGACTCCCATAGCAATACTTTCCAGAACAATTTGTACTATTTGTACTTTTTCTCGTTTTATTTTTAAAAGCCAATTTCAGGCCTTTTGTTAAGTGAAACAAAATGGCGACTCTGCTGGAGATGACCTTCTCCTCTGACGAGGAGGCAATTGCTCAATACGATGATGTGTCGATTGGATCGACAAAGAAGACTCTGGTTGTGCACTTCGACCAAACTGCTTATGAAGAAATGCTCCGAACTGGGGGTGGTTCTCGCTGCTCCAATGTTCAAAAGTCTCACAAAGCACGAAAAGTTTGGGTTCCTAAATCCAAAGTAGCTTCTGATCTCTCTGTTGCTTCTGATGGCAAGAGAATTCTTCCCACTCCTGTCGTAGGGGCTTCCGTTCGTAACGAGGCAGTCCTTACTTCAGCATCGCACTCTAAGTGTGACAATTCATCTCCCGTCTGTGACGGTAAAGATAATCAGGTTTCACGCCCACTGCGTAAGAACCAAGTTTTACGCCCAGTGCGTAAAAATGATATTTTACGCCCAGTGGGTAAAAACCAAACATTACGCTCAGTACATAAGAACGAGTCTCCCATTTGTAATGAGGCAGACTCTAATATTTGCGCTTCTGAGTGTAAGAATAAGTCTTCCGTCTGTGACGTGGTAGACACACAAAAATTACGCTCTTCGCGTAAAGGAAAATCTCTCGTCTGTGACGTAGCAGATACTCATATTTTGCGCTCTATGCGTAAAGGTAAATCTCCTGTCTGTGACAGTGTAGATAAAATTCACAAAGATGTTTCTGTATCTAAAGTGAAGGTACCTGCACGTATGAAGCATAAAAATATAGTTGGTAAAACTTCTGTTTTCAACCAACAACCTTCTGTACGCAAGGTACCAAACTTACAAATTACACGCAATGAAGATGGAGTCCTTCGTGCTCAAAAATCTCACAATTTACACACGCAACTCCAAGTACGTAAAAATGTACAGTTTGGTTCTGCGAATGCAGCCAGTAATCTTCTTTATACACAACGGACTAAACGTTTTGCTACTCCAAATATAATAAAGAAGACTACTTCTTCTACTCCTTCTGATTTACGTGAATTGCTAATACAAAAGCGTAAAAATAGACAATCTCCCGTGATACTCCCCCAAGAAAATCATCACTATGAGTGTCACCAGATTGTAATTAAATGTTATTGTTCAGCCTCTAAACGGTCAGTTTTTGATCGGTTAAGTTTTAATGCGTTCCAACAACAAGCTGATGAGTTGTCATATGCATCAGTCAACATGGCATCTCATACCAACAGAGGACGACGTCCTAGACGGAACACGTCCCAAACCCCAGGTCAACAATAATTCAACAGACTTCTTGATTCTTTTGAAGGAGTATATCAGAATACTCGATCAAGAAGACAAAGACAATTGCAGACTTCTGATTCAGAAGCTGGGGGTACTCAATCTCTTGAGTCCGAAACTGATAGTGTTGATTCATACTAATATACTAATCCCTCTGTATCTTCAAGAGAGGTTGAATCCTACGCTATTGGAGATGAACCAGAAACGTCATCTGCTAATACAGAGCAGCGTCTCACTACCGTTGAGCAAACATTGAAAGACATGCTTAACATGTTGCAAAGCATGCACCTGATAATAATGGATCAGTAAACTACTCAGCCGACAATAGTAACACCGGTACAGGTAGCAGCACAAACTCAAGATAGCCAAGGGATTGATATACCTTTGAATATCCAAGAGCCTGCTGTTAACCAAAATTCTGCATCTCCAGATCCCATCATTCCAGAAGATGTACCATCTCCGGTGGGGGTTACGGTACAACCAACAACTATTCAATCAAATGTGCTTCCACAAACCAGTGAAGCCATTCAAGCAGTGCGTGAGCTCAAAGCACAGTTTGAAGTTTTGAAGCAAAAGGATCAACTGTAATACCTGTGTTCGTATTGCATATTTTTGGAAATACGTGTACGTATTTTATCTTGTGTTGCATTTCCTTGGCCATGGTTCATCTTGGTTCGGGTTGGCTTGGTTCGGTTTTGGGGTTGCTTTTGGTTCATCATGACCCAAAGGAAAACCCCCTACCTACCACCACTTACCCCCATTTATATCCCAACCACCTTTCTTTCTCCTCATAACTCAGCATTTATTCTTCTTCTTCTTCTTCCTCCACCCAGCGTAGAGCTCCACTTAACCCCACTGGCAAGTACAACTTGCTTCATGGAGGAACTCACATTTTATTGTTTCATTTTCTTCTCCATACGATTCTAAGTCCCTTTAGTACTTAGTGTTTTCAAATTCTATGGCTCACTTCATGCAGATCTATATTTATTTTATTTTTGGATGTCTTGGTTTTGATCTACTACAATGGCTTGTTTTCGAAAACTAAGAGTTCCATGGAGTAGGTCTCATGATTTTACACAAGTTTGGTCTTGGGATGGCCGGATTTCACCAAGTCCTGGCCGAGATGGAGTTTTACGCCCACACATTGTCTGCCAGCGTATTCCTCAGCTTTTACGCCCACGTCTTAACGTGTTAGCGTAGTTCCCTTTTACGCACACGCATCGCGTGACAAGCGTACCTCATTTTACGCTGCTTGAATTTTACGCTCGGGGCTTACCCGCTAGCGTAAAATCGAGCTAGCATAATATCGAGCTCTGTTTTACGCTGAACTGATTTTACGCTCGGGACTCTCCCGCCTGCGTAAAGTCCTGCTAACGTGAAGCCTTGCCAGCGTAAACCCTTGACCCGAGCCAACCCTTGCTAGTGTAAAAGTTATGCTCAAGTGTTCCTCGTATGGAATCTCAATTGCAGAGAGTTTTACGTACGTACAATCCGAGCCAACCCTTGCCAGCTCCAGAGGATCTACCGACCTTCCAGCCAGATGGTGGCCACTAGACGAAACCCTGGCAACGAGTGGGTTTATTCTTGATCTCCCACTTTATTGTAAAAATATTCTTTTGAGGCGTTTAGCCGACGAGCACCTGTTTAGCTCGATTGTACTTTACTTACTGTCTGCCTATGGGCTGTAACATGAATGACAGATCCTAGGGTTGATCATGTATGACTAAACTCTTGCTGGTCCTAATATTTTGTAACAACTAGCTTCATGATCAGCTGAATATATAATATTTGGGACGTCTTATTATTATATATTTAATGATCATACATCTTGAGACTTGTACCTACTTGCTTGTGATTGAGATACTAGGCTTGTTCATGACCATAGGAGACTGTTGGCTTGTAGTAAACCCTCATGTATCTAGACAGTCGTGACCGTATAGCGAGATGGATCCCATTTCATATACGTAGCTGGCTATGTCTGCCCCTGCTCTCCAGTATTCTGGTTCTGGGGCATGACATGGTTTAAGTGGTGGCCCATGCAGGTCTTGTAAATCAAGATAAGTGAGGGTTTACCGAATAGATATCTCAATCAGTATTCGCCCTTGATCTCTGCTCGTATCTTCTGAATCGCTGGATTCTTGTCCTGATCACATGCTTGTAATCGTTGATCTGTCATGGTCCTTCCTTATTGTTCCCTATGTCGTCTTCTTCAGCGGCATTGTTCATGGTCCTATCGATCAGCAAGACGGAGCACCTCCCGTGGACCAGCAGCAACCTGGAGATCAAGCCCAGCACTCCGGAGTAGCCTCCAGAGTCGTGTCTATTGAAGGGGAGCCACCAGTTCAGCCTGCAGAGCCTGATGATGGCACTTTAGTGGGTCTCATCAGGTCATTGATAGCTTCCTAAGATCGTCGTGGAGATGCCTTGCACCAGGCAGTGACGAATGATCTGACCAGAGGAGGTCATCAGGGTAACAGCGCGGCTAACAGCTTCAAGCGCTTGAACCCTTTCTTCTTTGATGGTAGCGAAGATGCTATCGCAGCAGATGCTTGGCTTCAGGACACTGAGGTGATTCTCGAAGCAGCCAGGACCCCAGAGAACGAGAAAGTGGCCGTGGTGCGCCTGCAGTTGCTAGATCTTGCCCGCAGCTGGTGGACGGCTCAGGCCGTTAAATTAGCAGCACCCATTGCTTGGGCAGTATTCAGAGAGAGATTCCAGACCAAGCATTTTGATGCTGTAGCTCGGTACGATCTACAGACCAGGTTTACCAATCTGAAGCAGA
This sequence comes from Iris pallida, assembly GCA_029216955.1. Classification (NCBI taxonomy): domain Eukaryota; kingdom Viridiplantae; phylum Streptophyta; class Magnoliopsida; order Asparagales; family Iridaceae; genus Iris; species Iris pallida. Next base: position 4,520,719 of record JANAVB010024998.1, read on the forward strand.
TGGGCAGGACGGTCGATGGATATACAGCCGAGTTTTTGAGGCTTAGTCGGTTTGTTCCCACCTTGGTGGCAACCGAGTATGATAGAGCCCAGCAGTTCCAACAGGAGCTTCACCTGGAGATTTTATTGGCAGTAGAGCAGTTTGAGCATCAGACGTTTGATAAAGTCTTGAGAGCAGCCAGGTGGCATGAGTATACCTCCCAGAGGATCGTAGATAGGGCCGGAGGTCGGAAGAGATCTCACGGCCAGATGAATCAGTCTTCAGCACCAGTCCCGGCAGTCAGGGCTTTGACTATTGGAGCTCCGAGGCGAGCGGCCTCAGTAACGTCGGTCCAGCATTCAACCCCGATGTACCCTTAGCAGCAGCAGCAGAAGCAGAAGCAGAAGCAGTCTTCCGTAGTAGGATGTTCTCATTATGGGAAGCCAGGCCATGTGGTAGCAGAGTGTCGCAGGGCACAGGAATTATGCCTGGCTTGTGGAGCACCGGATCATAGGGTTGGATCCTGCCCGAATAGGGGTGGTTCATCATCATCCAACCTTTCTAGCTCTTCGGTGAGAGGACCAGCACCGGTCCAGCAGCAGCAGTACCCATTGCCGAGGCCCTTGCCGCATCAGACCCAAGTATTCCAGCAGCATACGCAAGTCCAAGCCCAGAGTCAGAGCAGGCAGCGAGGATTTCAGCAGAGGGGACCAGCACCCCGAGGGCATGGTCAGGCTATGGTGATGACCGCAGAGGAAGAATTGGCACCAGGTGAGGTAGTGGCAGGTACAATTCTCGTCAACTCCCTTCCAGCTTCAGCTTTATTTGACTCTGGTACCTTGCATTCTTTTATGTCTGCACGATTCGCGACACGGATAGGATTGGAGCCCGAGTCATTATCAGTAAGGCTCAATATACTTACTGGTAACGGACTTGTGGGAGTAGATAAAGTATTTTTCTCGTGTCGGATCATAGTTAGCGGTAGAGAATTCCCTGCTAGATTGATAGAGTTCTCGATGGCCGATTATGATGTGGTCTTAGGGATGGATTGGTTGAGGAACCAGTACGCTAGAATAGACTGCCATATCGGCATAGTCATTTTTAGCATTCCAGGTGAGCCAGAGTTTTCCTTCTTCTGAGGCGAAGTTGAGCCCTCTCCTTTAGTATTACGGATGGCAGTAGCAGCAGTTCAGTTTCCCCGAGTAGTGGATGAGTTTCCAGATATTTTCCCCGAAGAGCTTCCAGAGATGCCGCCAGAGCGAGAGATCGAGTTCACCATCGACTTGATTCCAGGAATAGCCCCAGTATCAGAGAGAGTCTACAGGATGGCGCCATTAGAGTTAGAGATATTGTACAAGATGATTGAAGAACTCAGAACTAAGGGATTCATTCATGCTAGTGGATCGCCTTGGGGAGCCCCGATGCTTCTTGTGAAAAAGAAGTATGGTATGTCCAGGTTATGTATTGACTATCGTACCTTGAACTCAGTGACAATCAAGAACAGATACCCTCTTCCGAGGATAGATGACTTGTTTGATCAACTCAAAGGGGCATCAGTATTTTCAAAGATCGACTTGCGGTCAGGGTATCATCAGATCAGGGTCAGAGAGCAGGACATCCCGAAGACAGCTTTTAGATCTAGATATGGGCATTGGGAGTTCCTTGTTATGCCTTTTGGAGCAACCAATGTGCCGACAGTATTTATGGACCTCATGAATCGCATCTTCATGCCCTACTTGGATCAGTTTGTGATAGTATTCCTAGACGATATCCTGGTTTACAGCAAGAGTGAAGCGGAGCATGAGCAGCATCTCAGAGTTGTCCTCCAGATTCTCAGGGATCACCAGTTGTATGCCAAGTTTAGTAAATGCGAGTTCTTGCTCGATCGTATTTCGTACTTGGGTCATATCATCACTCGAGGAGGAGTAGAAGTGGATCCCCAAAAGATTTTAGCTATTGAGTCATGGCCAGTACCCAGCACAGTTGCAGAAGTTCGTAGTTTCCTTGGATTGGCCGGCTATTACCGACAATTTGTTTTAGATTTTGTTCGAATTTCAGCACCATTGACCCGGTTGACCCGCAAGGATGTGCCGTTTGCTTGGACAGCAGAGTGCCAGGATTCTTTTGAGAAGTTGAAGCGAGGCTTGATAACAGCTCCCATTCTCATGCTTCCAGATGGAACTGGAGGATTCTTAGTATACTGTGATGCTTCAGGCAGAGGCTTAGGATGTGTTCTAATACAGCATGGGAAAGTAATAGCTTATGCGTCACGACAACTTCGTGATCATGAGAGAAATTACCCAACCCATGACTTGGAGCTGGCAGCAGTAGTGTTTGCACTTAAGTTATGGAGGCACTACTTGTACGGAGATAGGGTAGAGATTTTTATCGACCACAAGAGCTTGAAGTATGTTTTCACCCAGAAGGATCTTAACATGCGTCAGAGGAGATGGCTAGAGCTACTTGTGGATTATGATGTCAACCTACAGTATTATCCTGGGAAGGCCAACGTTGTAGCAGATGCATTGAACAGGAGAGCCGAAGCTTATTTCCTAACAGCGCAACCAGAGCTGTTAGCAGATCTTCAGAAGATGGGTATTAAAGTTGTTCTCCCTTCCAGTATAGCATTGATGGCCAGTATGCAAGTTCAGTCCACTATAGTCGAGAGGATCCGGATGGCGCAGTCGGCAGATTCCAAGCTTCAGTGACTCAGGACAGAGTGTGAGGCAGGTCGTAGACCAAAATTATGCATTCATGATGATGGTACACTTCGACATGATAAGCGTCTTTGTGTACCCAGTGGAGATATCAGGCAGGAGATTATGTCGGAAGCGCACAGTTCTCAGTATTCCATCCATCCTGGCAGTACGAAGATGTACCGTGATATCCGTCAGCACTTTTGGTGGAATGGCATGAAGCGGGAGATAGCCCGGTTTGTCTCTCGGTGTTTGGTCTGCCAGCAAGTCAAGGCTGAACATCAGAGGCCTGCAGGACTTTTTCAGCCCTTGCCGATTCCAGAATGGAAGTGGGAGCATGTGACCATGGATTTTGTCACTGGATTGCCTAGATCCCCAGCTAGTAGAGATGCTATTTGGGTTATAGTTGACCGACTCACGAAGGTAGCTCACTTTCTCCCATTCAGAGTTGGTCAGTCGACGGCTCAGCTAGCAAAAATGTATCTCAGGCAGATCGTCAGATTGCACGAGGTGCCAGTCAGTATCACCTCGGACCGAGATTTAAGATTTACTTCGCACTTTTGGCATAGCCTGCAAGAGAGTTTGGGGACTCACCTCCAGTTCAGCTCAGCTTATCATCTGCAGACAGATAGCCAGTCGGAGCGCACGATCCAGACTCTTGAAGACATGTTGCGATCCTGTACACTCGACTTCGAAGGTTCTTGGGAAGATCACCTGTACCTGGTAGAGTTCTCGTACAACAATAGTTTCCAAGCCAGTATCCAGATGGCACCGTTCGAGGCACTTTATGGCAGGAAGTGCAGATCCCCGCTAGCCTGGGATAATGTTGGAGAGAGACAGATGCTCGGTCCAGAAATGATTTCCCAGACAGTTGAGGTGGTCAGGAGGGTCAGAGATCATCTTCGAGTTGCCCAGGATCGCCAGCGTCATTGGGCCGATTCTTACCGGCATCCTCTAGAGTTTTCAGTCGACGACCATGTATTCCTGAGAATTTTACCTAACCGTGGCGTCATTCGTTTCGGCGTACGGGGAAAGCTTAGACCTAGGTATATAGGGCCGTTTGACATTCTAGAGCGAGTAAGAGATGCATTCTATCATCTCGCTCTTCCACCGTCGCTGAGCGAGGTACATGACATATTCCATGTATCCCAACTACGACGGTATATCCCGGACCCGAGCCACATCCTAGATCATTCGGAATTGGTTGTTGGTACCAACCTTTCGTATGAGGAGAGGCCCGTGTCTATATTGGACCGGAGAGAGAAGATCCTCAAGAATAAGACTATCAAGTTAGTCCGAGTTGCTTAGGGTCATCACTCTTTGAGTGAGTCAACATGGAAGCGTGAGGATGATATCCGATCGCGATATCCCGATTTGTTTGACTCGTGAGGTATAATGTCTTTCTTATGCCTCATACCTTCGATTCCTTACTTGCATGATTGATTGATTGCCTAGTTAATGCTTGCTTGCGATTAGTGTAGCTTGTCATTGCTCCTCTAGCCTCTTGATTAAATTCCGAGGACGGAATTCTTTTAAGGTGGGTAGAGTTGTAATGCCTGTGTTCGTATTGCATATTTTTGAAAATATGTGTACGTATTTTATCTTGTGTTGCATTTCCTTGGCCATGGTTCATCTTGGTTCGGGTTGGCTTGGTTCGGTTTTGGGGTTGCTTTTGGTTCATCATGACCCAAAGGAAAACCCCCTACCTACCACCACTTACCCCCATTTATATCCCAACCACCTTTCTCTCTCCTCATAACTCAGTATTTATTCTTCTTCTTTTTCTTCCTCCACCCAGCGTAGAGCTCCACTTAACCCCACCGGCAAGTGCAACTTGCTTCATGGAGGAACTCACATTTTATTGTTTCATTTTCTTCTCCATACGATTCTAAGTCCCTTTAGTACTTAGTGTTTTCAAATTTCATGGCTCACTTCATGCAGATCTATGTTTATTTCATTTTCGGATTTCTTGGTTTTGATCTACTACAATGGCTTGTTTTCGAAAACTAAGAGTTCCATGGAGTAGGCCTCATGATTTTACACAAGTTTGGTCTTGGGATGGCCAGATTTCACCAAGTCCTAGCCGAGATGGAGTTTTACGCCCACGCATTGCGTGCCAGCGTATTCCTCAGCTTTTACGCCCACGTCTTAACGTGTTAGCGTAGTTCCCTTTTACGCACACGCATCGCGTGACAAGCGTACCTCATTTTACGCTGCTTGAATTTTACGCTCGGGGCTTACCCGCTAGCGTAAAATCGAGCTAGCGTAATATCGAGCTCTGTTTTACGGTGAACTGATTTTACGCTCGGGACTCCCCCACCAGCATAAAGTCCTGCTAGCGTGAAGCCTTGCCAGCGTAAACCCTTGACCCGAGCCAACCCTTGCTAGCGTAAAAGTTATGCTCAAGTGTTCCTCGTATGGAATCTCAATTGCAGAGAGTTTTACGCACGTACAATCCGACTAGCGTAAAAACCCCTCCCGCATGCACCTTGCTAGCGTAAAGCTATCTTACCTTGCTCTTGCCCGCGTAGTGCTGTTTAAGCTCGGGTTTAATTGGCCTAGCGTAGTAGTACACGCGTAAACTTGGGTTCTTATGGCATAAACTTGATAAATCACGATTTGATTGACATGATTGAAATGACTATTGTACTTGACGTGGTGTGACAAGAATTGACATGGCAAGGCACGACAGTAACATGACATGATAGCGGCCCATCGTAGCGTACTCCTGACAAGTATACCTGACATGATTTTCTCGAATAGCTGTTGCGGCGGCTCCATGATATGACATGACATGACCTGATAAGAATGAACAACCTGGACACCGTGGGCAATTGTGCTTGTACAAATAAACCAGTATTGTCTTGCATCATGTCTAGGACAGGGACCCCTGAGTACCACGGTCAGGGGTACCTACTAGAATGGACTAAGGTTAATAACTAGATTTATACAGTAGTCATGAAAAGATTTTCCAGCTACAGGCAATCCCCTTACCTGGGCGCTCCTGGGATCTGTAGCCTGCCGTCGAGTATGGCACATTTCTAGCACACTGTCATGTGTTGTACCCTTCAAGCTACTTAAGGGTACATATATTTTCTGGACGATGTACCCACCTGAATTCAACCATAATCTTTCGACCTGGGTAACCTGGATGGTCTGCAGGGCCTGTGGCTGTAGAATAATCTCACTGCATCTTGTTAGTAATTAGGCTTATGACAACCCTAGTTAGTTAAAGTATCAAGCCGTAATTCTTGCTTGGCAGTGAAATGATTGGATGGAGTCTAACCAGTCTAGTCTTGCCCTGATCCTGTTCCAGATTACTGCATGACCAGAATGCCTGTATTTATTTTACCGATAAATGGTGAGAATTTCAAGTTCTGTTCAGACGAAGGGTTACAACCCGGTCCTTGTTTGGTTTACGGGTTGTAACCTGGCTATCTGAAAAGTCCTATGGTTATCTCATCGTATATCACCCTGTTATGCTTTTCTTAAACTCTTGTCTTATTTATTACCTTATTGTTATCTTATGCTAATTGCTGGTTTTAGTTCCTAAGTGAAGCCTCATTTGTGGCACTTGCTCTTTCTGGGGTCTGACCCAGCTGGTTTTGCATGGCCAGATTTTGGAGCAGCTCCAGAGGATCTACCGACCTTCCAGCCAGATGGTGGCCACTAGACGAAACCCTGGCAACGAATGGGTTTATTCTTGATCTCCCATTTTATTGTAAAAATATTCTTTTGAGGCGTTTAGCCGACGAGCACCTGTTTAGCTCGATTGCACTTTACTTACTGTCTGCCTACGGGCTGTAACATGATTGACAGATCCTAGGGTTGATCATGTATGACTAAACTCTTGCTAGTCCTAACATTTTGTAACGACTAGCTTCATGATCAGCTGAATATGTAATATTTGGGATGCCTTATTATTGTATATTTAATGATCATACATCTTGAGACTTGTACCTACTTGCTTGTGATTGAGACACTAGGCTTGTTCATGACCATAGAAGACTGTTGGCTTGTAGTAAACCATTATGTATCTAGACAGCCGTGACCGTATAGCGAGATGGATCCCATTTCATATACGTAGCTGGCTATGTCTGCCCCCGCTCTCCAGTATTCTACTTCTGGGGTGTGACATCAACTCCAGAGGTTAGGGATTAAGCAACCTTATCCTCCTCATTGGAATGATGTACCCTTTCTACCGAAATTTAAGCCACAATCAATGGTATTGTTAGATGGAAAGGCTTCTCCTAGTCAGTATATCAATTACTTTGATATTATGACTGTATATTTGCAAAAAAATGATGCCCTTCTCACTCGAGTATTCATTGGGTGCTTGACGGGTTCAACTTACGATTGGTATCGTAGTTTACCCAATAATTGCATTTCGCCTTTTGACGAATTTAAGGCAATATTTCTCTCCCGCTTCTATGAAGGAGGTATGGACATGAACATGTCCTCCTTAATAGAAATTAAGCAAAAGAAGAAAGAAGATACTCGGACGTTCATTGAGCGCTTCCGACAGGCGACTCTAAAGATGCCTCCTGGTATGCCAGATTCAGCGTTAATTGATACATGCAAGATGAATCTGCGACCATCCATTGTTGTCTTCACGGGTTCCCAATTCACAGATTGGGCATCGTTTATCATAGCAGCAGTTTCTGCCGAGATCAATGGTAGGTTGGCTCATGAACATGGGATGATTTTTGCCTCAGAGGATAAAGGAAAGAAAGGTAATCCTGGTAATAATTCTGGCAATCGTAATGCAAAAGGAAAAGACACTCTTATGGTTAATCTTTCCAAAAGTTAAATGACGTCGAACAATCATGAGTCTTCTAAGCCAAAAGAAGAATATTCTTTTGACGAGAGTGATATCCCAGGGATATTTCAATGTCTGGTGAAGAGTGGCAAACTCCAGATCCCGGAGCCAAAGAGGCCTAATGAGGTGAATCTGACTGTCAATCCCAAATATTGTATCTATCACAGATACATAAATCATCATACTAGGGCTTGTTATGTCCTAAAGAAGAAAATCCAAGAATTGATTAATGCCAATGCCATCTCTCTAACTAATGATGAGCATACGGTCACAACCAATATGGTTTCTCTTCAGTTTGGAGATTTTCCTTCTCAACAAGTACCAGATGGAATTGTCCGAATTTCGAAGGAGACGATAAAGATTGTGAATATTCCGCCTGCCAGGGAGGAAAATAAAGGATTGTTGCCTCTTACATTAAAGAATGGTGAAATTATGTGGGTACATCCTGACTTAGTACCTGAAATGGAAGATGAAGGTAAAACTTTAAAATCCAAGAAAGGTAAGAAAGTCAAAACTTGCAACATGATTTCTTATGTTATTCTAGATCCTGATGATTTGGATCATCTATGGGATGGCATTCCTTTGGAAGATAGAATGAGAGGATTGAACATATGTCCTCTAAGTCTGGCTCCTCCTACCAAGCTCAAGCTTACTCATCAGCAGTGGCTAGCCATGAATAGTGTTCCCTTATTCAGGGCACAACAAGTCTTCTCTGCTTATGAAAAAGCCCCTATAGGGATTTTTCCTCGTATCCCGAATCCTTCTCCTCCCGTAGCTACAGAGAATTATATTCCTCATTTTTCTGTAGTTACAGAGATCTCTTCTTCTTCCTCTGTTGAACCACCTGTTAAAAGTCCGTTGCCTACTCACTTGTACAGTCAGCAATCTGTCCTTCTCATAAAGAAGATGGGTTATGATTTTCAAAAGGCAGAAGGTTTGAATTATGATAAAGGAATACGACTTCCTTTACAAATTCAAAATCAAAAATCTACTGTTGGATTGGGTTCTGAGGTTCTTCATAACGATCCTTGTAAAAAGAAAGCTAAGGAAAGGACGACTAAATCCTGCAATATGGTACTTCCTTCTTCTGAGTCTGAGGAAGAAATCTTTGCTGGTACAAGATCTGGAAAAGAGTACCACAAAGATTATGAGGGATCCTCCAAAGAAGCAGAGAATGTTGAAACACCACCAACTCAACCGTCTCCTGTTCCTGTTGTGGTTGAAAAGGGGAAACAGAAAGCAGTACGCTTTGAAGTCCCGTTGAAGTCTGCTTCCAGTCAGGGGGTGGTGATGAAACCCTATAAATTTGATATTCTAGCCCAGTTAGCTAATACTCCGGCTAGATTATCTATCTTCGAGTTGCTTCGCCTTTCTAAAGAAAGTCGCGAAACCTTGAGTGAAGCTTTGCTGCAAGCTGATTCCTGCTTAGCTCAACTCAAGACTCCTGATAATACACCAGTATCATGCCCACAATGTCATAGTGTGATGGAAGCAATTTCCAACATCACCTTTACACAAGAAGATATGCTGTTGAAGCATAACAAGCATGACAGGCCTTTATGCTACACTGGGTATATTGAATCCATTGAAGTTGACAGAATTTACATTGATCCTGGGTCTTCCATTAGCATAATTCTTCAAAGTATGCTAAGACCATTTAGGATTCCTACTAGTGACTTGACTTACACAAGTACCACAATAGTTGGTTTCAACTCTGAAAAGAGTAAACCACTGGGGAAGATCCGCCAGAAGAGCAACCTTTGAAGATCAAAGTCAAAGGGCGAATCCAACCCCAACCTGTCAACAATAAACCTCTGATGATCAAGGTCAAAGGGAGAACTCAAGCTTCATCTGAGGACTCAGTGAATGTTCCTACTAAAAGCCAAGTTCAACCTCTTAGGATCAAGGTCAAAGGGCGTACTTCTCGTACGAATGATCCAGAACCACCATTGATTGTTAATCTTGGCAAATCTACGCAAAAGACGGATGATGGTCCATTAGTGATTAATCCGAAGCGTAGCAGTCAAATTGTAAATGATGTAAATATTGATCATTCTGTACTTTCCAATATCAATGAAGATTTCCTTTTTGAGTATATGGCTGTCAAATATGTTGAAAGAATGACTTTATCTTCTGATGATCAAAATCATCAGTATAAAGACGATATAGACACTGAGGAAACCTTATACATTGATCATAAGGAAAATTCTTTTCCTTCTCATGTCGATGTTGGACCTTATGCTCAAAGGTTCCTAACATCTTCTCCTTATCTTTTTCCTGTAGTTACTTCATCACAAGCTTGTGTAACCTATAGACGTCATGAAGAATCTTATTTTATGGTTCCGTCCGATAAGAAAAAACAAGCACCAAATTATGTTTGGCATGGCTAGAAATATCTATGTTGCTCAGACAAATGATTTGAGAGATAAAAATAAAGGAAGAATCCTAATTGACAGATATAGTCAACAATCTCTCAAGATTATCCAGAATATGGGATATGATTTAAAGACTATGCAATGTCTCAATCAAGGCAAGGGTAGACGATTACCATTAAGTGGTGATCCGATTTATCAGAAAACTCGTTATGGGTTGGGATATGATCCGTCCCATATGTTTAATGATGATATTCAAGAAGAATTCTCTTCTAGCTCTTCACAATCATCATATTCGAAAGAAATCCAATTCATCGAATCCGATACATCTCACTCCTCGTGTGTTAAAAGAGGTTATTATGATGAATCTGAACAAATATTCTCAGTAAACATGGTTCAAATTGATGGTGAATCTGAACCATTTGAGAATGATCCTTGGGCTCAACAGATGGACACTCAATGGGAACTTTGTTTTGAACAACGATAACCACCTACAGAGGACGAGATTGTCTATATTGATGTTGGAGATGGAACTACGCCTAAACCAATATTCATCAGTAAAAACCTTTCTGAAAATAAAAAGGAAGAATTGATAAAACTGATCAAAGAATATATTGATATTTTTGCATGGAGTTATGAGGATATGCCAGGTCTAGATCCCAAAGTTGCTACTCATAAACTCAATATTCTTCCTAATGCCAAGCCTGTAAAATAACAGCAACGGCATTTTCGACCAAATATGATGGATGCAATTGAGGTGGAAGTCAAAAAGCTGATAACATGTGGCTTCGTTTGTGAAGAACAACACCCGGACTGGGTTGCTAACATTGTTCCTGTTATGAAGAAGAATGGAAAAGTCCGAGTTTGCATAAATTTTCGAGATCTTAATGCAGCTTGTCCAAAGGATGAATTTTCACTTCCGATTACCGATGTCATGATAGACAATACATGCGGTTTTGAACGCATGTCTTTCATGGATGGATTCTCAGGATACAATCAAATTAAGATGCATCCAGAAGATGAGAAGCATACTGCTTTTCGTACACCTCTTGGGGTTTACTGCTATACGGTTATGCCGTTTGGTCTTAAAAATGCCGGTGCCACGTATCAACGGGCTATGAGCAACATCTTTCAAGAACATCTACGGAAGACAGTAGAATGTTATGTAGATGACATTGCTGTTAAGAGTCGATCAAAAGATGATCACATTCAAGACTTGAAGACAGTATTTGAACTGATGCGCCAACATCATTTGAAAATGAACCCTACTAAGTCTTTCTTAGGGGTTTCCAGTGGCAAGTTTTTAGGATTTGTCATTACTTCTCAGGGTATCCATGTTGATCCTGATAAAGTTAAAGCAATTCTTGAAATGCGTCCTCCTCGTAATTTGAAAGAACCCCGTGGCTTTCAGGGTCGCATTGCTTATATTAGGAGGTTTATATCTAATCTCTCTGGGAGATGTCAACCTTTCTCCCGTCTATTAAAGAAGGGTGTATCATTTGTTTGAGATAAAGCGTGTCAGAAAGCCTTCAATGACATCAAGCAATACCTTACAAATCTACCTGTTCTTGTACCTCCAGTGGTAGGAAGACCATTTTTGCTATATGTTCGAGCCTTGGATCATTCACTTGGTGCTCTTCTTGCACAAAAAAGTAATATGGGGCATGAACAAGCAATTTATTATCTTAGCCGAATGACAGTCGGAGCAGAACACAGGTATACTCCTGTAGAAAAGGAATGTCTGGCCTTGGTTTTTGCCGTCCAAAAGACAAGACATTATGTGACAGGACAGACTATTCATGTCATCTCCAGAATAAATTCCATTCGGGTATTGATGAGAAAACCGAGCATTCTTAACTCTAGGTTAGCTACCTGGGCGATGTTGCTCACTCCTTATGACATGGTTTATATACCTCAAAAATCAGTGAAGGGTCAAGCATTAGCTGATTTCTTAGCTGCTCATCCTATACCTGAAACATCAAAGCTATATGAGGACATTCCAGATGAAGTCGTGGATTGCAACATGACTTTGAAGAATGATATCTGGCAATTATATTTTGATAGAGCATCACGGGTTGGACCTAAGGATAATATTGTCTCTGGAGTAGGAATCGTCTTGGTTTCTCCTGATAAAATGGTCATATACCGTGCCTATTCTCTCAATGAGCCATGCTCTAATAATGTAGCAGAATATAATGCTTTGCTGATTGGTCTCCAAGTAGCAAAACAGTTGGACATTGAGTTCCTAGAAACTTATGGAGATTCTCAACTGATTGTTAATCAAGTTAGAGGGACTTATGAAGTCAGAAATCCTGATCTCATCCCTTACCATCAAGTGGTAATCGAGTTGGTCCTTTCATTCAAAGGATTCTTCATCGAATTTGTACCACGTTCTCAGAATGTGGAAGCTGATGCTCTTGCTAGCTTAGCTGCAGACTTGGCTATTCCAATTCGGAGGCAAAATATAATTACTTTGTTGGACCGAGACTTATTCTGTGTCAAGAATAATTTGTATATTGAACAGAGTTATACTACAGAGTCAAGTTCCCAACAGAGAGATTGGAGAAGTCCATTCATTGATTATGCGGTTCATGGGATTTTACCTGAAGATTCGAAAGAAGCTTCATCAATTAAGAGACGATCATTTCGATTCTATTATGATTCATCTTTACATATGTTATATCGTCATTCATACGATAGACTCTTGCTGCACTGTCTCTCAGAAAGTGAAGCTAAACAGACACTCCGTGAGGCTCATGATGGTGTCTGTGGTGCCCATCAACCGGGTCCGAAATTACAGGACCGCATTCGAAGAATAGGGTATTATTGGCCTTCCATGATAGCAGATGCTGTGGATTACGCCAGAAGGTGTAAAGCATGTCAGATTCATGCTGACTTTATTCACCAACCTTCTAAATTTTTACATCCTACAGCAGCTTCTTGGCCCTTCGAAGCTTGGGATATGGATATCATTGGTCCGATTAACCCTCCTTCTGTTAAAGGACATCGGTTTATATTGGCTATAACTGATTACTTTTCCAAGTGGGCAGAAGCAGTCCCCCATACTGAAGTGAAAATATCTAATGTGATTAGCTTCATCAAACACCATGTCATTTATCGTTTCGGGATTCCTCGACGGATAATTCATGACAATGGACCACAATTTGCCAGTCAGGTATTTTGTCGGTTCTGTGATAAGAATCAAATTCAAAATTTGGCTTCTACGGCTTATAATCCAGCTGCTAATGGTTTAGCCGAAGCTTTCAACAAGACGATCATCAAACTTCTCAAAAAGTTCGTCTCTTCTAATAAACGTGACTGGAATGAGAAACTTGGAGAATGTTTATGGGCTTATCGAACAACAGTCCGAACTCCTACTGGTTTTACACCATTTTTACTGGTTTATGGATGTGAGGCTGTCCTTCTATTGGAAATTCAGATTCCATCTCTTCGAATAGCTATTGCTAATGAGCTAACTATAGAGAATAATGATCGCTTACGACTCCAAGAACTTGAAGGATTGGACGAAAAGCGTCTTCAAGCACAACAGCATATTGAGCTATATCAAGCCCGTATATCTTGAACTTTCAATCGTAAAGTTAAAGAGAGGGTATTCAAGGTCGGTGAGCTGGTATTAGCTATTCGAAGACCGATGGTGATGACTCACAAAAGCAAAGGAAAATTCCAAGCAAATGGGGAAGGCCCTTATGTCATTGAGACTGTGTTTTCCAATGGCGCCTATCGGTTATCCAAGCCTAATGGAGATCTACTCATGATGCCGATCAATGGAAAATTTCTTAAGAATTACTATGCATAAAAAAAGACAGAATGAAAATAAAATCTCCTTTATTATTTTTGTTCTGAATAAAAGATTAAGGACGAGGACCACTGCCTTCCTTATTGAATACATAGTCGGCCAATGCATCGAAGGCATCGGTGCCTGAGTTCATAAAAAATATGCAGGCAGCCATCCTCAGTACTTCTTCCTCAGGAGTTTTCCCTGGCTCTACTAAGAAAGCGAGGATGTCTTGTGGTGGCTTGGGCGTAGAAGAGCTTTCGCCTATTTTGGTTGGGTCTGACACAATTGGCTCAATGGGGCGCGTCTCGATGATGTCCTCAACTTTCATAGAGACTTCATTCTTTTGCTGCACGTCTTTGGAAGACATTTCCGATAGAGGAATGGAAATAAAGAATGAAATATTACAAAGAGTTCTCACCTATTTATAGGAGAGATCTATTAACGAACCGGTCTTGGAAATTGAAACAACTTTTCATTCCCGAAAAGACCTATCCATTCGTTACATCAGATTCATCCATTTTGTGGAATTGAATCGACTTTTCGTTTCCCGAAAGATACGTTGGTTCATCCATTCTTTTATCAATATTGGCATGTATTCTCTATGACACCTGTCTTCTTATTTTCCCAGCTACCAATGTTTGGTTAAGCTGGTAACTTGTCTCTTCAGAGAGAATTTTTATCTTACCAGTTGGTATAAAAAGTTGGATTTATTATTTATCATGTTATCATGACCTCTGAATAAATATTAAATCTGCTTGCATTTCCAATCTATCATGTCCATTTGGCCTCTGAATAGATATTAATCTAGTTTTCTTTGAGTTATTACGATCTATCATGTCCATATTACCTCTGATAGTATTGTATACTCTGGAAAAAAAACGAGATTTCATTCATGTCTATATTACCTCTGGTTAAGATACAAATTATTGAGTTTAGAAGACTTGTCATTTCCATTCTCACTTTATAAAAGTCTATTACATTTCTTAGACTTTCTTACAAATCATAATGGAAATCTATTACATCTTGGATTTTCATTCTATACAACAACGATGACCTAATCGAGATCTATTTCTTCTTTTGATCTTCTTTGTTGGATTCGTTGTTGGTGTCAATTCTTGGCTGTTTGAGCCTCAATGGCTACCAGAACAGTAAAAATTAACTCTGGTCTTCTCTCTGAGACGAGAGGAGAATCCCAGAGTATGGCAGCCCGAAGATGTGTTGCTGCCAATACAATTGGTGGAGAAATGGCGGCCCTTCAGAAAAGATAGGAATGTATCCAGCATTGGGATACGATTCCTAGTCCTGCCGTGAAAGGAACTCTACTACCCAATTTCTTGGGATAGAGTTGACTCCACCATCCAACTTTCCATGTATAAAGGCTCTTCCTACCATCTGAGGAAGACCCTTTTATCCCACGAAAAGTTCTGAGTTGTCTGGTTTGCGCGTCAAAAGCGCATAAGCTCCCTGATGTTGATGTCAGAAGAATGCTCCTCGCAGCATCCAAGTCGCCAATACTGGTTCTAGAAAAGTTCTTCAGCCAAAATTCTGCAGAAAACAACAGAGAAAAATTTTCAACAGAAGTATCATCAGCCACTTACTGGTCAATTAAAGACTGATGCTCGTGCACCTTATTCAACAAGACATTTTTACGCCCGTGATTCATGTGCATCTTATCTAAAAGGCTTTGCGCCTGTGTTTTATGCGCTCCATATCTGTCAAAAATTTGTGCTCATTTTCAATAGGTGTGCCTTATCTATTAAAGATAGACATCTGTTTTCAACAAAAAGCTCAAAGGAAGACAATTGTTTTATGAATCAAACTTACCATCAAGGTCAGATGGTTTGGCTTTAAGAGTGATTGAATCAACGTCTGATGACCGAGCGTACAGAGGAACGACATCGAAAAGCATCGTCATTATCAATCTCTTGTTGGAGAATGAAATCTTGCAAATAGCTATCTTCGGAGAAAAAGAATGAGAATGAGAATGAGAATGCATAAAACATTCTTCAACTCAGCTATTTATAAAAGGTCGAAGAAACGGTTGGCGTGAGTTTATTTCGGGAAAGATCCTAATAAAAGGCGCTCGTAACCACAGGACAGTTGCCACGTGTTGATTTGTTTCTCTTGGGAATGAACAACCATAGATACAGTAAAAAAAGGCGTAGAACAATTCTACATACCAATGCACTACACGAATAAAGATGAAATCAATACTAAGATTTTATTTTTATAAAAAAAAGGGGAGTAGGCCCCTACAGATAAGTTGAAGTGTCAAGACACTTCTACATAAAACATTACTATTTCTTCTATCCTTCGTTGGGCTAACGAAGGGAGGCACCTAATTCGTGCATATTGTGGATCCCGGAACGACGCATCAGATTGAGGAATGCTTCTGCATCACCTGATCCTTCGTACGCAGTTGAGGGACCACCATTTATATGACCGAAGATCGCTGGAGTCAGTCCAAAGCACTCTATAAAGTTACGTGCTCGCTCGATCTCCGTCTCGATGTCAATCCTAGAGCTCGGAGCCTTTTCTTTGTCCGTCTCTTTCTTTGGTGCCATAACAGTATGAGGATGCAAAGTGAGAATGAAGAACTTCTCCTTATGTATACAATCAAATCAACTCTTCATATTCCTTATGGAAAATTGATCATTTGACGGTTGAATATTGACCAGCACCATTTTTCATGTTCAAATTATTTCAAAATTCTTGAAGTCTTTTTCAAATTCCGAAAACTTTGAAGGGGGTCTTGTAGGAGCGTAAAAAATGTGTGCTTCATAAACTGAGTCAAAGAGATAGAGTATTCCACTCAAAATGATCTATTTTACGCCAAGAACAGACTAATCACTTTACGCCAGGGTCAAGCCAGTGGTTTTACGCCAGAGATAAGCTAACCACTTTACGCTGGACAAAGCTGTCAAGTCATGCATTTAATGCAAAGTCTGACATGAAGATTTACTGATAGCGTACAACACAGAATTCGAAGGGATTTGTTTTACACAGAGACCAATGTTGTCGTTTAGTATGTGGATTGAGCTATTTTACGCTCACAATATGACGTCTTTTACGCATGGAGACTATATGAGTTTTTACGCTCAAAAGTTGACGTGTGCATAAAGTTTATTTGGGCTACGTTTTACGCTCAAGGCTATTTTTTAGCCACTTTACGCGGGAAGTCCATGTCAGGGCTATTTTACGCCTAGTCTACTACTTTACGCTTAAAGTATATTTGGATTGTTGTTTACGCCCTATCCTTCCTGGCTACTTTGGAACGTGGTTTGCTTACATGGCTTTCATACCACACATCTCGAAGAACGTGTGTACGTGCATCCTATTCTTATTGAAATAATGGGATACGTGTCAACGTATGCAGAGGATAACTTCAATCATGGGTGGCAGTTATTAGTGTAAAGACAGAACTTTTGCTGAGTCTTACGTACAGAAGGCCAAGTCTATAAATAGACTGAGTTTTTCTCATAGGACACACAGACACAGAGACAGAGAGAGAGACAAGAGGAGAATACATAGAGATCAGAACCCAAAGATTTTGATTCTCCGGAGCATTCTTCTTCAACTTTTCTTCCAGAACAGAGTGAAGCAAAGCAGGAAAGCATTCGGCCTCGCCATCAGTGCCCAAGTGCGTCGATACCTTTCTGGTGACTTAGTTCTTCCGGTTGTTCAACTTCTAGCAGTGATCTTCATCATCATCGTATGGTCCAAGGAACAAAGTGATCGACTTCAGATTAGACTTCCATAGCAATACTTCCCAAAACAATTTGTACTATTTGTACTTTTTCTCGTTTTATTTTCAAAAGCCAATTTCAGGCCTTTTGTTAAGTGAAACATGGCCAAGTGCTCCAAATTGGTCCAAACTTGAGATTTCTTCCCATGGACATAAAATAGAGCTGGATTAGGAACTAATGCAAAAGACTAGAGTGGAAAAGGAATTAAAATGAATAATCTATGGGTTGGGAAAGAATGGACAAACCTCTTTCTTCAAAACTTGGAGAAATTAATAAAAGAGGCAAGAACAAATAGAAGAGGCATTAAATAGGGTGTGGAACCCTAGGTTGGCTGCCATGGGTGGGCTTGTTGGGGTTTGGGCTTAAGTCATGGGCCTATGGTTCAATTCACAAGTCATTAAATCACAAGTCATGCATTAAACCATAAGTCATGACTTAATTTCACTAAACCAAATCCCCTCATTCTAAAACCAAATCTCTAATGACTAAAATGGGTTAACTCTAGTTATGCTTGGGTTACCATAGCTAGGGTTAGGTTCTAGGCTAGTCTACAAGTCTCAAACTAGTCAAGACTAACATAACACATAGCAATATTTAATTAATATTAAATTCACATAATTTCCCATAAATCATAATAAATTCAAATAAATCCTAAAATGACCAAAATACCCTCTAGGCTAAAATAATAATTAAAACACCCTAATCACATGGCTAGGCTCTAGGGCAGACAGTCTCTACGGTTTCACTAGCTGCACACCAATTCACAAGTCATCATATTTAATAGTTTTAAAAATGATTAAAAACCACCAAAAATCATATTATTATTTAAATATCATAATAAAATAAGTTAAAATACAAAATTTCAAAATTATCCTTATTTTAGAAACTGGGTGTTACATAAGTCCAATGTACTCGTATACAATTTCTCGGATCATTTGTGTTTGTTTACTTCCTTGCTTAATTCATAAGATATATGTTATTAACATTTCAGATATATTTCACTTTGGTTAAGATATCGGATATCCATAATCATGACTATGATGACCGAACTTTAATCATGAAGGAAGAAGGATAACTAACTCGATTTAGAAAGAATTAGTACAAAGTTGGACAAGGCTCTTCTCTTAGAGAAACATAACTACATATGAGACATTCAAAAGGGAAATCCTTTTCAAGTGTTTCCAAAATCTCAAGTTGGGAACAGTACTTAAATACATGTTTCTCTCAGTTTAGTTTTCTCTAAAAAAAATAATTTGTTTTCTTTCTAGTTCAATTCATCTCAGTCTTAGTATGCATGTTCTTTCTTAAGAATTTCAGATATATATTCACTATGGTTAACTAAAATATTCAGTTATCCTCAATTTGGGATATCATTTCTAATCATGTATATTAGGAAAGGAAAGTGATTACTTTCCTATGTTTGGATGCCAAAGAAATTAAGGAGGAAAGGAAAATGATTCCCAATGGAAGGGAAATTAGGGGGAAAAGTGATTTCATCCATCCCAATAGATTTAATATATATTGTTTAAATGTTATTTAGATATTAAATCCCAGATTTCTATTGGTTTAGAGATGTGTTTTTCTATGTATCATATTGTATCATATTATTTAACTATATGTATATATGTATATATATATATATATATATATATATATATATATATATATATATATATATATATATATATATATATATATATATATATATATATCAATGGTTATATATATGTTATTCTCTTCTTTTTTTTTCTTTTTTTTTACATATATATATATATATTTTTTTCTATATATATAATATATATATATATATATATATATATATATATATATATATATATATATATATATATATATATATATATATATATATATAATATATATATATATATATATATATATATATATTTATATATATATATATATATATATATATTTTATATATATATATATATATAAAATATATATATATTTTATATATATATATATATATATATATATATATATATATATATATATATTTTATATATATATATATATATATATATATATATATATATATATATATATTTTATATATATATATATAAAATATATATAATATATATATATATATATATTTATATATATATATATATAATATATATATTTTATTTATATATATTTTATATATATATATATATATATAAAAAAAAATAAAAAAATATATATATATATATATATATTTGTGGCTTATATATATGTATATATATGTGATATTATGTGTGTTTACATTTGTGTTCATGTTAGGTGAGAGTTCGGCCAATGGGGTGGTGAATTAGAGTTGGAATTGGTTGATATTGTGAGTGTATGTGTATTTGTTAGAGAGGGAGGATTGAGAGTGTGGGGTTTTGGTTTTGTGTAGTGTGTGTATATATAGAGTTAGAGAGAGTGAGGGATTAGAGGGAGTGACTGATGGAGTGAAAAGGGGGACTTCACTGCTGTGAACAGCAGCATTGGAGTATATCAGTCCCCACCTAGGGGACTGATCTCTGGAGACTTAACAGTAAAGGGGACTATTATTTAGTAGCAGCTGTAGCAGTAACTTACTGCTATTTAATAGCAGTGAGAGGGGGCAGAAGATCAACCATATCAACCCATTTAACACCCCCATTCCAGTCCAAGGTTGATAGCCAACTAGTCCCTCATTTAGCAGCCTATAAGCACTCCAAAACTAGTCCATAATACATGTCCTTAGCTGCCCCATAGCAGTCCATATAACCCCCAAACCTGTCCTATATTCAGCCTTCATGACAGCCCATAGACTGTCCCATAACAGTCCTTAATAGGCCCCTTAAACCTGTCCCATTTCAGTCCCTATAACTCAGCTATTTGCTGTCATAAACCACCCCTTAGCACCCCTAAACCAGTCCCTAACTAGCCTATATTATATATGTTACAAAATAACATAACTGCTCAAAAAGAGTTAGCACATATATTATATATGTTCATGTCATATTCGTGTCTGTGTCGTGTCCATGTCAAATGGCTACTAGAGATATCGGGTTAGGGTTTACCTGAGCTTTGGGGCTGATAGAGGAAGGGGGTGGCCGAGAGGAGTGTTTGCAAAAACAAAAGTTCTTTTATTTCACAAACTTTGTAAGAAGATTACAATTGAATTCTGGAAAAGTACAACTATAGGAATCTTATCTGAAGACGATCGCTTTATCCCTTGGACGATGTGAACTGTGAAGACGATAGCCTCTGAAGAATGCAGCAGCACTTGGGCAAGAACTCCTGATTTCTCTGATGATCTTGAATGATCTGATCTTGATAATGAGGGACTTGAAACTCTATTTGTAGAGTTCTGGAAAATAACTGATTAGTAGTCATTTCTGGATTATGCAGACTGGATTACGCAGGCATTGGACTGCGCAAGCAGCGAACTGCGCTGGCAGTTACTCGATCGTGGCTCCACTGTATTAGATGCATGGCATTGTTTGATTGAAATACGCATGGTCGTGTACAGACGGTTGCCACGTGGTGAGCAATTGATGGCATGTAGGACACGTATAAAATGTCAGTTATCTTGATGGATTGTGCTGCATGAACTGCGCTAGCTTCAGACTGCGCTGGGATCGAACTGCGCTGAAGAGGATCTGACAGATTGCGCTTCGGTTGGGCTGGCAGACTGTGCTGGGAGTTGACAGCTGGACCGCGCTGACAGCTGTCCTAGGATACGGCGCGGCTCGAGAAACGAACAGACTTCTCACTTTTCGGGCTGTCAGTTGTCAGAAAATCTAATTTTGTGTCAGGTAATGATGACGTTGCCACGTCAGCATTGCGCGCTTGGATGATAGCGCGGTTCGGCCTCGCGCAGTTGATTTGTTGCGCAGTCTGTCTCCTGCGCAGTTCATTTGAAGGGTACTCTTATTGCTTTTTTTTATGGGTGCAACTTGATTTTTAGGACCTACAAGACCCCCTTCAAAGTTTTCGAAATTTAAAAATATTCAAAGTTTCGAAATACTTTGAATTTCGAATTTAAAATCAAGTTGCGCAAGTGGCGCTCTGACTGCGCGTTTGGAGGAATCAGCTCCGGCTTATGTGGCGCAATCTGAGGTAACTGTTGTACTTCTGAAAACTATAAATAGTTTCCATTCTCATTCTGTCAAGCTTTACTTGCTTTCGATTTTCTGAAGAGATAAAAGATTCCCTCCTACTCCGACTTCCTTCTTCTTCTTTCCGCCGTCGATTGCAATGGCACCCAAGCGAACTGTAACAGAGAAAGGCAAGGCTCCGGCTGAGTCTTCGACTCGGGTTGCGCCCCGAATCTCTCATCATGAAGTTGGCCACCCAGCACTGCAAGGTAGATGACAAACTCGATCGAAACCCTTTTTAGGGTTCTTGACATTTTCGAACCTTCATACCTCTATCTTTTTAGAGATTGATGGTATTGCGCCGCCCTGTTTAGGGTTTTGGTTGCACACACATAATAGTTTTTCATTTTTATGAAAACTATATTTTTGCACAATCGGTTGGAAAGCGCTGGCAGATGTTCAGCGCAATCCATCGATTTGCGCAAGTCAGTTGAGCCAGCGCAAACTGATACCTTGCGCACGCGGTTAGTGCAACCTATGCCTTGCGTAAGTGGGTTAGCGTAACCTGATATCTTGTGCAAGTGGATGTGTTGGCGCAATTGGATACTTTGCGCATGTGGGTTGCATTGGCGCAATATGATGCTTTGCATATAGCACAATTTGATGAACTCTTTTCAAAGAGACTTTGTGATTTTGTATGTACTGATCTTTATCTCTTTATTTGATGCAGTTAACCTGAGAGAAGACCCAGAATATGAGGTCTTTGCAGGATCTTTGGTGGAACCTGAGTTCAAGGAGGATCTTTCCCATGTGACATATCCTTAATATGCCTTGCCGTCATCTCGGCAAGCCATCTTGATGGCACAAGATAACGAAACTCTGCTGTGTTTAATGAACGGGCAGCCACTCCAAACTGCAGATACGATTACTCATAAGAAGCCGTTGTTTCTGTTCGGTGAGGCTTTCGACAAGAACTCCCAACCTAGACCTCGCATGGAGCAGAGGCTTTTTCAAAGAGGCGAGAAGATGATACTTCTACCGGAGATTTCCAGATGCCTTCCCCTGTCTCGCTATACTTTTGCGAGTTATCCCAGAAGGATGGAATGGGATATAACTCCACTTCAGCAAGCTCGAACGGGGAACATTTGTGTGAAGAAGGGGCCGAACAGCAAAGACATGTTCTACAGTTCCTCGGAGCGTCACAGCTCCCTACTCAGAGGACTGAAACCTGGGTGCATTCCACCAGAAAACTCTTCCCTGCTGCTACCAGACCGAACACCGATATTCGCAAATGAGTTTGCGAAGGTTGAGGGAAGATATCCAGACCAAGATATTCGATTAACAGGTCTTGTGAATACCGATAACAAGAGGTGGAGCTGCATAGCCAATTGGATATTGGCTCAATTTGAAGACCGGCTCAAGGAGATTGAGTTGTACCAAGCGGTGCACGCCACCGTTTATGGTTTCCCGCCTAATCCGCATCTCTTTCTTGCATTGGCAGAGAGATACAATTACAGAACAGGGACTTTTATGACACCATACGGAGAGATCGGATTAGCTTTATACGAGATAAAGTACATCTCCAGCTTGCCAATGGGGGATATCCCCTACGAAGAATTTGTGTCAACCAATAATGAGTTGGACAAATTATGTCAAGAGAATACCGACATGGTGGCCGTCTTCGAAGAGCTGCTATGCCACTATAAGATCTGTTCCTTGTACTACAAGAGTGGTACATCCGGCACCTGCTACTCAACAAAATGGTTGTCGTATCTCTTTCTCAACCATATCATTGAGAAAAAGACAAAGGAGCACGATAACTGCAAACCCACCTTCTTCAAGCCACTTAGCAACAGCGAAGTGATAGGGTTGATGGAGGAGAACAAGGATCTGGATATCAAGATCGAGGATGATCTTCAATATCCCCCTCTCAAGAAAGATGACATTATTGAGAGTTATATGAGGATGGGCTATAGGCCCATGTCGAAGGAGGCCCAATTGGCGGGTTTTTTCACTTATTGGCTTAGACGATACGTCGTTCCTGGAGCCAGCGCCGTCGATCGCTTTCATCGAGGCATACTATTTGCTGTCGTCCGCTTAGTCTTCGGCTACCGGATGGATCTATTATCGGCGATGACTTGTAGAGTAAATGCAGGCCTCCGCCTTTTTGTTGATCAAATGCTTCGAGAAAAGGGTGAGAAAGGAAGCTTTTCCCGGCTGGAGCTACCATACACTTATCTGTTCGGATGGCTGCTTCTGCACTATCCTTCACTGATGAACCCTGATATGGAGCCGATGAGCGGCAGCTTCTTGAGGAGATTCTCCAAAAGCAAGTGGATATACACCACTTTAAGAGATTGCAGACGCGCTATGAATCTCGGAAAGGGATAGAACTTCTATTGTGTTTCCCCTCCGGCTGGCTACGAGCATATGTCCACCAACCTTGTCGATTCTGGGAGGGCACAGTCTCTGGGCCACACAATTTTCAACTGGTTGAAGACAATCCGGCCATCTCACTTAGTGTACCGATTTGAAGATGAGTGCTATCTGGAGCCTTATCTCCCGAGCCGATTTGCACGCCAATTCGGCTATGACCAATTCCACGTAGGCAACGCCATAACGTGCCTACAAGGAAAAGGTTATCTGATCGATGGAGCCCGGGCTTGGGCTTACTATAATGCTCGGGACACGAGGACGATGTTCTCGATGCCGCTAAAGAGCGATCACGGTCCTCGTATGCTATATACATATTCGCTCTTCTACACATCGGCGAACACTTTTGCGGAGAACTTTAGTCTGGTAGACAGTTTTGCGACTGCGGCCCGATTATAGAAGGGAGCATCTGTTGTGGTGGCTCCTGGAAATGATGAAGAAGATGAGCCAGTTGATGCACCGTTGGAAGCTTCAAGGGAAGCCAACTTTCCTGAAGAAGTCAACGAGCCGCTGCGCGTCTCTTTGAAGGTCGTCAGATCTCCAATCAAGGAAAGGAAGAAAAGGAAGGCGGAAGAACCTTCTTCTCCAGTTGCTAAGAGGAAGATTATCTTAGAATCTTCAGAAAGAGTTACCACCCGGCCGTAATCTCGGCAGCATGCTGAGTCGACTCAGAGAGAAGAGGCGACGACTCCGACCTCTATCCAAAGGCAAGTAGATGTTGTAGATGTAGAGAGTCCAAAGAGACCTTTACGGAGAAAGAAGATAGTTTTCAGGAGGAAAGTGGCCACTCCTCCAAGACCTATTCTGTCATCGGTCGTGACCAGTGCTGTTGCCAGAGTCATGATGTCGTCCCCTACACCTGCCCTTGAACCCAGGCAGGAAGCCTTCAGTCCAGAGAGAAGGGACGAGGTTGTAGAGACCAGAAAAGATATAGCGGAGACAGCAGATGAAGCTGCAAAGCCAAATGAGCCAGAAACAGAAACCGCCCACCTTCCGGCTTCTCCTCGATCACTACGTGCCGAAGAAGATAAGTTAATGATTGAGGCACTGGACGATTGTGACTTTGGCTTCCACGATGATGCAGATCCAGTTGTCGCAACTGATAGTGAAGGAGCACGTGAAGAGAGTACAAGTAATAAAGATACATCAGCAGAGGCTGTTGATGACACTCTGAATCCAGAAGAGGATGCTGATGTACATGCATCCCCAGAGAAGAATGCGGTTAAAGAAGTAGCACCGGAGGAAGCTACTATTAGCCATCAAGGAGGTATTGGTATTGACTGATATTAATACCCTTCTTTTATGGATTTTAAATGGCTGACATCTTAATTTTTATCCACGCAGAAATTCAAATTTCTCCGATTCCTCCAACATACACTGATATAGTATCAATAAAGAAGATAGCCAGCAGTAGCCGTCACTTGTCAGGCGGCTCTGAAGCGGGTAGTAGCCAGGCAGTAATGTCTGAAGCTACTTCTGCGAGGCTATAACCCATATCAGCAGATGACAAACTTGTCACTGGTCCCAGCAATAGTAAGATTATCCTTACTTTTGATCCTTTTCGATAGTTGCTAATGACAGATTCATTATCGGCTCCTTCACCAACCTTTTCTTCAATTTACTAGGACCCTTAATAGAAAGGGTAATGGAGAAGGAAGATGTTGGGTTCATCACTCTTAGAGGTCCAACCTCTTATCTGATTGCTGCCATACGAAGTTAAGGTGATGAAGCGCAGGTTGCTTACCTTGAACACATACTAGATGAGTTGGAAGAATCAGTTAAGATCTACAAAGATCTCAATCGGGGAGAGGTAGAGTCCTTGGTACATGCTGAGTTTGAGAGGATGGCTCGAGAGGCTGCAGCTACAAAAGCTAATTTCCAGGTTTTCTTGGATACTTTTGCTGCCCAGTCTTCAGAGTATAACTCTCAGATGGAAATAATAGCATCTGCTGCTGGAGAGAAGGAAAAGAAAGTTGCTGAGCTGAAAGCAGAGTTCGATTGACTTCAAGAAGAGTTGAGAATTGTTCAACTTGCTCTGGAAGAAGAGACTACTCAACATCAAGCTGCAGTCCAGCAACTGGACATTCTGACCCACGAAAGAGATGAGTATGTCAGGACTCATCAAGCTAAAATCTCCCGCCGACTAGTAACCTTACCGACTTTTGATAAAAATTCTGGTATGGAGGAAGCTAGAAGGCGGGTGATAGATTCTCGGGATGAGCGACTTCAAACTTTAAAGCAACAGATGGCTAATTTGATGACTCCACCAGCTGAATAGGAAGACTTTTTGTATCTTCTATTTTGTGACATGTAATTTTGTAATGCCTTTTAATTTTGATCAATAAAAAGACATTTTCTTTGTGGCTCTATTATTTATTATATATCTCATTCGGATATAAATAATAGCGATAGAAAATATATTCAGAGGTCCGAGACGTGATATATTTCTTGATTTAGAAAATAATTATATTCATTATATCTGCTCAGAGGTAATGTGGACATGACAGAATATAATTTGTTGAATATCATTATTTCAGTAGACAACTTAATCAAAGATGACAAGTTGCTGATATGAATGAACGGATAAATCGTCAAAATGCATGAAGGAAATGAATCGTTGGAATGAACGGATGAACCGTCAAGATGCATGAACGAAATGAATCATTGGAATGAACGGATGAACCGTCAGAGGAATTGAATGAACGGGTGATCCGTCGGATGAATGTAGTGAACGGATGAACCGTCGGATGAATGTAGTGAACGGGTGAACCGTCAGATGAATGTAGTGAACGGATGAACGGTCAGATGAATGTAGTAAACGGGCGAACCGTCGGATGAATAGGATGAACGGATAAACCGTCGGATGAATGTAGTGAACGGGCGAACCGTCAGATGAATGTAATGAACGGATGAACCGTTGGATGAAAGTGTCGCTTCATTCTTTCACGAATCTTTGTCTATAAATAGAACAGAAAATTAGATGGAATGATCACTTTCACTTTTTAACATAAATATGTCATCTGGAGATGCATCCAAGAAGACTGAGATAACCCCGAAGGTTGAAGCGGGCACTGAAAAACATCCTGCCGAACCGACTCAGCCAAAGTAGACGGAGGCAGGTAAAAGTTCGTCTGCATCCCAGCCACCGCGGGATATTCTGGATTTCCTACTTGAACCAGAGAAGACTGAAGAAGAAGAGGCCATGAGGATGGCTGCTTGCAAGTTCCTGGTGGGTTCGAGCAAGGATGTTTTCGGTTCTTTTGCTGATTTTATTTTTGAGAAGGACGGCAGTGGTCCTCGTCCTGTCTTCAAGAAGGACGATAGTGATTCTCGTCCATGATATCTTGTAACACCATTTATGATGAAACAAAATCAAACTTTATTTATGCACTGTCTTGTTGTATTTACATGAAATCCTTGTTACATTCATACATAGTATTTCTTAAGGAATTTGCCATTGATAGGCATCATAGCAACTCGACCGTCCAGCTCTGAGAGTTGATAGGCTCCATTTGAAAAGACTTTGCTCACAATGTAAGGCCCTTCCCACTTCGCATCGAACTTGCCTTTGCTCATATAAGTCATAGTCATGGGATGTCTGACTGTTAGAACGAGCTCTCCTTTCTGAAAGGCTCTGACTTTAACTTTGCGGTTGAAAGTCTTTGAGATGCGGGCTTGGTATAACTCAATATGCTGTTGAGCCAATAGCCGCTTCTCGTCAAGTGCCTCCAATTCCTGAAGTCGAAGAATATCGTTGTTCTCCGTTGTCAGCTCATTAGCGATGGCAATCCTTAAGGACGAAATTTGAAGTTCCAGGGGTAGAACTGCTTCGCAGCCATACACTAAAAAGAAAGGTGTACAGCCTGTGGGGTTGCGGACCGTAGTACGATAGGCCCAAAGACATTCTCCAAGCTTTTTTACTCCAATTTCGTCTGTTAGTAGATACAAACTTCTTAAGAAGCTTGATGATAGTTTTGTTGAAGGCTTCAGCCAAGCCATTAGCAGCAGGATTGTAGGCTGTCGAAGCGACATTGTCAATCCGGTGATCATCGTAGAATCTTGTAAACTTTTGCCTGATAAATTGAGGTCCGTTGTCGTGAATGATCCTTCGAGGTACCCCAAATCTATAGATGACATGATGTTTGACAAAGTTGATGACGCTGCTAGTTTTAACTTCAGCCAGAGGTATAGCTACGGCCCACTTGGAGGAGTAATCGGTTATAGCTAGTATGAACCGATGTCCCTTAGAAGAAGGAGGATTGATGGGACCTATAATATCCATGCCCCAAGCTTCAAAAGGCCATGAAGCAGCAGTCGGATGAAGGAATTCCGATGGTTGATAGATAAAATCTGCATGGATTTGACAAGCTCGATACTTCCTTGCATATTCGATGGCATCAGATACCATAGAGGGCTAGTAGTAGCCCATGCATCGGATACGGTCTTGTAGCTTAGGGCCGGGTTGATGTGCTCCGCAAACACCATCGTGAGCTTCACGCAATACTTGTTTCGCTTCATCACCAGCAAGATAACGTAAAAGAAGACCGTCATAAGTCCGTCGATAGAGAGTCTTGGTGGTCTGATTATAGTAGAATCGCAGAGATCGTCGACGAATACTCGTAGCCTCCTTGGGATCTTCAGGGAGTATATCATGGACTACGAAATCGATGAAGGGAGCTCTCCAATCTTCACTGATAACATTGGCCTCAGTAAGATTACTGAACTCAATATTACGATTGTTTTCGATGCAGAACAATTCCCGATTAGAGACAACCACCACTTGCTGTCTTTTAACAGGGATGGCTAAGACTGCTGCAAGATTGGCCAAAGCATATGCTTCAGTATTACAAGCCCGACGGATATATTCAATGAAGAAGGCTTTGAATGATGTAGCCATGCTGATTGCCGCTTCATGATAAGGCACTAGATCTTGATGACGAACTTCATAGGTTCCTCTAACCTGGTTAACAACCAGCTTGGAGTCGCCATAGACTTCAAGATATTCGACATCTAGTTGTTTAGCTAATTGAAGGCCAATGAAAAGAGCATTGTATTCTGCCACATTGTTGGAGCAAGGTTCATCTAGGGAATAGGCTCTTTAGATAGTTGACCCGTCTGGAGAAACGAGAACAACCCCAACTCCTGCGATAATGGCACCATTTGATCTAATCATGGATGCACCGTCAAAGAATAGACGCCAAGTAGGAGATTCTTCGGAGATCATATTTGATTCCAATGTCTCGTCTGGAATTTCATCGTAAAGTTTAGATGTCTCTGGAATAGGATGAGCTGCTAAAAAGTCCGCCATTGCTTGACCTTTAACAGACTTTTGTGGAACTTATACCATGTCATATTGGGCTAGCAGAATGGCCCATGTAGCCAATCGAGAGTTGAGTGTACTTGGCTTCTTTATCAGTACCCGAAGAGGATTAACTCGGGATATGACATGAATAGTTTGGCCAATGATGTAATATCGAGTCTTTTGAACAATGAACATAAGAGCTAAGCATTCTTTTTCGACCGGACTATAACGGTGTTCGGCACCAATCATAGTACGACTGAGATAGTAGATGGTTTGTTCATGGCCCTCTTTGTTCTTTTGGACAAGTAAAGCACCCAACGAATGATCCATAGCGCGGACATACATTAAGAATGGTATACCCGAGATTGGTGGCACCAAGACTGGTGGGTTCATGAGATATTGTTTTATGTCGTCAAATGCTCGTTGACATTCTTCAGTCCAAATGAAAGAGACACCTTTCTTCATTAACTGGATAAATGGTCTGCAGCGTCCAGACAGATTTGAAATGAATCTCCTGATGTACGCAAGTCGACCTTGGAATCCTCGTAGCTCTTTTAGGTTGCGTGGAGGACGCATCTCTTGAATAGCTTTGAACTTCTCGAGATCCACGTGTATACCTTTAGAGGTAATGACGAAGCCGAGAAATTTACCACTAGAGATACCCAAGAATGACTTGGTGGGATTCATTTTCAGCTGATGTTGGCGCATTAGATTGAAGATAGTTCCCAAATCTTGGATGTGATCTTCCTTTAGACGACTCTTGACAGCAATATCGTCCACATAGCATTCAACAGTCTTGCGTAGATGATCTTGAAAGATGGTACTCATAGCTCGTTGGTAAGTTGTACCAGCATTCTTGAGACCAAATGGCATCACGGTGTAGCAGTAGACTCCGCGAGGAGTGCGGAAAGAAGTATGTTTTTTATCTTCAGGATTCATCCGAATCTGATTGTATCCGGAGAATCCATCCATGAAGGATATTCGCTCGAACCCACAAGTATTGTCGATCATGACATCTGTGATAGGGAGAGGAAACTCATCTTTTGGACAGGCTTCACTAAGATCCCGGAAGTCGATGCAAACTCAAACTTTACCAGTTTTCTTCAAGACTGGGACAACATTGGCTACCCAATCTGGATGTTGTTCTTCTCGAATAAAGCCACAAGCTATAAGCTTTTTGACTTCATCATCAATAGCGTCCATCATTTCTGGCTTGAATCGCCTTTGATGTTGTTTGACTGGCTTTGCATTAGGCAAGATATTCAATTTATGAGTAGCAACTTTGAAATCTAAACCTGGCATGTCTTCATAACTCCAGGCGAAGACATCAATGTATTCTCGAATAAGAAGAATTAATTCTTGCTTATCCGCCTCTGGAAGGTTCTTGCTGATGAATATTGGACGAGGTGACCCGCTTTCTCCTACGTCAATTTGGACCAATTGATCTTCGGTAGGAGGTTCTCGTTGTTCGAATCGGAGTTCCCATTGGGTATCCATTCGTTGAGCCCAAGGATCTGTTTCAGGACTTTCTTCGATATCTTCGTCATAACCTTCTGGAAGTTCGGCGGAGACCATGTTAGAAGATACGATCAGCCGATGAACCTGACCAATGCTAGTGTCAGAGTCCTATGATCTGGAATCAGAAGAGTTAGAGCGCTCTTCACTATCAGACTCGGAGACTGTTGGAGATAAGATCAGAGGTGAAGCATATCCGAGACCTCTTTTTGTCCTGCTGTAGTACATCTCTGTTTTTCCTTCCGGAACAACCGTACGGATAGGAGTTCTTCTACCCTTACCGTAGTTGAGGCCATTCTTGAAGTCATAACCCATCTTTCGGATGATGTCTTTTGATTGTTGACTATAACGACAGAGTTGGAGACGTCCCATATCATTATTTTTGCTATCATCCGTATAGCTGAATTTTTGTTCTGGCCCTTTACTAAAAAGTATTGGACTCTCACCTCTCTTTCGAGAAGGGACAACAAAATATGAATCATCTAGGTGTTCGAGTAAGACCTCTGTTTGAAGAGACTGTACAACTCCCATTGTAAATGACTGAAAGCTATCTAACATATCCAAATAGCACTTAGCATGATAAATGACATCAGTATACTAGAAAGGAGATGCTTTTTCATTGATTTGTACATCCGTATTTATAACAGGACCTTTAGTCTTAGCAGACTTGGTCAGATTGATTACAAGAGGGGGAGAAGAAGAACGTGGAGGAGGATTGGACTTGTTACGACGGAGGTCAATAACAAGCGGCTCAGAGGAGGTGAGCTCCCCTTTATCCTTGTTATGAGATAAATCAATAACAAGTGGCTCAGAAAAGGTGAGCTGTCTTTTATCCTTGTTATGAGATAAATCAATAACAAGTGGCTCAGAGGAGGTGAGCTGCCTTTTATCCTTGTTACGACGTAGGTCGATAACAAGTGGCTCAGAAGAGGTGAGCTCCCTTTGATCTTGACCGCCATCAGTTGGTTGCTTCTGGACTGGCAAGTGAATAGCCAATGATTTGAAGGATTGAGGACGAGAAATACGCCCTTTGACAGGTATGATGAGAGTGTCATTAGGCACTGCTTCTTGTTCTTCTTCAGTGTCCATAGCCAGTACTACCTTCATGAACTCATCCTTAAACATACGAGCATCGTTACAATATGCTTCGATACCTTTGAAAGGATAGAGATCCGCAACCTCTTTTTGAACCTCTCCATTGTCATCAACATATTTGAAACATTGATGGAGAGTCGAAGGAACAATATTGTGTTCGTGAAGAAATGGTCTCCCCAAAAGAGCATTGTAAGAGCAACCATGGTTGTCTATAATGTAGAAGGTCACCTTTGTGCGAAGATTGCCAATTTGGAGTTTTAGGCGGATCTTGCCCAAAGGCTCACTTCTTCCTTGGTTGAACCCCAGGATGGTGGTGATTGTACTGGAAAGACTATGTACTGGGATCTTCAGTGCATCTAACATTGTCTTCGGCATGATGCTGAGTGCTGACCCTGGATCTATCAGAATACGATCGACTTTCAATGAGTCGACATATCCTGTATAGTATAGAGGACGGTCATGCCTATTATCTTCCATCAGCATATCATCCTGTGTGAAGGTAATATTTGGAATTAACTCCAACACACTGTGATAATGGAGACAAGAGACAGGCTCTGCTTTCGGCTTCTTTAGGAGGGTTAGACAGGTTTTCGCCTGTATGAGAGCTTCACTCAGAGTTTCTCAAGTCTCTTTGGAGAGGCGCAAGAGCTCGAAGATTGACAGCCTGGCCGGTGTATTAGCTAGTTGGGCTAAAATATCAAAGTTGTATTGCTTATCAAGTCCAGAAGGAGATGACTTCTTCAAAGGTTTGTCGAAACGGACTTGTTGTTTGCCTTTGTCGGCTGCTGTCGGCTTAGGGGGAACGGGTTCTACAACCGGTGAAGACACAGTAGGGATGCCCTCAACAGAGACAGGTTGTGTCATGCCCTGATTCCGTCGAATCGATAGTCGTCCCCCGGGCGTGATGTCGTACGAACCTAATTTGCGATCGCACAAGGCCGAGTCATAAGGTAATCCGAGACACGATATCTAAGAGAGTACGCAGACAAATTGATTCACATAATAAGTAAAGGAAACTTGATCTTTATTGATAATGAACATCTTTTACAGACTCCGATACAAGACTCATTGCCGCACGGGCTACAACATGACTCGATTACAAAAGAGTGCCGATGAGATAGCCGTTCCATACATTGCACGCATCCCTCAATATACACAAAGTACTCCAGTGACCTGGATGGGAGGGACGCTGAGTCATCTTCCTTGGACTGTCGAGAGCCTTCAAAATGGAGTCGCAGAGAAAGTCTTCGACGCACGAACGAAGCTTCAAAATCACGAACGCCGCCAAGCAAGTTGGCGCATCCTTCCTCGTTCGCGGGACCTGCAAAGAGCGAGGATCAGCACGAAACACATTTACTGGAGAATGGCTAATTAAATCCAAGCTCTGTATTTGATTCAAGAAGTTTCGTAAACATGTTAGCTAGCTATTTCAATGATCTTTCTAACCATTCTGTCAATTTGTATGTTATATATTTTGAGGCAAGCATATGAAACTGGATATCATTAAGCAACTATCATATTCATCCCGTGTCCCGTGCACCTGTTAAGCAGCGAAGGGGTATGAAGGCCACTGGCAATGTCAAGCCATTTAGGACTATAGCATTGGTTAGACGACGCCCCTTTCGCGTCGGGTAGCGAGCCCTGTGCGAAACTGCCTACATAACTCGTGCCGATGAAGGGTTGGCGCTGCTACACTCGTTCCTCCCGGGCCGAATCGGTCCCTTGGCCTAGGCAACCATTCGAGAAAACTTTACCTTGTCGACAAGTTGTCCAATGACCGTTTTCCTTTGAACTTAGTTGATTTGCTTACTTGACCGTATCGTTGCGATAAACGTTAATCGATTCATTCATGGTTTTGCATAGGCTAAGTGGATTTGCGTAAGAAACACGTTTTTCCATTTTCAAAACCGGCAGTTTGATAGCAGGTGTTTCGTGAAGAATCGTGCCACGATTTCTTTGATTCTATACTATTATGACAAGCATTCATTTACTTCACATATTGAGTTTTGAAGTAGAGGGACGAGACGAAGGAGGTCAGCCACTCGCCTTAGGCTTGCTTCAAGCGAGCGACCGGTTGGCTGCGTTGACGTCGCCTACGCGATCACCTGCAATCGCATAAGCAACTGATTAGAACACTGTATAATTCAAGGATATTCGATATGAATGTGAAGCTCGAAAACGTGTCATGAAAACCTATCGAAAACATTTACGAAAAACGCATTCACGAAAACCAAAGCCAAAGCCAAATCAAAGTGCGGCATGAAAACCAGAGCAACGGAAGGTCTCTTCCGACTCAGCCGCAGAGCCAATCCTCGAGGCGCAACCCGCTGAATATGGGACTTGGTTCCGAAGAAGCCATTCCATAACGTGGAATGGATCTTAATTCAACAGTTCCCGTTCGATCGACTCGGCCGATTCCGACCTATCGGTCCCGACCGAATCGATAGCGACAGTGTTCCTTTCTCGCGCACCCCGTGGACGGAGACGGGGTACGATGTAGGGACGGGGCACTACACCATAACCAACTAATAAAAAGTTTCGTCCTCGAAACTTAAAGATGGAAGCTACCTCTACGATAATAATGAAGGAAATTTCTCCTTCATCTCCGATTCAAGCTCCCACGTCGACTCTTCGACCGAGTGGTTCTTCCAGAGGTCGCGGACGAGAGGGATCGCTCGATTTTGTAGCAACTTATCCTTGCGTTCTAAGATTTGAACTGGCTCTTCAACGTAGGATAAGTCTGACTTTAGCTCCAGCTGGCCAAAATCTACCACGTGGCTAGGGTCGTGTACGTACTTTCGCAGCTGAGAGATATGGAAGATGTTGTGTACACCTTCAAGCGCCGACGGTAGGGCAATTTTATAGGCCACTGGGGCGACCCGCTCGAGTATTTCGAACGGCCCAACAAATCTCGGACTCAATTTTCCCTTCGTACCGAACCGAGTAACTCCCCGCATGGGCGACACTTTGAGAAATACGTGATCGCCTACTTGAAACTCGAGGGGCAACGATGAACATCCGCATAGCTTTTCTGGCGACTCTGCACGGTCTTTAATCTTTTCCGAATGAGCCGAATTTTCTGCACGGACTGTTCTACCAGTTCCGGACCAAGAATCTGTCGCTCTTCGACTTCGTCCCAGCAAATGGGTGATCGGCACTTGCGCCCGTACAAGGCTTCATACGGCGCCATTTGAATGCTGGATTGATAGCTATTGTTGCATACAAATTCGGCCAGAGGTAGATGATTGTCCCAGCTTGATTTGAAGTCAATTGTGCAGAGTCGTAGCATGTCTTCGAGAATCTGATTGACGCGCTCCGTTTGGCCGTCGGTCTGAGGATGGTAAGCTGAGCTGAACTGCAACTTGGTACCCAGCGCCGACTGAAGGCTACTCCAAAATTGCGACATGAACCGTAAATTCCGATCGGAGATGATGGATACTGGAACTCCGTGCAGCCGTACTATCTCATCAAGATATATCTGCGCCAGGCGATCAACGCTCCAAGTAACTTTTATGGCAATAAAATGCGCTGACTTGGTTAATCGATCGACGATAACCCAGACGGCATCATTTCCCCGTGGCGTCTTTGGCAGACCAACAATAAAATCCATGCACACGTGCTGCCACTTCCATTCTGGAATTGCCAGATTCTGCATCTCCTCGTCCGGTCTCTGGTGCTCAGCTTTCACCTGCTGACAGGCCATGCATTGCGACACGAAGAGTGCCATATATCTTCTCATCCCATGCTACCAGAAGTTTGTGCGGAGGTCCTTGTACATCTTCGTGCTACCGGAATGCAAAGTATATTTCGCATAGTGCGCCTCCGACAGTATCTCCTTTCTGAGTTCTGAATCGTCCGGAACACATAGCCTACCCTTCAATCGAAGCACGCCGGTCTCGTCTTCTGCAAAGTCGGTCGTCCTGCCCGTCGAGATTAGATCTCACATTTTCTTCAGGTACGGATCGTCCTTCTGAGCGGTCTTGATCTTATCAAGCAAGCTCGGCTCTAACTGCAACTTTGCCAACTGCACATTCTGGAATCTGACTCGGAGCTCGATGCCCATCTCTTCTAGGTCACGTAGCAGTCTGGGGTCAATGAATAGCGAGGCTATGTACTTCCGACTCAGAGCGTCTGCCACAACATTTCCCTTTTTCGGCGTATAGTCGATAGTCAAGTCGTAATCTTTGATTAGTTCCAGCCAACACCTTTGCCGTAAGTTCAGCTCCTTCTGCGTGAATAGATACTTGAGGCTCTTGTGATCGGTATAGATCGTGAACGCCACGCCATAGAGATAGTGGCGCCACAATTTCAACGCGAACATAATCGCCGCTAACTCCAGGTCATGCGTGGGATAGTTCTTCTCGTGCGGCTTTAGTTGTCGGGAAGCAAAAGATATCACCTTATTCCGTTGCATCAGCACACACCCCAAGCCCTGACCGGACACGTCGCTGAATATCTGGAAACCCTCAGTCCCTTCTGGAAGTGCGAGTATCGGGGCCGAGACGAGCCTCTGCTTCAACTCTTGGAATGCAGCTTCGCAGTCGTCTGACCATTCAAATGCGACTACTTTCTGGTGAGGCGAGTCAGAGGCGATGCGATCTTCATGAAGTCTTTCACGAAGCGTCGGTAGTATCCCGCTAAGCCAAGGAAACTTCAAATCTTGCCGACGGACGCTGGCCGTTTCCAATCGACAACGGCTTCAACTTTCTTTGGGTCGACCGCAATACCTTCAGCAGAAATGATGTGTCCGAGGAATGCGACTCTGCTAAGCCAAAATTCACATTTGCTTCGCTTCACGTATAGTTGATTTTCTCGAAGGGTCTGAAGCACGGTCCGCAGATGCTCAGTGTGTTGCTGCCTATTCTTCGAGTAGACGAGTATATCGTCGATAAAGACTAATACGAACTTGTCGAAGAATGGTCGGAACACCCGATTCATTAAATCCATGAAAGCAGCAGGGGCATTCGTTAGGCCGAACGGCATTACCAGGAACTCGTAATGGCCGCATCGAGTGTGGAAGGCAGACTTCGGCACATCGTCCGGCTTGATCTTGAGTTGATGGTAACCCGAACGCAGATCAATTTTAGAGAACACCGTGGCTCCTTGAAGCTGATCAAACAGATCGTCTATGCGGGGCAGGGGTACTTGTTCCAGACGGTGGCTTTATTCAGCTCGCGGTAGTCGATACAAAGACGCATAGAGCCATCCTTCTTCTTGACAAACAGCACGGGCGCTCCCTAGGACGAGACGCTGGGTCGGATGAATCCTTTGTCGAGCAATTCTTGTAACTGCACCTTGAGTTCTTTAAGCTCTGCAGGGGCCATTCTGTACGGGGCTTTCGAGATCGGTCGAGTGTCGGAGAAGGTATCGATAGTGAACTTAATCTTTCGATCGGGCGACATACCGGGCAGCTCGTCCGGAAACACATCGGGGAATTCTGCCACAACGTCGGTTTGACCCGCATTTGCACCATCATGTCGCATGTCTCGAACGGAAGCTAGATAGCCTTCGCATCTGGAATGCAGCATCCGTCGAGCAGATATTGCGGAGATCACCATGCAGGTCAGCGACGCCTCACCACACGAGTAGCAGAATTCAGGCACTCCAGGTATACGGAATGTGACCTTCTTTTCAGCGCAGTCTATGGTTACGTTGTACGGACCGAGCTAATCCATCCCCAGAATGATATCGTAGTCCTTAATGTTTAGAACTATCGCATCGAGACTGACCTTTTGACCACCTATACAGATGATTCCGTCTCCGCGGACTAAATTTGCAAGTAGTAGCATGCCCGACGGTATGTTAACAGTGAGGTCGATGCCCAGTAGTGTCAAGGTAAATTTGTGCTCGGCGGCAAAGTCCGTCGATATAAAACTATGCGTGGCATCTGAATCAAACAATACACGAGCAGGTTTATTATTGAATTGCAGTATACCTGTCACGACTGTATCAGATGCAAACGCTTCGTCCCGAGTCATGGCGTAGACGCGGCCCTGAGCATTGGGGCGACGGTCTTGGCCATTCTGTTGTGCGATCGGTGGAGCCCGAGGTGCTTGGCCTCAGTTTTGTTGATGTTGCGGGGGGCGCTGGTTCGACGTAGCTTCCGGGCAGTCCCTTACGAGGTGATCTCTTTTGCCGTACACGAAACATACTCTGTGCTTAAGTTGGCACTCAGTATCCAGGTGCCCGTCCTTGTGGCAGAAATTGCAGACCATTCGTTCCTTCGTCTGGTTGTCGCGATATTGACACTTATGTGCGTTGTTGCCTCCCGTATTACTATGACGTTTGTTATTAAGGTGAACAGCGCCGGTAGTAGTAGGAGGATACTCGGACTCCAGGCGGATGGCGTGGTTGAGTGCCTCGTCCACAGTTTTGTATTTCGGTACCGAGACATGAGCACGGATAGTGGAACGCAGGCCCACTACAAATCGTTTTGCTCGACTTGCAGTGGTAGGTAGATAGTCCGCAGCAAACTTGGCCATTTTGTTAAATTTGGTCGTATATTGTCGTACAGTCATATTCCCTTGCGTCAGCTGCATAAACTCATTTTCTTTTTCCTGTCGCACGGCTGCAGAAAGATATTTGTTCTCGAACGCATCTCTGAATGTCGCCCATGAGATCACCGCCGTCTCGTCTTCACGTCGAATAGCTCACTTCTGCACAGCCCACCAATCGTACGCGTTCATTCGAAGTAGAAGTTGAGCACACGCGACTTTCTTCGAGTCCTCGACACCCAGAAGCTCGAACTTGTCTTCCAGCTCCTCCAACCAGTCGATCGCTATCGAGGGATCTTCTGTGCCGTTGAAGGAAGTGCGGCAGCTTTTAGTAAATTTTGACACGTCGAAGTTAGAACTTTTCGGTGCCGCAGATGAGAGCACGGGCGCCTCTAGTTCGGCTTCATTGGATCGAACCGCAGGATGGGTCACGGCAGGCGTCATCGTTGAATTATTGTTGTTGCCCACGATCGACTATACGATCTGCTGGAGGGTATTCAGCTGCTGCTGCTGCAGCTTGAATTGAGCCTCGAACCGATTCTCAAATTGAGTCTGACGAGCCTCCGCTTGCTGACGATGGAGCTCGTTTTGACGTTGCTGTATTTCAAGTATCTGTAGCATACGTTGCATCGGGTCGTCGGAAGGTCCGGCTACGGTAGGCGTCATTCTCGTTGGGTTGACGGAATGCCCGGGTCTAGAAGCACTCGAGCCGCTAGAAGCGCTCATCTCGTCTTCCGCCTGAGCTCCCGTAACTGCAGGGAAAAGAAAGCAACTCCCGTGCTCTAATACCATTCTGTCACGCCCCGATTCCGTCGAATCGATAGTCGTCCCCCGGGCGTAATGCCGTGCGAACCTAATTTGCGATCGCACAAGGCCGAGTCGTAAGGTAATCCGAGACACGAGATCTAAGAGAGTACGTAGACAAATTGATTCACACAATAAGTAAAGGAAACTTGATCTTTATTGATAATGAACATCTTTTACAGACTCCGATACAAGACTCACTGCCGCACGGGCTACAACATGACTCGATTATAAAAGAGTGCCGATGAGATAGCCGTTCCATACATTGCACGTATCCCTCAATATACACAAAGTACTCCAGTGACCTGGATAGGAGGGACGCTGAGTCATCTTCCTTGGACTGTCGAGAGCCTTCAAAATGGAGTTGCAGAGAAAGTCTTCGACGCACGACCGAAGCTTCAAAATCACGAACGCCGCCGAGCTAGTTGGCGCATCCTTCCTAGTTCGCGGGACCTGCAAAGAGCGAGGATCAGCACGAAACACATGTACTGGCGAATGGCTAATTAAATCCAAGCTCTGCATTTGATTCAAGAAGTTTCGTAAACATGTTAGCTAGTTATTTCAATTATCTTTCTAACCATCATGTTCAATTTGCATGTTACATGTTTTGAGGCAAGCATATGAAACTGGATATCATTAAGCAACTATCATATTCATTCCGTGTCCCGTGCACCTGTTAAGCAGTGAAGGGGTATGAAGGCCACTGGCAATATCAAGCCATTTCGGACTATAGCATTGGTTAGACGACGCCCCTTTCGCTCGGGTAGTGAGCCCTGTGCGAAAGTGCCCGTATAACTCGTGCCGATGAAGGGTTGGCGCTGCTACACTCGTTCCTCCCGGGCCGAATTGGTCCCTTGGCCTAGGCAACCGTTCGAGGAAACTTTACCTTGTCGACAAGTTGTCCAATGACCGTTTTCCTTTGAACTTAGTTGATTTGCTTACTTGACCGTATC
Source organism: Iris pallida (assembly GCA_029216955.1). NCBI lineage: Eukaryota > Viridiplantae > Streptophyta > Magnoliopsida > Asparagales > Iridaceae > Iris > Iris pallida. The sequence goes on from JANAVB010024998.1 coordinate 4,560,798, forward strand.
GTTGCGATAAACGTTAATCAATTCATTCATGGTTTTGCATAGGCTAAGTGGATTTGCGTAAGAAATACGTTTTTCCATTTTCAAAACCGGCAGTTTGATAGCAGGTGTTTCGTGAAGAATCGTGCCACGATTTCTTTGATTCTACACTATTATGACAAGCATTCATTTACTTCACATATTGAGTTTTGAAGTAGAGGGACGAGACGAAGGAGGTCAGCCACTCGCCTTAGGCTTGCTTCAAGCGAGCGACCGGTTGGCTGCGCTGACGTCGCCTACGCGATCACCTGCAATCGCATAAGCAACTGATTAGAATACTGTATAATTCAAGGATATTCGATATGAATGCGAAGCTCAAAAACGCGTCATGAAAACCCATCGAAAATATTCACGAAAACAAAAGCCAAAGCCAAATCAAAGTACGGCATGAAAACCAGAGCAACGGGAGGTCTCTTCCGACTCAGCCGCAGAGCCAATCCTCGAGGCGCAACCCGCTGAATATGGGACTTGGTTCCGAAGAAGCCATTCCATAACGTGGAATGGATCTTAATTCAACCGTTCCCGTTCGATCGACTCGACCGATTCTGACCTATCGGTCCCGACCGAATCGATAGCGACAGTGTTTCTTTCTTGCGCACCCCGTAGACGGACACGGGGCACGATGTAGGGACGGGGCACTACAGGTTGCACTGGAGCAGACTCAGAAGAAGAAGCAGGGTTTTCTTGAGTTTCAGGAACTTCACGTAGGTAGGTTTTTCCTGACCTGGTACCCAGCAGGATTTCTTCTTCACCTATGGGGTCAAAAGATACCATATTGCAGATCTTTGTTTTGCCCTTGGAGCGGTCTTTTTGCTTAGAAGGAGCCTCGAAGTCTGCAACAAGGTCTGGGTGGATCCACATAATCTCACCATTATCAAGAGATAAGGGGACGAGACCTTCACTCCATGGAGAAGGGAGATTCTCGATCTCAAGAGTGGCCTTGGGGATAGGGATGACACCATGCTATACCATATGTGGAGGGAAATTATCGAACTGTACTGAGACCATATTTGCGGTAACAGTCTTATCATCTTGTTGAAGAGTGACAACACCAGCATTGACTAACTCCTGAATTTTGCCTTTGAGCATGTAACATGCTCGAGTGGGATGCCCAATAAACCTGTGATAAACACGGTATTTGGGATGATCAGTCTTACCGACCTCATCGGGCTTCTTCGGGTCTGGGAGTTGGAGCTTATTGCTTTTGATTAAGCAATCAAAGATTCTTACGGTGTCATTCTCGTCAAAGGAGTACTCTACTTTGGGACGAGGTTCCCTTGGTGGAGGGACAGAAGGAGTAGAAGCAGACGTAGGTGGAGCTACGTTGACAGCCAGAGATTCTTTGTTCTTCAGATTGATGTTCAAAATTTCTTTACCTTTGCGGTTGTTCTGGCGATTACCGCTACTAGCTGTCGGGTGTTCATCTTGGTCAGGGTTAGACATGTGTACCCCCAACAGCTTGAATTTGTCAGCGCTAACTTCAGTTGCTTTAGCATTGACAATGAATGATAGCCAATCTTGAAATTGAGTTGACCCCGTCCACATGCTGATGATAGACAAAAGATTTGCCTTGCAGGTATCTATAGTGACAGCGGCCGGAGTTCCAGGAGGCATCTTTAATGCTTCTCGACAGAATCTTTCAATGAAACTCTTAGCAGTTTCATTATGTCTTTGTTTGATCTTGTTGAGGGCTGACATGGTCATATCGTTGATTCTCTCGTAGAATCGCTCCAAGAAGATTTGTTTCAAACCCGAGAAAGAGGTGATACAGCCATCGGGCAAGCTCCTGTACCAATCGTATGCTACACCGGCTAAACAGCCGACGAACACCCTGGTAAGAAGAGCGTTATTTGGCTGAAGTTGAACAGTCATTACCTCAAAGTGGTTAATGAATTGACTTGGAGAAGTGCTGCCATCAAACAGCAAAATTGTAGAGATTTTATACTTTGGAGGAAATTGGACTTCCTTCCATTCAACTGGATAGGGTTGTTTGATTTCCAATCTCTGTAAGTTGTCCTTCTCTTTGAAGGCCTCAAATTGAGTGCGCAAGAGTTTGACAGCTTCGTTAGCATCCTTCGATGACGCAGAAGGAGCAGGTTGAGTGTTAGGAGGAGGAACAACATGGTAAGTGCTACCCACAGCTCCTGACTGACTGGGTGTAGGTTGAATTTGCACAGGGGGTATTTGAGGAGATACTACCCCCAGACCTGTATTGACAGGTACCGACGATGCTATAATCTCTGGATTTGCAGCAGGTGCGGTCGGTGGTACCGTATGTTGAACCACAATTATAGAATGCATACTTGCGACCATTTCAGCCATGGTCTTCAGCTTGTCCTCCAGTGCAGCTATTCGTTGTTCTTGATTTGCTGAACTGGAAGCATCTGGGTCTTCGGTGACAATATATGCTGTCACTTCTCTAGGTACAGTAGAAGACACTGTCTGTTCAGAACTTTCGCTGTATGCATCATAATCAGAGAAAGAATCATCTCATGAATAAGAAGTAGAAAGATGACCAGAAGGATCTTGGAGAAGATTCCTTTGACCGATTGTGTCTCGGCTTCAGGATCGGGTATGTCGAAATACTCCTTCAGAAGATTCTTGGAGTAAATCTAAATACCGCTGGCTGGGCCTGCGAGGTTTGCCGTGCTTGGAGCACTTTCTACCCCCAGTGTCTCGAGAAGTCATGTTGACGGAAGCATACAACACTTTGTCTTCATCTTCTGACATAGGTTCAGAAGTTACAAAATTCAGACGATCGAAGACAGATCATTTTGTTGTCTGGCAACAGCACTTGATGACAACCTTGTGATTACAATGGTGTCCAAGTGGCTGAACTGAAGGTATTGAGATATCATCCCATTTTTGCTTGAGGTGCTCTCGGAGATCAGGATCAATGACGGGACGAGAAGAAGTCTGAGGGATATGTTCTTTGACTACATTCGAAACATGGTTCCGGTTCTTCAAATGTTTTGTCCCATGAGTATATAGAGAAGTACTCACCTCATTAGCATAGGTGTCAGGATTTTTAATCCTGGAAGTTTGTCTCTGATGCAAGTTGAACTTTGGCATCGGCTGCTTGCGTTTCATAGAAGTTGGTCTATTGAGATAAGTTCTTAGATCAGCAAATTCACCCCCAGGGGTTTCTGTCTGAGACACCAGTAATTTTCCCTATTTTGAGCGGGATATCCTGAGAGTTGGGAGATCTTGGAATTCTGCTACCGGAGTAGCCAGAATACCTCTTTGATCAGTACACTTTCCTTTGGCAAGGAGAGAAGAACTCTTGTTTGAGAGAGTTCTTGTACTGATTGGTGCTGAAGCACGTTCAGATTGATCTTCTACGATAAAAATCGGAGAAGACTGAGAAAAGACCAAAGGACTTTTTCCTTATTTTGTGAAGAAGGGTTGGCTAAAGAGCATTTCCCTCTGTTGTCTTCCAAGTCGTGGAACGAGAAAGTTTGAGAAAAGACCAACGGGCCTTTTCCTTTGTTCTGAGGAGGAGGAGGAACAGTCAACAGACTACCCCCAGTGGATTGCGCTGGAGCAACAGAGTGTTTGGAAAGAGGAACAGAATCTTTCCTCTTGCTGTGAGAAGAAGGGAGATTAGTCAAAGGACTATCCCTAGTAGACTGTGCTGGAACAGCTTGCGCTAGGGTTGATTGTGCCTGGAGAGCTTTGACAGATGGCCTTTTGGTCATAGAGACTGTAGTTTGCGCAGCAAGAGTTCTGGCTTCAGTGGATTGCACAGGAGGAAAAGAGGTCACCAACTACGCTAGGGGGAGAGGATTCTTGCACTTTGCCATAGCAGCATAGGAATTAGCTTGCACAGCAGCAAGAGGAGCAGTACACTGTACAGGAGTTCTGGCTTGTACTTTGGTAGTGCGAGTGGTGTTTTACGCAGGAGCAGAAGTGGCCAGTGGCTCCTTAGCAATAGAGACAGCAGGTTGCGCAGATGATTGCGCAGAGGACTGCACAGAGGATTGTGCAGAGGACTTTGGAGTCCACACTGAACGAACCTTGCTCTTGGCAGAGGTTGCAGTGCGACGAGTAGCCCCGGAGTTGATCATCGCCTCGTAGGCAGTCTGGTTGACCTTCACAACCAGCGTCTTCTGCGTCTTTCCGATAGACGCAACGTCACATTGAGTTGTCACTTCCTCGTCGGAGGAGAAAGTCTTCCCCAGTAGAGTCGCCATTTTGTTTGCAAAAATAAAAGTTCTTTTATTTCACAAACTTTGTAAGAAGATTACAATTAAATTCTAGGAAAGTACAACTATAGGAATCCGATCTGAAGACGATCGCTTTATCCCTTGGACGATGTGAACTGTGAAGACGATAGCCTCTGAAGAATGCAGCAGCACTTGGGCAAGAACTCCTGATTTCTCTGATGATCTTGAATGATCTGATCTTGATAATGAAGGACTTGAAACTCTATTTATAGAGTTCTGGAAAATAACTAATTAGTAGTTATTTCTGGATTGCACAGACTGGATTGCGCAGGCATTGGACTGCGCAAGCAGCGAACTGCGCTGGCAGTTACTCGATCGTGGCTCCACTGTATTAGACGCGTGACATTGTTTGATTGAAATACGCATGGTCGTGTACAGACGGTTGCCACGTGGTGAGCAATTGATGGCATGTAGGCCACGTATAAAATGTCAGTTATCTTGATAGATTGCGCTGCTTGAACTGTGCTAGCTTCAGACTGCGCTGGGATCGAACTGTGCTGAAGAGGATCTGACAGATTGCGCTTCGGTTGGGCTGGCAGACTGTGCTGGGAGTTGACAGCTGGACCGCACTGACAGCTGTCCTAGGATGCGGCGCGGCTCAAGAAACGAACAGACTCCTCGCTTTTCGGGCTGTCAGTTGTCAGAAAATCTGATTTTGTGTCAGGTAATGATGACGTTGTCACGTCAGCATTGCGCGCTTGGATGATAGCGCGGTTCGGCCTCGCGCAGTTGATTTGTTGCACAGTCTGTCTCCTGCGCAGTTCATTTGAAGGGTGCTCCATTTGATTTTCATTGCTTTTTTTTATGGGTGCAACTTGATTTTTAGGACCTACAAGGAGGAGGAGAAGGAGCTCGCTGTGGAGGAGCTCCGCGGCGCGTGTAGGCGATTGGAGGAGGAGGAACTCGGTGGAGAAGCTTGGTTGGAGGAGGGGGGATCTTGGGATGGCCGAGTAGGAGGAGGAGGAGCTCGCGGTGGAGGAGGAGGAGGGGTCGGTGGAGGAGCTCGGAGAGGAGGAGGAGCATGCAGCAACGAGGAGAAGGAGGAGGAGGCCGGTCGGCAGAGGAGGAGTAGGAGGAGGAGGTCGGTGGAGGAGAAGGAGCGGTGGAGGAGGAGGAGGAGCTCGAAGAGGCGGTGGAGGAGGAGGCTGGGCGACGGCGGAGAATGGGGGAAAACAAATTTTTTGGAAAATTTTCGTGTGAGAATGGGGGGAAAGGAAAACCCGATCGGGTTAATGGAAAAGATTTACCGACGTCAGTGAAAGACGTCGCTGAACGTCGCTATATTCTAAAATATAGCGACGTCGTATTCTAGTGTCGCAAAAACGTCGCTAATAGTAAAACAATAGCGACGTTTACCGACTTTTGGACGACGTAAAATTTTGTTATAAAAAGATTATTCGTAATACGTCGCTGAACGTCGGTAGTAGTGACGTCCAGCGACGTAAAAATTATACGTCGCTAAATTGCCAAATAATAGCGACGTTTTCATTAAGCGTCGCTAAACTCGTCGCTGATATGACTTATTTTGGTAGTGGCCTTATTCAGTAAAATGTCCGCGAAACCAAATCACCGCCTTACAACGAATTGTGGCATGGGCACGGTTGGCTGAATCAGTCAAATAGTTCAACATAATGGCTAAGTCATGAGGGTTAGCTGCGCAACAAAAGTTATAGAATCGGTCCGCATCAGTTCGGTGAGACGACAAAACATATCGGCTTAAGGTGGACGGGTTCTTGAGTCTCTCTTCCTACTCCTCCACGTCTAATAAAATGTATCCTTGTATGCGTAAGTTGCCATTAAGCTGGCGAGCGTTGCTCGAACGGTTAAATGGCTTAGTATGTGTCAAACATTACGATAGAACATTGAACAATTAAAGCGACGTGCATCAAATGTACGGGTCATGGTAGGGTGGTGATAGTAGAACATTGAAAGGCAATATTGATGTGCATCACGTGCACGACTCCGAGAACATTGAACACTAGGCCTAGAATACTGATTATGGCGTTAAGCGTGCCCTCGTGCACGGAAGCTACAAACAGACAAAGTAATTACGGAACTGCTAGTATGCGAATAACTTATGAATGGAACGCATTGAGTATAAGAACGAGAAGTCTAAGCCGTTGGGCGTCGTGCATCAATACAGATGTGTTGGGGCATAATGCCGACGGAACTCGAGATAGAGACGAGGGATTACGTTTATGGAACACGAGATTGGTTGGAATGATGTGACTTATTGCTATGGCGCGTATTGCATGGTCAATGGACTCGAATGGCCCGTGCACTGGTACGACTTCCCTCGAACGGTTACGACCGGAGCACCGTGACTGTTAGGCCTAGGAGGAAATTATGTATGATATTTATGGTGCACATCATTAGGACGGATTGTGACCGTCCAGTATTGTGATAAGCTATGATATCAGTAAGTTTGGGATCCTCCAGATACTGGGCTAGCAATCCGTACTAGAGCGATCATAGGCTTACACATAAGGATGTCAAGTTTATTACGGTGCGAAATACCGTGACCTTCATATAGATAGGGCCGGTGGGCTGAGATTCGAGTTGGATGCAGGGGCAGGGCCTGCCACCCTTATGCATATGTCTAAGTGTGGTTGGTTGATTGTGTGAATTGTATGATTGGTTATGTGAAGTTCTAACCATTGCAGTCTAGAAAAAATGGGACGGAGATGAGCACGATCACTATATTTATGTTCAGATTATGTCTAATTGTATCTGCTACAGGAATACGATGTTGGACACATTTATATTAAGTTGTTATGCTTGAATATTACCATGAAACTGATCCTAAGGCTAAATAGAAAGATCACCAAATTAAGATGCATGTTTCACTAAATGTACTTAGTGTTTGGTTTGGGTGCGAGTGGGTCATGATCAGTGCAGCGAGGACAAAAGCACTAATCTTCCACTAGTTTGCTGGCAGGTTCAGGATATGTTCGGCTCGGGGCGGGGCTCGGCTTGGACGCGCCGAGGCATGGAGTCCTTAGCGTTTCAAGAGGAGCTATCGCATTGGCGTTCGGACTTGCAACATGGAGATGTTCGCCGAAGACTACTTGTTGGCTATAAAGAGACATAATGTATGGAACGATGTAATCTTTTGTGAGCTAGAGAGATCATGAGCGTTGTAGCCAATTAGCATGTTAAGTTGGGCTATTCAGAGCCTTTGTAATCTTCAGTTCATTATCAATAAAAGAGATTCTTGTTGTATACTATGTTTTTCTTCCGCTGCTTATGTTATTAATTTGAGATAATCTTATGTGAACCTGTTATCTTGCCTTGCACGAGCGCAACTCCAGGCTCGTGCAGCATCACGCCCCAGCGAGGACGATGATTCGGGTGAAATCTAGTGAGGACGAGCGATTTTTTCGGATCAGGGCGTGACAAGTTGGTATCAGAGCGGTTCCATCCTCTGGACCGTGAACGAATCTCTTTGACCCTCAGTTGCTTCGCTATCGAAATCAGTTGACTCTAAGTTGTTTTCGCAACCGCATGGCTCATGGATCTGCTCGATGCTACATTGGATGTTCCATACAATAAGTTCATATTAAGTGCGTACGTCTGCCATAAGTACGTCGTGACTATCACGCTATCTCCGAGTGCCGTCGGAGAATGTTGGTTGCACGAAGTACAACGAGTTATGAAATGTTGGTTCCCGAAGTGCAACAAAGTTGCGAGTCGTTGGTTGCATGAAGTGCAATGAATATGGTGATGTTGGTTGCATGAAGTGCAATGAAATACGTATTGTTGGTCGCACGAAGTGCGAAGAGATACGTGTTGTTGGTTGCACGAAGTGCAACGAGTCGATATATGAGGCGATGCGTGTTATGTGGCTATGCGAATGGTTATATATTGTTGGGGTGCGGGTCGCCGGCGGAGGGAGGAGGGGGGTCGGGGGACGGGTCGCCGGCGGAGGGAGGAGGGGGCAGAGGTCGGAGGGCGGGTCGCCGGCGGAGGGAGGAGAGGGGGGTCGGTGGCGGGTCGCCGGCGGAGGGAGGAGGGGAGGGGGGTCGGTGGCGGGTCGCCGACAGAGGGAGGAGAGGGGGGGCGGGTCGGGAGACGAGGCTGGCCGGCGGTGAGAATAGAAGGAGGGCTGGTAGGGAAGGGGAAAGGGTAGTTTAGGTATATTTTTTTATTTTTATTTATTAAAAATACTGTTAACGGTCATTTCTAACGGTAAATTGACGATAAGGGCCTTTTTGCTCACACGGGAAATCTAAGGAGGCACAAACTGCTTAAATTTTCTAAAAGGTCTTATTTTACAAACGCGACAAATCTATGAAGGGTCTAAATGCACTTTATCCTATAAAGTTGTTAAGTAAAAAAATTAGGATAACAACTTCAATGACTATAATATTTGACAGTAAGTAAAAAAAAAAAAAAAAAAGAACTTGATGTCTTTCATAAAATTATGCCAAATCTTAATATTCTTTTAAATAAAAAAAGGCTAATTATAAGGGCACAGGTTTTTTTGATCGGGGCTAGCCAGGATTAGGGCTAGCCAGGTTTTGAGGAAATTTTATTCGGGCTGTCCAAATTTTTCATTCAGGGGCTGTCCAAACTCCACACCCCCCCAAACCCGAAAAATCACTCTCATTTCAAATTTTCACTCTCTCTCTTCACAAATCTTAGCTTTCTTCTTCTTCTATCCATCTTCTTCTTCTCCACCATTTCCATTCTCACATCTTCATCAAAACCCTAGTTTTTTTCTCATCATCATCATCTTCTTCTTCTCCACCATTTCCATCATCACCATCTCCATCAAAATCCTAGTTTCCTTCTCTTTCCCAATTTTGATGGCACCCAAAAAATTAAATAAACGCTAAAATGTATGAAAATAAAGGTTAAATACTTCTTTCCTCACAAAGAATGCATGAAAATAAATCCTAAAATGCATATTTCACTCTATTATCAAGATTGAAATAAACCCTAACATATTTTTTTCATTCGGGAATGTCGACTTTAGGACTGCCAGAAATTGTGGCAGTCCTGAAAGGAACTTGCTGTACATCAAGTATCTTTCAGGACTGCCTCAATTTCTGGCAGTCCTCAATATGTCTAGGACTACCAGAAATTGTGGCAGTCATGTTGTAGAGCATGTCCCTTTCAGGACTGCCACAATTCCTGGCAGTCCTCATTACTTCTAGGACTGCCAGGAATTGTGGCAGTCCTCATTACTTTCAGGACTGCCACAATTCCTGGCAGTCCTCATTATCTTTTATACCTACCACTTGGATAGCCCTGAGTAATTTTTTCAGTGACAAACTTATAAATAATAGAAAACTATCACTTTGACAGTCCCGATAAAAAAAAACTGTGTCCTTATAATTAGCCTTAAAAAAAAGATGTGTTTCAGATAAGGTTGCGCTCCCTCCCCTCCCCTCCCCTCCCCTCCCCTCGTAATCGTGGATTGATGGCTTGCAAAATGCAAATTGTTATTTTTTTAGTAGTGCTATAAATATAAAATTTCACCACTAGGAAGGGCCAAGTCACAGTTGAAGCTGTCACATCACCTCTTTCCCGTTCATTGTCAGTCAGAAGATGTCTCCATTCCCACCCACGATAAGTCATAGTGCTGTACAGAGTCACACACATAACTCTCTCTCTCCCCCTCTTTCTTTTCTGTTCAGACATAGCATCCTCCGTCTTTCCTTTTTTGGTGCAGCAGCTGCTGCTTCTGCTGAATGAAACCCAAACATTCATTCATCTATCTGTCTATTTATGCCACTTTAAATCAATCATCGATTGATTTAAAGTGAGACTACTCCACTCCGCTCCTTCCTCCCTATTGCATGCTTTCCATTAATAGTAAATTTCTCCTCGCCTGACCGGTCCTGTCCTATCCTTCCTTCACCAAACAGATTCAACACTTACACATGACTAAGCTTCCACTCCCTCCTCCTCCCTCCTCCTATCTTTGTTAATTCTTACAAGTACGTACGTACTTGAATCTTGATTTATTTATCTATTCTTATCCCTAGTTAGTACTACTCCTCCTCCTCCTCGATAGAAGGAAGGAAGGAAGGAAGAGTTTAGTAGTATTAAGTAGTCACCGACATATATATATATATGGACCACTACATACTACCGAACCTCTCCCTGTCGTCTCCATCGGCACCGGACCCCATTAGTACCACCGCCGCCGCTGCCGCTGCTTCTGCCGCTGCTTCATCTTCGTCCTCCTCGAGCTCTGCCAGCTCCCCGTCGCGGTACGAAGCGCAGAAGCGGCGCGACTGGAACACCTTCGGGCAGTACCTGCAGAGCCACAGGCCCCCGCTGAGCCTCTCCCGGTGCACCGGAGGCCACGTCCTGGAGTTCCTCCGCTACCTCGACCAGTTCGGCAAGACCAAGGTCCACTCCCCGCACTGCCCCTTCTTCGGACACCCCAACCCCCCTTCCCCCTGCCCCTGCCCCCTCCGCCAAGCCTGGGGCAGCCTCGACGCCCTCGTAGGACGCCTGCGCGCTGCCTTCGACGAGAACGGCGGCCTCCCGGAGGCCAATCCCTTCGCCACTCGTCCCGTCCGTCTCTACCTCCGCGAGGTTCGAGAACACCAGTCCAAGGCCAGAGGGATTAGTTATCAGAAGAAAAAGAAGAAGAACAACAAGCAACAAGAAGCAACTGCAGCCTCCAACAACAACAACAACAACTAGTACCACCAGTTCTACTGCTGCTGCTGCTTCCGCTTCAGTTACTGCTTGCTATTGCTATTGGTATGTATGTAGTGCGTACCTATTTAATTAAATTGCTCTCTCTCTCTCTCTCTCTCTCTCTCTCTCTCTCTCTCTCTCAATTTTATATAATTACGAATTATATGTTTAATGAAGATCTAGCTAGCATAATTACTAGTACCTACTGAATATGGCCGGCTGGGATTTCAATTAATTTGAAGGCTATAATATATTTGTAATGCTTCGATCGATCGATCTAGTGGTATAATGTTTTCATCTCTTTACCTTCCAAAACTAATTAAGCTAGCTAGCTAGGTTTAATTGTTTTCATTGCAAGTTACAAGAAGTGTTCGTTACAGATTATAATATTGCAGCATCCATCAAACTATATACAAAGATTTGTGGTCCTGCATATATACATCTATGGTTGCAGGACCATTACCCTTTTTTTTCCTTTTCGGGTACGGGTTTGTCTTAAGTATATATAATTAACTAGTAAGGGGTCTTGGCTTCAGCAGTAGTAGTGCAGTGTACTACTTTTTCTTCTTTTTGGGTGGTTGTGTTATTCTTGCAAGTGGATTGAATGGAGTTTTTTTTAATGGTGCCCGATTCGGAAAAAAATAAAAATAATCACACTGCATTGTATATCTTTAATTTGGACCCACTGTCTCCAAACTCTCACTATAAATGGAAAAAATAATACACTTTCGTGTCTCAATCCACTAATCTTTCTCCATCCAACCTGAACTTTTATGCCTTTTTTCGCTAACCACAAGGGTCGTGGATTGATCTTGCAATTCCTTTAATATAGGAGTTTATTTCGGTTATCATCCTTCTAGTTTGTGCTCCACGAATTCGAATGAATCGAAATAAATCCAACTAATTGGCTCAAATGTGGAACCTATATCATCAAACTACTAAAAAAAATTTGCCAAGGCTACACCCTCAAATTCAGTGCCATCATAACATTCCTCTCAATGAGAACAAGTATTTAATTAGTGTGTATATAGATCTCCATGCATGACCTATTAATTTGGTAATTGATCTTCAGATGATTCTTGGACTCTTAAGTAATTAGTGATTGTTAACTAAATCAATTGAGCACTCATGATATACAAAACAAATTTCTCATTTCTTGAAATGCCACTCAAACCCAAAGCTAGCCTCAATTTGGGTGGACTGATTCATATTGATGGTTGTTTCATTAAGCGGATCATGCATCTGCTTACTGCTGGCATGAAACAACTATATATCAACATATATAGCTAGGGTCAGACAATGCTCCAATACCAACTCGATCGAAAGGAGGGTAAAGATTAATTGAGCGCAAACACTCAGTCCTAGGACAACTAGGTACCTCGAGAGTAGTTATTGATCAAATTCAAACTGATCATATCTTGATTGGGTTACTTTATAGGTAGGGTTTCTTTATGTACAAGAACAAAAGGAATTCAATTTTTTTAAAACTTACTAACATAATTGTGCTAGTGATAACTCTTACTTGGGTACCTAGCTAGAAAATCGAATACAGAGTAGAAATAATGAAGGTTATAAATAGGGTCCTAAACAATAAATTAGGATACTTTGCAAAACCATGCATAGGATCTCATTGTTGGATCCCCAAATTGGGCAGATCAGAAACTTGGACTTATGTTCTACAACAAAAGTACAATAATATATATGTTGATGGAATCTGGACCTGTTGATCTTTGTACCAAATCAACCTACATCAACTATTTTATGTACTGTGATGTGGTGCAATTAATGTTAATTTGCATATGGAGATTGTTCATTATTGATACTACCATACTAGGTTTAATGTCTTTATTTACCATCTAAAAGCTTGCTACCTTAGATTTATATATATATATATATATATATATATATATATATATATATATATATATATATATATATATATATATATGTTGAGTTTCCATATCATGAGGTAGAAATCAAGTTATCATGAAACTATATATGTTCCAACATTATATTTGTTGTTGATTATTTTTGACCTAGATCGAATCTTGATGTATTTATATATAATAGGGTATGAATTATAACTGTATATTTGCCTGTGTCAATATTAGTCTGTGTATGAATTAGCCTATTACTGTATACAAACTCCACATAGCTCTCTCCAAAAGTAGTAAGAAAAACTGAGTACTGTACTTTGGACTGGTTTCTGCAGTTGGAGTGGCTGAAATGAAGTTCACTGTTCATCATTAATACTCCATAAATTTTAGATTTCAACTGCATGGTACGTTAATCTTCCTATACTTTCACCCTTTCCTTTCTTATTTTCTTTTCTGGGTTAAATTTATGGTAGGAAACCTGGAAAATTTTGAGCTATAAAATTTACTTCCGAAATTTTGATACCCGAAAAAAAAAATATTCTCATGAATCATGGAAAACCTATCCACAAAAAAAAGGTTGGAACAAATCCTACCTAGCTCAAGTTTGAGTCTTTTGGTGACACGTCCCGATTCCTCATAATCGTTCGTACTCGCATCGATTTCTACCGAATCGATCGTTCTCACTGGACGTGATGTCGTACAAGTCTAAATTGCACTTGTACAAAACAAGATGACAAAACGATATTAGTTATCTCAAAACGACAACATTTACAGCGGAAGAAACCGAGTCATATTGAAGTTACAACAGAGTATACGAAAAATCTATTTATTGATAATGAAGCTGATTACAAAGGCTCTCAATAGCCCCAACGAATATTTCAAATCAATTGACTTACAACACACATGATCTCTCACAAAAGATCTCGTCGTTCAATACATCATGTCTTCTATATCCAGACAGCATCCTCGGCCGAACATCTTCATGTTGCAAGTCCGACACCTCAACACGTCCAAGTCGCTTCATACATGAGGGATTGGGTATCAATACACATCATGCTCGACCCGAAGGCCTACAAACTCGGCCCGAAGGTCCGTACCCATACTTATATCTCACCGCATCCGGCCCGCACTCACATTTATTCCTCCACATGTAATTAAATATGCTTCTCCCGTTACTCGAACCTGCAACCTCTTGGAAAGATGTGCATATATATATATATATATATATATATATATATATATATATATATATATATATATATATATATATATATATATATATATATATATATATTATTTTATTTGGGAAATAGTAATTAGTTTCTGGTATCGCTCCTACTGGGATTCGAACTCCGCCCACAAGGGCCACATGCCTCCACACTAACCACTTGAGCTACTGGTCATTGGACATATATATATATTTTATATATATATATATATATATATATATATATATATATATATATATATATATATATATATATATATATATATATCGCATCGCTTAACTCAATGTACTTACCCGTGCACTGATGCAATATGAATACTTATCATCATTTCCTGTCATATTATAGGTAACATTTGTACTATAAATGTGTCAAGATCTGTGTCCATGCACCAGACAAAAGTTAGCATGCTGACATGTATCTATATGAAGGTCACTGGCGACACGCATGCCGCCATTTAGGACTATATCTGTGGGAAGGGGTGGACCCTCAGGTTGCAAGCCCGCATCGAAGGCACTGCCTTATCTATATTACGATGCGCCCTCCCAGTTAGGTTGCAATCCCAATTGCAGGTTATGTAATATTTTGTGTCATTTTTGTCATATGACACGGTGGATCTACAAATGTTCCTTCTAGGTCGAACGATTCTGGTGCCCCGGAGCCTATCTCTCGTTCGATGAATGATACGCCTTGTGTACAAGCCGTTAATGACTATGCGAATGCGTGAATAGATGACTATAAAACACAGACGTGGCATTGAAACATAAGTAAAGAAATGTACATAACCACTCGACCGGGTCCCATATACCGAGGCATCATACCACATCCGATAGATTCGTGGGTACCATATCCCTTCCAACATTTTTATGGTTTCGAACCACGCTGTTCGTTTCACCGACGATGCATATTATTTGCTTATCAGCAGTTCCGTAGTATTTGTGCCACAACTGCTCACTTCACGTACGAAGCCATATTACATAATACTTGTGTACTGATGCACACTCTGATACGCTCATTCGATGTTCTAAGATTTAGTGTTCAATGTTCTCAGATTTGTGCACTCGATGCATGCCTTGATCTAATTCTTCGATATTCTCCGATTCGTGCACCCGATGCACGACTTGATACAATTCTTCAATGTTCTCTGATTCGTGTACTCGATGCACACCTCGATACAGTTATTCGATGTTCTACATACTACTCTTGCACTTGATGCATGACTTGATACAGTTATTCGATATTCTATTACGACTCATGCATTTGATGCACGTTGTGCTTCAGTTGTTCAATGTTCTAGGACCAATGTTGAATGTTCATATATCATAGTGTTCAACACACTATGACTTCTACTTATCTGAACCACGCACATGGAATTCAATGAAGTTTCTAGCATACAACTGTGCATTTTATTAAAACATTACGGAGTAGGAAAGAATGGTCAGAGTCCACCCACCTAAACTATTCTGCCTATCGCCCCATCGTGCCAATACAGTCTGATTCCTTAACTTTGTTGCACGATCATTTAATTTTATCTAACCATATGAGCACTTCGTGCTCCTTTGAACTAATCGATTGTCCGACCTATCATGTCCATGTCTTAGCCTGTTACGAGACGATACTCCGATTTCGACGGACGTTGTTGCAATAGGACAAATTATCGATCTCAGAAAACTCTGCATAAAGACTGCACATGAAACCAAACTCGAATTAACACTTCTTCAAGTCAAATGACAGCGCGTGTAATGCGTCGTGCCGATGCGGGACACTACATAATATACCACTGAGAAAAAGTTTCATCCTCGAACCGAAGCCAATACTCAATCCATGCATTTCTCTTGACTGTTTCAAGATTCAGTTTCGTGCTACTTACACATCACTGATTTCTGTTTTATCATCGATGTTCCGTTTTCAACATTCGTGCAAATTACTTAACATATCACAATCCTTCCTGCAGCTCTATTTGAATTAAGCATATCACTTAGTTTGGATCGTACACATGTTTTAGGCGTCCAAAAAATATATACATTTTATCCAAGCCCAATGATATAGAATTTGAACAAAGCTAACAGGTGCAACTTCAATCCTCGAATGCTAGCTATCTCATACTCTCGATTAATATGATCCTATCTTCTATTCGCAAAACTCTTTCACATATGCATTATTCCATAGCACATGATCATCCACCAAAAGTTTCTGCACACAACCTGATTCATAATCGTATTTCCAATTCCAAATATTTCACACTGACCGTCTAACATACGCGTTGCATCAAGCCATTGCGTAATCCAAATGCAACGAGTCTCCGCAGCGCCTTCTCGTCCAACTGTCATCCATGCACAACTCAAGCTCTGTCCAACTATTTCTGAAGTCTCGCTGATACGGACTAAGTCCATAATATCCAAACAAATTTTGCATGCAATCACAATGTGCCTCGCACGCAACTATTTCAATATAATCGTCATCCTTCTTCTTTCTAAGTGTGGTAGAGAGTAATGATAACATGTTGTGCAAATGACGGTATGTTCTTGGGGAACCGATGTAGATGAAGAGAATAGGAAGAGGAGAGAGACCTCGTGTGTATTCAATATAGCAAGTTACCCTCATTACAAGTATGGGTTGGTTACAAGTATGGGTGAGGTTGTTGGATTATATACAAGTTTGGATTGGTTACAAGAGATCACATGTTAGTTACAGAAGATAACAACCATATCTCGAGGAGATAGACATATCCCTAATTAGTTTGCAAGTACGTATATCTATAATATAAAGCACAGTGGATTTTCGGTCCTACCCATATGCTTTGGTTCAACGATGATGAAAGGACTAAATTGCCCCTCTCTCTATAAGAGAGGAGGAGGTCCCATGTTGGGTGCGGAGCAACCGGTTGTTCCAACGGCACCCCCGTCTTCAGCTCCTCTTGCACCGTCCCGCCCTCCGCCACCTCCGCTCCATCCTCGCCTATGCCGTCGTCGCCGGCCTCTTCTGTAACCCCTTCATCGCAAGCAGCCTCCTCCACCACGCCGCCGACGCCGACCCTTCGCCGCCTCCCTCTTCTCCGCCATGACCAACCCCAACCCCAACCCCTTCTCCTTCAACACCGACATCGCCATCTCCGGCGACCCACTCTTCATCTACTCCCAAATGCTCTGTCGCCGTGTCCCTCCCGACTCCCACACCTTCCCTTCCTTGCTCAACACCACCACCGCCGTCGCCGCCGCCAGGTCGCTCCACGCATACGCCCTCCTCCTCGAATTTCGGTCCGACCCCTTCGTGTAGACCGTCCTGCTCACAGCCTACTCCCGACGCGGCTCCGCCGACCACGCCCTGCGGGTGTTCGACGGAATGCCGCACAGGGACGTCGTCTCCTGGACCGTCGCCGTCTCGGGCCTCGCCGCCCTCGGACGCCCCGCGACGGTCCTGCGCGTCTTCACCTACATGAGGCCCCACACCGCCCCGAACGCCGCCACCGTGGTCTTTGCCGTGTCCGCCTCCGCCGGCCTCGAGTCCCTGGCGCTGGCCCGGTGCCTGCACGCCTACATCGAGAAGACCGGGTTCGGAGGCCGCGTCTCCGTCCGGAACTCCCTGTCGCTGGCCCGGTGCCTGCACGCCTACGTCGAGAAGGCCGGGTTCGGAGGCCACGTCTCTGTCAGGAACTCCCTGGCGCTGGCCCGGTGCCTGCACGCCTACGTCAAGAAGGTCGGGTTCGGAGGCCACGTCTCCGTCAGGAACTTCCTGGCGCTGGCCCGGTGCCTGCACGCCTACGTCGAGAAGGCCGGGTTCGTGTCCGTGCCATTATGGCACGGGTTATCCACTAATAATTAGATAAAACTAAGTACAACCTTTACAAGGTTTACTTAAGATAAGGATATTTAATTAGAGCAAATGATTGTCCATTTCATTTCCTTTCATGCATGCCTAATGAGTTATAAACTATGTTACACGGACATGGCAAAGTGGTGTCATATCCGTATCATGTTCGCACCTCTGTCCATATTTGTAGTCATGTGATATGGGTAAGTACCTTTGTACCTGATGGAAACTATTTGTATCCCATATACCTATATAACCCGTATATGTGTCCGTATTCGTGCAGGTTATTGAATAGGTTGTATATATTAGAAACCTTCTAATTGATATTTCTAATTGAAAGTTTATCCTCACAATTTAAGCCAACATTTGTAGAAAAAGATAAGCAAACAGATGGATGCTTATGCTGCATGTGTTTATGTGATATCAAGTATCTCGGATTTCTCGACCGGACTAAAGAGATGCAATGTATATATATTCTAGTTTATAGGTCTCTGAGTATGTGTATACTTTGCTGCTGTTATATATGTGAAGAAATATGGCTTCTAATAATGTTAGATTAGAGTAAGCTCTTAATACAGTTGAATGGGAAGATAAGGATTGATTCAGGCATCTAACCCTATTACATTTTGGATCGATGAAGGGTAAGCTCTTAATTTGTTTTTGATGATGATGTTGTTGATGATGATGCATAGATGAATACTTCCAAGACTGCCTATCATGTTCACAAACATATTAGTTCAAACTTTTAGGCCTCGTTTGGTTCACGGAAAGGAAATCAATTCCCATGTATTTTCCATGGGGATGGGAAAGTAGAATTCCTATCAAATTTTCTTTCCTATGTTTGGTTGGTGTAGGAAAGGAAAGAAAAAATATATCATTGTTCCAACAATATCCAATGTCAACATAATTATAATGAAGAGTTAATTGGTAAAATAGATAATAAATCAAGGCTACTTTTGTCATAATGTTTGGCAATTAATGTTGGGAAAGAAGTAGGGAAAATGAATCCCATGGGTCATGAGAGGAATCATTTTCCCTCCTATTTTCCCCCATGTTAGGAAAGTGCTTCCCAAATTTGTGGCTACCAAACAAAGGAAAGGAACAAGTTTCCTTTCCGGATTCCTTGAATCCGTGAACCAAACGAGGCCTTAAATGATGGTAATATCTCTTTATTGGTAGCTAGGCGCCATGCGTTTTCTTGAATTCAAGAACTTGGAGTAGAGATGTTTTAATTGAAAGAGCCTACTAGCTAGGAAAGCAACCATACACCATATATCTGAGAATGAGATGCTAAACCTCTTTAGTTTAAGTATGCAACAAATTAATGAAGACAACTCTATTGTATATATATTTCGGTTCAAGTCTTTTGACCTTAT
The DNA here is from genome assembly GCA_029216955.1 of Iris pallida. Taxonomy (NCBI): domain Eukaryota; kingdom Viridiplantae; phylum Streptophyta; class Magnoliopsida; order Asparagales; family Iridaceae; genus Iris; species Iris pallida. The sequence continues at coordinate 4,580,009 of JANAVB010024998.1, forward strand.
TATAAATCAAGTAATAATATATACTAAACTAGATAATAGCAAAATGACTTGGACTTAATTAGAACAACCAACTTGGAAGAAGATACCACACCACTAATTTGATATAAGATCATAATAATGCCATAAACTCGTAGGTTATAATAAATGGAAGAGTCAAGAAGTTTAGGAAGTCTGAAATATGAAGCAAACATGTATAGAAATAAGGACTATTATGTATATCCTCCATAAAAAGAGTTTGGTGCTTGCTTGACTACAAGAAACTAGTTTACTGTATATGATGAAGAATGGATTATTTCTTCAGTTTTTTTTTTTCACAGTAAGTGCTCAATCCAGATTACAACATCTTTTACTGCTAGAAATCAAAATTTAATTATATCATCGAAGAAGGAGATCGTAACCGATCGAGCTTGTGTTCATAATTATACCTGTATTATATACAAACATTTAATTATATATAAACACACATTTCACAGATTCAATCGCAAGGGGTCCGAACATCCTTCAGGATATTGGGGACTTGGATTATTATATATATATATATATAGTGGAAAGAATCTCCAACCGGAAAGTCGTGTGTCTTCATAGACAAGTGAAATTAACCATATGTTGACAATAATCTTAAACAAGTATATGATTAGGAGTACAAATTCTAGCTGTGCTAGCTAGCTCATGACTAGCTAATTAACGTAACTTAGCATCAAATAATACAATGTATATGAACTTCCTACAAGAGAGGATTGGACTCGAAATTCTACCTTGAAAAAACAAAATAATAATTAGGTGGTATTTAGCATAGTATAGTATATATTTAGCTTTGAATGCACTACTCCAGCCAGTAGGTAGGTAGGTGTGATAAAATCTGCTTGCTTTCTTTCTTTCTTTCTATTGGTCTGTCTCATACTGTTGTAAAATGGTTGGTTGTTGTTGACTTGTAATTTGGATGAAATATAAGTCGACAAGTAAAAGCTTATTATGGCCTTAGGCTGCATGCACATGCATGCAGTACGGTTGTTTCCCTGTAAACCCATTGGTAGAAAAATATGGAAATTAAGGTAAAGCCAAGGTCTCCCTAATTAAAATCCTGTAACTAATCTAATCTATATATCCCTCGCCCTCGCGAGCCAACATTATATATTGGTTTTCGTTTTGGCAAATTATATGGACACAGCCAAAAGTGATCGGGACTATCCCATTGTGACAATTCTAGGACTGTCCATTTTTCTGACAGTCCAATCTACATACTGGACTGTCAGAAAAGTGGACAGTTCTTGTTAGATCCTGACAGTCCTTGTTAGAAACTGGACTGTCAGAAAAATTAAAAAAATAGACTAACTTCGATCACTTTTGGCTGTGCTCATCTAATTAGTCTTTCGTTTTCTATGCAGACAGGACAATAGTTGTTCTGTTCTTTCGTAGGTCCTTTATTTATTTATTTATTTACTCCTCGTGGTCGTGTCTTGTTGGTGTGGTTCGTGGCTGCAAGCCATAGGCTACGTACAGCGTATGGAAAAGCAAAGGGGCCAGTTTCGTCGCGTAGCATGTCGGCAGTCGGCCACCCGTGACGTGAGTGAGCGAGCGAGCGAGTGTTGGCCAAGTATCTGCAGCAGGAGTCTGTCGGCGAGGGAATCACTGTCTGTCACATGGATGGGGGTTGGTTCGTTGGTTGGTTGCCTGCTCACACTCTCTCTCTCTCTCTCTCTCTCTCTCTTATTTACTAGTATTTATTAGGTACAGGCAAGGCCAGGGCCAGGGCCAGGCCCCCCACTCTTGTATTATTCTAATTTAAACTTGTCACCAATGATCCATTCTTCTCCCAAAGCTTCACAAAATTAAACCCCTGCAGCCCTCTTTTAACACGCTTGGTCAGTCGGGGCTGGAAAAAGAAAAAAGTTTTTTCATCTTTGTATTTGGATGCCAAATAAAAATATAGAATGAAAAATAGAATAATTCAAATGATTTTTTTTTCAAGTATTCACTTTTTTCCTCCAAATTATCCTAGCATTTCCAAACACAATTTTTTAATGATAATTGCAATTTACAAAGAAAAAGATAAAAAAAAAAAAACAGTTTCCAACGAGGCCTAAGATTCACCTATGTTGCAAAAACCTTTCTAGGTTCTTGATTGATTACTATGTTTCTTATGGTATACCGTTGTCTGTGGGTAGAACAGAACAAGAATAATTTGAACATTCTTCAAAGCAGTGGTACACCAAATACATTTGTGTTCCATTTCTCCAAGAAATGCATTGTTTAATACTTTTGTGTTCCATTTCTCCAAGAAATGCATGATCCTTTCCCCTTGTATTCCTTGTAGTGATGATCTTGGTTAAAAGCCTCGGTAGCAAGCACAATTACATTCATCGACTCTGCCTGCCTTAACATAGAAATACTACACAAATTCTCTGAAACAGTAGTATATTGCAGCAGGAACGTGGCAAATTAAGATACGATATCAGTCTCTTTTTGTGCCATCTGAAAGCAAAATCAATCCAGTGTCAACTCAACCTACTTCCTCGAGCAAAAACACGGTGGGTGGTCGACACCAGGAGGACATCATGAACGATTTAGTTAAACAAAAAACTCCACTGCCGGAATAAGATATTTATGACTGCCCAAGGCATCAATCTAATAATCCAAAGGCTAATTATATGGACACAGCCAAAAGTGATCGGAACTAGCCCATTTTTTCAATTTGTCTGGCAGTTCAGTCTGTAGACTGGACTGCCCAGTTTCTAACAAGGACTGCCAGGATCTAACAAGGACTGCCCACTTTTCTGGCAGTCCAGTTTGTAGACTGGACTGTCAGAAAAGTAGACAGTCCTAGGACTGCCACAATGGGATAGTCCCGATCACTTTTGGTTCTGTCCATATAATTTGCCTAATCCAAACTGCCAACAGGATCTTCTTAGCCAGTCTTCAGTACTAAACTCGTCTTATAATAAATTGTACCTGTTATAACACAGGGAAATTATATAGCCTCTTGCACTGTATTACACAGCACCGACAAACCATCTCATTAGGGGAGGATTCCATTGGATTAGAGACGGAAAATTGGTCACTTACAATGTATTACCAAACACTTGACACATCTGAGATTCTAGATAGGAGATTGATTTCCTGTTATAAGTCCCTTCGAGCCGCCACACCAAAACTCTACAGTTGTAATGGCAGTTATATGTTTATTCTGACATACCCCCTAGGTTGAAAGACATTGCGCAGAGATCTCGATTCTATCTGGATTCATGCTGCATTAAATTTATGAAATCTGCTTAAAGTGTGCATCAAAGGAGATTTGAACTTAAGCTGCATTAATATCATGTTAAAGTCTCTGCCACTACATCAAAATTCTAAAATTGTATTGAGAGTTGAGGGTTATATATGTATATACTAACAATTCCACTGAATCGGGTCAAACAGCTTAATGAAGAGAAGACTAAATAAAAGGACCTCCGCAGCAGAAGGGAGAAATGGAGAGCAATAGGAATTCTCGGTTTCAGTAAAGCCTGTAGTCTGAGCAGTCAAGAAAAGGAACCTACGATCAACGGAAATGGACATCGCCTAACTAATGAAAATCGGATCCTTGATATTTCCATATAAATCCTTAACAATCCTCTGTAGCTCCATAGGCTCATTTATATTAATCAATTATAGGAAATAAATACTAGGTAGTAGGTATAACTAACAACATCCTCGAGCAACAACTTGAATTCCATATTTTTGTTCAATAAACTATGACAAGAGAGACAATTTACTGAAGTAATATGTTGCGATCAGCAGCGAACATTGTCTAGGATTAAGGCACATATATAGGAATTATTCCTCGTACAAGTCATTGGAATGCAATCCTTAGAGTAAGGTGCTTCAGGAGGGATGACTAACATACTTAGATTGTGGCCATTCTTGAATAGACGGGTCCTCAGATGCTGACTGGACAGGGTTACCAAATTATTGACGATCTACTACTGGCTACTGCGCAGGGTCACCAAATGATCGACGATCTACTACTGGCTTTTATACATTTGTTGGTGATAACCTTGTGTCCTGGAAAAACAAGAAGGTCGATCAAAACATTTTACGAACGGGGTAATATTGCGATAACCATGTTGCATTCCATATTTCAAAGAATCTTGTTTTTATGAGGATAAAGCACATTCAAGTGGATTGCTATCTTGTTCAACAGAAGGTCGTGTCGAAGAACAACGCACTGAAACCAAATTTGTTTCGTCAACCAACCAGCTAGCAAATCTTTTTACAAACCTCAAGTAAAATTTGGAGTAAAAAATATTATTTGTACCAAGTTAGACATGCATGACATATATACTCCAACTTAAGGGCTACGTCGTCACAGGCGACACACAGGCGCACATAGGCGGCCTAGGCGTGCAGGTTGAGAGGAGCTAGCCTCGACCTGTGAAAAATCCACTGTGTGAGGCGATGGGCGCCTAGACGTGCCTAGGCAGGCGCCTAAGGTCGACTATAGATAAGTCTATGTTAATGCTTACCATATTGCTTATCGCTTACTTTTATGCTTTTGTTATTTCTTATATGAACATAAACATTTTCTTTTATTCAACTTTTCCTTTTTGTTTTGCTTTCATTAATCAAATTCTTTTGTATCTTTCCTCTCTTTAGTCTTCATTTATATTCCGTTCATGTTAGGCTATGTTTTTGTGTCCATTGGTGGATGTTCATATTATATTGCTTATTGTAATAACGGTAATATACATAACTGCAGAATTTTCTGCAAAATAATAGTTGTATCCTAGGCGAGGCGGGTGGGTTGTCGCCTCGCCTCGCCTCGTCCAGCGTCCAGTACAATATAGCTTGAGAGAGAGTGATAAAGGGTATGATTAGGTTGTTACACGGTGATTAGGTTGTTAGTATTTATTCCTATCATCATGATCTTTCTCCTATCTTTAACTAGCCTAAAGGACTATAAATAATGTACACCTCTCTAATAAATTCATCAAATTATCTCTTCCTAACCTTATCTTGTAGCAGTATCATCATCCAAGGCTTCTCCCATCATAATGGGATTGGCAAAGGAACATTAGAAAGCTACATAAAGAATCGATAAAAAAAAATTTTAACCAGTTCTCAACCTAACATCAGTCCTGTACGTCAGTGCCAAATTCCTAATCAAGGTTGCCTTGAGCATAGGGGTCATGCCATAAAACCTTGACAGTCAATTGGTAAGTAGTAGACCTACATTTTGGAAATACATTTTAAGCTCTTGCAACCAAGGCGCATCCTTCAAGTTTCCTAGAATATAAAAAGTCTAGACAAAGAGGTGAAATGATACAATTTGATATAGGAAATTGTGTTCGGTCTCCAAGTCACACTAAGCTAGGGGTGTTAACAAACCAAGCTATTCGCGAGCCGATTTGAGCTTGGCTTTCTGAAGAGCTCGAGCCAAGCTTTTTGAGCTTGAGATAATGAGCCCGAGCCTAAGAATAGGTTACAAACAAGCCAAAACCAAACTTGACCCTGCAATCATAATCTCCAATACCCTACTCAAACTACAAACCCAATTCATCAGGCAGAAATTTCGAAAACTGTAACCTAAAATACTACATTAAAACCAAGTTTATATTATAAGCAATAAACCAGATTAAGATACTATCATAATTCTTAATCCAAAGTTCAAAAGAACGATCGTTGTCGACATATATAATTCAATAAATAAATTAAACTATTAAACATAGCTAATTATTCAAAGCAAGGTTCCCAGTATCGTATTGGAATCGGTATCACACCCTTCCTATGAGTATCGTGATTGGCGGTATCGGCAATATCAGTAATTTCGGATCAGAGTATTGGATTTTTTGTATCAGAAAACAAATAATTATTAATATATTATTATAAGTTTAGTAGGAAAAAATATACATTTAGACATAATTGTATTTTATTTGTCGTTTTTTAGTAGCTACGATAAATAAGTTTTTTTTTTTCATTTACATGCTTTTACCCCCTTACTGGTTGATTTTTTTCGTTCAATTTTTTATGCCGAATTGACCGGGAAAGAGACCCCCAACATCGTATCGGTCAGTAATGATAGCAATTGGTATCGGATCAGGACATGTCAAACCTTATTGGTATCGTCCGTATCGGATCGGTAATGGCCGATACTGCAAACCATGATTCAAAGTTCAATCACAAGATTAATCTTGATCAGGTGTTTGATGAACAAAACTACATCGAAACCTAATTGTACACAAAAGTCCTCGCAGAAGAACATAACTCCCACCCATACAACATAATATCTAACCCTAAATTAGGAGAGGAGAAAAATATACCAAAATTAAGCCAACTCATTTTTCAATCTAAATCTGATCTGTTGATTGATGGGAGAACAAGTAGCTGCGCATAGATAAATATAATAACATTCACATTAAATGTAGCGAATTAGCATTACAGATAGCAAATTAATCACAAATAAACCATCAAAATCCAATCTTGATCAAGTGATTGGTTCTAAAAAGCTATACCAAAACCTAACCGTACAAAAAAAATTTCCAATTTTCAGTTGATCGGAGAAAAAATGTCGGACCTGAGACGCCTTTCTTCTGCCGGCTGGCTGGCGTTCGCATCATCCTAAAAATAGGAGAAGAAAGGAAACATAAGAAATTCAAAAGAAATTCAATCAGAGAAATAATTATGTGTATAGACTCAGAGAGAGAGAGAGAGAGAGAGAGGGGAGACATGGAGAGATCAAAGAAGAAGAGGTGGAGGTGGAAGTGTTGGTTGTCGATGAATTCGACAACTCGTCTCCCAACCAAACCCTTCCCATCCTTCTTGGACGGAAGAAATTTGAAATCAATGCATATACTAGTGTTAAGAACTTCAGTGGTCCGGCCTGACAATATGACACATCATTTTTTTTGGCAAATGTTAAGGGCACCTCCAAATTACTAAGGACAACCAACTTAAAACTTCAAATAAATTACAAGTTTGACATTTTGAAAACACTAAGGGCCACCCAATTCTGTCAAAGACGGACTGCAGGCCTTGCCTGCAGTCCAAAGTGAATATATGACTGCAGTGCTTGCCTGCAGTCCCCGAATGACGAATTTTTTTTTTTTAAACTTGCAGTGACTGCAGGCCTCGCCTGCAGTCCAAATTGAAGACAGGACTGCAGGCAAGGCCTGCAGTCCGTCTCCATAGCCTCCTCCTCATCCTCCGCCGCCTCCCCCCGCCCGCCGGACTCCGAGATCTCCCCCCTCCCTTTCCTCCCTCACCGCCCTCACCAAGCTCTCCCTCCGCTCCGGCAGCAGCAGCTCCTAGCAGCAGCAGCAGCTGCTCGCAGGCTACGGCGGGGGAGCGGAGCCACTCGGGGAGGCGCTCGGGCGGGAAGACGTACTTGACGAGGGAGAGGCGGTCGACGGAGGAGACCGCGGAGAGGAGGACGCCGTCGGGGGAGAGGAGGTCGAAGAAGGTGGCGGAGACGTCCTGGTTTTCGGCGGCGGCGGCGATCCAGGAGGCGGGGGAGGGGGAGGAGGAGGAGGAGTCGAAGCCGAAGAGGCGGCAGATGAGGGAGGGGAAGGCGAGGGAGAAGAAGGAGCGGCTCTGGTCGGAGGGGTGCTTGCGGAGGAAGGAGGAGACGGAGGCGGCGGCGGCGGAGATCTGGGCCGGGGAGGAGGAGGAGAGGACGGCGGCGGTGAGGTCGGGGGGTGGCTGCGGAGGGCTGCACGAAGGAGGAGGAGGGCTGCTCGAAGGAGGAGGAGGGTTGCCCTTAGTAATTTGGAGAGGGTGGTGGTTGCTCTTAGTAAAAATGGGAGAGGATGGTGGTTGCCCTTAGTAGGGTGGTTGCCCTTAGTAATTTGGGGGTGGCCCTTAACATTTGCCTTTTTTTTTGGGTCCAACTATTGACACCCCATGTATTTCTAAGGACACCCCATGTAACTTAAGTGAAAAAATAGATTAATGTGTAAAGACGTAAATACCCCCTTCTATTATAGCACATCCCATCAGCCTCATTCATATGCTTCATTATATTTTGGTCTTCTTAGTACACCCCACTTTCTCTCCCCAACCCAAAAATCCTCCACTTTCTCTCCCCAAGCAAAAAATCCTAAATTCTTCTTACTTTGAAGGAAGTTAAAGGAAGTTGAAGAAATCATAATGGAGGGACTAAATGCACATGAATCTTCCAAGGTACGTTCCTCTTTTGTTGAATTTTTTCGTTTGTAATCGTGTGATTCGGTTTTTTTTTTGAAAAAAAAATTTCAGAATTCGTGATCTGTTCGACCTGTACAAGTCGAACAGATCAACAGATGCTCGACCTGTAAGAGCCGAACATATAATGTTTGCACGACCTTCTGTGGTCGAACAGTATGGTTTTGTTCGACTCTAACAGGCCGAACAGTTTAAGTTTGCACGACCTGCTGTGGTCGAACAATATTAGTTCTTTTTTTCACCTTATTCAGTTGTTAAATTTTTTCACTGTAGGAAAACACTTCAAATGACAATGAAATTAACACTGAAATGAGCATTATCAGGCATCCAATGTTTGAAGAACAACTTAATTTCTTAGACGAATTTCATACGGATGCGTTATTTGAGAATCGTGAATCTTTGGTGAATTGGGTATGTACGGTAGGAAACCGTCATAATATGGTTATTTTGGTTAAACGATCGGATAGCGGAGATGGAAGGCGAGTTCGAGAAATTTTGGGTTGTGAGCGCGGTGGTAAATATCGGCAGAAGAAGCCAAAAGTCGATGAAAAAAATTCGACTAACATTGCCAAGAAGCCGAGACGTGAAAGGCTTACGGGCACGAAGAAATGTGATTGTCCATTTCAGTTGAAGGGAGTGCAAGCCAATGACGTAGGACAATGGTCATTGAGGGTTATATGCGGGTCACATAATCACCCACTGGGACGAAATTTGGTTGGACACTCATATGCCGGTCGACTGACCCCTGCAGAAGATCAACTTGTTAAAAACCTGACGAAGAACAATACAAGGCCAAAAGATAAAAGCACAAGTACCATTTAACAAAGTAACAACCAACATTTCATACAACAAACATTTAACAACCAACTTTTAGCAAGAATTTCAAAGTAACATTTAAAAAAGTCCAAGCCACATTTAGCAACCAACAAACAAAATTTAACAAAGTCAATGCCACTTGTAATCACGATTCACCACTTGTAATCAAGATTCACCACAAAATCTTAACAACCACATATTAACAAAAACCACATCAAAAAACATCTTCAAAACCACTTGTAGTCATAGTCTATGACCTACGACGACGCCTACGACTAGTCTCCCTCTTAGAAGATTCAGGTTTTTCTTGGGGCTCGAGCTTTAGTGCACCATATGCGCCAATTATGGCTGTCTCTACGATCGACGGGTCTAGTGCCTCTTGATTGTCCATCAATTGCTGGTACGCCGGTTGTAGATATTCCAATGCATTTTCGATCATGGCCCATGGGTCTGGCCCTGTCTGGGTAGATGTAGTACCATCGGCGCTAGAGACGTTATCTGGATTTTGGACGATAGGATGTGAAAACGTCCTATACCAAACCATATAATCATTTGTACACTCCCATGCAGGGTTGGCAGCTCTCCCACGGGCTTCGGGAGACAGTACATGGCTGCGCCAGTATTGGAAGTAGCCTCCTAGAACATTGAACGCCAGCTTGTACTTCTGGCTCGTGCTTCCCCGACGGACCTCACTTGGAAACAAAGGATCGTAAGGAATTTTCTGTCGTAGCCCAAATTGCCGAAGGACACGGTCGGGATGATACGGCTCTACAATGTCAAAGGCACGTATACATCCATGAAAGAAAGTCAGGTCGTCGCGAGAAAAACTGTTCCTCATTCCGTGGTAGGGTGTCCAATTCACCTACATCATAAATTGAAACAATTAGTTATGGGTAGAACATAAGTTATGAGTAAATGGATAAATTAACACTCACATTGTGGACTTGAAGATTGTCCAATACCTCCCTGATGGATGAGACCATGTTGGTACCTGGTCCAGCATGGGGTCTATTGGCCCACCTCATAGCAAGTGGGTCCCCCATCTTATAGTTGACGTTATGTGTAGGCCTCGTGAAGGGAAAATACTCGAATATCCAGGCCTACAATACGAAAATATGAAGCATATTGGTCGTTGTATAACATTAAAAAAATGCATATCACGGGCTGAGATATAGATACCTCCAGTAAAGTCAAGTATCCACATATTTGGCGGACCCCACTCCGAGATGCTACTCCAAGCTGTCGGTATAAGAAAGCTAAAGCAGCAGCTCCCCAGGCATAGTCATTGACGTTGTTGATATTCTCTAAAAGGCTGAGAACTTTTGTATCAACACGTGTCTCACTTTTGTCAGAAAATATTGTGCATCCAAGTACGAACCATAAATATGCACGGACAGCACGCCTTCTTTTCGCATTATCCGTGCTACTGACGTCTGACTCAAATTCAGACCGGAGCCACTCCATCCGGACCGAGCTACATGTCACGACCCGATCCCAACTATTTGGGTCTAGTCGGATCATGCCCAGCCTGCGCCGTTGATGAGACGGCGACAGTAAGCTGTTCAGTAGCAGGAACCACACAACAACACAGATCTAAATTTGTCACAACTTTATTCGGAATTGAAAATCAGTTAAATGAAATATTCTGAGTACATCAGGAATTGAAAATACAGAAATAAATACAACTCCAAAATAAAGGAAAATGCTGAAAAAAGGAAACTAGCTATCTGGTTCCGTCGCTTCAGGATCAGCGTCCTCCGGAGACGGCTCCGGTACGGTCACAGGGTATAGGACCGGATCATAGTAGCTATTAAAACATAGCTCGTCCTCATCGGTGTTACCTAAAATGTTGTCTCCAGTCAGGAGGGAGCAAAGTACAATTCATGCTAATTAAACAGTTAAATAAGAAATAGAATCATGCAGTTCTAAACAGTTTTAAAACATGTTTGTTACAGTAGAAAACAGTGATTTGAATAGGTAATGACATATGACCGGCTTGGGTTTGTTACAGTAATGGATATGGGGGTTTTGTTACAGTATGGTCATAATCATTACGCTATTCCCCAGTCCCCAATAGTTACAGTACAGTACTCTCGGTGAGAGTTTCGTGTTTGAGACGTGGTTTAGACATGCAGTAAAACGATTAAATAAATAACTGTAAACTAACACAAACTATACTTGCCTTGTATTAAAGTTGACTGGAAGATTGTTCGGTACCGAGGGTGACGTCAAGCACGACTTCGAGTTCCTACAGTTGAGAACTCGGTTTAGAATCCTGAATAACCAGACTAGGTGTGCTAGTTGCAATCTCTAGTAGACAATCCTAGTCAGATTTTAAGTTGTATTGATTTACACTAACGATTACGTCGCAACTACGTGCGTTGGTTAACCGGTTAATTGGTTTATTGGAAAATCACGAGAATCGATATTATTTGGAAAACTTTGTGTTTTGTAATATATATATAAAATATGGTTTTTCTTTAGTGATCAATCATGAGTAGATATTATTTTATTCTTTTTAAAACTAAACTCGTAAATAAGCCGTAAATCGCAATTTAAATGAAAAAATACAGCTAAATCAAATCCACCCAAATCACAACCACCAGAAAAGAAAGGAAAATAGCTACGCTACACAAATACATTGGCACAGCTACTGGTCCTAGGATGGGCTTATGCCCGATACATTTTTCTTTTACATTAAATAAGAAATGACTGAATTTAAATAATAAAATGCGGGAAAAAGACTATAATAATTAGCCTAAAAATAAAATAATTAAAATAAGGAAACTAGGAGTCTCAGACTCGGTCCATTCCTCAAATTTCGGTTTATGCCTCAACGTCCGGTCGGACCGGTGCGTTTGCATTTCACCGGGGCCCACAGACCGGTACGGTCGTCGCCCAAAAATCGATTTTAGAAATCATTTTCGAAAGCCGGTTTGAAATCAAACAAAATATAATTTTCGTAAAAATTTGGGCAGCACTTCCTCTATTCCGGGATAAACCCAAAACTGGGAAAGCGCGCCGATAAATACCTGCAAATAGTTTCCAACCCAAATAATCCACCGAAATAACCACCAAATAATTTCAACACCACAACATAATTTCCAACCCACAGAATAGTTCCCGAAAAGTCTGGGAATCCATAATCCATCCAATTCACGCCAACCCAGCAAATAAAACACAGGTAATCAAACTAACGCAGCTAATCGAAATATAAAACGCAGCTATCCGGATTCCCAGGAGGGAACCGGGGGACCGATCTATCATCATCGACTCTACGGGGGACGAACTACTCTGATTATCCGAAATTACCTATTTCCGTTGGCGGGGAGCCGCGGGAAAAACTCGGGAAATAATCCGAACAAAGTCGGCAGCAGGTAGAAGTCCCGATCCGCGGGAAAATCCACGGGAACAGCAAGAAGTCCACAGAACAGCGCTGGACAGCGACGAATGGCCGGGATCTGGCCGGACAGGAGCTCGCCGGCAGCGTCGCGCGCGGGAGGCGGCGGCGCGGAGAGGGGAAACGCTGCTAGGGGCAGCGCACCGGAGGTCGGCGGGGCGGCGTCAGCCGGGACAGCGCGGGGCGCTGGCGGCGGCTTGCGGGGAGCCGCGGGGAGGCGTCCAGCGGGGTCGGTGACGGACGGAGGCCGAGGGGGCCGGACGGGGTTTGGCCGGAGAGGGGAAACGGACGCGCGGGGATGCGCGGGGAGCCGGCCACGGGGCGGTCGGTCTTCACTGGCCGGAGGGAGAGGGGCGCGCTGGGACAGGGTCGGGCGCGGGCTCCGCTGGGGCGGATCTGGCCACGGGTGGCGCGGGGAGGCCGAGGGCGCGGCGAGCGGGCGGTGCTCGGCGGGAAACCGAGGGCGCCGGGGTGCGGGGCTTGGCGCCGGGGTTGCGGGCCGGCGGAGGGCAGCCGGCGGGGGAGGCTCGCGGCGGGGCGGAGCGCGGGGAGCCGCGCGGGACGGGGCGCTGTTGGCCGACGAACGGCGAGGGAGCCGCGCGGGGGTCGGCCACCAGTGAGCGCGGTCGGCGGGAGTCTTCGCCGAGGAAGGTGGTCGCGAGCTCGGAATTGGGGGTTAGGGTTCGGGAGGAGAATGGCGTGGGAGTTTTCTCCAAGGGTGGAGAAAACACAGAGAGTGAGAAAGAGAGAGATCTGTGAGGAGGAAAAGAGAGAGTGAAGGAATAAATGAGAAGTGTGCTGGTCCTTCTCGTGAGAGAGAGGGGAAATGTGGTGTGGAGAAGTTTGAGGGGGATTGAACGTGCAAGAGGGGAGTGGGTTGAACGAAAAAGTAGGGAGTTATGCTGGTCCCTCGTGGACCAGCTCCTCAAAAGTACTTTTTTTTTTTTTAATAATTAAACCAAATTAGGATTTTAAAAAAAGAATTGGGTTCGGGCTCAGGCTCGGGTCTGGGTTCGGACTTGGGTCTGGGTTTGAATCCAAAAATCCCTATTATTAATTTTGAAATAATTTTAACACCCAAAAATCATAATAACAATAATAATAATAATAGAAATACTGATAATAATAATATTAGAAATACTAACTATAATTATTCACAGGAAATGGGTTTCACAATCTTCCCTCCTTTAGAAAATTTCGTCCTCGAAATTAAAGGTAGGGTTAGGGGTAGGATAAACTCAAATCAAGCAGGTACGGGTACTATGTCCGTAACTCAGGTCCAACAATAAGAATTTTCAATGCAGTCATGGATGAAAACGATTTAGGAACTAGTTTCATTTATGATATCATCCATGCAGAAAAAAAAAATACGAAAGCGAACCAAAGTACACGAGGTTGATCAGACCATCATGCACCGGTCCTGATTAGACAATATATTAGTGGGTGCACCCAATAAGATATCGTCATGATCAAGCTTGATAAAGAGATAGCTTGCAAAACTAGGCTAACTTCGTCAGCATCAGTCAAGTTTAGAACAAAAAGATGAGAAAATAAGTGATGGCTCGAATTCTGATCTTCTTCTTACCACTGACTAGGCTTGCAACTGGTTTCTCTGGTACTGAAAGGTTGATTCCAATCTTCAGCTCTGAATTATCCAAACTGTGACTCGGATCCAAAGTGTATCGTCTGAGCTGTGACGTAGGAGACGTTGCACACTCTCAAGATTAGCTGGTAGAGCTAACTGTCACGCTACTTCCAATGCGTCTTAAACTTCAGATGGCCTGATGTACCTGGCCTCAATTTCCTGCTTCGTCGAAACTGATTGTTCCTCTGGTAGGAGAAACTTCACCAAATGCAATTTGGTCTTCCCAAGACCTACCAAATTTCGAGACGCAACATCTCAAACGTCTTCAAGCGTCTGGATTGACCTATCTGATTGCTTGTCCCGCGGTACTCCATGAATCCGGTAGATGTGCTTCCCGTATAATGCTGCCCATTTCTTAGTGGATAACCAACTTGAAGGAAATTAAAGTGTGCTGACTTAGTCAGTCGGTTTATTATAATCCAATTGGTGCCCTTTCCTCCTTGGGAACAAGGCAATCCTTACTCAAAGTTCATTGTTATATGCTTCTACTTCCACTCCGAATTGTCCAGCGGCTCCAACAAGCTTGTGGTCCTTTTGCTAAATTTCTCATGTTGACAAATTCACATCCAATCCCATACCTGGAATTGTCCTTCTTTATTCCCTAACACCAATTAATAGGGGCATATCCGTTACATCTTATTATCTCTTGAATTTATGGAGTATTGCGACCGGTGCATTTTTTTTCATCAACTCGTTCCTCCGTTTGTCAGCCGATACGCAAAATCTCGCACCATTCTTCAGAGTTCCAATGCTGATTAATTTAGAAACCCTCAAGTGTTCCTGCCAACACTTGATTTCTAAGCCTGCAAAGTGCCTCGTTTTGAAACTACGTTCTCTTGACTTTTATCCCTCAGCCTCGAACTTCATCAATATTGAATCATCATCCAGCTCCGTCCTTCCATCTCCAGTAGTATAACCCCCAGTCCAAACTTCTCGATGTCTTCTAGCAGGTGCTAGTCCTTGGTTAAGAACTTCGCCATCAGTATCGACCAAGTGCATCAGCGACCACATTAGCCTTACCTGAATGGTACTGCAGGTTGATTTCGAAATCCTTCATCTGCTTCAACCATCTTCTTAGTCTAACATTCAGCCCTTCCTGAGTGAAGTCATATTTCAGACTTTGGGTAGTCCGTACATGTTTTCACTCCCTTTCCATAAAAGTCATGCTTCCAAAGCTTCAAAGTAAAGATAATTGCAGCAATTCAAATTAGGCGTGGGATGATTCCTCTCATGAGTCTGTAGTTGCCTACACGTGTAAGCAATTACTTTCCCATGTTGTTGAAGAACGCAACCCAGTCCTTTTCCAGAGGAATTACTGTAAATTGAGAACCCACCGGTTCCTGCGGGTAGCGCAAGGATTGGTGTAGTGGTAAGTCTCTTCTTCAGCTCCTCAATGCCGTCTGGCAAACTTTTCGTTCAGATGAACTCTTCATTCTTCCAAGTGAGCTTCGTCATTGGTTCAGCAATCTTGACGAAATCCTTCACGAACTTCTGATAGTAGCCGGCCAAATTCAAAAATCTTCCGATTTGAACTTGGGGTATATCACTCTTCAACAACAGCTACCTTCTACCGAAATTTCTTCTCTTGGCAACATGGCCAGAAGTCCACCTTGTCAAAAATCCACGTTCAGATAACTTACCATAGAATTTCTTTTCCTCAAAGTTTCCAAAACTTCTTCAGGTGTTCTTCATGCTCTTCTTCAGTCTTCAAATATATCAGGATGTTATCTATGGAGAAGATAAACCGATTCAAATACTCATGAAAATCTCTGTTCATGAGATTCATGAACACAGCAGAAGCATTTGCCAGTCTAACGTCCTGACCACAGAAAACTACCCATACTTGGTGTTTGAACGCCGTCTTGGAAATGTCCTGACTTTGATTTGATGGTAGTCAAATCTTAAATCAAACTTCGAAACACCCAATCTCCACATAACCAGATCAAACAGATCCTCGATCCGGGCAGAAAGTACTTGTTCTTTAGTGTCTGGTAATCGATGCACATCCGTTGTTCCATCTTTCCGGGGTACAAACAAGATAGATACTCCCTAAGGTAAAGTTCCACTCTGAATAAATCCTAGTGCCTTCATTGATCTGGTCCTTCATCTTCCTGGCCACCTTCGGGTTGACTCTGTAGCATCCTTTAGAATTTAGGGAAAGAGCCAGGGACTATATCAGGGTAAATCCTATGTCTAGATCTGGGATAATCCAGGGAGACTATCAGGGAAAACATCTGCCATAAGGTGTAACTAAAAACTTCTATTCCTGTGGAGAGTTACAGCAAAACTCTTATGATTGATCTAAGGACATCCTGTTACAACTTCCAAAAAGATGATGCTATTCTGCAGTTCTAGGTACTATTCCTCATGGTTCTGGCTCTTGGATGAGCAGTCTCCAACTGCTTCCTTTTCTATGAACCTCAAGTATGCATCATGCCTTATTGTAAGGGCAGGGTCTGCTGGATAGGAAGAGGGTCCCTAGGTTGTGGCCTAACAGGTGTTGCTGGAATATGAGTTCTGGTTTGATAGACAGATAAGGGCAGTCCTTTACCCGATGTTCAGCAGATCCACATGCCAAACATTGTCCCAATCTCTTGCGGCAACTAACGGCCTGATGACCAGGCCTCTTGCAATAGTTACAAGCTCAAAGCTTCTTACTGCAAGTAGAGTACTCGATGGGACCCAATATCTTCTAGATTCAGGGGTATCCTTCCTAGGACAAAAGTTCTGCTCTAACTGGTTGGGAATAACTAAGGCTACATCATGACGTTCTTCATGTCATCTCTCGTGATATTCTTCTGTTCCTGCTGGGCTTCATCTTGAGCTTTCTGGAACTCCAGGATTTCTCGAAATAAAACAACCATTTGGAAAATGATTGCTGGTACTGGTGGAGCAACAAAATGAATAATCTACCAGGAAAAATGCAACTCAATTGGAGATGAGGTAGGAGTCGCCAGTGTAGAAAAACTTCACTGGGTGCACGATGCGGACGGTCAAACAGCCGCGAGGGAAAGACCCTGGGCTGGGTTGAGGAGTTGGGATAGGAATCGGAGATGACACCTTATCGCTAGCAGGATTGGTCAACGGTCATTCTCTGGAAGGCTTAGGACGCAAACAAAAGCAAGGTAGCCTACCGGTCTATAATCAAGCAAAAATATTTATTTATATATAAATCGGACCTATGTCGTGACAAATCAATGTTCTAGTGTTCTAATTGTTTCTAGATAGGTTTTCCTTAATTGTTGTTGTTGTTGACCTGCATGGGCCACCACTGAAAACATGTCACGACCCGATCCCAACTATTTGGGTCTAGTCGGATCATGCCCAGCCTGCGCCGTTGATGAGACGGCGACAGTAAGCTGTTCAGTAGCAGGAACCACACAACAACACAGATCTAAATTTGTCACAACTTTATTCGGAATTGAAAATCAGTTAAATGAAATATTCTGAGTACATCAGGAATTGAAAATACAGAAATAAATACAACTCCAAAATAAAGGAAAATGCTGAAAAAAGGAAACTAGCTATCTGGTTCCGTCGCTTCAGGATCAGCGTCCTCCGGAGACGGCTCCGGTACGGTCACAGGGTATAGGACCGGATCATAGTAGCTATTAAAACATAGCTCGTCCTCATCGGTGTTACCTAAAATGTTGTCTCCAGTCAGGAGGGAGCAAAGTACAATTCATGCTAATTAAACAGTTAAATAAGAAATAGAATCATGCAGTTCTAAACAGTTTTAAAACATGTTTGTTACAGTAGAAAACAGTGATTTGAATAGGTAATGACATATGACCGGCTTGGGTTTGTTACAGTAATGGATATGGGGGTTTTGTTACAGTATGGTCATAATCATTACGCTATTCCCCAGTCCCCAATAGTTACAGTACAGTACTCTCGGTGAGAGTTTCGTGTTTGAGACGTGGTTTAGACATGCAGTAAAACGATTAAATAAATAACTGTAAACTAACACAAACTATACTTGCCTTGTATTAAAGTTGACTGGAAGATTGTTCGGTACCGAGGGTGACGTCAAGCACGACTTCGAGTTCCTACAGTTGAGAACTCGGTTTAGAATCCTGAATAACCAGACTAGGTGTGCTAGTTGCAATCTCTAGTAGACAATCCTAGTCAGATTTTAAGTTGTATTGATTTACACTAACGATTACGTCGCAACTACGTGCGTTGGTTAACCGGTTAATTGGTTTATTGGAAAATCACGAGAATCGATATTATTTGGAAAACTTTGTGTTTTGTAATATATATATAAAATATGGTTTTTCTTTAGTGATCAATCATGAGTAGATATTATTTTATTCTTTTTAAAACTAAACTCGTAAATAAGCCGTAAATCGCAATTTAAATGAAAAAATACAGCTAAATCAAATCCACCCAAATCACAACCACCAGAAAAGAAAGGAAAATAGCTACGCTACACAAATACATTGGCACAGCTACTGGTCCTAGGATGGGCTTATGCCCGATACATTTTTCTTTTACATTAAATAAGAAATGACTGAATTTAAATAATAAAATGCGGGAAAAAGACTATAATAATTAGCCTAAAAATAAAATAATTAAAATAAGGAAACTAGGAGTCTCAGACTCGGTCCATTCCTCAAATTTCGGTTTATGCCTCAACGTCCGGTCGGACCGGTGCGTTTGCATTTCACCGGGGCCCACAGACCGGTACGGTCGTCGCCCAAAAATCGATTTTTAGAAATCATTTTCGAAAGCCGGTTTGAAATCAAACAAAATATAATTTTCGTAAAAATTTGGGCAGCACTTCCTCTATTCCGGGATAAACCCAAAACTGGGAAAGCGCGCCGATAAATACCTGCAAATAGTTTCCAACCCAAATAATCCACCGAAATAACCACCAAATAATTTCAACACCACAACATAATTTCCAACCCACAGAATAGTTCCCGAAAAGTCTGGGAATCCATAATCCATCCAATTCACGCCAACCCAGCAAATAAAACACAGGTAATCAAACTAACGCAGCTAATCGAAATATAAAACGCAGCTATCCGGATTCCCAGGAGGGAACCGGGGGACCGATCTATCATCATCGACTCTACGGGGGACGAACTACTCTGATTATCCGAAATTACCTATTTCCGTTGGCGGGGAGCCGCGGGAAAAACTCGGGAAATAATCCGAACAAAGTCGGCAGCAGGTAGAAGTCCCGATCCGCGGGAAAATCCACGGGAACAGCAAGAAGTCCACAGAACAGCGCTGGACAGCGACGAATGGCCGGGATCTGGCCGGACAGGAGCTCGCCGGCAGCGTCGCGCGCGGGAGGCGGCGGCGCGGAGAGGGGAAACGCTGCTAGGGGCAGCGCACCGGAGGTCGGCGGGGCGGCGTCAGCCGGGACAGCGCGGGGCGCTGGCGGCGGCTTGCGGGGAGCCGCGGGGAGGCGTCCAGCGGGGTCGGTGACGGACGGAGGCCGAGGGGGCCGGACGGGGTTTGGCCGGAGAGGGGAAACGGACGCGCGGGGATGCGCGGGGAGCCGGCCACGGGGCGGTCGGTCTTCACTGGCCGGAGGGAGAGGGGCGCGCTGGGACAGGGTCGGGCGCGGGCTCCGCTGGGGCGGATCTGGCCACGGGTGGCGCGGGGAGGCCGAGGGCGCGGCGAGCGGGCGGTGCTCGGCGGGAAACCGAGGGCGCCGGGGTGCGGGGCTTGGCGCCGGGGTTGCGGGCCGGCGGAGGGCAGCCGGCGGGGGAGGCTCGCGGCGGGGCGGAGCGCGGGGAGCCGCGCGGGACGGGGCGCTGTTGGCCGACGAACGGCGAGGGAGCCGCGCGGGGGTCGGCCACCAGTGAGCGCGGTCGGCGGGAGTCTTCGCCGAGGAAGGTGGTCGCGAGCTCGGAATTGGGGGTTAGGGTTCGGGAGGAGAATGGCGTGGGAGTTTTCTCCAAGGGTGGAGAAAACACAGAGAGTGAGAAAGAGAGAGATCTGTGAGGAGGAAAAGAGAGAGTGAAGGAATAAATGAGAAGTGTGCTGGTCCTTCTCGTGAGAGAGAGGGGAAATGTGGTGTGGAGAAGTTTGAGGGGGATTGAACGTGCAAGAGGGGAGTGGGTTGAACGAAAAAGTAGGGAGTTATGCTGGTCCCTCGTGGACCAGCTCCTCAAAAGTACTTTTTTTTTTTTTAAATAATTAAACCAAATTAGGATTTTAAAAAAAGAATTGGGTTCGGGCTCAGGCTCGGGTCTGGGTTCGGACTTGGGTCTGGGTTTGAATCCAAAAATCCCTATTATTAATTTTGAAATAATTTTAACACCCAAAAATCATAATAACAATAATAATAATAATAGAAATACTGATAATAATAATATTAGAAATACTAACTATAATTATTCACAGGAAATGGGTTTCACACTACCTCTCTGGCCCAGAAGCTCAGTATGTGCATCCCTTTCTGACACCCCCCAACAACCTATTAATCATCTTCTTTGGCTCCTCCCGTCCCCTTGCTGACAATGGGGAGGCGACCGGGCAGCGACGAAGGGGAGGCAACCGGGCAGCGACTGGAGGGACCAAAGTTGGCTTCGGAGTGAGGAGAGTGGAGTGTTAGGGTTTTGTGAGGGAGGAGAGTGGAATGTTAGGATTTTGTGAGGGAGGAGAGTGGAGTGGAGTTTTAGAATTTTAGTGGGGTGTACTTAGAAAGCTTTGAGATGGGGGTGTAGAATAGGTAAGGATATTTTTGTCAAATATTGGGGTGTACTTAGTATTTTTATAAGCTTAATCAACTACATGTGGGGTGTACTTAGAAATTGGGGTGTCCTTAGAAATACATGGGGTGTCAATAGTCGGACCCTTTTTTTTTTGTTAAACTTAGGACTGTCACAATTTCTGACAGTCCTAGGTACTTTATGGACTGCCAGAAAATGTGGCAGTCCAGTTAAACATGAGATCTGGACTGCCACATTTAGTCAGAAATAGGATGTGCCCTGATCAACTTTGGATGTGTCCTTATAAATAACTTTTTTTTAGTGTCCAGCTGGTGTGGTGTGGTGTGGTGTGGTGTGTCATGCTAGTATTAAAAAAAAAAATACTGGCACAACTGAATAATTTATCAGTGTTAATGGGCCTGGAGCAGCATTGTATTGTTACATTGGGGTGGGTAGGGGTTATGAGCCTGGAGCAGCATTGTATTGTTACATTGGGTTGGGTAGGGGCAAAGTTGCAACAATTGTTACATGGGGAGCCTTGGCAAATGCTGCATCAGATGTGAGAAAATTTGCAGCATTATTTATTGCTGGTGCTTGGATTTCCTTGTCAACATCTAAACACGGGAAATGTCTTATCAAGATCTAAACGCAGGAAAGGTCTCGAGAACCATAAGCATTTGTTGCAACAGTTGAAACAAATCTATTTACACCCTGTAAGAGGGTTGAAAATTTCAAGAGTCCTACCATTCATTTGGAAATAACCTCTATATATAATCATCAACCCAAGATTGAGCAGTTACGAGACAAATCAGCCTTTGGTCCTATCAGTAGACTTACAAATGGTTGAACCTGATCATGACAATCCTTGATCACCTAAAGTTTTAGAAGATGAATAAAGGAGAAGAAAATTTCAGCTACAAAACCAAACTAGTAAACACCAATGCCGGGTTCATTCAACAAAAACCAAAATCATTACTAATTTGACAAACTGGTATATTTTGACCAAATGTGTCATAATATTTACTCTTTTTCTGGATATGAAACTAGGTTTAAATTAAGACACATGGCATACAAGATCTACAATTTTTTACTTTTTGAAACAAGTGTAGAACATGAATACACTCACGCATTTACATTGACAAGGGAACTTCATGAATAAATTGCAACCCATCTGATTACCCACCCCTTGAAAAAGAGAGGAGAGGAGAACATTCTGGGCGCACTACACAAGACACCTGAAGTGTAATAAATGGCGACGCCAACCTAAATCCACAATTATAACTGTAGTAATGGCGCAAGCACTGCGCTAGCCCAAGCACAAAGTACATACTATTGACCAACTCATATATCGGCTTCACGATACAGCGGTAAAATGAAGGTCAAGAGGCCTTAAAGCTCCCTGAACTATCTCTTGGACTTTTCTGTTTCGTCGGCAAACATCTGAGAGTTCCTCTAAGGTAGTTGTGAGGTCAGAACTATTTGTTCCCAATGCTGCATCGGACAAAGCTCGAAGGAAGCTTGAGCATTCTACTTCTGTTATAGCTGCAGGTGGTATTAGAGAAATGCTTCCCTTTGCCCATTCCAAAACCTTGCCGCCATACGTTCTCGTCAGGGCTATCAGCACATAAGATATCTGAGGAAAACAGAAATAAACAAAGGAGAGAGGTAATAAGCTAAAATTGAAAAGGATTTTGCAGTACGAATCAAATAAAGGGATTGGATCAGACAAACCTCTTCTAGTCGGGAAGAGGGAAGCGCTCCTGTCAAAGAGGCTATCAATATTCTGGTAAGAGTTGCACCTCGAGGAAGTATCACGCTATCAATAAGGGATCGGTATTTCTCTCCACCGGAACAATTCGCAAGATCAAAGACATCAGATAAGAATGTCAATATTGATTTGCAAGCATCTCTGCACAAAGATCAGGACAAAGACGGAATTATAACAGTTGAAGATAATATTCCCTCATACAACAAAACATTTATTGAAAAATCAAACTACTGGAAGAGGTATCTCTTGATCTAGATAGCTTTTCAAAACAAAACCTCCGATATAGTTAACATGAATACCAGAATTGCCTGGCATGCATTGCACATAAGAACTTGTTTTATCCATTCATAAAAGTCTCTGTATGTCAAATGACACTAACAGGTTTGATGGAGGATTTGACTCTGCTTCACAACTCTCTCCATATTGCATCTCAACTATTTGACACCAACCTCTGTGCTTCAAGAAGATTACCTCCTCCTCAAAGTCAGTCTGAAACCATCCTTATGATCCCCAAGATATTTGACAAATTGACGGAAAATGTGAATCATGGCCCCTTATAGCTGGTTGTAGCATTTAGATGACTGAATCCGTTATACAGAATCCTACCATAAAACCACTTTCAGTAGATGCATTTAAACTCTAGGGGGTCCTAAAGGATTGCTCCCTGGTTGCAAGGATTACTGCATGACCAAAAAGGTAACTTTACCCATCTGGCATATAGCTTTTTGTCAACATTACATTTAATCGCTTACGTCCGATTGACATCCAATCACTATTATTTAGTCAATTCTTTTCTGGGGCCTTCTTAAGGCAGGTTCGAGAGAGGAATGATGATGATAGATTCATGCATTCGTGATACTTATAAAAGTTCCCAAGTAGGTTTAAGAGATTCTGATCCTCTATATTTCATATGAATGAGGCTTTGAGACAACCTATGTAAGAAGTGGAAGAACACTAAAAGATTTAAGTAGCTACCTATGTTGTATCGTAGCTCCAACCATTGAGCAGTCGATTAACGATGGAAATATGGATGAAGGAATAAATAGATCAGGGCAGTAGCGAATACACCTCGATGCCAACAAGAAACAGTCATCAGCTATATCAGGTCTCGCAGTGAAATCCTACAATGAAAGAAAATTATTGGCAATAAGATATAAAACATACAAATTGGAGCATCTTGCATGCGTACAGAATAGAAGAATCAGATATGGAAGAGATTTACCTTAATATTCTGAAGAAGTTTTGTTGTATGGCTGAATAGTGCTTCTATTAAACTCCTAAGGTAATCTGCGCATGATGGATCAGATCCAAATATCTGACAAACAATAAACAATCAGTGCAAAGAAAATGAAGTAGGGAAAATTTCTGAACAAGGCTACAGTTCAACTGTATATACTTTTATGACTTCGCTTGAAAGATACAAGAAGCAAGGTTGATTGTGTTGCTGATATAGGGCTTGAACCTCTTCCAACATTGCTCCAATTGTCGTACCCATGAATCTTCCTGATGTTTTCACCTACAAAAAGGCACTTTGAATAATTAGCTTAATGGATAAATTGCATTCGGAAAGAATATTTACAAGAAATTCTCTCTTCTATCAGAAATATAGCGAGAGCAACATCTGTCTGTTTTATCAGTTCAGTCATCAGTGTTATGACCCAGTGATGTTAGAAGAAAGAATCTATCATGTACCAAAACTATCACAGTTCAGTATAGAATACAAATAAACAAACATCAAAATAACGAGTGCCAACAATCTGGGGGTAGAATATATGTTGCACCAATAAGACTAACACCTGCAACAGCACATCAATGGATTATTGAGCTGTATCCTAATAAATTGCAGTAAGGATGTACAGTTGATACATGTAGGGTGGATGTGGACGGGACAAAACACAATGTCATCCATCGTTATGGCTTTACTATTCCTATGAATGTTAATATGCATTGCTTATGTTCCCTAAGGCTTGACGTACGTCGTGTATTAAGTATTAACACTCACATTTCAAAAGCACTCATTATTTCCTAGTTAAAACTCATTTTCTATCTTCTATTTTACGTCTTTTGGGGGCTAAGGCTGTGTTTTTTTTTATTGAGCTTTTTTTCCATGGAAAATATTTCCATCACAAATTTCCCACCAATATTTTCCATGGAATTATTTTATTGAGCTTTCTTTTTGGGGCTAAGGCTGTGTTTGATAGCTTATATTTTCCATGGAACTATCATTTCCCATATTTTCTTCTAAAATGGTGGAAAATGAAACTTGTCCAACCCATAGGAAAATATCATTTTCCATGGAAAATAACTATTTTCTGTGGAAAATAATGACAATCAAACACCCAAATTAAGTTTTCCATGGAAAATTTTTAAAATTCCATGGAATTTTTTTTTTTTCTTAGGAAAATAATTCCATGGAATTAATTTCTTTTCCACATTTTCCACCTTGCAATCAAACTCAAACACACCCTAAGTTAAATCTACATTAGGAAATTAACAGCCCTAAAATAGAACACATAAATGCAGGGTTCCACTTTGTTCCATATGGATAAAGATAAATCGAACAAAATAAAAAATTTACTAACAGCTGAACATTACATTTTCTGATTTACAGCCCCTGCTGCCTCGTATCTATTTTGGCATCGACCGGTACCGATACATCGGCAGTATCTTATCAGTCTTGGCATGTCCCAATCTGCTATCGACGCCTAACAACTTTGGGGCTCATTTTCCCAGTCAAATCAGTAGAGAAAAATTGAACGAAGTATGAAAAAAAATAGTGTTGACAATGATTTGGTTAGTATGCAGTACTCATTCATTAATAACGTATGCACACCTTCTCTCTCTCTCTCTCTCTCTCTCTCTCTCTCTCTCTCTCTCTCTCTCTCTCTCTCTCTCTCTCTCTCTCTCTATACAATGCATATCTTTCACGTTATGTGGTTCTTATCTCTATTTACACAATAATTTTCTCTATTTATTGTAAATCCAATCATTGCTTGATGAAACCAAGTCACGCAAAAGGTTTGTAATATAACACATTTACATAGAACTTTATAATGCACCAACAAATAACTTGTGTTGGAATTTTTTATTTAACCTTCATCAAAACTCTTTTAATATCCATGCCACTGCACCAAAACTCCAGACTTGTGGTGAGGGTTATGGGTTAACTTATTATATTATTCCAACGTACTCCCGTAGGTCGAATATCCATTTTAGGGTCTGAGAGCTGGATTCATGAGTTGAACCTCATCCAGAAGTATTTTGTAAAATTCACTTAAAATGTGCTCCGGTAAGATTTGAACATGGGATGTTAAAGTCCCTACCATTGCACCAAAACTCCAGAGTTGTGGTTAGGGTTGTCGAGGGTTAAATGTTGTATTATTCCAACCGTTGTAAACAAGAGAAATAATCAATCCATACTAAAGAACAGTCTTACAACAAGAATGACATTTCATGAAGTAGTTACAGCTAAACTCTGATACTTACAGCATACTTAAAAGCACGGCACAAAGATTCC
Organism: Iris pallida; assembly: GCA_029216955.1. Lineage (NCBI taxonomy): Eukaryota > Viridiplantae > Streptophyta > Magnoliopsida > Asparagales > Iridaceae > Iris > Iris pallida. The sequence goes on from JANAVB010024998.1 coordinate 4,606,001, forward strand.
ATTGTCCGCATGTCCCAAGCACGACTACAAAAAATCACATGAGAGCGAAATATACACCAACATATTGATAATACTTGATTTGCAAGCATGGTGAATGTAAATGTAACTGCATGTTCTAATCCAGAAACAACATAATATGGTAAAATCCTTACTGGTCCAATACAGATTTAAAAATCGGCCAAAACTTTTGAACTGCATCTGCCACAGCTTCTGGAAGATTTACGTTCCTGAATTTGTTGAGGTTATGCAAATCAAACCTTTTACAGATTTCGTTAGAGAAATTACTACTTTGAAACACGTCGTAATTACCTAAATATGCATGCCAGCCTGTCGATATGAACAGTAAGCTGGCGTGCAGGTACTTGTTCAACTCCACCTTGACAAGTAAGTTCCTGCTTGTTCAGAATATCAGTATCATGTCGACATGATTTACATCTTAAATAAACTATTGAGTCAGTATTAACCTGTAGAGCAGTAACAGATGGCATACAAACCAACTCCAAAGCTTTCTTAGCATGCTCTGATGGCAGTTCGGTAATAACCACACTGCAAAAGAAACTCAAAAATGATTGAATGTGTTACGGAGCTTAAACATAGATAGTGGAACTGCCACGTGTAGTGTGCCTCGAGCTAAACATAGAACAACACGAGAAGTGAAATTCCATGAAAAATGAAATTGCATGAATTACTCAAAAAGATCACCTCAATGCCTCAACCAAATGCATTGAATCATCAGAAGAGACCTTATAGCCTCCTTCCCCGCTAACTGCTATATGGTATATGTGGAAGAGACCATCCAACGAGCCACAAAATTGTTTGCTACAATCTAGACAAACATGGTATAATAAGAAACAATTGCAAACTGAAAAAAGAATCATAATTCAGATATGGTACCACAATGCAAAATATTTGGAAAATCTTGACATATAAGACAGAAACTCCAACTGGATGAGTCAAATTGAAAGACGCAAGAAAGGAAGAATTAGACGCAAGAAAGGAATTAGCATGACTAAATTTATGTAATAAATATTTTATCATAGGGAAAAGAGAAAGTTACATGTTCACTTGCACACTTGGACCCAATTATCCAGAGGCAGCTTCTTGCAAGAACAAAATAAGGGAATAGTGGTGTTAATAGACGCCAACCTTTTCTCCTGCATGCAAACATAATGTGGTTGCTGCAGAGAGGGATTGACGTCATATCACAGCTTGTAGAACCTCGAGAACAAACTTTTATGGAGCAGCTGTTAGTTGACAGCAGCAAGGAGGAAGAAGTAGAATACGGAAGCTTCCTAATTCTGCAACGGCAGGCATTCCAACACCCATAAACCTCCAAAAACAGGCTTCAGCAGGTGCAGGTATTCCAACACCCATAAACCTCCAAAGACAGGCATATAAGCATTTATATGATTTTGAGGTCACTTAAATACAAATGTGCAAGCAAGTATATTCTTTGAGTTATAGGTTTCAGCAGGTGTTTATCTTGTACCACTTGAATCGACACTGAAGCAAAGCCCACTAATTATGCTTGAATCATTGGTATTGTATGCACTAAGCCACAAGTGTGGTGAAAGGGAAATTTAAAGTGTCACTCATATATGGAACTAGTTGACACTAGCCTTCAAATTGGTAGGGCATAAGCATTATCAGCATCAGATGGTGCCACACTTTCGAATCCTTGCTCCATCCGTTCCGAAGTGTTGCACCACCAGTTGCTGATCAATTGCTTTGAAGGAAAGAATATTGGACATTGGAATCCTGCAAAAAAGGGGACGCAGATGAACTTAAACTTTCATGCAGAACCCTAGTACTTTCATCAGAATGTTGAGCTGACATCAAAGATAACATTTAAGATGCTACTGATCTTTCTAGAACTGATGGTATTGAAAATGTTATTGATACAGAACAGCTATAGTCCTTGAAACCAGAAACTTCAAATGTCTGAGTGAGCTTTTAATGCAAATAAGGACTAGAAGTTTCACTTTTTGGGAACTTTTTGCCAAAAAAAAAAAGTAAAAAACAATTTTAAACTAAAATCTGCATAAATCAGATGGCTATCAACTGGGATACTCTAAAACCGGATGCTTGTTGTGTCTGCTTCAGACAAAAAAAGACTACCAAATACAATAATCACCAAAATATCATGCTTTCAGTGTCAGTTTCGGTCCCCAACAAGGACACTCCAAAATACAGTAGGGCACAACAAAATTGGTGCCATGTATGTGTCGTGGTGACATTACCATGACTTGTCGTATTTGTGTCCGATCAACATAAATTAATAACAAGAATAAATCAACCTGAAACTTATTTTCAGCAATCAATAAATTAATACATACGAATGTGAAAACAATATTACCAAAAACTAGAGACCAAAATTAACAAAGTATTGGCTTTAGTACTAGCTAACCTAAAGAAGAGTGACAGCTTTTACAGATCAAAGTTAGTTCCTCCTTCTAACACCAACGCCCTCCAGAGGTGATCTTGGTGCAAAACACCCGCATTGAAACAAAGCCGAGCATGGTAAGGTTGAGGATTGAAAGGGTCGAGTGGAGGAAGAAGTCCAGGAAGATATATCACACCGCGTGGGGACAATAACAATTTTATTTTATTTTATTTTTTGCATTGAGGCCAGCCAGGGCTCAAACCCAGGACCTCTGCACTAACCATACCAGCCCCAACCACTGGGCCACCCCCGGTGCAGGGCAATAACATTAGAAATCTCTTTTACTTCTAAGCACAGCTGCTCATGTTTTTCACTTCTTTCAGTTATTTGCATATGTCAATAAGCCAACGTAAACTGGTCATCAGATTCAACTTATACAGAGGTCCAACCCACTGATTAGATCCCTTGCTCCTTACTAGTCCAAGACATGTATATGACAACAGGCTCCAGTGTTAAGAAACAAGTAAATGGACAATTTGGCCCAAAGAGGGATTAGGTATAAAAGAAATTTTGAGCAGTCAAATCCGACACTTTGACTAAGAAAAGAAACAAGTTAGGTCTACTTAACTAAAACCCAGTCAAGTCGGGTATGCTTAACTAAAATCCGCACTAACCTGTGAACACGTCCACTGGAGTGAATTATCATATATGCAAAAGAAAACAATCAACCAATAAACAGATGCCTATAAAATTCAGTCAAAGTAGAAAATCCAAAAATAGGAAAACCAATGAGGAAGGCATGTGGCTTTCTAGAAATTACTAGCCGAACAAAGGTTTGAATCTAAACTCGACCCATTTTTTTTCCTTATTGATCCCATACTATAAGATGACAATCCAAATCAAAGCACCCACTAATAGGCTAATAAAGAAAATATTTACAAATATGCAAAAAATCTCTCTACAACTAATAATAAGATAGCATCCAGCATTACTTTTAGACTTATTTAATAACACCTAAATAGTAAAGATATTCTATTTACAGGCACTCAAAAGCATTACTCCATCTCTAAGAAATTAATTTCTAACAAAATGCTCACTACCTGCCTTTACTTACTTCCCAAGAGTAGGAAAACCTAAGCTATAACCACCACCATAAAGCCTTTATTCAAAGGGGTCGACTATTTGAATCCTTTTCTATTAAGGGAGAATTTATGGAATGCCCAAAAACTAAAAAAGTTTTATGTAAAACCCACCGCTAAAAAAACTTTCATCACGTGCCCAGAATTAGAGAAACTTATCCAAAGCGGGTTCCAAATGACCCTTTTGCCCTTTTAATTTATTGAAAACACCCACGAAACTGCTCTTAAAAAAATGTTTCGATACTTCATCTTCTTCCATACGCTGCTCACTTTCGAATCTAGGTTTTCTCCTCAAAAATCTTCAAAAACTCGTCGAAAATTTTCGGAAAGACCGAGACGAACGGCAAAAGTGCTAAAACGGAGGTCCAAACATCATTTTTTTGCGATTCTAAAATTTCGGAAGGTAGTCTAACGGAGAAACGGTTACTTTCAGTCTCCTCGACGATACGCTCATTTTGCGACAAACGGGACCTCGTTTCGACCTCCCAGTCAAAAGTTATGGCCCTCCAAAGTTTCAGCTAACCATAAAATGCAGGAGAATGGCCATTCTCCGTGTTAGAACACAAAAAATGTTAATTTCGCATGAGGGTGGTCATTCTCCGTGTTAGTAACACGGAGAATGGCATTCTCCGTCTTAATTTACACGGAGAATGACCATTCTCCGTGTTAGTAACACGGAGAATGACATTCTCCGTCTTAATTTACACGGAGAATGGTCATTCTCCGTGCTAAATTACACGGAGAATGTCCATTCTCCGTCATAATTTAGACGGAGAATGGCCATTCTCCGTGTAATTTAGCACGGAGAATGCCATTCTCCATGTAATTTAGCACGGAGAATGGTCAAGAATGACCATTCTCCGTGTTAGAAATACGGAGAATGCCATTCTCCGTGTTAAATAAAAGTGTTAAATAAAACGGAGAATGACCATTCTCCGTATAATTTAGCACGGAGAATGGTCATTCCCGTGTTAAAACGCAGGGGAATGGACATTCTCCGTCATTTTTTACAACGGACGGAGAATGGTCATTCTCCGTCTTTTTCGACACGGAGAATGGTCATTCTCCGTGATATTAACACGGAGAATGACCAATCTCGTGTTAACATGAAGGAGAATGGTCATTCTCCGTATTAAAAAAGACGGAGAATGACCATTCTCCATGTTAAAACCACGGAGAATAGCTATTCTCCGTACTAAAATGACGGAGAATGGCCATTCTCCGTCACTTTACCACGGAGAATGGCATTCTCCGTGTTAAAACCCATAGAAAATTGTCATTCTCCGTGGTTTTTAACACGGAGAATGCCATTCTCCGTGGTTTTTAAAACGGAGAATAGTCATTCTCCGTCATTTTAGCACGGAGAATGGTCATTCTCCGTGGTTTTAACACGGAAAATATTTTTTTTAGAAAAATTTTGTCAGAAATAAAGAGTTTCGTTCTTCTTTCAAAACGATGATAATCCTTATGGAAAAGAAGAAGAAAGATCTTCTCTCCACAATTGACCTAATCGTCGGAAAACTTCAAATGTCTCCACGATGAAGATGATGATGATGGTGATGATGATGACGAGCGATGATCTGAGTTCGACTGAAGAAAAGCACACCGAACTACGAACGATCTTTGCGATCTCTGCTGAAGATGAGAGCAATGGAATTCAGATTTTCCGTGAAGAAGAAGAAGGCGAAAATCGCAATCCAGATCTGAGTTTTTTGAATTCAAATACATATAGATGACCAATTCGCGCGGAGGGGTAGTTTCGGTATTATAAAAATAGCAGTTTCCAGCAGGTGGCATCTAAAAGGGAATCTTGGAATATTTAACGTGAAAATACTTAATTCTGGGTATTTCATAAAACTCATCCAGCGGGTGGGCATTTCATAAAAGCCCACCCCGAAATTGGGTTTCTCAGCAATTTCCAGTTCTATTAAGGCCATGTTTTTGTAACATCAACAAAAACATATCCTTCTAAAATGGTGCAAGTACTTGCTGATTATGAGTCACAAGAGTAAATTATAAGTGCTCTCATAAAACCTTATGCAAGTCGATGGAGATTTCCTATCACACAGGAAGGTGCTCGACAAAGTGCATAACATAAGATGCAGTTCTTCTGAAATTCAATTCTAGTTTCTTTCGCTAGCAAATGAAAGATATGTTCCCTGATCAACAAAGTGAAAGGGAAAAGAGAAATATAGGATGAAGTAGAGGGAAATTAACTATAGAACACAGAAGAATTGAACTAAAAGGTAAAACAGAGAAGGCAAGTTTACAAGAAAAGCAAACCTCGCAATTTTAAGATAAAGAAAGAAAAGAAGAAAATTACCCACACGTGCAAAATTCCAGTAATGACACATATGGTGCATATTACTCTCTCCTTTTCCCTTAAATTCTCAAATGCATGCCTTGCTGTGTATTGTGGTTGGATTTTGTCAATAGTAGTAAAAGACTGAGTGGGAAAGGGAGTAAGGAGGTGAAAAAGAGAAAAAGGGTTCCATTCAGCACAAGAGTTATCTTTGTTTTATTTCGTAAAGGGACTACTGTTTCTGTACCACTAAACATTGTTTATGATCTTCAAACAAAGGGTACACATCAAAAACATTAAGGGCATATAACAGCCACCTCAATTAAGAGATTGTAAGTGCACCATGTAGAACTATTGCTCTGATTGAATTATTGCTCTTGTTCAAGTATTATGACAACAAGATGATGCCTGCCGCACCCTGCACATGAGGCAAGTTCCTATGCACCATATTAAACAACTTTCATGATCACACCGACATCCAAGAATCTGAGATACTCTAATGGATATAATTTTTAACTCCTATGATACATCCTCTGACTCTTAGTTGACAGACTGGGAGCCCGTAAATCCGTAACTGCAATTACCTAAACAATGTATGAAATATCTACTTGCTACAGCCTTCCCAATTGGAGGTCTGTCCCGAAGAAGCAGGGATACTTCTAAGGAGTAAAGTTCGAATTCGCTGGCTAAGAGAAAAAGAACCACTTTAATACTATGTCACAGAATGAGAGAATGTTCTATGCATACTAACAAAGGAACACCAATAAGATAGTTCACCAATTAATCCCATTGTCTAAGACAACCAAAATATGCGGAGCTTATCCACAATAATTTTGTAGTTAGTACTTCTAGACAAAGCCAGTGTTGGGTATTTCGTAGCTTCTCAATGGAAAATAATAGGTCATTTCAGCATGTTACATCAATTGTGTAGAAGATAGTTATCTTTACATTTTATCTTTAGTCGTGTTAGTCTTACTTTTACTCCCACATTGGAAAAGTACTAGGAAGGGTTGAGTCACCCTTGCCTATATATTGTACTTTCCATTTGCAAAAAAATCAAGTTCAACTTTTCAACAAATTGTTATATATAATATGAAGGGTGATTTTGAATAATTGGCAAGATACTGGAAGCCAGGATATCCTAGCATGGCATGAAGGATAATCCAGAAGATTGTATTATTAACTACGGCATGAAGATAACATCCTCTAGACAACCAATATTCTCTTTTAACTTCCATATAACGTACCAGAGTTCATTTTCTATCTATTCAAGGTGATAAAGTTATGTTGGCTATGTCGGACCAATAACATCATATGGAATTTAGATGATTAAACTTTGGCATAACTTTAAATATGAAATGGTTGATCACTTGCTTCTCTAGTGTGATTGTTACTCGAGGCAACCTAGCTGTGTTGTCTGGCCTATTATAAACTAACGTATAAAATAGTGGTATCGGTGTCGATGACAATCCCTCTCTACAAGTCCCGGTATTGTTGATTGTGCAATTCCGGGGCTCAAGATTGTCAAATCGGGTTTCGGCACTCTAAAAAAATTCTAAAGGTTATAAATGAATAAAAAAAATGCAAGAATTTAGGCATGAATTTGTTCATTAATTATGTAGACTAGTGAGAGTTTTCTGAGATCATAGTCACACAGTAATAAGATTGTTACTTATTGACTAGTCCACTAACATAATAGCAAAGACATTACTAAGTCATATACTCTTACAATTTTCCTTAATATTAACTTCAGAATGTAGAAACTTCAATACTTTTAGCAAGTATTGCATTATTAGCTAGAAACACCTAACTTTAAGAATATAGAATGATATGCACTTTTACTAGCTTATTAACTAGAAATATCATCGCAGCAAGAAAAGGTTTACATGTTTTACTTTTTCCTTGTTAACATTTAGATAATAGAAAGTTCCAGTATTATGTTTTAGCAAGTGTTATACTACTAATATGTTACTGAACATGGAGAGGTTTTGTTAGCAAAACATGGTCGTTTTATTTGGGCCTGTTTTGGGGTTGATTTGGCTGTGTTTTTGTCGATATCAAGCAGGGGACCATTATTAGCCCTAACAACCCTGATCTATTAGTATTTACACAAGGATTATTGAATAAACTCCACGTCTCCAGTGCCTGCTCCGGCTTTGGACTTCATTGACAGTTTGGGATAGGAACCTGAATAAAACTTAAGAGAGAGAAACTGGTGAGGTGATTCCCTCACCACTTATTGCGAAGTATTCATAATAACCATTTACCTTCACAAATATACTTGAATGCAAGAGCTGCAGCAGCTGAGGAATCTTCGGATGTGCTCATGCCCCTAGTAAGAATATCAACAAGAGGAGGCAAGATCGAAAGTTCAAGTGGAGCAGCACTGATCCATTTTGAATATGCTCCAATGGTTGAACAGACTGAAACATTTTGAAAGAAAATAAGCTCAACAAATGTCGACAGATCTTACATTCCAAACCAAATACGACTGGAGAAAGTATTTACTCGAGGAATGACCATAAGTATTGAGAACAAATTACCAGTTTGTAGCAGTTGAGGTTGGTATGGTAACTTTGGAAGTAACGTCATAACCTGCAAAGATTCCACTAGTCATTGCAAAGGAATAAATATTTTCAAGCACAGCAAAGAAAATAACCCCCTATACCTATATCTCGAACCGATAATGGTTAATACACCTGAACAATAATGATAAAAAGTACAAAACAAATCTAACTTTCGAAAGAACTACAGCATTAGTCACTTCATTTAAAAGAAAACAGCAATAGACAGCAATTTGTAAATCAATGCAGTAAGCTACTTGTATCCATTTTCTCCTCAGTTCTTATAGGATACTCAAGTGTTTTTTTTTCCTAAAAAGCAGACTAGTGGCAATTTAGCACCACCTAATATAATGTTATACCAGCACTGAAGTGCCACATCAACAGATTGACCTATTCTTGTTTAAAATAATTATTTATAAATCCTAAAAACATTTTAAAAAAAACTCTAATTAAGAAAATGACAAGGAAAAAAAAAAAAAGATAAATTCCACTATGCACACACACTCAGATTCAACCATTCTATGTAAAATTGACAGATTATTAATATAAGGAACAACACTCTTCACACAGAAGAAGAATATATGACAATCGCATCATTAAATTAATCGGTTCAACCATATGTTGGACTTCCGAAATTAGCAATGCATTGTACAATTCATTTTATATAAGCATGATCAACTTGACTTTCAATAACATCTCTCTAGTATAATGACTTCTAAATTTTATTGGATGTTCTAATTCTCTTCCATCTCCTTCTTCACTTCCCAGTTGTCCGAGTCTCCTTCCCTCAGTCAGCAGACCCTGCAACCCTGCAAGCAACCAGTGGAAGCTCATCGCAGACCGACAGACCACTAACAACCAAAAGTAATAGCAGCAAGAGCCATAGGATGACAAAAGAAAACATGCCTGCAGCATCAATCATAGAAAGAAGCAGTGTCTGCAGTCTATCAGACACTGCCATGGAAGCAACTGCAGGCCACTGAAACAGAGCCCAAAGGGAGTCGATCTGAGGAAAAGTAAAGAGCATACACAGATGAGTTCAAGGAGAAAAACCATGGCAACACTAACTACTGCGAACACTAGGTTCTGCCCTAGGGGAACCTCGTCACTGTTGCCTCCACGATATGAGGCCCGTCGATGGTACTGCTAATCCACTCAGCTCCAAGCTACACTGAGAGGGAAGATAGAAGAGTTGAAGGGCAAGAAAAGAAAAGGGTAGAATTTGTTCACTTAAGAGGTGAATGTTAATTAAATTTTGTTTCATTCACAAGCAAGTTTAGACCAATGTGTTTTCAGGTTTTTATCATAAGAATCCAGAACCAACATTAAAAGACATCAGTTTAGTGGTGTTACATCGCAGTAAAGCGCCTTCTATAGCGGTCATTATGGGCCCGGCATGTATTACCTGGCTGCTACATCCTACTAAATAATAGACTGGCGCAACAATATGGAGACATATATTGAAGTACTATGAGCTGCTAACTGGAAATCAAGAGGGGTGAACCTGTTTTTGGCCAAGCCACCAACAGTATCCTAAGATCTAGAGAAAGAATTGATATTGAGTAGTGAGTTAGATTCATAATGGCCACTAAAGGCAAGTTGAGGGTTTCATTGTCAGATCTCAAATCTAAGGAAAGATTCTAGATGTTTCCTTTAAAAGGCATGTGGATAAGAGATACGAGCAGTGAGGCAGGTACGTAATGGTCACCGGAAGCAAGAGGAAACAACTTCAGGCTTCAGTATCAGCTCTAAAACCTTAGAAAAAAATATGCATTGTTCTAGGTTTTTAAGGCATGTGTGTGATCAAAGTTCAAACACGAGCACAAACAACATCCACACAGAAGCTGTCAAACTTCTACATATGGAGGAAGCTTAGTTAGATAATTATCTAGATTCATAGACAAGGTCCAAATATATAAGATATATTCATTCCTTCACATAGACTCAAGGTAGCCAAAGGCGCACTCAAGGGTCCATATCGCCCGAGACGCAACGCATTTAAAGCACTCGCCCGAGCGAAGTGAGGCACAAAAATAAAAAATAATATAAATATATATAAGTAAATAAATTAGTCATGTGAAAATAAAATCAAATAACATATTAAAACCAACAAAAATATGTTAAAACATATCCAAGTGAACTAGCAGAACATCAGTAGCATTCAACAGAACTAACAAGAATTTGCATTCTCCCAACCATGTTTTTAGTAAATTTTAGTTTTTTCCACTTCAACTGTAGCCAAATTTAACAACCGTTGAGACAGCTACCTCCCTCCCACTTGTACGAGATAAAACATGTCTTCTTGCCTCAAAGTTTTGTGTAAAAGAAAAGAAGAATAAAAACATAAGGTGCACCTTCTGTTGGCTGTGCCTTGCTGAAAGGCGCACCTTGGGTGCGCCCGGAGAAAGGCGTCTCGCCTAGTGAGATGCGAGACGCAGCTGTTGCGCCTTGTTGTAAGGTGTACCTCTACCATGCATATAATATGTATAGTTATTGGGACACCAACCCAAAATTTTGGGGTAAAGCCTTAGTTGTTGTTGTCATTAACTAAATCGGAATAAACCCGTATCATTTTGCACAAACAAAGAACACAATTGTATCGTATCGCCAAGATACATCGTGGGCCTACTAGAATAAAAATCAGTATCATATTAGTAATCAGTGAATCAGTTACTAAAGTACGATAACTACCTACTACCTGCAAACAAATAACGAAAATGTGAAGTAATATATCAGTAATCAGTGAATCTGTTACTAAAGTATGATAACTACCTACTACCTGCAAACAAATAACGAAAATGTGAAGTAATATTTTTGTATTTAATTTAATAGATGGTCTTGCCAAGAAGGGAATAATGATCAACACATATCATCGAGCGACATCTTTAAACAAGGATATTTAAGTAACAAGATATTGAACTATATTAATGCTTAAAAACAGATCTTGACCAGTTTATGATTATTGAATTGACTGGGGTCAGAATAATAAATATTAATTGCAGGTTGATAATAACAATCTTGGCCAATTAAGATATATTGTTCTGATCTAGAAGTCAAATCCATAATGATAAACTTATCAAGATTTGTTTTGATGTGCAAAAGATTGGTATTAAGCATCAATATAACTCAGTATCTCGTTACTTATATCTTCTTGTTTAAAGACGTAGCTTGATGATATGAACATGATTGTTAGCCCCTTCTAGGCAAAACCACTATGCAAAACCACCTATTAAATTAAAGGCAGAAATATTACTACACATTTTTGTTATTTGTTTGTAGGTACTAGGTACTTACATACTTTGGTGATCGATTCATTGATGAATAGTATAATATTGAGTTTTATTCTAGTAGGTCCATAGTGTGTCTTGGCGATATGATATAATTGTGTTCTTTGTATGTGCAAGATGATAAGGGTTTGTCCTAATTTAGTCAATGACAATAACAAATAAGCCTTTACCTCAAATTTTTGGGTTTGTGTCCCAAAAACTATGCATTGTATATATGAAGGAATGTATATAGCTTATATACTTTGGACGTTGGATCTAGATAATTATCTAACAAGCTTCCACCATACATAGAATGTTTGAGAACTTACCTCTCTCAGTGGGTGGTTTGTGCTCGTGTTTGATCATGCACGTACCTTTAAAAAACACTAGAACAATGCATAAATATTATTTTCCTGAGATATTAGATCTGATCCTAAAACCCAAAGTTGTCTCTTGATTCCAATGACCATTGTGAACCTGCCTCGGTGCTCATAATCTTTTATCTCACACATCTTTTAAAGGAAACATCGAGAAACTTTCCTCAGATTTGAGATCTGACACTGAAACCTTCAACTTACCTTTAGCTTCTACACACACGCGCGCACTACTCGTGTGTGTTAGTAAAATTATCACACATATGGGGTCAATTAGTATTTTTTTTTTCCAGCTATACTTCCCTGCAACAATGGAGTTCATGCATCAACAAGTATAGACAAAAGTGCAGAATTTATACTCCTCAAATATCTTGTCATATAAGATGATAAATGCTAGCATTAAAAGAGAATACTGACAAATATAGGACAAAGATGTATAGCAACCAGAAGTGACAACACAAAAACAAACATGGAACCTAGTGCTCGAATATACAAGAACCCTGTTGCTGGAAATTGCATTATACATAACACGCACCTGTGGCATTATTTCTGCTTCTTGGGTGGAAACAGACTTAGCTATAGCTTGTATACAATAGAGAGCTGCTTCAACAGGCTGCCATTTGCAATTTGCATCACTACTGCAATTTCCTACTGCCTGAAAGATTAGCAAGTTCAGTAACGTCATTATAGCTAGAGTATCCAAATCCAAACATCAGAATATAACTTCAAAACATACATGTGGTCTATCTACCCATGCTTAATATATTCGTTGGTATATGTAATAGACAATAGCTAGTTGGCATGTAGTCCACTAAATGAACTTCATAGGGTTAAGTAGGTACTCATCCATGAATGTCAAATCATACAAGACACAGAAATAATGTGGAAGTATCATCCACCTAATGGAATGGCTAACATTAAGACATATAAGACGTGTCAGAAAAGAAAGAGACAGGAGAAGACTAGGACAAACATGTGTTGATTCCAATAAAAAAATATGCAGAAGCTAGTCATTTTACTCTTTTCAGTCAGTTTAAATCCAGCAAGAACGCATTCATCGTCAAAATACCTCTGAAACATATACATCTTAGTAAATAATAAATCATGATGAAACCCAGCTAGTCAATATCGCAGCTGGACCTATATATGTAACAAGACCTTCTATACATTTGCAATCACTCCAATTGATGCATCTATTTAAATATCGCAGCTGGACCTATATATGTAAGAGAGATGTTACTGCCACTGGCTCATATCTCTAGTGAAAAAACTTCCAATATATATGCAATCACACCATGTTGACTTTGCAAGGGAAATGCAGATGATGAACCTTCTAACATTGATGCAAACCAAGATGACCGTAGTGCATCTAGCAAATAAATCCTGGTGACAAATGAATCCTGGTGACAGTTTTGTCGTGTTACCCAAATCTATCATAGCATTATTTTTCACAAACAATCTAATCCTTCCATAAATATATTCTACTATTACCTGGTGAGCTCACATACAAAAGCAAATAACATATATACTTACTATCATGCAGCATCGTAGTAGAAAAATGGAGAAATTTTAATGTCAATTTACTATGATTTTGCAAGAAGAATAGAAAAATAAAAGGAGAGGGACATATATGGCAAGGCGAAAACAAATTTGTGAGGTAAATGGTAATCATGTTTGATAGCTCCCTCGATCCCTACAAATTCTACATAAAGACTTGCTTTTTATGTGTGTATACTATATCTATAATTTTACAATAATTGATTATCACCAACCGCATATGCTATTAGACAAAACAGTTTGCTGGATATATGCAGTTCTCTGAACATAAGCGGTGGAACATAGATATAGGGATAAAAGCTTACAACATTAATTATTCACAAAAATTGAGTATTTGGCTTCACCTGTACTAGCTTTGTAAAGAGAATCTTCAATGTTAAGTCACCTCCTAATACTGCAGTTGCGTCGACTAGTACATCGCTAACAGCTGTCAAAACAATAGACTCCATAAGATCCAATCGGCTACTTCAGCACAAGAATCTAATGCATGAAATTCGCCATGTGTTTGTGTGCAGTAGAGGAAGTGTTGTCTATGTGTGTCTGGATCTGGAGAGAGAGAAGGGTGCTGTATGGTGAGATTTTAACAAAATCCTTCCAGAAAAAATGTGTGTTGTGCAAAGTAAATATTCACTTCATCTATTTTCATCAACATCTAAAATGACAAAAAAGATAAGAAACGTGTTTAGGATTTTTATTGACTGGTTCGAGATTCTACAAAACCAAGAACTTGAAATAGCTAGTTGTTGACACATCTTTGACATTTGTGTTACGACAGCATTTATTTGCCTTGCATCTTGGTATGTACATGTTCTGAGTCGAGTACGTCATGATTGATGGTGTGAATTTATTTTGTGGGGGTGTAAATGCACACACATTAAAGAGACAGAGACATGAATTGACTTTACCAACTCCAAAGCATGACCACCAAGGTTTTCATGCTTACCAAAGTGCAACTTCGAGTATACTACTGGATAATTCTTATCATATGAATGGAAGATTATTAAGTCGTGATAATCCAGATATAATAGAACAATATAATAGCATTTGTATTTCGCCTATTCCAGAATCAAAGTCTCATTAATTACATCAAAAGATGGTTGATTTGCAAGCACTTGATATATAGGTAAGATATCCCAAAACACAAGTTTACAATAGGTTAAATGCAAATTCAATTTAAACAAGAAAAGTAGCATCACATATACAATGCTAGGTAGAGAAACCTGACTGAACAAACTTTTCAGATAAGAAAACAACACAGTACTAATTTCATGTTGAGATAAGAGATTCAGAAAGAGCAAAATTTCAAATCCTTGCTGAGTTTGCAGTGGGAGTGGTCATGTGCATCCCTTACCATGGATATGTGGGATCCCACCGTATTATTATAACATAAAAAATAACTCAGAAATGACAGATTATTTTTTACCAAGGTAGTCAAAGGCGCACTCAAGGCACAAATGGATTATATCGCCCAAGGCGCAGTTAAGAAGCGCGCCCGAGCGAAGCGAGGCACAAATATTAAAAATAATAAAAATATACATAATAAATAAATAAATTAGTAATGTAAGAAATAAAACCAAATACCATATTAAAACCAACAAAAATACGTTAAAAACATAAGTGAACTAACAAAGCAATAGTAGCCGTCAACATAACTAACAAGAGTTTGTATTATCCCTACCATGCTTCTAGTAAATTTTCGTTTTTCCCGTTCAACTGTAACCGACTACTTGTATGAGGTAAAAATTATCTCCATGCCTCAAAGTTTTTTTTTTCTATAAATAAAAAAAACATAAGGCGCACTTAGGCACAAAATTTTTTGGTTGCACCTTGCACAAAGACGCACTTAAAGCGCGCCTTGGGTGTGCGTTGAGAAAAGCACCTTGCCTAGTGAGGTGCGAGGCGCAGCTGCTGCGCCTTTCTGCAAGGCGCGCCTTGACTACCATGTTTTTAACAAAGATTTGGAGAACCTTAAACAGATGCACATCAAAACCCTTAAGATGGAATGATTAATTACAGGGGACCCAAAAAAAGAACTAATTATTAGGAAGAGTTCTCTCAAATAACCTATGAGGCTTATCAGCAGTTGAACATAAACAAACGCCACATGCAACTTAGCATGAATAAATAATCAAGTATGAGCATATAAGCTACCAGAATGACTAATATGATCAGTGAAGCATAATGTTCCTAAAACATAGCACCCCACGGAAGTGAAGAATAGAGAGAATGATCGTGACAAATGTCTGCTCACCTAGCAATTACAACCAAAAGAGTCTAGTCCTTAATGATGCTGACATGTTCCATTTCATCATCTCTTTTTCTTGCAAACAAAGGCTTGAGATGGGGGTTTACTATGTTTCTACAATTGCTTGAATGAAACAGATGTTTCTCTCAGTCATGGAAGCAGAGATCAAAAATTCAACATATGGAGGAAAAACCTATGACTGTGGCATCAGCAAATCAGATAGAATAGGTAGTACCATCACAAAAGAGAGATTTCCTCAGAGAGTTTTACCAAAACGATCAATTGGAAAAATAGAAGACGTTAAACTAGATTGCCAACATCTTCCATTATAGTGAAGTTAAAGCTGCCATGATTTAAAGTCAAGATCTTTTTACAAGGCATCCATGAATTACCATATCTGGCATGCTTGAAATCCTTGTGGTCCTCTTCAGAAAGGTCCTGATAGTCCTGTGGATATTCAACCCGGTAGCTAACCTGCCAAGAGACATAAGATCAAAACAAATTAACCGAAATATGAAGTTATGAAGTATCTTCTGTGTAGTTGACACCCACAACAGCATGCACACATTACATAGAAAATAGCCCCTTCAATATAACATGCTCCAACTAAACCTGAACTCACCAAAGATACCAACATTTCAAATGATGGGCGGAAAACTTGTAATCTCCGGTTCCTCGCTACTTCAACTGACTCCGAACCAAAAGAAGAATTGGAATCCCTGTTTTGTCTTAAAATCTTAATACTTCTTCATTTGTCATCAAAGTTATAATTAATAGAATCTTGATGATTGATTACCTTCTAGTCAAGTTAACTTGAAGATGGTGCCAAAAGTTGTATGTCATAGAAGAAATATCATAATCAGGGTGTGAAGCAACTTCAAGCAAAGCTTGAACGATCAGCATAGATTCATCAGAACCTGAAACAAACTTAATGAGTGGGGCAATAAACAGAAAAGGATCTATCGTAGATAATCTTTAGCGAGATCCTAATAATCTTGTTCTATATGTAGCTCGTCAAACTTGTAATGAAAGACTTCCAATGACAAAAACAAAACAAAAAACACAATCCTTTTGATGTCAGTTTATACCAGTGGCAATCAGCTCTACGTAGGAATCTCCCATATCTGCAAATAAGCGAGCAATGGCCTTCACATCTTCTTCGTCCTGAAAGAAGCAACGATGAGCAGTTTGCAAGAAAGATCAGGCAGCACTATATTATATAATTCCAAAGATATAAATCAGTATTGCAAAACAAAGAAAGAAATAACACCTAAATATACAAGAAAAGGCATATCAATGACAATGAAGTCTTAGTTGCCCGGGACCTAGTTATGACTTCTGAATGTTCGAGAAGTCTTTATCTGAGACTGTTTGTCCATGTACCACCTTATCTCATCCTATGCTCCAGCAACATTATCTCAAACACAAAATAAACTAATAACGCAATTGAGGGTTATATCTACCACATTGCTTCTCGATAGATCTATTTTATTTGCTTGGATGTTCCTAGGAGTATAGTTCTTGTTGTGCCAATCACTATAAAACTGGAGTTTGTGGCACACATTGACTAACATTGAAATTCAACAAATAGGCCAAAATATATTACATAAGCTAAGACCAAAACAGCATTAGCTAGGCGGAAAGAAAATGGAGATACCGATCGCTATAAAAACAAACTATAAAGTAATATCTAGATTAATTTAAGATGAACCTTCATAATATGTGTGGGCAGGCTTGAACACATCCGATTGGTCAATGCATGCAGAAGAAACAAGGATAAGCATAGGTAACAATATTTGCCAATAAAAACCAAAAATTTAGTAAATAGATTTAGAAAAAAAAGGTAAAGATCAAGCCATATAGTTATAACATTGCTACTAAATTAAAGATACCACGCCTTCAAAGTACAATACCTCCTAATCTGAGAATTAACAAAGAAACAGATAGAAGAGATAGAAGACTGAGATAGCAAACGGATCCAACATCAATTGAACAATTGAGATTACTATAAATAGACATTATCTGTCAGTTGTGATAAAATGATGCAAGTAGAACATATGGCAAGCAGAATGGCATGACAAGAAGAAAAAAAAATCCTAGTTTTTAACCGTGCAATTATAAACAAGTAACCGAAAAGACAAGAAGGTTTTATAACCATGTATCTTTAACGCACCTTAGAAGAGTCCCTGAGCTGCTCCTTGAGACCCATAACACGAGGGACAATTATGTGAATCAGAGGCATCTGTGCCAAGAGAGTACTGGGACTTCCGGATATACTGTAGTGTATCAGCTCAGATATAACTGTCATGTAGAAACAAAGAAGAAAATTAAAATTTATAGGAATGAGAGAATCTTCATGCATGCCACGTGTACTGCAGGAACGTTAAAGAAACAAACTCCGCTAAAAGAATCAAACATTATCCAACGAGTTGTATAAAGAGAAGAACATGAGCTATATCAGTCATAATGGAGCCTGATTTACATTTACTCCTATCCACAGGCAAACCCTATAAGAAATTGTCAATAACTTGATACCCTAGTCCTACAGGACAAGGACCGACCTTAACTCTAGAGAGAAAAGAGGAACACCTCAAAATCAAAGAGACTACAAATGCCCGACTTAACTGCCATTATGAGTTAAATTTCCCCAAAAAAGATATAAACTATATGAAAACCCAATCAGAAGCCTAACTTTCTCCAATAATTCCCTTTTTGGAACCATAGATGTTACACTCGTATTTTGGATTTGTTGTGCTTACAACATCATACATTTCATAATTGTCTGCTAATTCAATGTAAATCTTTAAATTCACCCAACAGGCTACAATATCCCACAATGAAAAGATAAAATCAAAGGAACGCCATGGATTGAAGCGTTACACCACCTAAGAAAGCTTGAATGACCATTGGAGCATAACTCAGAAGACAAATTACAGGAATTGCTTATGAGAATATTAATATTCAGAAAGAGGTAAGTACCAAAATGTTGCCTATATGTAACACGAAAAGGGGCGTTATGCTTTTAGGGGGTTGTCAGAGTGCCATATGGGAAATAAGACATTTTAAGGAAAATGAAACAATATTTTCCACTTAGAAGGGGCAGTACTTGAAGTAGGCAAGGCGGTATTTGGTTTTGTACACAGATCAAAGAAACCATAGCGTACAATTCACAAGAATGAACTATCCCAAGTGTTTCTACATACTTTAGTGGTATAAGTTCTGTCGTGTTGTGAGTCACCAATTAGTTGATTTCATCCACCCGTTGGCCACAATGCCATCCAACTTACAGTTCATTTGACATATTAGCCTTCTTTTAATTTTAGATACAAATTTCTAACAAATAACAACAATTAATTTGATCAAAATGCTTGCCAAGGTGTACAGACACAACAGAAGGGCCACTGGGGCTGCGTCCATACACAAATATAACTACATTCTCTTGGATTCAGAAAGAAGAGGAAAAGGGGGGGGTGCGGCTAAAAAGAGGGTGAGAGAGAGAAACAAAACTTACTTCTGATCCTGCTGCTTATCTATCAGTGTTGAACAGAAAGAGAAGATTTAAGATTTAAGAGAGAAAAAAGGGCCGAGTTAGAAGCACGAACCATATCATGTTCCGGCTCTGGTCTCACACAACACAATTTGTGCCTAAAGCTCTACTCCCAAGTCCCAATACCACACAGCAGCAAATCAGTCTCATATAGCAACCACCAGCAGGCGACAGCGACAAACTTTTTCTCCTTCACTTTTTTGTTCTTTCTTGCTCTTACAATATAGAGTTAATGGTATGGTCACAAACCTTTTACAGAGTTTGTATACATAGTCTAGGTGGCAAGTCCTCAATGGAACCATCAACCATGACATACTTTCCAAACTCTAGATCCAAGAAAAATTGCCACCTTATACATACTTTAGTGGTATAAGTTCTGTCGTGTTGTGAGTCACCAATTAGTTGATTTCATCCACTCGTTGGCCACAATGCCATCCAACTTACAGTTCATTTGACATATTAGCCTTCTTTTAATTTTAGATACAAATTTCTAACAAATAACAACAATTAATTTGATCAAAATGCTTGCCAAGGTGTACAGACACAACAGAAGGGCCACTGGGGCTGCATCCATACACAAATATAACTACATTCTCTTGGATTCAGAAAGAAGAGGAAAGGGGGGGGGGGGGGGGGGGGGGGGGGGGGGGGGTTGCGGCTAAAAAGAGGGTGAGAGAGAGAAACAAAACTTACTTCTGATCCTGCTGCTTATCTATCAGTGTTGAACAGAAAGAGAAGATTTAAGATTTAAGAGAGAAAAAAGGGCCGAGTTAGAAGCACGAACCATATCATGTTCCGGCTCTGGTCTCACACAACACAATTAGTGCCTAAAGCTCTACTCCCAAGTCCCAATACCACACAGCAGCAAATCAGTCTCATATAGCAACCACCAGCAGGCGACAGCGACAAACTTTTTCTCCTTCACTTTTTTGTTCTTTCTTGCTCTTACAATATAGAGTTAATGGCATGGTCACAAACCTTTTACAGAGTTTGTATACATAGTCTAGGTGGCAAGTCCTCAATGGAACCATCAACCATGACATACTTTCCAAACTCTAGATCCAAGAAAAATTGCCACCTTATACATACTTTAGTGGTATAAGTTTTGTCGTGCTGCTTATCTATCAGTGTTGAACAGAAAGAGAAGATTTAAGAATTAAGAGAGAAAAAAGGGCCGAGTTAGAAGCACGAACCATATCATGTTCCGGCTCTGGTCTCACACAACACAATTAGTGCCTAAAGCTCTACTCCCAAGTCCCAATACCACACAGCAGCAAATCAGTCTCATATAGCAACCACCAGCAGGCGACAGCGACAAACTTTTTCTCCTTCACTTTTTTGTTCTTTCTTGCTCTTACAATATAGAGTTAATGGTATGGTCACAAACCTTTTACAGAGTTTGTATACATAGTCTAGGTGGCAAGTCCTCAATGGAACCATGACATACTTTCCAAACTCTAGATCCAAGAAAAATTGCCACCTTATACTTTTTAAAAAGTACCATATCTCGAATCTCAATCATGTTTCTATCCATGCTGGCATTCATGTTCGTGCAACCTAGATGCTTCCACAGCATTTTAACTAACAATATTGCTTTCTAAGTTTATGATCAAGCAAGTTTTGCCTGCCTGACACCTTTGACAGTCTGAAGCAGCTACAGCTCCTTTGAGGAACACTGGTGGTTCGCACTGGATAGTATGTAGTAGTATATTTTGCATTTGGTTAATGACACTGAACACCCAAAAAAATTCACAAAAAGAAGAGGGAAGAAACAAATACTCCACTTAAATAATATATTTACTTAGAAAGTTATATGAGAATAAGATGTAGAAACAAACAACTTCATCAAGGCTATAAATTGGGGACATCATCCAAAAAAGGGTAGTTAATGATTCCAGTTCCAATTAACAATCGGGGAACTAGAGACGAAATACCAAGTATCACTGAACTTACTTGTTTCACAAATAATTTCATCAAGGCTAAGTTCTAATTAACAATCGGGGCACTAGAGACAAAATACCAAGAATCACTGAACTTACTTGTTTCACAAATAATTTCATCAAGGCGCTAAGTACACTAAAGAAATTGCTGTTGTCCATGCACAGAACCACAGGAAAAGGTTTGGGAAGAATCTGATAAAGCCAGCTCATTATGTACATCTTAAAAAATGGTAATTTTAAATAACTCAAATGGTCACTTAAAAAAACATGGAATAACAAGTCTAGCAAACAACCATCCTAGATGCTCAGTTAAGCTGTTGTGGAAATGGGAGAAGCATGTCAGGAGTTCACAGTAAAAACTCACATGATTTGAAATTGATAACTGCTATAAGAATTAAACCTACTAAAATGAGAGGTAAATAGGTATAAATTTATGCAAAATCATTCAAAGTTTTAAAGTACCATTTACAGCTGCCTCGAGAAGCTGATCTGAACTTAAACATGATAGAGCTGCATGTACAAGTGGATGGGAAGCAAGTGTTGATGCGGGAATCCTGAAAAAAAAACACAATTTACTGTATTGTTTCAAGAACTAAGAAGTTGACGGACGTGGTCACACGTGTTTCAGTGCATCAAATAAAGTTCATTACGTGAAGAAAGTACAAGAATAGATCTGTACTATTGTTTGGTTTATCAGTGCATAAAATAAAGTTGTACATGCAAAATACTGAAAGCATGCACAGTAGATGACAACAAATACAGGATATAACACAAAAAAGTAAGACCCAGAAATACATACCCATGGATCAGTCGAAGCCATGAAGCAAAAGCCTCCAAAACCTGCAAACAGAAAGGAATCGATAGAACAACTAGCATACCTACATAAATCATTTAAACCATAGGGCAAACATAATACTGTACTTACAGTCTAAGATCCAAGTGATTTGTTGGCGACTTATAATATGATTTCACTAATTCCTAGAGACACCGTATCTGCTTTGAAGGCTAAACAATTACTTCTTCTCGAGAAACAACCTTTATCCTATCCTGCCACTTAGCATTCCTAGTTTACATCGACTCATCTTCACTTATATTCTACATTCGGCCTTTAGTGCTCACACCATGCCTCCATTAAGATCTTTTGGTTCCTTCTGATACAAGTGTTCACCCCTTGTCCTTTATTTTCATTTTTGTGCCCCTTTCTTAAGCTTGTGAGCCCATTGACTCAAACAGAGCAACACTTCTGACCTAGTGGAATATAGCCTATGTCTAAATTCTTTGAAGAAAGAAATTGGCCAAATCTGACACGGATTATCCACAATTAATAAGATATCCAATAAAACAACTAACCAATTGCAATAACAATTAGTTCATTCTAGAGCGTAAAGGGCATCCAGTGCCACAGACTCCCACTTATGCAGGATATGGGGAAGGTCAAGACTCAGGATGTGTGCAGCCTCACCCACTAGTAGACTAGCATTGTGCCAAACTCAAAACCACTAGCAGGCTTGCGTGCTAAACAAAAGAAAAAGTACCACAAAGTAGCTACCTGCTCTTTCAGTTCATCAAATCCCAAGCAAGCTGTCAAAAGACCTAGAGCAACTTCAGCTGATGAAGCAAGCTCCTTCTCAAATTGGCGGCGCCTTTCAGGACGAACTGCTATTTTATAGCTTAAAGCTTCCTGAAAGCAAGAACAGAATATTTGAAATCCGATTAGCACAAATATTTCAGTTCTCAATCTAAAATGGACTGATCCAAAAATGTGCAGAATGCTGATAAATAAACATAAGGGAGGAAGCATGCAAATGACGCAGTAGACCATTTGGCACTGCAAGTGCATCTCACCCTAAAGTTGCACACAGTTATGTGGATTTCTGCAATATTTACCTCAATCCTAAAGAAAGACACCACTAAACAAGGAAATGAACTCTATACACTTGTATCTTCAACAATGCATTGTTGAAAGCTGCATGCAGTATATGTTCACACAATGAAAACTCTAATGTACTCTTACATATGTGGTGATGGGGACCAGTCACAAGCACTTTTACAATGAGCCTAGTTTCAGTCAAGTCTTGTTGGTGTAATTAGGTATAACACTTCTTATAAAAGTTGTAACAAATTATTTCCATATTTGGAAACTTTCCCCAATTTGCTTTCAGTAGCAGGATCCTGTGTAAAACTCCATCATAAGTCGTTTCTTTATTTAATTAATGGCTTTCTACATAAAAATTAAAAAAAAAATCAAGATGAGTTATTTCCTTATAAAATGGGGGTTTTATGCAAGACAACCCTTTGCATACACAAAGTTCTCATTCCAGTGGTATGACTGCTATACGGTACCCCACACCTATGTTACCCGGACTCTCCACTTTAAGGAGAAGTATCCGTGTCGACCCTTTAGGACATAGGTATGGGTATGGAATCCGTATCCGATCTTCCATGGTGACAATCGGATCCTTCATGGTGACAATCGAAAGACTGGTAGTGAAGTAGATTGTTTATTTTATGTGGTAGTGATGTAGATAGTTTATTTTAATGTGGTAATTATGTAGATAGTTTATTTTAATATGGTAGACTGATAGTTAAGTAGTAGGGGAGCTGAAGGGACGGTCCCTTAGGGACTTATTCAACTAGTTGACTAAAGTTTACTAGTAATTTATAATTACATGTTGTCTTTTTATGAAACCTTTGTCATATCCCCGTACCCGTACCCAAAATTTGGATCCTTTTTAGCCGAGTCCGTGTGTCCTTCAATTATGAGTTTGAAGGGCCCGACTCTTTGATATGTACATGTACCCGACACCCGTACCCGAGTCCAAGTAACATAGCCCCACACCCCACTAAAATCGTCAATTGATATACCGGATATTACAGTCAGTAAAATGCCAATAATCAAATAAATAACCATTAATAAATTTACGGCTTAATTGCACTTTGATACCCTCAATTATTTCAGTTTTTCAACTTAATACCCTAAACTTTTTTACTCAACAACTCGATACCCTCAACTATTTTAGTTTTTCAACTTAATACTTGAAACAAAAAAAATCCCAAAACTACCCTTGGCTCCCTCTCTCTCTCCCCATGCACCCCCCCCCCCCCCCGGTCCCTCTCCGACGATGCCCCCCCCCCTCCCTCTCTGGCGGTCGATGCCCCCTCCCCCCCTCCGGCAGTGCGCGAGGAAGGGGCACGGGTGGAGGAGGGGGTGGGGGTGGGGGCGGCCGACGACGAGCGGAGGGGGCGCGGGTGGAGGCGGGAAAGGAGGGCGGTGGGAGGAGGGGGGAGGCGCGTGGGTGGCCGGAGGGGGGGGGGAGGGGCGGGTGGCCGGAGTGGGGGGGGGGGGCGCAGGGGCGGGTGGCCGGAGGGGGGGGGGACCGGGGCGGGTGGCCGGAGGGGGGGGCGTTGTGCGGGAGAGGGGGGGTGCGGGTTGGGGGTAGTTTTAAATTTTGGGCAGGGGCATTATTGTCCAAAAAAATTCAGGATATCAAGTTGAAAAAAAAAAGTTAAGGTATCAAGTTGAAAAACGAAAATAGTTGGGGGTATCAAAGTGCAAATAAGCCTAAATTTAATAATTGATTAGAGTTATTAAATACTAACTGATAGACTAGTAGTATATCAGAATATAGGATTTAGACTATTAATGATACCATCAATATACCAGTCTGGTTAGTATATTCACCAGTTGGCACACTGGTATCTACAGGAGGGTGGCTAGCCAGTATAATGCCAAGAATTAAATAAATAAGTATGAATTATAATAATTGACTAGAGTTATTAAATAATAATTCATCAACTATTATTATGTCAGAATACAGGATTAGTAGACTATTAATGATACCATCAATATACTAGTCCGGTGTATTCATTGGTATACCAGTTGGCGCACCAATATAGGATGGATTGCACCAATATAGGATGGATCACACCAGTATCTATAGGAGGGTGGCTAGCAGTTACATACCAGCTTTAAGGAAAAATCTGGTGTATAAACCAGTATATCAACCTGTATGGATACTGGTTGACGCAAGTCTTTTAAGGAAACATCAAAACATTAAATTTTGTAAGATGTTAAGAAAGTTTGGTAGTAAAACCAAATATAAGGGGGCTCAATGATACAAGTCTGTAGTATCTGTTTCTTGGCTTCTACCTGAGGCAATACCGTGAGCAGCTCCAAGAAACTTGGTATATATT
Source organism: Iris pallida (assembly GCA_029216955.1). Taxonomy (NCBI): domain Eukaryota; kingdom Viridiplantae; phylum Streptophyta; class Magnoliopsida; order Asparagales; family Iridaceae; genus Iris; species Iris pallida. Next base: position 4,631,512 of record JANAVB010024998.1, read on the forward strand.
CAGGATGAGATTTCATCTCATCGCTAACCCAATTCACAATACCGCCGCCACCCCAGTCTTCCACAGAGACGTGAACAGCCAAAGCAGAGACTGCAATGCTAATCTGAAGAAAAAGATGAATTTAGTATAAAAAAATGAAAGAAAAAGCAATAGAGAGACATTAGTCTCAGAAGAAAAGAAAAACAATAGACATATGGTTTTGCTTATTTATATATCCAACAAAAACAACAGATGTCTCAGTATAAACTGATAGAGCTACCTGTGTTCTAACTTTAGGGGGTCCTTTGCTGAGTTTCTTTAGCAATGCCTGCATATAGCAACTTTACAAATTGATCGATGCAAATAACAATTGCAAAAAGAAGTACAACTTAAAAGTTGTGACATAAGACAAGATGCAAAGCCTTCCTCCAAAATTTTCGCAGTTGGATACTAAGATTGAATATATGACGAGACAAAATGAACAATTAACCAGTACCTTGGAGTTTGTTCCAATTATTTCGACCCATTACTTTTCTTCAATAAAAATGTGACAACAGATATCCTAGGTCTCCTTGGAGAATTACTACATTGAATAAGTTTGTGTTATTTGTTATTGAGATATATAGCAAAAAATTAGTCCAAGATAAAAAAATACCCTTTGCCAACTTGATCACAATAATGTCATCACATAAGAATTATGACGTGTTTCAATTGTTTTCTGCTGATCTAGTTAAAATTGTTTCCATTCAATCTAACATTCACAAAAAATACCAGCCACTAAGAAACAGAGCAAAATCATATATTGGCTCAAACAAGCAGTCACACTAGCAACCAAAGGAGGCCTAGAAGGCACGGTCAAACTGAGCAGTATCAACTCGCACCTTTTTCTTTATCCTCATTCGTACTTATGCATTTTCCTTTATTCCTTTACACGTGTACTAACTAGCACAGACCGCAGTATCGGCAGATACAGATGCCCAAACCGCCTAAACGATCACAACCACTAGAACCTGTCAAAACCCCCTGAAACTGCTGCTTCCAATACCCATAAGGCTCCAATACGATACAGATACCGATGTTGTGAAGCTTGCCAATTACAACCCTCACCTTTCCTTCATGGTCAGACCAAGAAGTTTGCAACTTTAAACTTATTGTATGTTACTGGTAATGGATTACTTCAAATGTCTCCGATATATAATATACTCTTCCAAGCTCTTAATTCCTAACAATATGTTCCTTGAAAAATATCATACTAAATCACCTTAAGAGATATAACATGCACTATATAAGAGGCCACAACGTTGTTGATGAAAATAAACATTCCAAATCTTTGGTAACAAAACACTTATTGGAAACTGATAGGATGTGAAGCATCCTACCAATGAAGGTCAGAAATGATTCACCATGTTGCATTCGCTGGAAGTATTTCAAGTTCTCAACCAATTTATGTCGTTGAGGAACCTAATTAGTTGAATGCAACACGTAACCACCATGTTAACAAGAAGGTATATTTCTTCTGCTTCGCCAAATCAACCATATATCCAATGCTAGAAAACAGATGACCAGATGTTCTCCATGAAATACAGTAGGTAAATTAGGATAAAAGTAAATAAAGGTGTCTTCAATTATTATAAGTTTGCTACAAATATATAAGACAGGAAAAGTTAACAAAAGATACATCACAGACGATAGGATTATCATTAGGTTTTACAAGTTCAATTTTAATTAAACATGAATTTGTTATGGAGTCTCTTATGCTTCATAGCGGACCCCATTCCAATGGGAGAAGGCTTGATGATGATGATGATATGAATTTGTTATGAAATTTTATGAACCATTTGTTTCTATTCAAAGTTCTCCTAGGTGATTTCCCAATCTTGACATCTGGAACCCATTTGACATTCTGTTTTAGATTTGGTCAGACAGCTGCCACCTCAGGTAGCAACTTCCATCAAGATCAACCATATACTTAATGTAAGCTAATTAAATTATGTGGATCAAGTAAATTAGAGTCTGTGCAGTGTGCAACTCACTACATTTAGTAACCACGCTGAAATAAGCAAGAAGATAGAGATAACAATTGTCATTCTGTACCCAAAGATGTTGCAGTTACCTTTTGAACTAAGAAAGAAGGCTTTATGAATAAAGGAGTTAGAACCAAGTGACTGACCACATGCAAATCATTACCATAAGATTCAACAGGCAGAAACACTTTATCATGGACCAAGAGAGATCTTTAAGGGTTGTATTCAAATTTCAAGCATGTATTGATGTGATTAGAAAATGGCATTGAAGAAAGTGGTACAAATTTCAAGACCAATGGCCCTTAAAAAAAATAACTTGCTATAAAAAAAGATATCTGCTAAGAAAAACTTTTAGAACCAAAAAAATGTTAATGCACCTAGTCATTTTATTCAAACATTGATTTGTTCTAATAGCCACTTACTATGTAAGAAGACAATTTCATTGAAATAGTTGACTGTATAACTTGGTACACCCACCATTCACTACATCACGTTAAGTCACAAATTTTACACAACTTTAGACAGACAATTCACCAATCCTTGCATCCTTCCCTGCCTCTTCCACTACCTTCTAAATGCGACCTTCTATTTTTCACTATCAACTAGTATGATTTCAAATAATCATGCTATCAGTTTCTGAAAGAACTCATTAGTTTCTGCAAGAATAATGCCTGGAAAATAAGAGTGACTGTGTGTAAGTTGCAAATTTGAAGTATTTTTAGATGATTATCACTCACTTACACCATAAATAGGCCTAGTTCTCAAAAGCCTTGAATATGATATTGATAAACTGTACACAAGTATATAGTAACATATAGCATACTCACATATAAAGAATCGCGTAAAGGCCCAAAAGCTTCAGAGGGTAGCTCCTCAAAATCACGTTGAACCTACAGATCAAAAATATGTAATACATGGCTTAAACATATAACATTATGGCCTTAAAGAACATATGAAAATCACCACTTAAAAACTTTTCTTGTTTTCACTCAAAACTCAAATTACCTTGCTTCTAAGAGTCTGGGAACAAAATATGAGAGTTTCTATATTGCTGCTAGCATCATGAAGAAAATTATCAGCTACCTGCAGGAAAAAGGTGGCCATGTTGAAGCAAAAACACATTTATAACCTTAGACCATAATTAAAGGCAACATATATATGACATATAAGCAAAAGGGCGACCAGCCGACCAGTTACTAAATAAGTAGCATGGGAACATTTCGGACCGAATACTAGGTCATAATAGGTGTCTAATATATGAAGATCATTTTGTTCCTAGAAAACATTGTGCTCCTACTAGAAGAAACTCTTGAATCTGGTCTAGTCAGCTGGGATAGGTTAAAATACAAATCAGCTATCCTAACAAGCATTACATGTTGTAAAAGAGCAGAAGAAACTCTGGGAGGAACTTCGCCCTCCTACGCCTGAACCAACAATTCTTGTTTTGTGCAGCCAACAGTGACAGATAACTTACATCTCCAGTATGTGCTTGAAAAGTGAAGCAATAATATCATAGCTGAGGCCAAGAAAAGAACAAGCAAATAGCAATTAGGTAACAATATACGTCATCTATTACTAAAATGAGAGGATGGTCCTTAATAGAGCTGATTGGAGACAAGGATTCACGAAAGCAAGCACGCCAACTTGAGACAACGACTTTGTTGATTTAGTTGTAGATAGTGAGAATATATCATTATTTGGAGAACTACCACGCTATTTGGATTTAGACTTTTCCTTATAAACAAAATTGTTCTACCCCTTTCCTATGTTTACAGTTACATTGAGCTCAGTAGAGTTCAGACTCTCGGTTGCTTTGAATAGGAATGACGTAGTATGCTTTATTTGGTATGCTTTACATTTGTTGTATCCATGATATAATTTTTGTATGCCTTCATGTTTGCATGCCAACTTTTAAAGTTTATCTAATTGTCAAAAGCTATAGAACGGTAGTATAGACCATATATTCAAGCATATTTTGCAAGTATATTATATGCCTAAAAAAAAATTAAATCTTATCCACTTGTCATGCAATTGCTTGTGAGGCATGCTTGCCCCCTCGTAAAACAACTGTCATGTCACCAAGTTCTCTTGTTTGCATCATCTAATCACTCAGCGAGGAGAATGTATAGATGCTAAACATTAAGAAGGGTTAGAAGATATCCAAGCACCATAGTCCTAAAGAAACCAGAGGTATGGTTTGGAATTAGAAGATTTCAGGGGGGGTTAAAAAATATATAAGATGGGGTAGAGATGGGACTGATCATGATATTGAACTACGAAGTCTACATGGGGAAAAGCTTAAATAACTTACTGAACATAACTTATACGGAGATAATTGTTTGTAATTCGAGCTTATTTCCTGTTTCTAACTGACATGTCCATTCTTTTGAGATATAACGACTATCCTATGAGTCCTCTAATTTTCATACCCCTCCAAAAGAAGGTACAAGAGAAGGTATAACAAGCAATAAGTCTAAAGACTAGGACTGGTAGTGCATCAAAAGAAAAAGAAAAAAGAATTGTGAATTACACCAGAACAGTGATGTCAATGGAAACCTAAAATGAACATTTTTCTTTCTTTCCGAAGGATTTTCCACTAAAATAGTGTTAACAAAAATAGAAATCTGAAACTAATCATAAAACTACATTAGAAAATGTTACTTCAGTTGAAACCATGTTTGAGTGAACTTGAATCGTGTTTCCAAATGTGATTTCACTAGTGAAATCAATTTAGAAGACTATTTCGAAAATGTTGATAGTACGGTAATAAGTTTGGGAAGAATCATTTATTAGTATTGTTATTATTTTCAAATTTCAAATAGAATACTTGAAAATAGTTGTTTTAGGAAGAGAGATGAACATTTATTACTTTGACACAATATTTGTCAAATAGATTACTTTCTTACTAGGAAGGTTGATAGAGTAGCATGTAAAAATTGTAAGTTATACAGGAGAGAGCCTAACCACTCAACATAGGTTGATGGTCTTAGATATTAGTATTAAAAAATGGGAGAGAAAGGCTAGGGTGGAGACGAGACAAAGAACCCAATTATATAACTTGAAAGGAGAGAAATTAATAAATTTTACGGATAACATCATAAAGGAAGGAAGATTAAAAAAAAAACGTATTCTAATGCTGTGTATAAAATGGCTAGTTAGTTCAAGAAAATAGTAAGAGAGATTCTAGGAGTGTCAAAAGGCAATGATTGGACTTTGAAAAAAAGTTGATGGTGGAACGAGAAAGTTCAAAAGGTTATTAAAGCAAAAGAAATGACGATAAAGATTGACAAAAGTGTAAAAGTGAGAAAGACTTTGAGAGATATAAAGTAGCAATAAAGGAAGCTTAGAAAATAGTTAGTGAAGCTAAATCTAAGACCTATGATTATTTATATAGGAGGTTAAAAAAAGGAGGAAGATAAATATATCTATAGGCTTGCTAAGCCTAAAAGTAGGGAAAGGAGTAAAGATTTAGGTAATATTAAGTGTATCAACGACGAGAACCAAAAGGTATTAGTAAAGATAAAACAATATTAAGGAGAGGTGAAGTTATTTTCAGAAGCTATTTAATTAGAGCAACCTATGAAAGCTTAGTTTAGATTTAGAGTTAGCTCGGGATGAGTCAAATTACTATTATCGTAAAATTAGATTTCCTGAAATTAATGATGCATTATAGAAAATGGAAAATGGAAAAGCGGTAGGAGTCGTAGGACCTGATGATATTAAGAAAGGATTGATATGGCTTACTAAACTATCCAATAAAATCCTAAGACTAAGGAGATGTTGAATGAATGTAGCAGTCGTATGATAGTATTAATATATAATAACAAAGAAGATATACAAAGTTATAAAAACTATCGAAAAATTAAGCTTATGAGTCGTTCCATAAAACTATGGGAGAGAGTTATTGAGAAAAGATTTAAGACAATAGACTAGAATTTCAAAGAATCGGATTATAGAAGCCATTTTACGTACTAAGAAGATTAATAGAAAGATTTACATATAACTTTTATTGACATAGAGAGAGCTTATGATCGAGTTCTTATGGAGATACTCTGGTAGGCTTTGAAGAAACAAGTTTATAGTAGCTATATTCAGAGTATTAAGGACGTGTGATTACGACGAACGTACGAACTATTAGAGGAGATAGTAACCCGTTCCCTATTACCATTGACTTACATCAAGGATTTGCCTTGAGTCCTTACCTTTTTTGTGATAGTTATGGAATAAAATTGCTAGATATAACGAGGAGGTTCAGTTCATGTTCGATGATGAAATTGTGTCGGTTGATGAGGGTAAAAATGGTTAGATGTTAAAATAGAAGTGTGGAGAAAGACTTTGAATTCTAAGAAATTTAGGATTAGTAAAACCATGACATAGTATATGAAATGTTATTTTAACAGAAGTCAAAGAGAAACGTGGAAAAGATAATATAGATAAAAAAGAGGTACCTGTAAGTGATAACTTTCAGTATTTTGATCAATTATTTATCATGATTGAGAGATTGAAAAGGATGTCATGCATAACGTTAATTCATAGTTGAAATGGAGGAGTGCTTCTCGACTACTTTGTGATAGCAATATACCTCTAAAGTTTAGGGGAAAAAACTACAAGACTATTATAAGACCAGCCAAGCTTTATAAATCAAAGTATTAGACAATTAAGAAACAACATATCCAAGAAATTGTAGCCGAAATGAGAACGCTAAGATAAATGAGTTGCAATACATTATATGATAGAATAAGAAATAAGTATAGTATTGGAAGCTATAGGTGGCGCCAATTGAGAACAATATGAAAGAAATTGACTTAGTTGCTTTGGACATGTGTAACACGGACCCATGATGCCTCCGTAAGGAGGAACGGTAATGTAGTAGTTAATGGAGCTACTAGGACTAGAGGTAGGTCCAGACTAACATTTTTTGAAGTGTTAAAGAAGGACATGGATCTCATTAACATTACAAAGGATATGGTCCTTAACATAGACGAATGGAAGAAGAATATTCAAACAACCGAGCCCGAAATTTTGGGATAAAGACTTTGTTGTTGTTGTTGTTGTTGTTGTATTATTTTCTAATTGTATTATTCCAATTGGAAATCCTTCTTTCCTATTACTATCTTCCTTTGCATGTCAAGGTCAGTCAAGGAAACCCTACAACCGGCTAATAGTTGATTTCAAATATAATAAGAGACAATTCACAAGAAAAACTCGACAAAGAATTCACTAGAAGTTAGAAATCATAAAACTAGCCAACGTAATCATTCATTGTTTGACTGTTGGACCTATAAACGTGTAAGGATTTATTGCTCTCTCCTTATGATGTCATAAATATTTCAATTTCTCTTTTTACATAAACTCATGCTAATTTCGGCATAAATCATTAGGTCGCAACAATCAAAACCCAAAAAGGAATTTTTTGTATGCTTACCCCTACAAAAAGCCAAAATCAAAGACCATAAACTCATTTAAATCCATAACAAACTCAAAGAAACCCTCGAGTTGGCTACTATATTGGCTTCGGTCACAGATGGCCAACAGGATCATTGAAGCAATAAAAATAGCATAGCCACTTCTCTATTCCTCCTTATGAAGCCATAAGTACAATTCCTCTTATTTACAAAAACTTATGCTCGTTTCGACACGAATTATTAAGCGACAGCAATGAAGACCAATTAATGTAAATCTTGAACAAAATTGAAGAAACCCTAGCATCCACCATTATATGATCTTTTATTAGCAATGACCATCGTGATGAGTAAACCTATAAACGTAATCACGAGTGCTTCTCAAGTTTTCCTTTTGAAGCCACACATACCTAGTAATCTGGGCAAAAATCATTAAGTCGCGACAATCAAACCAAAATAAAAATAATCCCTATGCTATGCCCACAAAAAAGTGCATAATATAAAACCATCATTTCACTTAAACCCACCCTAGAATTGACTATTATCTCAGCTCAAATCACGGATAGCCAACATGTTCGCATTCTCGCGCTCTACTTATAGAGCCATACTTACAATTTCACTTCTTTACATGAAATGTCAAGCTAATTTCGCGATAAACCATTAATCCACAAGAATCAAAAGGATCATTTCAACCAAATCCGGCCCAAACTCGACGAAACCCTAGAATTTGTTTCGACCGAGAAACCCTATAATTTGCATGGAAATATTTGGGATTGTAAGGAACGAAGTACCTGCCAAGCGTCGATGGAGTGCTGGAAGTCCTGGAGCCAGTGATCGGCGCGGGCTCGAACGCCATCGTCGGGGTGGTGGTAGAGAGCGGTCAAAGCCTCCTTGACAGTGTTCTGGAGCTCCATTAATGGAATCGAGAGGGCTAGGGTTTCGTGGGAGAAAAAGCTTAGGGTTTTTCTATTTAATTTGTCAATTGACAATTTGTCGATCGATAGAGATTTGGGTTTTTATTTTGAGAACAGGAACTTTGGTTAAAATAGGACTGCCAGCTGTTACTGCTAACCCGATCCGCTTATTTGAAAACTCTTTTCGGGTTTGGACTTGGGACTTCGAAAGTAAACCCAAAACCTCGGCTAATTTGCATTTAAAACTTGAAACCAATAAACTTGGCTAAGGGGCTGTTTGGTAAAAGTAACTCTTTGAAAATGTAAAAGTGATACTTACTGCATGTTGAGTTGCAATGCACTTGCAGCAAGTGGCACTTTCCAAAATATGTTTGGATATTGTACTTTTTGTCTCCTGCAAGTGAGGAGAATGATTTTCAGTGTTTGAATAGAAGTAACTATTGTTCATCTTCTTTAAAAATAAAAATAAAAATAAAAAGTTGTCATCAACCCACGTGGGAGAGAGAATGGTTGGTTGGCTGGCTTCCTCTCCAAAAAAAAAAAAATTGGCTTAACTGCAACTTGATATCCTCAACTATTTCGATTTTTCAAGTTCATACCCTATACTTTTTTACTCAACAACTTAATACCATCGACTATTTTACATTTTCAACTTCGTATCCTATAATTTAAAAATTTTGAAAATACCCTTGTCTTTCCCTCCCCCCCATCCCCCCTCACCCTCCCCCCCCCCTTCCGGCCACCCCCCCTCCCCTCCCGCCCGGGAGGAGGGGGCTGTGCGGGAGGAGGCGGGTGACCGGAGGGGGAGGAGAGGGTGTGTTGGAGAGTGGGAGGGGGTGAGAGTAATTTTTAGTTTTGAGCAAGAACATTATTGTCAAAAAAAAAAAAATCAGGGTATCAAGTTGAAGAAAAAAAGTTTAGGATATCAAGTTGGAAAAAAGAAATACTTTAGGGTATCAAGTTGCAATTAAGCCAAAAAAAAAATAAACAAACTCATTATCATCCCACACCACCACCATATCTCCATGTTATGTCCAGCGCCACTGCCACACCTCTCTCTCTCTCCCTCTCTCTCTCGTAAATCCCTTACTCCACCACCACCGTCCTCGTCGTCGCCGTAAACCCCTTACTCCACCACCACCGTCCTTGTCGTCGCCGGATCTCGCCCACTCCCCTCACTCCACCACCACCATCCTCGTCGTCGCCGGATCTCGCCCGCTCCACACCACTCTCTCTCTCTCTCTCTTGTAAACCCCTCACGCAACACCACTTTCATCTCACCTCCGTCCATTTTTTGCCGCAAGTGAGAATACAAAAAAATTTGGAGGACAACAAGTGAGGGGTGTCAGAGACAATACACCTCCCTGCACTTGTTGGGACATCCAAACACCGAATCTCGCCGGAACTCCGTACAGTTGCTACGGGGACTGCCACTTGCAGTGCAGTCCCCGCCTTCCAAACAGCCCCTAATAGCAAATATTTACACATCCTCTCCAACCATGTATTCAAAACGCCAATCTAAATATTTATCTCCAACTCATCCTCGAATTGAGAAGAAAAAATTGAGGACGGAGAGGCCCGGTCCACAAATTTGAGGACGAAAGAAAACCCTCAAATTTGAAAATCCATATCTACTAATATAAAGAGACTTCAAAACGGCTCCAAATTAAGCTGTCTAAGCTGTGTATATCATCAACCATTAAATTAAAAAATAAAAATAAATAAAAGTTCAAAATTAACTACCTTCTGTGAATAATCGAATCCTCTTTCATCACGTAAAAAAAATAAAAACCACCCGATACTATAATATATTTAAAATTAAAATTATGTTTAAACTAACTACATAATATTATCTAATTAAATACATATCCATAAATTTTAAAAATAATCATAACAAATCATTTTAAATTTTATTAAAATTATATTAAAAAATTCTATATAATTTAAGTTTTTATATATATATTTTTAATAATATCAAATATTTTTTTGATACGTACAACGTACATGAACTTGACTAGTTTTTATACATACTAGTAAAGTACACGTGCATTGCACACACGTAAAAGAATATTAAAAATATATTAAATATAAATTTATTATAAAAAATATCATTCCTATGATTTGAACTCAAGCAATCAAGAAAAAAATCTCACACCTTAGCCTCTTGATTTAGAGTTATTTAGTTATAAATATATCATATTAGGTAGTTAAATGCTTGGTTAATTTTTTTAAAGTAATTAGTGAAGTAATAAGGCATTATTTAGTTATCTTCTTATCAATTTTCTCAATTGATGATATACATATGGCTTAGATGGTTCATTTTTTAACCGTTTTTCTAAGCCACCTTATAATAGTAGAGACTAGTAATGTGCATGTGCAAATGCACATGCAAAAAAAATATTAAAAATAATTAATTATCAATTTATTATAAAAAAAAAATATCAAACTTAGGATGTGAATGCAAGTAACAAAAAAAACAACCTTCTACCTTAACCACTCGAGTTAGATTATTTAGTTATAAATAAATCATATTAGATAGCTAAATACTTAGTTATATTTTTTAAAATTATTTAGTGAAATATTTAGGTAGTTAATTAGTTATTTATTATTATTATTTTAATTTATTTAAGTGGTTGACGACATTCATACGACCCAGATAGCTCATTTTGTTAGCCGTTTTGAAGCATCATTATACAGTAGAAGATTTTGTTCTATATCTTTTAACTTATAAATATAATTAATATAACAATTATACCATTAAAAAGTTCTCATTTTTTGACTTTACCTATAGAGTATACTATAAGATATTTGTAATTTATATCACATCTTTTAAAAATATGGGATCACGTAATTGGAGAGAAATTTATTCTGTGTAAAAAGAAATATGTACAAATAATATAGAACAATACAGTATATATGGGTATAATAAAGTAGTAGTAAAAAATTAAAATATTAAAAAAATAATGATATTTGTCTATTATTTAAGGATAGATGGCTTGGAGTTGTAAAATTTTATAATAGAATAATATTAAAAAAAAAATTGAGTTCTCAAATTGAAAATAAAAACTGATGATGGGTTGGAGATGGTTTAAGAGTGTTTTTAATTTTTGTACTATATAATACCGAACACTTTAAAGTATTCAAACAAGTGCGAGACACACTAACTTAAGGTATTATTTATTTATTTTTCCTTTGAAGTGCTCTTTGTTATATAGTGATGCCATTTATAAGTAGTAACTGTAAGCTCAAATATTGTATATATAATTTATCACTTAGATTGTAGGTGTAAAAAATTATTATAACCTCCAACAAATTTAATTATTATAAATATGTCCAAACAAACATGATCTCTTATGCTTTCGTTTTTATATTATAAATAAAGTAAGGAAAACATTTTCAAACTTTGCAAACTATCAGATAATTACTAATGCAAAGAATAAATTTGGCTTGAAAATGTATAGATAAATAATTGCTGGTGAGAGAAAAGTATTACAAACTAATTTTTTTAAAGTTATTGTTATTTGAAGACGAATCACTTTTATGTTATATTGAGAAAAGTATATGAGAGTAAATTTATCTTTTTTTTTTCATTTGTATCTAGTGAATTTGTTTTTAAAATAATGTCATAGTATATGAGGACAAAATAAGTCACTTTATACATTTATAATGTACTTCGTACTTCGAAGTGATGAAAAAACAAACAACAGTTTTAAGTACTTTATAATATTATTAAAAAGGAAAAAATATTTATATACATATAAAGTTGAATTCATATGGGCCAACACAGGATGTGAGTCGGATCATTGTCGCTGGATAAGTTCTGCAAATGGTCAATTTGAGCACATGAGGGTTTATGATACTCTCAGGGAGGTGCATCCTAAAATTGATAATGCGGAATTCATATGGATCAAGGGCGCTGCGAAGAAGATGCAATACTGCATGTACAAGCTGTTGACAGGAAGACCGCTAACCTTGGATAGATTACATAGATTTGGGATGTCGGTAAATAGCCTAATGTGCGTCCTATGTAATCAGCATAATGAGAGCATCCAGCATTTATTCTTGCAGTGTCCAACATCGGACAGTATATGGGGTCAACAGAGAGACAAACATGTCCTCGGAAGCGATGGGGAGCGGGATATAATGAGTATCATTGGCAAAATTATACAAGGGAGACAACGAGGATTTTTTTTGTTTTCAGAAGTTCGAATCCGGATTGCAGCGACGGTTTAGCACTTATGGAAGGAGATAAATGATCGCATTTTTTAGGGTCGAAGTATTTCGTGTATTGATATTAGTCATAATATCACATTGATATAGATGTTATGATGATGATTGTACGACGTCTCTAATTAATAGCGTCGATTTACCTTTTAATATATGGTTTTTTCTAAGGGCACCACAAAATTTACTTGTGGGCAGCCCTTACTTGGGGACAGCCCAAGCAGGTGGAGATTTTGCTGGGGGAGCACCCAAAATTTGCTTGGGGGCAGCCAAAATTAGGATTTTTTTTCTCCCTCCTCTCTCCTCCTCCCTCCTCCTCCTCCTTCGTCCAGCGACGTTCCTCCCTCTCAAGGACATCCGATTTCCTTACTCCCTACCGCCGCGGCCATCGCCATGGCCACCAACTCCTTCCTCCTCCCCGCTCACCGCCCTCCCCTCCTCTTCTTCCGGATTCGCTCACCTCCCCTCCTCCTCTACCCCCGGCATGAGGTCCCTTTCGCCAACTCCTTCCTCCTCCCCGCTCACCGCCCCTCCTTCGTTCCGCTCACCGCCCTCTCCTCCTCTCCTCCTGGATCCGCTCACCGCCCCTCCTCCTCCACCCCCTGGCATGAGGTCCCCTTCGTTGCGTGGCACGAGAGCGGCGGATGCGCCAGGCCTGACAAGTGGGTCCCTTCCCATCTCCTGCTGCTGCTTCTTCTTCTTCTTCTGCGAGGACTGCCAACATCCTGGCAGTCCTAGGACTGCCAGTAAGTTGGCAGTCCTAATGTAACACCCAGTTTTCCAGATGAGGATAATTTTGAAATTTTATAATTTTAATTATTAATTATTGATATTTGATTCACATTATGATTTTTAGTGATTTTTAATAATTTTTAAACTATTTAAGAATTGATTTAAGTCATGACTTGTGATTTTGATGTGCTGCTAGTGAAACCTGAGAGACTGCATGACCTAGAGCCTAACCATGTCATTAGCATGATTAATTATCATTTTTAGCCTAGGGGTATTTTGGTCATTTTGACTTATTTGAATTATTTGGTGATTTGTTGAATTGGTGAATTCTAGTTTGACTTTGACTTGTTGAGACCTAGTGGACTAGCCTAGAAGCTAACCCTAGCCATGGTGACCCTAGTCTAGGTTGAGTTAACTTATTTTAGTCATTAGAGAATAGTTTTAGAATGAGGGGATTTGGTTTAGTGGATTTTAGTCATGGCTTGTGAATTCATGAAATGACTTATGACTCAATGGTTTAATTGATCATGACTTAAGCCCATGGACCATTTAGTGAACCCTAACCCTAATTATTGAACCTAAGAGCAGCCACATAGGGATCCCCACCCTATTTAAACACTTGTTCATTAGGGCTTGCCTCTTTTTATCATTCCTACACTTGGAGAAAAGAGAGGTATTCTTCCCCCTTCCAAAAATTCTCATTTATTCATTTGATCTCCTTTTTCATCCTAGTCTTTTGCATTAGGTTCTAATTTTTGTATATTTAATATTTCTGGAGGTTAATCTCAGTTTTGGGCTCAATTGGAATATTTGGCCATCAAGAGGAACACCCCCCCATTTGGAGCTTTCTTGCAATTTTGCACCTATAGGTAAAACTCCTCAAATTGATTTAAATTTCTGTTTTCTTTGCATTTAGGGCTAGATCTAGGAGTCCCCTAGGTGTCCCTGAAATTTGGGTAAATTTCGTGTCCGTTTGGTGTCCGTATCGGACACGTGTCATGGTATGAATATAGGTGTTCGATGAAATGTCACAAAGGAAATTTAATTATTATTTTTGAAAAATATTTGAATGGAAAAATTATTTTATATGTGTTTATTGATTTCATGTCCTCCTGAGCACAATTCTGGACACGTTCGTGTCCAAAATTGGACACACACGCACGCACGGGACACAGCACAGGCCCCGTGCAGTCCCCTGCTACCCGACACTCCTGTAGGACACGACACGACACTATTTGCCACAAAAACTTGTGGGCACGTGCGGCCACCCACTGAAAGGGCCCCCACAAAATTTTGTGGGTTCTTGTTGTCTGTGCACGAAGAAAACGAGGCTGCACTGTCTCGTGCCTGCTCGTGCACGCTGTGCGTGTCCCCTTCATTTCGGGGCTGACACAGGACACGATACTCCACCAGGACATGTGGAATTTGGTGAGGAGATGGGTCCCATATCTGACTCGACCCTCACCAAGTTTCGTGGCACTTGGTTGCGAGTCGAGGAAGTTCTCGCGCTCGCATCGAAATGCCCTGACACGCACACACACGATTTCAAGCCCACTGATACGGCTTCGAAACTAGGACACGACACATCTTGGGGTTTGTGCAGGCACTTGGACACGTCCCCCTAGTCTAGGTGGACATGTGGGCATGACCACGACTTGTGTCGTGCAACGTGTCGTATCCTAGCTCACTCTGCACCACAGCACGAGGATTTTTCCTGAACAGTGTCACTGCTGTGTTAATTTTTGTTTGGACACGTTCGTGTCCAGTTTCCTGGACACGAGACAACTTGTGTGACACAAATACATGTGCACGAATAATTACCACACACTAAATTGGCTTTGTATGGATTTCGATGTGTTGATTTCAGGTTTACCTATTTTCTGATACACAGTTCAGGATTATTCAAATTCTGAATTTTGTTTTCTTTTTAATCTGGTTTTAAATGCTGTTTTTAACCACTAATTTGTTTCCTACATGTGTAATAGGACATGCTAGGTTGGTTTTACACATTAGTCGAGGCTTTGCACTATAGAATAGGATTCGAGTATGGGTTGGGGGTGTCCAATGGGACTGGACTGAACACACTGTCCATGATTACTCCTGTTCTGATTTCAAATTCCTTTTCAACTGAGAATGTATGATTCAGTTACATGCTTATTCAATCACATGTTTGTTAGTACTTGAATGTAAATTTATATTGAGTTAGAGTATTGATTAATGGGTTTTGTTTTGAAATGGTGTTGAGTGAACTGTAATGCATTCACACACACCCTACACCCCTTTGTTTCAGATTTTTCATAGATACACCCAACTGCATTCTGATTCTAGATGTATCAGAGCTGCATTCTCTGTTGCACCTATCACTAATTCTGAGATTTAATCATTCCCAGTTTTGCACTACCATTTTCTGTGTTCCACACACTTTTCACCCTGTTCACACACTCTTGATCCCCCTGGAGGTTTGATTTGGTGCTCAGTTTCACATATATGTGAGTGTGGGATACCAGGTATGTATCAGTGATGTTTGGGTATAAATTAATATTAGAACACTCAAATCCTTGTTTCAGTCCCTTATAGGTAAAGTTCTGTTTGGGGTTTTAGTTAGTTTCCTTTTTTTTGTGTATTAGTTAGTTGGGTATCAGGATTAGGAAGAGGGAAAAGAAAATAGTGTGGAGTTGTGTGTGAGAGAGAGAGGTTAGATATTGAGGCTAGCTATGTGTGTGTGTGAGTGTATTAGAAACAACAGCTACAGCAGCAGTATATGGGCTGCACAAGGCAGCCCCATTTGGCATTGACAGCCCTTGGCAGCCCACTATTTCCCCCAATTTCCTATTGTGTGTGTCTAGTGTGTGTTTAGTGTGTTAGAATGAGGTGTTGTGGTTAGTTAGAGAGTTAGAATTTGTTATGTTAGAGAGTTAAAGAGGTATAGTATAGGAAATAATTATATGTGAAGCCTAAGGTTATGGGTTAAGTATAGGGTCTACCATATATATAAGTGTAATATATGTAGTGCCCCGTCCCTACATCGTGCCCCGTACTTGTCCACGGGGTGCGCAAGAAAGGAACACTGTCGCTATCGATTCGGTCAGGACCGATAGGTCGGGATCGGCCGAGTCGATCGAACGGGAACGGTTGAATTAAGATCCATTTCTCGTTATGGAATGTCTTCTTCGGAACCAAGTTCCATATTCAGCGGGTTGCGCCTCGAGGATTGACTATGTGGCTGAGTCGGGAGAGACCTCCCGTTGCTCTGCTTTTCACGCCGCTTGCGTTGGTTTTGGCTTTGTTTTCTGAATGCGCTTCCGTGAATGTTTTCGATGGTTTTCATGGCTTGCATTTCGAACTCGCATTTCCTATCGAACTCCTTGATTAATGCAGTGTTATAATCGGTTGCTTATGCGATTTCAGGTAATCGCGTAGGCGACGTCTAAGCGCGACCAACAAGTTCCCTCGCCGAAGTAAACTCAAGGTGAGTGGCTGACCCTTCTCTTCTCGACCCTCTTCTTAGGCAAAATCGATAGTGTTGTTGCGAATGAAAGGATAAATGCATGGGCACGAACACGGAAAAAAGGATTAAGTTTTCAAAGAGAATGTAGGCTATGTCTTAATAACTAAAAAGGAAAATATGTCTTCACACGGTTATGGACAACTTGTCGACAAGGCGATAGTTTCCTCGAGCGGCAACCCGAGGCCACGGGACCGTTTCGGCCTAGGAGGAAACAGGGTATAGTCATGCATAAGGTTTCAGCACAGGTTAAGCGAGGACTTGCAACGGAGCTAGCTACTTGCGTTGAAAGGATCTCGATTAACAAAGCTATACGTCCAGGATGTCTTGTGATGCCAGTGACCAATCACACGTACATTTTGTACTTGATATGAAAAATGTTAACAATTGACAGGGAAGAACATGGTAAGTTTCAAAAGGCGCGACGCGGTCCGCCGGGGATAAGTTCCGATGTAAATTACATTATGCTTGTCATTGCATGCTTGAAATTCATTAGGATGGTTAGAAACATTCATGAACTAAGTCATATAAACTCATTCAACCAAATGAGAGCTTGGAAATTAACTTGCCACGCACCAGTACAAAGTGTAATATACTGATCCTCGCTCTCCACGCAGGTACCCCGAACCACGAAGGGCGTGCCATCTAAATTCTCAAGGCGGCGTAGACACTTTCGAAGCCTCGTCCGTGTAAAGGCTTGTTCTGGATTCCTTTTGAAGAAGACCCGCACTCAGTCCAAAAGAAGATGGCGGCTCGACTCGCCTCGATAGCAGGTAGAAAGATGTTATATTTTGCTTGTAAAAAGGGGATGTAATGTATGGAATGACTATCTCATCGGCGTTCATTTTGTAAGTCGAGTCATGTTGTAGCCCGCGCGGCAATGATTGTAAAGGAGTCTATGTAAAGTTTTATTATCATCAATGAAAAAATCTATTTCTATTTCAAATGTGTCATTCAATTTCTCTGCGTACTCTAACTTGATGTTGTGTTTCGGATAACCTTATGACTATGCCTTGTGCGATCGCAACTTAGGTTCGCACGGCATCACGCCCGGGGGACGACTATCGATTCTACGGAATCGGGGCGTGACATAATGGTATCAGAGCACGGCTTTACATCCTTTGGCCTCGTGTCTAGAGTTCCAAACCTTTGACCTCGCATCGATGAGATAAGTTGTTCCATACAATGAGTCCGTAATAATTTGTGACTGATGTGTTTGCCTTCGTATCACAGAAGTGACGGAACCCACGGCCGAGCAAGAATAGAGCGTCTCGAGCGGCTCTAGTAGTTCGTATCGTCCGCAGGCCGGACCTTCTAACGATACAATCGAAAGGATGCTGCGCATGATGGAGGCGCAGCGAAACCAGTCCGAGAACCGGCATCAGCAGGTAGAGGAACGACAGGCCCAGTTCGAAGCTCGCTTCGAAGCTCGCTTTGATGCACATGCCAAGCTTCAGCAAAAGCAGCTAGATACCCTGCAGCAGATCGTCCAGACAATGGCGGCCAACAAAAATTCTGCGA
This sequence comes from Iris pallida, assembly GCA_029216955.1. Classification (NCBI taxonomy): domain Eukaryota; kingdom Viridiplantae; phylum Streptophyta; class Magnoliopsida; order Asparagales; family Iridaceae; genus Iris; species Iris pallida. Next base: position 4,649,813 of record JANAVB010024998.1, read on the forward strand.
CTGCGCCTACCGTCACCGCACCTGCTACCACCGGGCCGACGATCCAACCCATTGAAGTCGACACGGTGGAGCCCGAGCGTCAACCAGCGACACTGAAGAAGTACAACTTTGAAGTGTCAGAATTCAAGAAAGCGTGCCGCACTTCCTTCAGCGGCACCGAGGGTCCTTCCATAGCGATCGACTGGTTGGCAGAGTTGGAAGATCACTTCGAGCTTCTCGGCATTGAAGAGTCGAAGCAAGTCGCCTGCGCACAACTACAACTATGGTTGAACGCGCACGACTGGTGGGCCGTGCGCAAGCGAGCGATCCGACCGGACAACACCACCGCGCCGATCCCTTGGGCCACGTTCCGTAAAGCTTTCGAAGTCCAGTACATTCCGTTAGCCGTTCTTCAAGCGAAGGAGAATGAATTCATGCAGTTGAAGCAAGGGAGCAGGACAGTGGAACAGTACGCCGCAGAATTCAATAAGTTGTCTAAGTTTGCTGGCCAGTTTCTGCCTACTGAAGAGTGCCGTGTGCGACGGTTCGAAGTGGGTCTACGACACTCTATCGGTGTGCATGTCGGCGTCCCGGAGTACAAGAACATGGGCGAGGCTCTGAACCACGCTCTCCGCCTTGAGAGCATGCATCCTTCCGGTGCTGCCGACGTTGTGCGTCACTCAAATCACAAACGTCCTAGCTATACGGGAGGCAATAATCATGCGTCAAAGCGTCCGAACCATGGCGGTTACCAGGGACATAACTCATCATCGCGATGTGCCAAGTGCGATTCCATTGGGCATGAGGCGAGCCAGTGCCTTGTCGCCGAGGGGGGATGCTTCTTTTGCGGACAAAAGGGTCACTATAAACAAGATTGCCCCCGGAAAGGGAATCGTAACGGACCACCACAACAAAACCGCCAGGAGAATCGAGGACAAGCGCCCCGACCTCCTCAGCACACTCATTCCAACACCCAAGACCGATGACCTAATGCACAGGGGCGTGTCTTTGCTCTGACTCGAGATGAGGCGTATACTTCCGACACTGTTGTGACAGGTATATTAAATTTCAATAATGTACCTGCTCGTGTGTTATTTGATTCAGGCGCCTCGCATACTTTCATATCGGCGGACTTCGCCGCCGAGCACAAATTTCCTGTAATATCATTAGATCTCGACCTTAGCGTAAGCACACCTTCGGACGCACCAATTCTCACAAACTTAGCCTACGCCGGCGGGATTATCTGTATCGGCGGTCAAAAGATCAGTCTTGATACGATAGTTCTAGACATGAAGGACTTCGACATCATACTGGACATGGATTGGCTCGGTCCGTGTAACGCAACCATAGACTGCGCTGAAAAGAAGGTCACATTCCGCATACCTGGAGTGCCTGAATTCAGCTACTCGTGTGGTGAGGCGTCGCCGACCTGCATGGTGATCTCCGCAATATCTGCTCGACGGATGCTGCATTCCGGGTGCGAAGGCTATCTAGCTTCAGTTCGAGACATGCGACAGGAAGGTGCAAGCGCGGGTCAGACCGACGTTGTGGCAGAATTCCCAGACGTATTCCCGGACGAGCTACCCGACATGCCACCCGATCGAGAAATAGAGTTCACCATCGACATATTCCCCGACACCCGGCCGATCTCGAAAGCCCCATACAGAATGGCCCCTACAGAATTGCAAGAATTGAAGGTACAACTTCAGAAATTGCTAGACAGAGGGTTTATCCGTCTGAGTGTCTCGTCGTGGGGTGCGCCCGTGCTATTCGTGAAGAAGAAGGATGGATCGATGCGGCTCTGCATCGACTATCGAGAATTGAACAAAGCCACCGTCCGAAACAAATATCCCCTGCCCCGCATCGACGACTTGTTCGACCAGCTCCAAGGTGCAACGGTGTTTTCAAAGATTGATCTACGATCGGGTTATCACCAACTCAAAGTCAAGCCAGATGACGTGCCGAAGTCTGTCTTCCGCACTCGTTACGGCCACTACGAGTTCTTGGTAATGCCGTTCGGTCTGACAAACGCCCCTGCCGTCTTCATGGATCTAATGAATCGGGTGTTCCATCCGTTCGTTGACAAGTTCGTAGTAGTCTTCATCGACGACATCCTCGTCTACTCAAAGGATCGAGCGCAACATACAGAGCATCTGCGGACGGTACTCCAAACCCTTCGAGAGAATCAGTTGTACGCGAAGATGAGCAAGTGCGAGTTCTGGCTGGACAGCGTCTCATTCCTTGGGCACATCATCTCCGCCGCGGGCATCACAGTCGATCCGAAGAAAGTCAAGGCAGTTGCTGATTGGAACGGCCCGCATCAGTTAGCGAAATTCGAAGCTTCCTAGGCTTGGCGGGATACTACCGACGCTTCGTGAAGGACTTCGCGAAGATCGCATCGCCGTTGACTCGCCTCACCCAGAAAGGAGTCGTATTCAAGTGGTCAGACGACTGTGAAGCTTCCTTCCAGGAGCTCAAACAACGGCTCATTTCGGCCCCGATACTTGCTCTTCCTGAAGGGACGGAGGGATTTCAAATCTTCAGCGATGCTTCTGGCCAGGGCTTGGGGTGTGTGCTCATGCAGCGGGATAAGGTGATATCTTTTGCTTCCCGGCAGTTGAAGCCGCACGAGAAGAACTACCCCACGCACGACCTCGAACTAGCGACAATTGTGTTCGCGTTGAAGCTGTGGCGTCACTATCTCTATGGCGTGGCGTGCAGGATTTATACGGACCACAAAAGCCTCAAGTATCTCTTCACCCAGAAAAAACTGAATTTGCGGCAAAGGCGATGGCTCGAACTAATCAAAGACTATGACTTGTCAATCGACTACACGCCGGGCAAGGGAAATGTGGTAGCGGATGCGCTGAGCCGGAAGTACTTGGCTTTATTATGTATCAACAACCGACTGCTGCGTGACTTGGAAGGAATGGGCATCGAGCTTCGAGTTCGTTTCAGAGACGTGAAACTAGCGCAACTGCGGGTGGAACCGAGCCTACTGGAGAGGATCAAGTCTGCACAGAAGGACGACCCCTACCTGGAGAAGATGCGGAAGCTGATATCGACAGGGAAAGCGTCTGACTTTGCAGAGGACGAGTCGGGAGTGTTGCGCGTGAAGGAACGGCTATGCGTACCGGACGATGCAGAACTTAGAAAGGAGATAATTTCGGAGGCGTACTACGCAAAATATTCCTTGCATCCTGGCAGCACCAAGATGTATAAGGACCTCCGCGTTGTCTTTTGGTGGCACGGCATAAAGAGGGACGTAGCGCTCTTTATGTCAAAATGTATGGCCTGTCAGCAAGTCAAAGCCGAGCACCAGCGACCGGGCGGGGAGATGCAGAACCTCGCCATTCCAGAGTGGAAATGGGATCACATCACTATGGACTTCGTTGTTGGCTTGCCGAGGATGCCGCGGGAAAATGACGCCATCTGGGTCATCGTCGATCGACTAACCAAGTCAGCGCACTTTATCGCCATCAAAGTTACTTGGAGCGTCGACCGCCTTGCTCAGATATATCTTGATGAAATAGTTCGGCTGCACGGGGTCCCAGTTTCTATCGTCTCGGATCGGGATGGACGGTTCGTAGCACGCTTCTGGAGTAGTCTACATTCAGCACTGGGGACCAAGTTGAAGTTCAGCTCAGCTTATCATTCTCAGACTGACGGCCAAACAGAGCGGGTGAACCAAATTCTCGAAGACATGTTGCGACTCTGTACGATTGACTTGAAGTCAAGTTGGAACGTCCATCTACCGCTGGCCGAGTTTGCATACAACAACAGCTATCAGTCCAGCATCCAAATGGCGCCGTATGAAGCTTTGTACGGCCGGAAGTGTAGATCGCCCATTTGCTGGGATGAAGTCGGGGAACGGCAGATACTTGGTCCGGAGCTGGTGGAGCAGACTGTGCAGAAGGTCAAGTTGATACGAGAAAGATTAAAGATAGCACAAAGCCGGCAGAAAAGCTATGCCGACGCGTACCGACGCCCCCTCGAGTTCTCGGAAGGCGACCATGTATTCCTGAAGGTGATGCCTATGCGTGGAGTATCCCGGTTCGGTGCGAAAGGAAAGTTGAGCCCAAGATTTGTTGGCCCGTTCGAAATATTGAAGCGAGTCGCCCCGGTAGCTTACCAAATCGCCTTGCCGCCTGCATTGTCAGAGGTACATGACGTCTTCCACGTCTCGCCATTGCGGAAGTACGTGCACGATTCGGGGCATGTGGTAGATTTAGGTAAGCTGGACCTGAAGGCGGACTTATCATATGTCGAAGAGCCGGTGCAAATCTTGGAGCGCAAGGATAAACTTCTCCGCAACCGTGCTATTCCTCTAGTCCGCGTCCTCTGGAGAAACCATTCCGTCGAGGAGTCGACGTGGGAGCTTGAGTCAGAAATGAAGGAGAAGTTCCCTTCATTGTTCTCGTAGAGGTAGGTTCTATTTTAAGTTTCGAGGACGAAACTTTTTCTTAGTTGGTTATGGTGTAGTGCCCCGTCCCTACATCGTGCCCCGTACTTGTCCACGGGGTGCGCAAGAAAGGAACACTGTCGCTATCGATTCGGTCAGGACCGATAGGCCGGGATCGGCCGAGTCGATCGAACGGGAACGGTTGAATTAAGATCTATTTCTCGTTATGGAATGTCTTCTTCGGAACCAAGTCCCATATTCAGCGGGTTGCGCCTCGAGGATTGACTCTGCGGCTGAGTCGGGAGAGACCTCCCGTTGCTCTGCTTTTTACGCCGCTTGCGTTGGTTTTGGCTTTGTTTTCTGAATGTGCTTCCGTGAATGTTTTCGATGGTTTTCATGGCTTGCATTTCGAACTCGCATTTCCTATCGAACTCCTTGATTAATGCAGTGTTCTAATCGGTTGCTTGTGCAATTTCAGGTAATCGCGTAGGCGACGTCTAAGCGCGACCAACAAGTTCCCTCGCCGAAGTAAACTCAAGGTGAGTGGCTGACCCTTCTCTTCTCGACCCTCTTCTTAGGCAAAATCGATAGTGTTGTTGCGAATGAAAGAATAAATGCATGGGCACGAACACGGGAAAAAGGATTGAGTTTTCAAAGAGAATGTAGGCTATGTCTTAATAACTAAAAAGGAAAATATGTCTTCACACGGTTATGGACAACTTGTCGACAAGGCGATAGTTTCCTCGAGCGGCAACCCGAGGCCACGGGACCGTTTCGGCCTAGGAGGAAACAGGGTATAGTCGTGCATAAGGTTTCAGCACAGGTTAAGCGAGGACTTACAACGGAGCTAGCTACTTGCGTTGAAAAGATCTCGATTAACAAAGCTATACGTCCAGGATGGCTTGTGATGCCAGTGACCAATCACACGTACATTTTGTATTTGATATGAAAAATGTTAACAATTGACAGGGAAGAACATGGTAAGTTTCAAAAGGCGCGACGCGGTCCGCCGGGGGTAAGTTCCGATGTAAATTACATTATGCTTGTCATTGCATGCTTGAAATTCATTAGGATGGTTAGAAACATTCATGAACTAAGTCATATAAACTCATTCAACCAAATGAGAGCTTGGAAATTAACTTGCCACGCACCAGTACAAAGTGTAATATACTGATCCTCGCTCTCCACGCAGGTACCCCGAACCACGAAGGGCGTGCCATCTAAATTCTCAAGGCGGCGTAGACACTTTCGAAGCCTCGTCCGTGTAAAGGCTTGTTCTGGATTCCTTTTGAAGAAGACCCGCACTCAGTCCAAAAGAAGATGGCGGCTCGACTCGCCTCGATAGCAGGTGGAAAGATGTTATATTTTGCTTGTAAAAAGGGGATGTAATGTATGGAACGACTATCTCATCGGCGTTCATTTTGTAAGTCGAGTCATGTTGTAGCCCGCGCGGCAATGATTGTAAAGGAGTCTATATAAAGTTTTATTATCATCAATGAAAAAATCTATTTCTATTTCAAATGTGTCATTCAATTTCTCTGCGTACTCTAACTTGATGTTGTGTTTCGGATAACCTTATGACTATGCCTTGTGCGATCGCAACTTAGGTTCGCACGGCATCACGCCCAGGGGACGACTATCGATTCTACGGAATCGGGGCATGACAATATATAGGCTTGAGAGACTTGCATATATTAGGGTAGTATATATATATATAGTGATATTATATAGGTATTTAGATGTAAATACATGTGTGGTAGAGTATACGTGGTATCTATATGAAGGGTGAAGGTTAGGCTTAGCCATAGGCTATGGGGGTTGAGTTTTCCCTTTCACATATATTATAAGGATATATAGGGATAGAGTATTATAAGTGTTGAGATGTAAGCATATACATTATGAGGCAGATATATAGATGTGGTATAGAGTAATATCTAGATAGACTTGACCCAATAGTCTAGAGTTTGACCAAAATCCTAGATGTTGACTTGATTGACTGAAGGTTGACTCTTTAACCTAGATTGGACTAATTAACCTAATTTGACTAGACCGTTGACCAAAAGTCAACATCGAGTCTAGGTGTGACCAGTTGACCTAGTTTGACTAGAGTATTGACTTGGGATGACCCAGAGTTGACCAAGTTTGACTTGGACCTAGTTTAACCTAGACAGATGGCCAGGTTTGACTTAGAGTTGACTTTGACCTAGATTTGACTTGGAATTATGTAGATTGCATTATAGACTTCATTTGTCTCATTTTAAGCATATTATAACCTGTACTGTTCTATTTAGGACACTGTGACTCCGGTGCAGACATCTGACCTTACACTGCTCTTTTCAGAGTATCAGGCGAGTACATTATCTGATAGTTCTCTCATTTATTTGCCAGTTACTGTATTTCAGTTCTATTTAGTTTTATGTGATTCTCTGATACCACACGTATGGATATTTCTGGATTCATGTATGCGACACACTCACCATATTATCTGGCCTCTATTACTGGAATCACTGGAATCATTCTGGAATCTATTTCTGGAATTATCATATTTTGGCTGGACTCATCTCTATTCTCGTGTCGAATTCTGGATTCATTTGTATTGCGGGGCGGGAAAATATTGAGTAAGACATGTAAACATACCCCAAATCTGGAATCTCCAACTGGAATATACTAGAAGCATAGCCATCTCTCGCCTGATCAGTGAGAGGTGTGCCTGATTACCCACAGCCGTTTACATGTCGATCTCGGTATTTTAAAACACACTATTAGAATAGCTGGACTCACCTGGATTCTTGATCACTACCTAGAATCATCTGGTACTGGATTCATCTTGTATTAGATTCATCTCGTACTGGATTTATAGCAGTTTACACTTGTTTTACTTTTACTGCCTGGACTCATTATGTTACTTTAGTTCAGCTAGATTTATTTTACAGTCTTCATTGCCATCATTCTTCTCTTGTTTAGTTACTTTACTTTCCTTGTATCTTACTGTTTCTCTATACCATCACATGTATATAAACTGCCATATTCATCAATAAAACTGTGTATAACTACTTTATAGTTTCCTGTCTTTTACTTGGGTTTTCTTGATGAGTTGTACTCGTTCCTGTCCTGACTGGACCTGTTGAAAATTTTACAGATGACTGCCCTGAGGACACACGCCCTACATATTACAGTGGAGATGGTTTAGCTACCTATGGCCCCGACACTCAGGAGTGATTGGGAGATTAGCTAGTTGTTGTTCAGCTTTCATGTTTAGAACTTGAGTTGTGTATAGTTGAGATTGTAGTTGATATTTTAGTTGAGATTGTAGTAGAGATTTTCTGAGTTTATATTTATTAGTTGTTGGTTTTATTCTGTTATTTAGTCTTTAGTTATAACTTCTGTGATATCTTATCGTTCTTAGACTGTGATTGAGATTCTTTATATCTATACTTGTCCTCCGTTCGGAGTTGAGTTTTGACAAGTACATTATATAATTGCGTGAGTTGTTGATTAGATAGTAACCTATGACAGCGTTCTACCGCCGACACTGCGGCGTAGGCTGGGCGTTGTTACGTGCTCATACCCTCACAGTGGGTGCGGGTCGTGACACCTAACATAATGTTAGGACTGCCAACTTGCTGGAAAAAATTGGACTAGTCCCAAGTAAAAAAATGGATGGCAAATTTATAATTTTTTTTGAACATTTTTGCGTTAGCCTAAAATAAAAAGTGTGGTGCCCTTAGAAAAAACCTTAATATATAATATATATATATATATATATATATATATATATATATATATATATATATATATATATATATATATATATATATATATATATATATTGGACGACGTCGTCGCGTTAGCTCGTTCTTCAAACAAACTATATAACTAAGTTTCATTAGCAACGAATGATTTAAAAAATTAATTTGTTATGTTTTGTTAAATAAAAATACTTAATCTATAACAATATTTTATTGGAAAAACGAATGCTATAAACTACCTCGTAAAAAAATTGTTGTCATAAAAAATAAAGGCTAATTATAAGGGCACATGTTTTTTTGATCGGGGCTAGCCAGGTTTTGAGGAAATTTTACTCGGGCTGTCCAAATTTTTCATTCAGGGGGCTGTCCAAACCCCACAGGCCCCCCAAACCCGAAAAATCACTCTCATTTTAAATTTTCACTCTCTTTCACAAACTCTATTTTCCCTCCTCTTCTTCTTCTTCTTCTCCACGATTTCCCACTCCTCCCTCTCCATTTGTTTTACGTAATTGTCAGGGTTAGGGTTTCGATCCTCATCTCCACCATTTCCCAACCTTCTTCACCATTTTCCAACGATCTCTCCCTACGATGACACGCAAACGTTCCTCTCAATCAAGGTAAGAAATCTAATACTTAAAGTTGTCAATTCCCCTCCCCCCCAAAAAAATCCTATTAATTTAGTTCGAAAAACCCAAGTATGGAATGATAGTTAGACCTCTCGAGTCGACGACGACTGCCCATGTTTCTGGCAGTCCTATGTACTGTTAGGACTGCCAGAATGAGAGGCAGTCCACTTGTACAGCAAGTATTACACAGGACTACCGCACATAGTGGCAGTCCTTTATGCATAAAGGACTGCCACTATGTGCGGCAGTCCTGTGTAATACTTGCTGTACAAGTGGACTGCCTCTCATTCTGGCAGTCCTAACAGTACATAGGACTGCCAGAAAGAGCGGCAGTCCTGAATTGGGAGTCTTGTTTGATGTTTGCTAAGTATTAATCGATTGATATTAAATATTCGTAGTCACGACCCAACTCCGAAGACGAAGGACGTTGACGTCGAGGGTGAAAGAAAATATCCTACCGCATCGGAGCGGAAGGCACGTGAAGCTGAGCGGGTTCGTGAAAAACTAATAACGATAAGAGAACCAGCGGCACCCTCTCAGACTGCACCACGTCGAACCAAACGCGTTGCAAGTAAATCGAAGCAACAGAAGCTCGTCCTGATTCTCCCTCCTCCGATGATGATTTGCCCATTGTTCATAGAGGGGGGACGATGGTTCCGGACCTTTCCACGCGAAGGCCGCTTCTGATAGAGCTGATCGGGAAGTGAGCCCAATCGGTTGCTCACTATTGACGTCTCTGCCTAACCACATATCTTACCAAATTTGGAAGGATCTGGCAAGTTCATTACCTTAGATGTAAATTGACTTTACATTTTATATTTATATATTCTTTATCTTGTTTTATTTTCAGAAAAGCTCGCGTATCTTGCGGATTATTAACCACGCTAAGATGTGCAGTACATGAGATTTTGACAATTTGAAAGAAGGTGTGAAGGCCAAAATCATCCCCACTGGGTTGCAGCATATTGCGAAACACACGTATAAGATCTTGGATCACGCACTGATCTCTGCGTTTGTGGAGCGATGGCATCCCGAAACAAACAATTTCCATTTTTCTTCCGGGGAGTTGACGATCACCCTCGACGACGTCCACCACATTTTGGGACTTAGAGTTGATGGTGGTCCAATGCTGATGGATTATTCTACGGGCGACTTTGAGATATATGACGAGATGGTGGAATTGGTCGCCAATGCACTCGGTATTGAGGCCGAGAATTTTGTTAGTCTCCCCGAGTTTAAGAAGTTGTACGGAGTTTCTTTGAGTTTTCTTAGGAATACACACATTGATGATAATGACGATAAGGACGAAGAAGCTGACAATGAGGATGACGCCAACGACGATGTAGTGGCCCGGGCATACATGTATTTCATCTTGGGAGCCGTCTGCATTCCGGAACCTCGATTCACGCCAAATATGTGAACAATTTTATGAACTTAGGCACTGTGGATCAAATATCCTTTGGAAGCGGTATACTAGCTTATCTCTACCGCGAACTTGGCGCTGCATCTAGAGTCGGATCGAAGACTATAGCTGGTTGTCAAACTCTGCTCCATGTGAGTCAAGTAAATCGTACTTTGTTTATAGTTTAAATAAAATTAGGTCGATTAATATGTGTGTCATCTACATTTCATGTACATGCATGGATATACGAACATTTCTCGACGCAAAAGAGGGCTACTCTTAACAAAGACTATGATGAACAGCTACCTAGGATGTGCAAGTGGAATCCAGTTAAGATAGATAGCAGACATCTGCATACTTTAGCTTCCCTGCGTATCGCACTTAAAGATATAAACGAAAAGGAGGTGAGACAATGCTAACTTAAAATTTTCATTTACTTAGGATTTCATTCTAGTGTAAAATAGTAACTTCTTTGGTCTTGATTACATATACTATGATGTAGATTATTTGGCATCCATATAAGGATCTTCGAAATAGTTCTCGTCCGTAGGAGTTTCACTATTTCAAGGTTTGATATCCTGTCAAGAAATTGAGGAGCCTCATATGCCAGACAGAGTGCTTTGTCAGTTTGGCTACGTACAAACTATACCAGACACTTTGAATTTGAGGAATTCTTCGAAAGGGAACAAAGCATCAACCTATGTCCCTCCGGACTATCGTTGGGGCTCTTACTTCTTCACTGAGTGGCAACGTCACGTAGTTGGTGAAACTTTACGACGTCCGGTGGAGCAGATGTGGGATTGTACTGATGAATATATGAATTATTATGTAGAGGCCGGACATGGTATGATGTTGAATCCAGATATGCGAGGTGTTGAAGTGCCGGTAGCTGCTCCTCTACCAAACAGGGCAGGCCTGCTTGACGCACTGCAAAAGATGGCAAGTAGTAGTTTTTCGAATTAATGTTTACCAGTATAGTAACCTGGCTAATTTGGACCCTTAATTTTTCCTTCAGGCTTCGAAAGTAAGAAACTTGGGAAAAAGTCTCATTCTGTGCAAGGGAGAGAACTACGTCGACGTTGCTAACCAGATGCAGAACATTGCATCGACTATCCGTTTCTCAAAAACGAGCGACGGACTAAGATGCGTCATGAGAAAAAATGAGTTGATTGTACTTGTTTGAACAATTTGTGTGCCGCTTTTGTTGAACTGTGTTTCGAATACTTGTTGACGTCTTGGTTGTAATATGTTTTGAATACTTAATGTCGAACTCCCGTATCATTTTGTTGTATTATGCTTTTGTTGTAATAGGTTTTGAATACTTAATGTCGAACTCCTGTATCATTTTGTTGTAATATGCTTTTGTTGTAATAGGTTTTGAATACGTAATGTCGATCACCTACAGATGTTTCCTGAACATTGCAAGTTCTAAGTAGGACTGCCTAGATCCCTGGCAGTCCATCGTGAATGAAGGACTGCCAGGGAACTCGGCAGTCCAAGTTAGAACTTACCGTGAATAAGGACTGCCCAGGAAGTCCTTGTTCACAGCAAGTTCTAACTTGGACTGCTGAGTTCCCTGGCAGTCCTTCATTCACGATGGACTGCCAGGGATCTGGACAATCCTACTTAAAACTTGCTGTGAACAAGGACTGTCCAGTTTCCTGGACAGTCCTTGTTCACAGCAAGTTCTAACTTGGACTGCCAAGTTCTCTGGCAGTCCTTCATTCATGATGGACTGCCAGAGATCTGGGCAGTCCTTGTTCACAGCAAGTTCTAACTAGGACTGCCCAGTTCCCTGGCTGTCCTTCATTCATGATGGACTGCCAGAGTTCTGGGCAGTCCTGGTAAGAACTTGCTGTGAACAAGGACTGCCCAGTTTTCTGGGCAGTCCTTGTTCACAGCAAGTTTAAATAGTCATACTCATTCCTAAATGTGATACTCAACTGTAAATGTGATACTCAAATGTCATACCAAAATAAACTTCCTTCTTCTTCTTTACAAAATGATGTAAAATAGTGTATCTGAGTAGGACCAAAGATATAAACATCGACGTAGGACCAAATATTTACATTTTTTTTACAACCACATTCTTCGGTATAGACATAAATGTTTATCCTTGTTTCTAGTTACAAAATGTGACAAAACTATCGGTGTAGGACCAAAGAAATGTTTATCCTTGTTTCTAGTTACAAAATGTGACAAAACTATCGGTGATGCTCCCCACTATCAGTCAATCAATACATCGTAGTGGTCTTTCGGCATTGGTATAGGTTGCACGTAGTTTGTTTTCTCCTTGTAGGCATTGATCGCATCGGTGTACAGCGTCGTCCAAGCGATCGATTCTTCCGGAGCATGTTTATACCAGACTGGATCAGGAGGGAATAGGACTGTGCCCGATAAACCGCGGAATGACGAAGTGATTATAATCAAGTCCAATGGCATGTAGAGTGGACATAGTATAGTCTGCCGAAGGAGCGGTCATTGGGAAGAAAGTGTTGTTACTTCTCTTCGACAGAACGATAATTGGGATCTTGTACCTGTAAGCGAATACAAATGCATTATAAGTATTTATCAAACTTTTCACGTTAGTAAGAATGTGTCGGTATATTGTACCTGTTAGCGAATAGATACGAAGCAGAAGGAATATCCATGTAATATTCCTCTCCAGTAGTCTGATCGGCGCACGAAATGCTTGTCAATAATTTTCCAACTGTATCTGGGCTTAGTAATTTGCTGTAGAAGGGAAGATGAGAATCCAACTCCTCGTACAGCTCTGCTCTAACCTGCCTCCATCCGTCTTTAACGGAGTAGCCTAGATGTCTTGCAAGGGCGTGGTACCCACAATGTCCATCTTTAGGCACATCTTCAATAGACCAAATGTACTCCCATATCGCAGGATTAAATATATGAATGTACATGTCGAATGTGACACCAACTCTTGTTTTCTGTTTCTTCCATTGAATAGGAAGCTTGTCATTCCTCTTTGGACAAACGAACCTTTCCATGCTTCTTTCAATATGCTCAAATAATGATAGTTCTCTTCTAGTAGACTCGAGCTTCTTCTTCAGTGTTCTTGTAAGTCTTCTTGGTGGTCTACCCTTCGGGGCAACGACAACAGATGGCTCCTGCACATGACTGCTTGTCGGGTGGGCAAGTTCTTGAATTTTACGTTCAATAGACTTCCTCTCAGGTTCTAGTGCAGCACACCATCTTGCATGAAGAAGTTTAACTTCTGGCAAGGAAAAGAAATCGTCGTGACTCTCCACCATAGGTATAACTGACAATTGTCTCCAACGTTGATCAACGACCACTACTGGAATAGGTCTGCCTTGACGTCGATATTCGTTGATCTCATGTGCACAAGGAAGGCCGAGAGAATGTCGATGTGTACAACCACATTCTTCGGTATCAACACCAACTGAATTTGCCCGAGCAATCTCATTAAATATAAACCCCAAAGCATAGTGAGACAATACATGGATTAAATCAGACAAAAGCTTCTCTTTCCTATGTTCGTGCTTTATAATATTCAGGCTCATCTGAAATGAAGCCTTGATCTCGTTCACCGTCGAGTTGGTCATTAGATTAATCGACTGCCAAACTGACACAAAACCGCCGACCTATGAACGTATATATTTCTTCAGTTTTGAGTGTGAACCTTCGGCATGGTTTGTAGTGGTCGTGCCGTAATGCTTCACCTTATTCGTCCATGCTAAGACGAAATCTTCTTTAAATGGATCAACCCATGTGTCTTTGATATAAGATATACATGGCTTGTTGCTACTTTCTCACTTCTCTTTGAACTCCAACCACGCTTTGTCAAAAGCGTCTATAGTACTTGCTCGCCAAACAAGGCCCCAATCGTCGTAGAATTTTGTAAAGCGGTCAATATCAAGTTTGCCGTCTACTTTTTCAAACATGCTCTTGCATTGTGCTTGAATATTTCGATTAATATGTCATGTACATAGTAGTCTACGAGCATGAGAAAATACGATATCTATAGCATTCATCAATGCATATTCTCGATGGTGACAAAAACAGACGGCTCTTTGTGTCCAGTATAAAGTGTCTTCAATTTGTTCAATGCCCATGTATACATCTACTGTTTCATTCTTCAAGAAACAAAATGCAACTGAAACTGATTTACCCATTGACGTGAAGCCGACAATGTGGAAGAGTGGCATCTTGAATTTGTTAGTCTTGTACGTGCAATCAGCCACCAAGACATCGGCAAAGGACCGTGCCAAATGCGTACACTCCGGATGCGCCCAAAACATAGAGGTAATTTTATTGGACGACGGATGTCTTCTATGGTACTCCACATAGTGATTGTCGACAAGTAACTTCAAAACTTGTTGCTGTCACGCCCCGACCCGAAATCACCCGAATCATCGTCCTCGCAGGGGGCGTGATGCCGTACGAGCCTGGAGTTGTGCTCGTGCAAGGCAAGATGACAAGTTCTCAAATGGTTATCTTTTGATTCGATATTAACAACGATAGGAAAACAGAGTATACAAAAATAATTCTCTTTATTGATATCCGAAACTGAGATTACAATGGCTTTCGATAGCCTAACAATATATACCAGATTTGGCTACAACACTCAGGTTCTCTCTTGCCCACAAAGGATTTTACCGTTCCATACATCAAGCCTTCTATATCTCGGCCGCATCAATCCAGCTGCGTAGTCCGAGCGTCAATGCGATAGCACGCTTCAATGCGCTTCGACATTCCAAGCCTCAACGCGTTCAAGCAACGCTTCGCCGCAAGCAATCCATTCTCTGCACCCTGCATGAAGCTGGTGGGGGATCAGTACGTTCGTGTCACGACCCGCACCCTAGAGTTAGGGCACGAGAACGTAACAACGCCCAGCCTACGCCGCAGTGTCGGCGGTAGAACGCTGTCCTAGGTCTCAATGCATCTAACAGTATAAGACTAAACAGTTTATACTCCCCGAATGGGGGTGACATAGCAGATACGGTCTCAATCACATCTACGGTAGAGCATGATAAAGATAGATAAAACATGAAATCCAAAATAAATATAGGAGATAGAAGTCTAAGTGTCTAAGATACATAAACCCAGAAATACATCTCTAAACTCAAATACAGTAATCCACAAAGTAAATACAACTCCAGACAAAATGAAATAACTATCTAAACAACCTCTACTGTGTCTCCTCTTGGCTAGCAGGCAATCCCAGGCCATCTGTAAAATTTATCAACAGGTCCAGTCAGGACAGAAGCGAGCACATTACATCTCAACAGTTCATAGCAGGTTAGAAAATATAATCATGCAGTAAAGTAAGATACAGGTACAGAAAGAAATGCTGTATGTAAACAGAGAAAGAGCTGTAATAGAAATATCTACTATAAATAAAGAGCTACCAGTGACTAGTGATTTAGAGCACAAAGTCGACATGTGAACGGCTTGATTGTACATGGCTATACTAAAGAGGCGTACATGGCTATTCTACTTTGGAATTGTTCACATGGCTATTTATACTCCCCCATACCCCCAATCAATACACAAGGATCCAACCAGGTTATGTTATATGATGCTATGTAACAGCCCCCGAAGGGTGGTAGATCCCGAAGGTGATAAGACCCCGAAGGTGATAGACCCCGAAGGTAATAGACCCCGAATGTAATAGACCCCGAAGGTGATACATAGTAGTCCTATAAATGGGATAAGGATTCTAGGAAGACTCTACGATCATAAGAGTATATGTCGTAAGTGATCAAAGAACCAATGAAGCATATGATACGTCATGTAAGTGAAACGCACAGAACATGTAGTACCCGATGCTCTCTAAGGATAACATCTCAAGAAGGGATCCATATAGTACCAATCCGTGTGACCAACGTGACAGTACAAGTAAAATAATCTACTGCAGGAAATAATTCTAAGCAGGATATGAAATGATCAGAGAATGTACTCGCCTCGATAACCTGAACAGCTGATAAGTATAGGGGGTCCAACTGAAGCCACAGAGTCCTATTTAAAGCACCACAGGTTACAAGGTGTCTGGCTCCTAATTAGAACAGCACAAGTCACAACATGTCCAGAAGGGTAATATAAAGTACTACAATGCATTCTACATGAATTTAGGTCAAACTAGGCCAAAGTTAACCCTTGGTCAACTCTGGTCAACTGTACTAGTCAAATTAGGTCAAACTAGGTCATGTCCTAACCCGGTAAGTCTTACTAGGCCTAACCAAGATTATCCTAGCAAGCACACATCAATACAAGGCTATACAAGCCAACATACACCCAACTCTATATAGCATGCAATTATTCAATACTCAAATAGGCAAGAATTCACATTGGATATACACTAGATAATCTATTACTTTAAGCTATATATGTCTACACATATATACACATGCATATATTGGTATTCAACATTAGGTCTATAATCATGACATTTCAAATGGTTATATAAACTTATATATTACAACATAATATGCTAACATATATATAATATACATACATAGCTAAGTTAACTATATTCATAAATACTTATTTAAGAGACTATGTGTGTGTATGTGAACATGGCAAAGGGGCAAGTGAGGGTTAAATGGGCATACATAGTGTATATATATCAAAGAGTGTCAAAGTGTAAGTGAACAATGTGTCAAGTGTGATAGTGTCAACATAGTGTAAGGGGGTACATGAGGTAATATAGGATTTGTGTTAACATAGAACATTACATCTCATTAACTTGTATATTGCATACATTACATCTATTATTACATTACATTCATGCTTGCATTCATTCATCATTTATTATTCTCTTGCACCACTATATGCACCATACATTACATACTATGGAACCTACATATTCATTACAAGTCATACTTATGCATGCTTACGTTAGATAGGATACTTATACCTCATACATCATTTATTTAACCATTTACTCATGCTTGTATTCTCTATTTAATTACATAATGTATATATATTAACATGGGTTAAAATCAAAAAGAACATTATATTACACACAAGGGTGCACAAAATGCATATGCCGAATAGTAACTCCTACTAATAATCAATACTGTACCATCTCAGCATAAATTAAAATTTAGGATTAAAGTATGTTATAGATCTATGTGTTAGCTTTCCGAAACTTTAAACGGATCGCGTTTTCGTTTCCGAAAACTCCCAAAATCGCGAAAACACTGAGAACGCGTTTGTCTTTCGTACAGCTGACACTCAAATAATTCTTCAGAAATTTACAGAAAGAATTAGGCCTATTAATACATGTTTTTGGAAAGCTAACTTCAATACGCTTCTTTTAAAAAAATAGGAGATTAAACCGAGCTTTGAGCTAGAAGTTATGACATTTCTAAGTTAGGGATGAAATAAAAAACGTGGATAAAATCATGACGGATTTAGGTAGTTTGAGACAAAAGAACACAAGTATATAACATAATATATCAAGAACTCACTCTCTACACTAATATGTATATATGAGACACTATAGAACACATCTCCAATACAAAAATATGAGATTAAATATGTAATAATTCATTCATACATAACAACAACACATAGTGTGTCCAAATTTGGAATTTTCCCACATGGACACAACCACAACACAAAGGACACTCCTATGACCTCCAAATGGACACGAAATGGACACAAATGGAGATACAACTATGGGGTCATTCCTATGGGTTCAAAATAGACCTATATGCATGAGGAAATGAAAAGAAGAAGGGATTTATACCTCCCGGTAGATAGAATCGAAGAAAAGCCTTCCCAGAGCGACACCGACACGTAGAGATTCCAAAAGGACACGAACGAGCTCCGAATCCTCCCAAACTTGGATAATGACAAATGGGAGGCTCAACCCTATCCTTATTGTGGCTGGCCATAAAGGTGGTTTTGTCCTATTAGGAAAAGTCCAAAAGCTCCTTTTCTAGTCTATTTACTAATACATTGGTAAGGGGTTAAGTCGGGGGTTGTTTGGTCAATCCTAAAACACTAATCCATATTAATACTAACCAAAATAATTAGTCTAGTCACTAACTAAAATTAATATCATGTGGACTAAAATTAATATTATGTGGGCCATGCCTAACTAGTGTGTGGGCCCGCTAGAGTCAAAACTATCCCGGGTCCCCGATACAAGTCGGAATGAGTTGAAATTCGAACCCGACTCAAATAACCCCAAAATATTACAATAAATAAATAAATAATTCCAAAATAATTTAAAAATGAAAAATAACAAAAATACCCCTATTTCTGGAAATTGGGGGTGACAAATCTATCCACCTTAAAAAATTTCGTCCTCGAAATTAAAACAAAGCAATCACAGGAAACACATGCAGAAAACAATCTCATTCAAATACTTTTCAAAAAAAATCAGCAATAAAAAAAAATCTCCTTGAGGCACATCAAACATTTATAAATAAAAACTGATACGTATCCGATACGGACAGAAAACCATCACATCTATCAAAGGTCAAAATTAACAATCACCAACGCAATAAATATCAAAATAATTCAAGGAGGTCTAATGCAAAATATCCTTAGGCCAAAAATGACATTAAAATATCCTAATCACGTGGTTAGGCTCTAGGTCAAACAGTCTCTAGGGTTCCACTAGCAAAACATCAAAATTACAAGTCAAGATTTTAAATAGTTTTAAAATGATTTAAAAAATTACCAAAATTATATCATGATTTAAATGTCAAATCAATAAATGATTAAAATTACAAAATTTTAAAATTACTCTCATTTTAGAAAATTGGGTGTTACAAGTCTACCCACCTTAGAAAAATTTTATCCTCGAAATTAAAATGTCCATACTCCCTCTAGGTCAAACCCCCACAAATCAAAGTCCCAGATTAAAACAAATCATGTGATCAAAAGGATGACATACAGGGTCATTGCATACGGTGGTAGTGAAAGTCTCATCTAGGTATACTAGTCATGCTAAACCAAGACGATCATAGGGTATCAAACACACAAGAAATCTAGAGTGCTAAACTGGAAAAGATACATAAATAACAAATCATCAAAACTGTAAGACAGTCTACCATCCTATGTGAAAGCTGGTACTCAAAAAAAAATATAAAAATAAGAAAGGTAACTTCCAATAATCTAAAAGGGTACAGAAAAATCAATTTCAAAGTTAAAGAATTGAAAGTCACTTGCATTGAAATCCAATCACAATATGTATATAGAGAGCGTTAGAGAGGGAAAAGCTGGCATTATGTAATGTTATATGGTTTGTGTGTGTATGGGTGTATGTAAACAGGTTAATATGGTAAGATAGTAGGCATATGTGTAGACGAAATATACATAAAATTGTATATGAGAAATTGGGTTTCAAAACAACGGCTATCAAGTTACACTAATCATGGCATATTGGTTAAACAATCTACAATACGCAACTTATTTACTCATAACATGCATGGCTAACCTTATACATATATATAAAGAGGGTGTGTGTGTGTCCTTGTACAGGGTTATAGCCTAGTATTGAAAGATTAAACCCAGTTTTAGTTCAGCATTTATATGCAAAGTCTGAAAATAAGCTAACATTTAAAACAGTAAAATATTAATATAATGCAGTCTCAGATTTTAGGGTTTTGAAACATCGCAACCCATCTCAATGGTCCTAATACATCCTAACATGATAGAAATGAAACCCTAACATACTATCCATACATTTATCTATGCACACAGTTCAATATTACATGTTAAATCTGAAATTTAACTAAACATGGAAATCAATGTAAAAATGTTAACATGTAACTAGTTTTCAGGGTTTTGGAAAAATTTGAACATTAAAAACCAACTCAATGTTTATCACAACTAACATGTAAGAATATGAAACATAAATTTATATCCCTACTTCCCACAAGGTATATAGCTCAAATATTACATTTAAGAAATAAAACAGCAATTTGAACTAACATTTGGAATCCCGCATCAAGGGTTAACATGCACACAGTCTCAGATTTTACAAATTTAAACACAAAACTCAACCAAAATTTTGAATTGAAACCCCACGTATAACATACATGTGCAGTAATTTAAACATAACTAATAATATAAAATTTATATTTAAATTACGAATTTAAACATGAAAAAGCAGAGAACCAGAAATATTGGGGTTTTGACAATTTAAACATCAACAACATATTAATATGTATTTAGATAGGTGGAAAAATCAAGTGTAGCATGTATACGTGTTAGGCAAAGTGTATGATATATATATTCATATACATATTCTCATGTCCTAATATAAAAGAAAATTATTTCTACGTTAAGACTAACATTTAGATTCCTACCAAGATTGCAAGCAGGTGATTGACGTAATCAAGGCAGTTTTATTATTATTATTTAATACAAGAATAATAGCAAGGAAGAAATAACGATAAAATCTGTTTTGCTTATCTATTTAAAGAAGAACCATTTTGAAATCCAGAGCTAAATTATCAAATCCAAGATAAAGTCTAGCAAAATTATCGATTCATTGCATTAAGAAGAAACTCATAGCAAGAAGTTACGCAAAGGTTTATAAAAACAGGCAAACCTACTCTTAAGTTAAATAATGAGAAGCAAACAAAACAAAACAATTAATAATTAAAATTTTTTTTTGAAGGACAGAAACAAAAGTAGAGAAAACATGTTTCGAAAACATTTAAGGTACAATCTTATAATCATATGCGTCTGTCCAAAATTATGGTACACTAAATCCTCGTCATACTAGTAAGTAAGGCTACGATAATCACAGAGTCCTTGACTTATGCACATACCTCTAGAATTGTGGTATTTAACATTTTTGCGGTGCCGCTAGCTTGGCTGCGAAAACCTTAAATTCCCACACCCGAGAAATATATCTAGAGTCAGACTATATGTTCTCACCATGCTGGCTAATGTGACTATAGAAGACTAGATTCCATAACATAGATGACCTAGCCCATATAATTTCATCTTGTCAAAAAAAATAAATTAAATCAACAATAAATATCCATAAATTAAATCAAATTTATCAACGAACATCAAAATTCAAAATGAACAAAAATCCATCAAAATACAACTCGGATGCAACAGCTATCATCAAGATTCAAAATTCGACAATCATTCATCAAAATCAATGAATACAACTCAAATTCAACCATAATCCATCAAAATCATATTTAACAACAGTAAGTAAAAATAAATCAAATCAAGGGAAAAAAGAGTTCTCAAATCGAAGTTAAAATAAGATTCTCAAGGGTCGTCCCGGAAATCTCTCAAGGGTCCTAACTGTGATTGAGTACCTTCAAAAATATATTATATTCCTACTGCAGGCTGTAGTGGTACTCTAGCTCGAATACCACTACACAAATTTGACCTGCATAGGCCACCACTAAAAACGTGTCACGACCCGCACCCTAGAGTTAGGGCACGAGAACGTAACAACGCCCAGTCTACGCCGCAGTGTCGGCGGTAGAACGCTGTCCTAGGTCTCAATGCATCTAACAGTATAAGACTAAACAGTTTATACTCCCCGAATGGGGGTGACATAGCAGATACAGTCTCAATCACATCTACGGTAGAGCATGATAAAGATAGATAAAACATGAAATCCAAAATAAATATAGGAGATAGAAGTCTAAGTGTCTAAGATACATAAACCCAGAAATACATCTCAAAACTCAAATACAGTAATCCACAAAGTAAATACAACTCCAGACAAAATGAAATAACTATCTAAACAACCTCTACTGTGTCTCCTCTAGGCTAGCAGGCAATCCCAGGCCATCTGTAAAATTTATCAACAGGTCCAGTCAGGACAGGAGCGAGCACATTACATCTCAACAGTTCATAGCAGGTTAGAAAATATAATCATGCAGTAAAGTAAGATACAGGTACTGAAAAAAATGTTGTATGTAAACAGAGAAAGAGCTGTAATAGAAATATCTACTATAAATAAAGAGCTACCAGTGACTAGTGATTTAGAGCACAAAGTCAACATGTGAACGACTTGATTGTACATGGCTATACTAAAGAGGCGTACATGGCTATTCTACTTTGGAATTGTTCATATGGCTATTTATACTCCCCCGTACCCCCAATCAATACACAAGGATCCAACCAGGTTATGTTATATGATGCTATGTAACAGCCCCCGAAGGGTGGTAGACCCCGAAGGTGATAAGATCCCGAAGGTGATAGACCCCGAAGGTAATAGACCCTGAAGGTAATAGACCCCGAAGGTGATACATAGTAGTCCCATAAATGGGATAAGGATTCTAGGAAGACTCTACGATCATAAGAGTATATATCGTAAGTGATCAAAGAACCAATGAAGCATATGATACGTCATGTAAGTGAAATGCACAGAACATGTAGTACCCGATGCTCCCTAAGGATAACATCTCAAGAAGGGATCCATATAGTACCAATCCGTGTGACCAACGTGACAGTACAAGTAAAGTAATCTACTGCAAGAAATAATTTTAAGCAGGATATGAAATGATCAGAGAATGTACTGGCCTCAATAACCTGAACAGCTAATAAGTATAGGGGTCCAACTGAAGCCACAGAGTCCTATTTAAAGCAACACAGGTTACAAGGTGTCTGGCTCCTAATTAGAACAGCACAAGTCACAACATGTCCAGAAGGGTAATATAAAGTACTACAATGTATTCTACATGAATCTAGGTCAAACTAGGCCAAAGTCAACCCTTGGTCAACTCTGGTCAACTGCACTAGTCAAATTAGGTCAAACTAGGTCATGTCCTAACCCAGTAAGTCTTACTAGGCCTAACCAAGACTATCCTAGCAAGTACACATCAATACAAGGCTATACAAGCCAACATACACCCAACTCTATATAGCATGCAATTATTCAATACTCAAATAGGCAAGAATTCACATTGGATATACACTAGGTAATCTATTACTTTAAGCTATATATGTCTACACATATATACACATGCATATATTGGTATTCAACATTAGGTTTATAATCATGGCATTTCAAATGGTTATATAAACTTATATATTACAACACAATATGCTAACATATATATAATATACATACATAGCTAAGTTAACTATATTCATAAATACTTATTTAAGAGGCTATGTGTGTGTATGTGAACATGAAAAAGGGGCAAGTGAGGGTTAAATGGGCATACATAGTGTATACATATCAAAGAGTGTCAAAGTGTAAGTGAACAATGTGTCAAGTGTGATAGTGTCAACATAGTGTAAGGGGATACATGAGGTAATATAGGATTTGTGTTAACATAGAACATTACATCTCATTAACTTGTATATTGCATACATTACATCTATTATTACATTACATTCATGCTTGCATTCATTCATCATTCATTATTCTCTTGTACCACTATATGCACCATACATTACATACTATGGAACCTACATATTCATTACAAGCCATACTTATGCATGCTTACATTAGATAGGATACTTACACCTCATACATCATTTATTTAACCATTTACTCATGCTTGTATTCTCTATTTAATTACATAATGTATATATATTAATATGGGTTAAAATCAAATAGAACATTATATTACACACAAGGGTGCACAAAATGCATATGCCGAATAGTAACTCCTACTAATAATCAATACTGTACCATCTCAGCATGAATTAAAATTTAGGATTAAAGTATGTTATAGATCTATGTGTTAGCTTTCCGAAACTTTAAACGGATCGCGTTTTCGTTTCCGGAAACTCCCGAAATCGCAAAAACACCGAGAACGCGTTTGTCTTTCGTACAGCTGACACTCAAATAATTCTCCAAAAATTTACAGAAAGAATTAGGCCTATTAATACATGTTTTTGGAAAGCTAACTTCAATACGCTTCTTTTAAAAAAAACGGGAGATTAAACCGAGCTTTGAGCTAGAAGTTATGACATTTCTAAGTTAGGGCTGAAATTAAAAACGTGGATAAAATCATGACGGATTTAGGTAGTTTGAGACAAAAGAACACAAGTATATAACATAATATATCAAGAACTCACTCTCTATACTAATATGTATATATGAGACACTATAGAACACATCTCCAATACAAAAATATGAGATTAAACATGTAATAGTTCATTCATACATAACAACAACACATAGTGTGTCCAAATTTGGAATTTTCCCACACGGACACAACCACAACACAAAGGACACTCCTATGACCTCCAAATAGACACGAAATGGACACAAATGGAGATACAACTATGGGGTCATTCCTATGGGTTCAAAATAGACCTATATGCATGAGGAAATGAAAAAAAGAAGGGATTTATACCTCCCGGTAGATCGAATCGAAGAAAAGCCTTCCCGGAGCGACACCGACACGTAGAGATTCCAAAAGGACACGAACGAGCTCCGAATCCTCCCAAACTTGGGTAGCTTCCTCCTTGGCTAGAATGGAGAAGGAAAGAAGAAGATTTGGTGGTGAAATGGAATAATTTGGTATAAAAATTGCTAGGGATTGCTCTCTAGGAATTTGGGGAAGAACAAGAAAGAGAAAAATAGATGGATAATGACAAATGGGAGGCTCAACCCTATCCTTATTGTGGCTGGCCATAAAGGTGGTTTTGTCCTATTAAGAAAAGTTCAAAAGCCCCTTTTCTAGTCTATTTACTAATACATTGGTAAGGGGTTAAGTCGGGGGTAGTTTGGTCAATCCTAAAACACTAATCCATATTAATACTAACCAAAATAATTAGTCTAGTCACTAACTAAAATTAATATCATGTGGACTAAAATTAATATTATGTGGGCCATGCCTAACTAGTGTGTGGGCCCGCTAGAGTCAAAATTGCCCCGGGTCCCCGATACAAGTCGGAATGTGTTGAAATTCGAACCCGACTCAAATAACTCCAAAATATTACAATAAATAAATAAATAATTTCAAAATAATTTAAAAATAAAAAATGACAAAAATACCCATGTTTCTGGAAACTGGGGGTGACAGTTCGTCCTCGCATGTACTGAAGCAAAGATCATCTTTCCAAACCGATATTTTAATATTTATGTTGAATCATGCAACTTAGCTTATGATCTTGCTATGTTCTCCTTAGGGTCAATTTTATGGCATCTTCGAAAGCGTAAAGCATATTATCATAGCAGCATGTTATCGAATTTAATAGGCAAGCAACAAGCAATCTCGTGTTTGATTCGTGGCGTGACTTACCAAGTTGACGCACTCGCCCTTGCACCGACGCAAGGTGAATACGCCGCGTTCCTTCCCTGTCATGTTATATGTGCATCTCTAAGCAGGATCTCTATGCGGGACGCATACACGCCTACACTTTCAACCCATCGTTCCTTAACTATATGAGGGTCGTGGGCGTATCCGCGCCGGAATGGACTAAATGAGTTTCTCTTTTATTTTTCCTTACTTTCTTTTCTCTCATTCTTTTCTCTCTCGAAATCGAATTTGGGTAGCCCGGCGTTTCACGGGTTGGGTTGCTATCCCAACTACCGAAACTTACCGCGTGCCTACCATCATTTGCGGCTTCTCACATTTACGACCGAGTGCTAATCGGACTTCGCAGATATGCGCCTATCAAAGATGACATCCCTCCTAGGCCGAACGGTCCAGGTGCCCCGGTGCGCCCGTTCGGAGGGAACGTTCCATGCACGGAATATATCATCGCAATTATCTCAAGTCCATTCCATTCGACCATGCAACGCACTATCATTCAAACAACCAAGCATAGCCTTGAGTCCAAGACTCAGACTTTTATCATCTCGTATTTCTTCCGTTAACTTTCTATGTTCTTACGTTTCATACTTCGTTTCAATGTTCAATGGCATTATGCCTCAACTCAATGCTCGTCAACCGAACGACCCGAAGGTCTCGAACACCTTTCGAGGCACCATGTCATATCCGACAGTTCCGCCACATTCATGCCACAACTGTATTCTCTCGCAACGAAGTCATCTTTTATTATCCCATGCACGTAGGCACGTTTCGACCGTATTTTCCTGTTCTATAACTTAGCATTCAATGTTCGGGGCTTGCGCGCTAGGGCGCTCGCCTATTGTCTTCCAATGTTCTAGCCGTCTAACTCGTGCAGCAAAGGCACGGTATGGTTCGTGCACTAAGGCACTCGCCGATTACAGTTATCCCATGTTCTTGCGGCTTGCGTACCGAGGCGCTCGCCTTAGCGATATCCAATGTCCCATAGCGACTCGTGCATATTGATGCACGTTTCATTTCAATTGTTCTAACTTAGTGTTCGACTCACACTATGATTTATCTCCGATCAGACCACGTCCGTGGCGTCGATAGGTTAACTTTTAGCATACAATGATATATTTGACTTATCGAATGAAGGAGTAAAAAGAAGTCAATCCTCCTACCTTGAGTCGATTCGCCTTCGTCGTTTCGTCGAGCCGATGCGGCTCGATTTCATAACTTTGTTGTACGGCCACTCTCCTGACTTAGCCATTTGAGCACTTCGTGCTTCATTGAGTTATACGTCCGATTTGCCTTAGCGTGCCCAAGTCTCGGCCCGTCGCAAGGCGACGATTTGATTTCGCGGACCCCTTACTAAATATGTCAAAAGATCGACCTCTAATATTTTTCCGTCAAAGTATAACCTGCACACGAAACCAACTAAAATCAATACTTGCATCGATTTGGACTTGCGCCTTGGTCGATTCGATTTCTTAGAATCTTCGAGCCGATTCAACGCACTCATCCTTCGGGGCAACGCGGCGCTTCGCATCGATTCAACTCGATGCATTCTTTCGGGGCAAGGCAACTCTTCGCATCAACTTAGTTTGATGCATTGCTCGGGACAACTTAACTCTCGTATCGTTTTGCATCGATACATTTCCTTGCGTCAACGCGACTCATTGAGTCAACGCTTCAGCGTAATGCGCCGTGCGGAGCGGGGCATTACAGTTGCATCGCCATTCTTCCTCTTAGGGTATTTGTCCTCGATCTCGAGAGTGCATTGTAGATTGTCCTCATTGTTGACTTGTTCTGTTCATTCTTCTGGCGCACCGTAAAATAAATTTGCTTCGGGCCAACTCCGGAGGAGGACAATTCTTCAACTAACTTCTTCTCCTGTTCGTTCAACCTTC
Source organism: Iris pallida (assembly GCA_029216955.1). NCBI lineage: Eukaryota > Viridiplantae > Streptophyta > Magnoliopsida > Asparagales > Iridaceae > Iris > Iris pallida. The sequence goes on from JANAVB010024998.1 coordinate 4,677,057, forward strand.
CGGCATAGGGATGACCGGTAAGTGTCTCCGCCACCGTATGATTGTGCATCCCATTTCTGACATCAACTGTCCACTTTCCATCATTTCTTGAGACAAGCACAATCTTGAAAGGACAACCGCACTTTCTGGACCCTACCGCCTTCTCCGGGACTTCTTTCCGGGCACATTCTTCTTTCCTTCGATGAAGCCTAAATGTCCCACCTCTTTCGCATCCAAGATCAGCAGTTTTACGACACGACGGGCCTCGTAATGACCTTGAAATGACAAGGACTGTGTTTACTTGCCTTCCAACTTGTCTGTACCATTCTAATGCTTCTTCATAAGATTCAAATGCGACATCCGTTGAGAATATATTACTCAAGTCAATGGAAATAGGAGGTGGTAGGCCCTACATTTAATTTCAAAAAAAAATTGCCAATCACAATTACAACCAAAATTAGAATATCAACAACTTCAAGACTGTCAAGGAAAATTGCCATTCCTTCAGGACTGTACAACAGGACTGCCAAACATTTTGGCAGTCCCTCGTGTTTTATAGACTGCCAGAAAGTCTGGCAGTCCTGTTTTACACTAGTTCTACACATAGACTGTCGAGTTTTGTGGCAGTCCTTCGTGTTTTATAGACTGCCAGAAAGTCTGGCAGTCCTATTTAACACTAGTTCTACACATAGACTGCCGAGTTATGTGGCAATCCTACGTGTTTTATGGACTGTCGGAATATCTGGCAGTCCAACTGTACAGTATTTCTACATATAGACTGCCGCATAATCTGACAGTCCTCGTTACTTCTTGGACTGCCATGTTTTGCGGCAATCCTATTTTACACTAGTTCTACAAATAGACTGTCGCGTAATATGGCAGTCCTTCGTGTTCTATGGACTGCCAGAAAGTCTGGCAGTCCTGTTGTACAGTCGAATGCGTAGCAGTCGGTCGAAAATTTACCGAGAGTTCTTCGGGTGTTTTGTCGTGTTGTTCGGAAGATCCGGGTTCCTAGATTGATAGACGTGATGATCCACTTTCTTCCATAATTTCTACATTGAGACAAAATATAAGATTACTTCAAAAAAAAAAATCTCAGAAATTTTGTCGTTTAGCGGACGTCATCGTACCGAATATTCTAAGAATCTTCCTTGGAGAATCTTTTAGGGTTTGGAGAAATGTGGGGTTGAAAAAAGTGTGGGGACCAGACCTAGGGTTTGGAGAAGAAAGAGGGAGAGAGAATGGAGAGTGAGGAAGAAGAAAAAAAAAATTTAAGAGTTAACTTTTATACCTACCACTTGGATAGCCCTGAGTAATTTTTTCGGTGGCAAACTTGTAATTAATGAAAAACTATCATTGGACATCCCTGATCAAAAAAGGCTGTGCCCTTATAATTTACCAAAATAAAAACAAAGCATATAAGCAAGAAAAGCAAACAAGCACACAAATCAATCATACTAACAGTTCTAATAACAACAATTAATCAAACTTCAATACCCATTCTAACATAATCTACTATTGAAATAAATACACCAACCCCCCTATGTTTCATGAGTATTACAGAGACTATCCCTATTTGAAACTAATTACACTCACCACCCCTCTCCTTTAGAAATTTTATAAAACATAGGGGTAGTTAGTGTTATATTTTTATAGAAAATAGAAACTATATGGGTGGTCCGCGTAATTAGTTTCAAAGTAGGGGTAGTTTGTGTAATAAGTGTAAAACATAGGGATAGTTAACGTAATTTGCCCAATCTTGGTGAATCAACGGTTGTGAGATTTTATGGGGAATCCAAAGAGTGGGGTTTGCACTCATAATGGTTGTGGATGAGCATTATTGAGAGTGGGGTTTTATAGAAAATCCAAAGAAAATTCACATCCAGCAGTGGTTGGAATTTAATATTTTGATGGGGGCTCATAATTATTATTGTTCGTTTAAAATTGGGAGTCCAAAATTTTAAGAAAAAATACCTTAAAAGAACCATGTCCTATGGGCACTGGTTATGACTAGTCAAATTATAAGTGGAACAATAGCAAACAATTAATTAATGTTAAAAGGAGACTCGCTCCTTCGCTCATCACTCCACCACCTCAAAAAATGTCTCTCCTCCCCACTCTATCTCCTACCCCTTCCCCCCACCTTCTCTTAAACCCCAAACTCACCGCCCAAACCCGCAACCCGACAGCCCGACCCCCCTCCCACCCGTCCCGCTCCCTCTCCTCCCTTCCTCCTCCAGTGCACCACCCGCCCGACAACCCGACAGGAGCCTCCCGACACGCCGCCTCCATCAGCTCCCTCGCCCGGTCCCACCGGTGGTCCCACCTCCTCTCCTCCTTCTCCTCCATGCTCTCCGACGGCTCCCGCCCCGACAAGTTCCTCCTCCCCAAGGTCCTCAAGGCCTGCTCCGAGCTCCGCGCCCCGTTAGCCGGCGCGACCGTCCACAGCTACATGATCCGGATCCAGCTGTCCCCCGACGTGTTCGTCAACAACTCCCTCATCGACATGTACTCCAAGTGCGGCGACCTCGACTCGTCGAGGCTGGTGTTCGACCGAATGCCCGAGAGGGACGTCGTCTCGTGGACCGCTCTCCTCAATGCCTACTCCACTGCCGGGCTTCTCGACGACGCCGTCGACGTTTTCAACTCGATGCGGGAAAACGGGGTCCGCCCGGACTTGATCTGTTGGAACGCGTTGATTTCCGGACACGCCAGGAGCGGCGATATCGGCAAGGCGGCGCGCCTTATGGAAGAGATGGCGGCGAGCGCTCTGGAACCCGGCGTCAATTCCTGGAACGGAATCATCTCGGGCTGTGTCCAGAACGGGCTGTTCGAGACTGCGGCGTTCGTGTTCCGGGACATGTGTTCGCGCGTGAGACCGAATGGTGTTACGGTTGCTAGTGTGCTCCCCGCTTGTTCCGGCCTCGGGGGTTTGAGTCTAGGCAGGGAACTGCACTGTTATGTGATCCGGAGTGGAATCAAGACGAACGTTTACGTTGGCGGGTCGTTAGTAGACATGTACTTGAAGTGTGGGATGAAAGAGTACGCCGAAAGGGTGTTTTCGATGGTCCAGGACAAGAACACTACCATCTGCAACGAAATGATCGCCGCCTACGTAGAGGAGGACGAGATTGGCGAGGCACTGGAGCTCCTTGCGTCGATGAAGGAAGGTGGGTTGGAGCCTGACGTGGTCACTTACAACACTTTCTTAGCCGCGTATGCAAGAAAGGGGAAGAAGCAGGAGGCCTTCGAGCTGATGTCGGAGATGAGCGAACGCGGGTTGAGACCGAATGTCGTCTCCGTGAATGCTCTCATCTCCGGCTTCCACCACTCGGGTCTCAACACGGAGGCTCTGCGAGTGTTCCGAACGCAGTTATCGGAGGGCGTGTCCGTACGGCCCAACGCGGTCTCCGTTACCTCTCTTCTCTCCGTGTGTACCGACCTTCAGTTGCGGCATCTCGGGAAGGAAATCCACGGTTATGTTACGAGGAATGATTTCGAGTCTAGTATCTTTGTTTCGAGTGCGTTGGTCGACATGTACGCAAGGTGCGAGGAGATCGACTCGGCTAAGACGGTCTTCGATGGAATTACAGACAAGAATGTTGTATCATGGAACGTGCTAATGGCGGGGCACAACCACAACGGCAATCCAGAAGCCGCACTGAAGCTGTTCACCGAAATGCTCGAGGAGAGCACGGTTCCTCCCAATTCGGTTACTCTCATGATCCTTCTCCTGGCTTGCAGCAACACAGCAGCTCTGAGCCTGGGGAAAGAATTGCATGGATACATCGAGAAGCAGAAGCCCGACGACTATCCGGTCGCCCTGGCAAGTGGGTTGATAAGCATGTACGCGAAATGTGGTAGTATCGGAGATGCCAGACTGGTATTTGGTTGTGCTGACAGGAAGGACGTAGCGGTGTGGAATGCGATGATTTCCGGTTACTCTCTTCACGGAATGGGAACAGATGCTATCGACTTGTTCGAAGACATGGAGGCGTCTGGCATCAAGCCGGACCGTATCACCTTTGCTGCACTTCTTTCAGCCTGTGCCCAGGAAGGTCTGGTGGACGAAGGATGGAACTACTTCTACGCGATGGAGGCTGTTTATGATGTAGCTCCTACTCTAGAACACTTCACATGCATGGTAGATGTTACGAGCACCGCGGGATTGCTGGAGGAATCGTTGGATTTCGTCAGGAGGATGCCGTTCGAACCCGATGCTTGCGTGTGGGCTACCCTTCTCAAAGCGTGCAAACTGCATTCCAATTACGAGGTGGGAGAGAAGGCGGCGAGGGCTCTGTTCGAGCTAGAACCGACCAATGTCTCGAACTACATCGTCTTGTCTAACATCTTTGCCATGTCTGGCATGTGGGATTCGTCTAACAGTGTAAGGGAAGACATGAAGGTTCGCGGGCTAAAGACGGTAAGAGCATGTAGCCGGATACGTATAGGTACTCGTATTCACGAGTTCCGAGCAGGAGACGGATCACATCCTCAGATGAAGAAGATTCTAGATGAGTGGGATAGGTTAGCTAACGCGATGGAACAAGGTGGTTACGTTCCTCGGAATGTCAGTTTCTGCGAGGAGGAAGGAGAAGTCGATCCTTTCTGTTGTTACCATACCGAAAAGCTTGCCCTCTGTTACGGGATTATCTCTTCGCAAGCTTGGAGTCCGATCCGTATCTCAAAGGACATAAGGATGTGTATGGACTGTCATTCGTCGATGAAGTTGATCTCAGAAATCATCAAAAGAGAAATATTTGTTGCAGATGGGTGCTTCTACCACCATTTCAAGGGTGGTAAGTGTAGCTGCAGAGATAGATGGTAAAGCCAGCATTGTTCAACAATTTTCTGAGCTCGATGGCAGTCTTCTAATCATTTGTTGTTCGAGGATGAATCACTAGAGGGTGTGTACTTGAAACTTTGTGTCTGAAAATGTAATTGCAACTGAGATCCTAACATCCATTGCCGTTGGCATTGTCCTAGAAGGTGCAGAATGTCGACAATGTGTGATCTGAAGGATACTGGTGTCAGATATTTCTGCTCGACAAAGATTGGATCGCTCATGTACATAGTTAGAGGCATTTGTAACATCCTATCAAGAAGAAAGCATACATTTGGGCCTCTTTTGGTTCACGGATTCAAGGAAGTAGAAAAGGAAAGTTGTTCCTTTTCTTTGTTTGGTAACCACAAACTTGGGAATCAATTTCCTCACAAGGGAAAAAATTGGAGGGAATATGGTTCCACTCATGACCCATGGGATTGATTTTTCCTCCTCCTTTCCCAACATTTATTACAAAAGCTATGACAAAAGTAACCATGTGTTATTGCTTATTTTACCATTAATGTTATTTTTTATAATATTATTTTTATTTTATATGTAAGGATATTATTGGAACATTGCTATATTTTTGCTTTCCTTTCCTACACCAACCAAACAACAGAAAGAAAATTTGATAGGAATCCTACTTTTCCATTCTCATGGAAAATACGAAGGAATGCATTTCCTTTCCGTGAACCAAACGAGGCCTTGATGAGACGACAATCCGAAGCTTATACTAAGCGTTTAATGCTTGTTATGTTTATTTGACGACTCCAAGCTGGTTGAGGATGTTCCACGGTTATGATAATTACTAATCTTGCTCCCAATGCCCCTCTGTTCCTTGGTCGTCCTATAAATGAATGGTTGCGAACATGACACGACCGTTGATATTAGATTTTGACAGTTTTTTCGGTTCTGCATCAACATATGAGTGCACAAGCAGTTTGGATCGGAATGTTGGAATTATTCAATAATTAAGAGGCCACACATGTAAAATTAATTGTGTTTAGACTATCTAAATAATTAAGCCAAATTAAAGTGGTTTATTTGAAAATTGGCTTAAGGGTATAATTGTCATGGAATTAATGTGTAGATACCGGAGATATTTCTAATTTGATGAGGGCCAAATTAGAAATGTCAAAACATATAAATATATGTATTTATTAGGGTTATGGTCCCCAACTTATACGGTCACCAAAAGAGAGGTTCTCTTTTTCTCTTCTGCATCCCCATCAACAGAAAGAGAGGTACAAAGGATTCGGGTTCTCTTTGTTATTAAGGGTCGTAGCAAGTTGGAAGATCGAACCCCATAAAAGGACGACCGCTTCAAGATCCATCAAGCCTAACAATGGATTCAGGTACGCTTCCGCAATTTTTATTATGTTCTTCATCTCATGAATCGACATGGTACAATAATTATCTAACATGTGGTATCAGAGCCACCATTGTTTGATTCATAAGTTTAAAATTTTCAGATTTAATTTTTTTTTGTGTTCAGAAACCCTAGATCGTTAGATATAATTTTATTTAGGATTCTGATTGTTCTATGGAAGCTTTTATTATTTACATAGCATTTTAATATATATATGAATAATTCGGTCTCAATTGCTTCCAGATGTTCATGAATTTTGTAAAACAATTGCTTAAGATTTCGAAACCAAAAGAGTAACGTGCTAGCATGCTTCACGTTTCTTGCTACTGCTACTTGAGGTGTCCATGAATTTTTCTTTCCCGAATTCTTTCGTTCATGAATTTTTCATCTTTGAAAAATACGAATTCAATTAAGCATTATTGGTGCAAACTTTTAAGGCTAATATGTTGTTATTATGCTACTGCTACTATATTGATTTGGTAGGCACGGCCATAATAAATGTTAACATTGGTTTGTATGCATCTTAAATGAATTCGTATTTTAGCCACAGAAGTGAATTCGTTTTTTAGCCACAGAAGTAATTTTGCATCTTAAATGTTAACATTGGTTTGCTGCCAATTTTTCATTGATTTGATTGGCATACTTAAGAGAATCTTGATATAAATTTTAATTTATGTACAGTAATGACCTCTCTATTCATGCTTAAATATTAGATATGGACGCATGTGATAATGATCGTAAAAAAATTTCATTATATTAAATATGCATGAATATGCTTATTGCTGGACATGTGATAATATGGAATGTCGGTTAGATTCCAATTACTCATGCTGATAGATATTTGGTGTTACTCAATTTAGAGTGTTTTTCAATCTGAGTTGATCATTGGAGGACAAATTAGAATCAAATATAGACTATTTTATGTTTGGCATAAATTTAGTTTCCAATAAATTTATGTTCTAAGTCATATATTTGATGTAATCTATTAACGTACATATCTTCAGCAGATTATTTTAATATAATCTTTATGGGTTATTTGAAACAATCTATTGGTCCATATCTTCAGTAAAATATTACGTAAATTTTATTATGTTGACAATGCTCAGTTTAGTCAAATTAAGAATATTTGTTTAAATCATGTAAAGAGATTCACATGCTTATGATTATCTTATTTGAGTTGTAATATTTTAATTATGCATGTACATAAAGTTTTGGATATGATTCGGTTTTGTAAAATTTAGTCAACATTCAAAAAAAAAAAAAATTGGTGCCTTTTGTGACTAGCAATAGTCGTCTGATATTCTAAATAGACTTATTGAAACAAGATGTCACCAAAGTGACCTCTCTTGCGTAGATAGTCTATGAGGGATGTTAGATGTTTGTGTGTGTAAATTTATGCGAGTATTAGCCGGCCCAAAGGAAGGTTAATACTTGGCCGAATTGCACACATACTTGTGGTGATAAATGTGTGACAATTATACGGTTTACATGTGAATAATAACCCGATCTAAAGATAGGCTTATTATTTGACATGACTTATTGTCAACGCTTGATCATTACACCAAGAATACCACTTGCAGTTAATATCACTGTCCAAAGACTTGATATTAATGATGTACTAGGTATCTTGAGATGGGGTTCACCATTATTTGAATTTGTTTGACTATATTTTACGCTTTGGTTATTTGTTAGAGCATGTTTGTTTTTTGTTGCTTTGTTCTCTTTACAGTTAATGTTGCCAATAAGATTTTAATTTTTATGTTTAATGGGATAAACTTTAAGGGCAAAAAGAAATGAATACAGTAGCTGCTAAGGGTCCAGATCAAAAGAAACAACAATATAAAACTAAGGGTTGTTCTTTTGTGATAAGACATGACACATAAGAAAGAAATGTACAAAGTACCACGCATTGCGTATAAAGAAAAGTACATTTTTAAATTTTATCTGTTCTGAGGTTAATTTAGATTTAGTACCAAGAAACTCATGGTAGTTAAATTCTGGTGGGACTACCCACATTAATGTTCTAGGCAAGGTTGCCTGAGTTACCGAAAGTCAATTGATGGTGAAAGATGCATCTATGTGGGTGACGACAATTCGATAGAAGTGAAAGCAATAGGACATTTTAGGTTATTTTTAGGAACCGATTATTATTTGGATTTGATAGACACTTTTATTGTACCGTCTTTTAGACGAATTTCAGTTTCAGTTTCCTTAATGGACAAATCCGGTTATCATTGTTCATTTGAAAACAATAAGTTTAGTTTATCTTTAAATTTAAATATTATTGGTAACGGTTCCCTTAAGGTTTATGATAACCTATATTCAGTTGAAACTATTGCATCTTATAATGAAACCTTGCAAGTGAAGTCAAGTGGTACTAAACGCAAAATTAACAATATTTTGTTTTAAGCCTCATTATGACATAAGCATTAGGTCACTTCTCTAGAAATAGAGTTGAACGATTTGTGTCTGATGATATTTGGATTCTATTGACTTTATAGACTTTAATGTTTATATTAAATGTATAATGGGAAGACAGACCAAAGTTAAATTATAAGCAGCTACTTTATTGGTTATGCTACAGATCAAGGGGTTAATAATTATACGGTCCCACACTAAGAATTTTTTTTTTTGAGACGAGAAGTGTAATATAATTTTTTAGGATATTGAGTTTGGGGAAGAAATAAAGTCAGGATCATTGTATTTGAGAAGGAATCAATTACGATTCATACTATCACTTTTGACGATGTGCAGGATTCTATACCTGTCATGATCAAGAAGTGAATTCGGAGTCTCAATAAGACAATGTCGAATTACCTCTATAAGTCGTTGTTGAGATACATTAACAACGACAACGTAGCGGCCCCCATTCAAGATAAGGTAATTATTCCTAAGGAACAAACTCAACAACCTCAAGAACCGGTAATATTAAGATGGTCCACCAGAGAAAGGATAAATATAATTTCGGATAACATTGTCATATTTCTCTAGGAACGTGAGGAAGACTGTAGATACTGGAAGATGATCTAATCAACTTCCGTCCGGCCATGGAAAGTTCCAGTTCTCAAAGTAGATTGATACAATAAATAAGGAGTATAAGTTCATACTGTTGTCCCATTGGTCATATGGTCAAACTGATTTTAATAATTGATCAAACTCTGTCTCGATATGTGAAGCTAGTCAGGATGTATCAGACTCTTGGACATGAACAAGAACAGCTATCTACACAGTTCAAGACCGAAGCTATGTTTGCCTGTTCGAGTCTGTATTTCCTTTAAGCAATGTATTTTTTATTTTATTGAGTCTAGGAATACGTTGTACACCGAGTCGTACTGGCAAATAGACTATTCCAAAAAAATTTCAAAAATACTTTTAAAATATCCTTTGTTTTGAAAAACATTCTTTTAAACAAAAGCTTTAAAAAAGGTTTTCAAAAAGGTTTTCAAAAATATTTTTAAAACCTAACCTAACCCTGACAGAACTCGGCCAGAGTTCGGTTGGTGGCCGTTTGATTTTTGAAATCTTCTGAACTTGGTCCTCCTGCAGTTGCGGATTTGACCGAGATTTTCTCAAAGAGTTCTGTCTGAATTCTGCCAGAATTCTGTCTTTGGAATTCCTATAAATAGAGAAGGATTTCGATCATTTCAACTCACTCATTCACTTTCAATCTTCTCTCTATCTAAAGCTTTCAGTCTTCCAAAGAGTTTTCTTGAGCTTTAAATTTCAGATCCCAAGCCAATTACAATTCTCTAGTCGATTTGCCAGTGCGGTACGGTCTAGAAGTTTCTGAGAGATTGTAATCAGAAGGCTTGATTGAAGAATACCTCTTCACAATTGAAGTTGGACGAGTTCTTCGTATCAAAGCTCGCGTTGTAGAAGTTGCAAGGACTTCGTAAGAAAACTTGCGGTTTTGCCAATAGTGGATTCAACTGGTAGCAAGAGTTCTACCGACTGGATTAGTCCTCAACAGAGGAAAACCAGTATACATCGCTGTCTTTGCGTTTGCATTCTTATCTCTGCCTTTACTTTACTTAGTTGTGATTATTATTCTGTGATCTTGCTGCTAACATTTTTTAATTAGCAATATTCCGCTGCCAACTCTATTCACCCCCCTCTAGAGTATTGTGCTTTACGATTTCGTTCTTACAATTGGTATCAGAACGGGTGTTACAGGTAAAGCAAGGTAACATTGTAATTATTTATTCATTTTAATTAATTGTTATATAGATTACAGCACAACACATGGCAACTGTGAAATTCACAAGTGAAGGCCAGGCCACAAACAGACCTCCACTGTTTGATGGTACGAACTATACCTATTGGAAAACACGGATGAATTTCTTCTTGAAATCACTACCAAAATTTATCGTTTTAGCGACGGCCACATCCGTCGCTAAACCGACGGTAATCACTATTAGCGACCGATAACCGACGGATTTTGGCCAAAAAAATTCGTCGACAATCAGCTCGTCGCTAATAACGGTCCATCGCTAAGTTGTCGTCACATGACGGAATAGCGACGGATTGTCGACGTCACAATACGAAGCAATAGCGACGCATTTCCGACGGACTTTCGTCCATTTCAACTATTAAGTACTGAAATGTGTAGGCAATAGCGACGTAAAGTTCCGTCGGTAACCCGTCGTAACAGCGTATCAGATCGTATCATGAAGTCGCTAATCCGTCGGTATTCGTCGGTAGCTAACGACGGATTAGCGACGGTGTTCTGACGGACTATCCGTTGATCAGGTTCTGGAAATGCTTGGCATTTCCAGCACCATGGCGATGGAAGAGTAGTCGCTAATACGTCGCGACCGCGTCGCTATAGCGACGGATTGCTGACTGATTATCCGTCGCCATGATTCTGAAAATGTCATGCATTTTCAGAACCATGTCGACGGATGATCCGTCGCTAAGCGGTCGCCAGATAGAGCGACGGATTAGCGGCTGATTATCAGTCGCCGTGGAGACGGATTTCCGTCGCTATTCCGTCGAAGTTTATACCACCAGAACCTTGCCGACGGATAATCCGTCGATCACCCGTCGCTACTTGGAAACAGTTTAAAAACTCCAGATAGCGACGGCTTATCCGTCGAAAACCCGTCGGCAACTGGGAATATCCGTCGCTAAACGGTCACTAGTCCGTCGCTAACTGAGTTTTTTGGGAAAAAAATTGCAGCACTTTCCCTGTTCACAAATATATGCATAAACCAAACCAATATATAATGCACACCAATTATCCAACAATCACACAGACCAAATATATAATGCACACCAATTATCCAAGAATCACATAGACCAAATATGTACATACGAATTTAATGCACACCAATTATCCAAGAATCACAGACCAAACCAAATTAATAGAAAATAAATATCAATTGTCCTAAAGAGTAACATAATATCCGGTGCTATAAGCCGATTATAGCACAATTAGTTCAAAGCTCTCACAAATAATCCAAATTTTCTTAATACAACATTTTAAGAAGGAGGAGGTCGATTGTCCGTTCCCGTATTCGACCGACGAATATACTCCTCCACAAGGTACGGAGGCAAGGCGTCGTAGACAGTGCTCGGAAGTCGACGAAGCTGCTCTGCGGACATGAGATCCAGGAGTGCCGTCACAGCCGTAGGCGGTAGCACAGGGGCTTCAGGGTTGAAAGAAAGATGGCCCACGGAAGACGGACCGACACCTGCAGTCGACGGACCAGTAGAAGACGGACGAGCACCATCAGCAGACGTACCGGCAGCAGCAGACGGACCGACAGCAGCAGATGCAGGCGAAAAGTGCGTGGCAAATTGCTCCCGCAAGGACGACACCACCTCGTGCAGCTGCGTAAGCTGTGACCTAACATCATCGTCTGTCCGGGCCACGGGAGGATGCGGTGTCGGTAGAAATCTCTGCGTCGCCATATGCAATGGCCCTAGGGAGCCGACTCCGTACAGGAACCCTTTCTTAAAGCCGCCGACGGTATCTACGAACAAGTCGTTCCGAGCGGCCAAAGAAGAGGGCATCCGGAAGGGCGTCGTTTCACCGACATCCTCCGTGTCAGTTAACTGAGCCCGACTAAGGGCCTCACGATACGCAGCCTATCAAATGAATGTGTTTATATTATAAGATTTACCTAAGTTGTAATCTAAATCCTATGTTTCACTAAGTTAAGTGTGAATCCTAAGTTTACCTAAGTTATAGTCCGAATACTTTTAATTCTAACGTTAATCTCATAAACATAAGTACTTACATCAGTCTCCTTGGCCCTCTCGTCGACGAAGCTCCCGTCCTTCCGTCTTTTGTGCGTATGCTGGAACACGTCGTGCATGGTGACCGATTCTGGCGCCCTTCCCTCCTTCACCGCCCGTTGGGCCTGCATACGAAATTTCCGTAGAAACTAATTAACTCCTTTAATTAATAATACCTAATTCGATAGTGAAATAAATTTACGGCTGCTCACCAGATCTGCAAGTATCGCTGCGTGAGACCTTGATCCCCCCATATGAAGGCCCGCGGCAGATCGGTTCACCTTCGCCTTCTCCGATTTCTCCTTGTACGCAGGGTTATCCATCATGCCTAAGAGGTCCTCATAATACTCCTGCCGGATCCAATTCGGCCTCGTACGCCCCAAGCCAGCCGCCCAGCCCCCGACGCCCCCGCCCCAAGCCTGAATGTCCCCAAGCCCCCCGCCCACGCTGCCCCTACGTCGACACCGCGACACAAAGAGAGAGAGAAAGAGAGAGAGAGAGAGAGAGAGAGAGAGAGGATTACCTTCGGGAGAGAGAGAGGAGAGGACGCCATCGCCGTTCACCGAAGCCGCGCGAGAGAGAGAGAGAGACAGAGAGAGAGAGAGAGGAGAGAGATTGAATTTGGGGGGAATGCCAAAAGTTCCCTCCGCCTTTTCATTTAAGTCTGGAACGTAAATGTAGCGACGGAATAGCGACTGCTAATAATCCGTCACCCGGTAGTCGCTATTATTGATTATCCGACTGAATATCCGTCGCTACGTAGTCGAAGATATGTCCCGCCAATTCTCTACACAATTCCTGCCAAATAATCGACTACGTTGCGACGACCGGAGATCCGTCGCTATAACACCGACACTCTAGCGACGGATGTGCGACCTTTCCTCCCCCTAAAATTAAAATAAAAATGGCAAAGGCTTGTAGTCGGTAATCAGTCGCTGAGCGGCCACGAAACCGTCGCTAATACCGACGGAATAATTCCGTTGCTAATAATCCGTTGCTAAATGAGCGTATTTTGGTAGTTAATCTCTTGACTTTGATTTATGGTCTATTGTTATTGATGGCTATCGAAAGCCACCTCGTATAAATGTTGATGGAGTTTTAGTTGAAAAACCCCATAGCAGATATACAGAGGAGGAAAAAAAAAGGCCAGTCTTGACGCACGTGCTATTAACGCTCTATTTTGTGCTTTAGACAGAACTGAATTTAACAGGGTGTCTATCTGCACAACGGCTAATGAAGTGTGGAAGCTACTTGAAGTCACACATGAAGGCACGACTCAAGTCAAAGAATCTAAAGTCAGTAGACTTTCTCAAGAGTATGAGGTGTTCAAGATGAAGCCCAACGAAACAGTTACTCAGATGTTCGAAAGATTCTTGGATATTGTAAATCCTTTGTCCTCCCTAGGCAAAGAGTACAGTAACCATAAAAAGATTCGCAAACTCCTGCGAGCACTTACCAAGAACTGGATTCCAAATTAGGCTACTGCAATTATTGAAGGGAACGACCTCACCACTATGTCCCTCGAAGTACTCATGGGTAAGCTACTCACTCATGAACTGGAGCTACAAGATTTTGAAGAGCCTGCACCAAAGGAGAAGACGATCGCTTTCAAGGCTCAGCACAGAAAAGCTGCTGAAGGTGACTCAGACAGCAGTGAATCTGATGCTGAAGATCAAGCACTCCTAGCAAGGAAATTCAAGAGATTCATGAGACATGAGAAGAGAGCCAAAGAAAACAACAGCAACAACTGGTATCAAGATGATGCTGTCTGCTATGGCTGCAAGAAGAAGGGACACATGAAGAAAGATTGTCCTACAAACTCATCATCAAGCAAGAAGAGCAACAGGTATGAAAAAGGGAACCTGAAGAGATCGACATCACGGAAGTATGCCAATGCCAGCATATGGCATGAAAGTGAAGCCAGCGACTCAGAAGACGAACAATCAGAAGATGCTGCAAACGTATGCTTTATGGCATCCGATCAGGTACTTACTGAACCTGTAGTTGATACATATGATGACTTCACCTTTGAGCAATTAGGAGATGCCTTCAGTGAACTGATGACTGATTACAGAAAACTGCGTAGCAAGTATCAGACCTCTAAGAAGGTACTCAAAGAGTACAAAGGTGAAATAGGTAGACTTACCGACCTACTAGCTGAGGTTAGAAATAATGTTAGTGAGTCTGGTGAGTTTTCTTCAATAAAGCTCTTATTACACGAGACTACCAAGTCATCTGAAGAGAAAGACAAAGTTATTGACCAACTCAAAGAAGAACTTTCTATAGAGAAGAAAAGTCTTCGATGTGCACAAATCAGAATGGAAACACTCACTTCTGATTATACTAAGTTGTATGACACTTCCAAAAGATTGGAAATTAGATTAGGAAAACAGCCTGCGACTGCTGCTTCCTTCCCTAACACGTGTCACTTACCGAAAAATCGGAACATTCCCAAGCCAAACACTGTCAGACCTAACCCTATCAAACCTTTACCCCAAAAGGTTAAGCCCAAACAGGATTATAGGTATGCTTTCTTCTATACTAGAAAACCTAAACCTACCAACCATGCACACCACTCAGCTTTCAACACTCGACATGCACAATGTCATTATTGTGGCCTCATTGGTCATATTTCATCTGCATGTAGAATCAGAAAGCTTGTTGATTTAAATATTTATGCTTGGATACCAAAGGCTAACATTTCAGGACCCTACAAGAAATGGGTACCAAAAGTTTCATCTGCAAACTGTTTTGTAGGTGGAACACCTTTCACATGCTAGAAGCAAATAGATCCTCGACAGCAGTTGTTCACGGCATATGATCGGTGACGCTACATTATTTACAACACTGTCGAAGAAAAAGAAGGAAGGCTATGTCTCCTTCGGTAATAACTTGAAAGGGTATATTATTGGTATCGGTGATGTTGGTAAGTCTCCCTATCCTGTTATTAAAGATGTCTGTCTGGTTACCGAGTTGAAACATAATCTACTCAGCATAAGTCATTTGGCTGATCATGGTTATGGCATCAACTTTGGCAAAGACAAATGTATTATAGTTGATAGCTCAACTGGTAGTACTATCTTTGAAGGTATCAGTGAAGACAACATATATGTTTTCTATTTGTTGGAAGAAACTAACATTTCAAGTAGATGCTTAATGGCTAAAAGCGATGAGAGTCATCTGTGGCATATGAGACTCGGTCACGCAAATATGGACACAATATCAAGATTATCCACAAAGAAGCTAGTACGCGGTTTACCGGACATAACATTCAAAAAGGATTCGGTATGCAGCCAATGTGAAAAGAACAAAGCTACCAGATCCACATTCAAGTCAGTAAATGCAGTATGTACTACTAGACCTCTACAATTGCTTCATATGGACTTATTTGGTCCTAGCAGAGTTGCTAGCCTCGGAGGTAAGCTTTATGCTTTTGTAATTGTAGATGATTTCTCTAGATACACGTGGGTATACTTCTTGACACGCAAGAATGATGCATTGTCCGAATTTGTCGCCTTTTGCAAGAAAGTACAAAATAAAAAAGGTTACATGATCACTCGTATTAGAAGCGATCATGGTGGCAAATTCGAGAATGCAGAGTTTGAGCAATTTTATGACACACACGGTTTTGTACACGAGTTCTCCTGCCCTAGGACTCCACAACAAAATGGAGTTGTGGAACGTAAGAACAGAACTCTATCCGAAATGGCCAGAGTAATGTTAAACCAGTTTAGTCTACCCAAATATTTCTGGGCTGAAGCTGTCAATACAGCTTGTTTTGTTCTCAATAGAGTTCTAATTCGACCCAAATCGAAGAAGACTCCATTTGAGTTATGGTTTGATAGAATTCCATCTGTTTCATATTTTAGAATATTTGGTTGTAAATGTTTTATTCTTAATACAAAAGACAATTTGGGAAAGTTTGACGAAAAGGCCGATGAAGGTATATTTTTAGGTTATGCGGCCAAGAACAAAGGATACAGAGTCTTCAACAAACGAACCATGATCATCGAAGAATCAATCAATGTCACTTTTGATGAACTGAATCAAATGACTATCGATGACAATGACGAAGATCCAACTGTACCAAGCTCAACAACAGCTGATTCTCAACCAAGCTCGGCACTAGCTGATCCTCCTAGAGAAGATCCAGGAACCAGCTACCTTCAGAGTCTGCCGAAAAGATTAAAATTTATGGCTGATCATCCAAAGGATTTGGTAATTGGTAACATTACCAAAAGTGTAAGTACTCATACATCCAGTAGAGATATTGTTTCTAGTGTTGCTTTTATTTCATAGCTAGAACCTAAAACTATTGATGAAGCATGTAGTGATAGTTTTTGGATAGATGCTATGCAAGAGGAATTAAACCAATTTGAACGGAATCAAGTTTGGGAACTTGTTCCCAAGCCTATTGATCGTCCGGTCATTGGCACCCGTTGGGTATTCCGAAATAAACTTAATGAGAATGGTTTAGTGACTCGTAATAAGGCTCGACTCGTAGCTCAAGGATAAAATCAAGAAGAAGGTATCGACTACGATGAGACTTATTCCTCAGTTGCGAGATTAGAATCCATTCGCATGTTATGTACATTTGCATGTTTTCATAATTTTAAATTATTTCAAATGGATGTCAAGAGTGCATTTTTAAATGATTTTATAAAAGAAGAAGTTTTTGTAGCACAACCTCCAGGTTTCACAGATTTTAAAAATCCTGATCATATTTTCAAGTTGAAGAAAGCTTTGTACGGTTTGAAACAAGCCCCTCGTGCTTGGTATGATCGTCTAAGCTCTTTCCTACTTGATAACGGTTTTTCAAAAGGCAAGGTTGACACTACACTTTTTATTAAGTCCTTTAATGGTAAGCTTCTTTTAATACAAGTCTATGTAGATGATATCATATTTGGATCTACTAATGAATCTCTGTGTCAAGAATTTTCTAAGTGTATGCAGAATGAGTTTGAGATGAGCATGATGGAAAAGATGAAATTCTTTCTCGGACTGCAAATCAAACAAACTGACAATGGGACGTTCATAAATCAAGCCAAGTACACAAAAGATTTGCTAAAGAAGTTTGACCTGGACAATGTCAAACCTATTGGCACTCCGATGGCAACTTCAACAAAGCTTGATATTGATAAACAAGGCAAGCCGGTCGACACACGTAAGTATCGAGGTATGATCGGTAGTTTACTTTATTTAACTGCTAGTCGTCCAGATATAATGTTTAGTGTTTGTCTGTGTGCACGTTTTCAAGCTAATCCAAAGGAATCACATCTGTGCGCAGTTAAGCGTATCTTTCGATACCTTAAGGGCACTTCTTATGTTGGCTTGTGGTATCCCAAAACTAAGTCCTTTGACCTTACTGGTTACTCGGATGCAGATTTTGCCGGATGCAAAGTTGATAGAAAAAGTACCAGTGGCACATGTCATTTCTTAGACAAGGCTTTAGTCTCATGGTTTAGTAAAAAGCAAAATTCTCTAGCCTTATCAACAACAGAGGCTGAGTATATCGCTGCAGGACGTTGTTGTGCTCAGATTTTGTGGATGAAACAAACCTTGGAAGACTATGATTTATTTTATACACATATTCCCATTTTCTGTGATAACACGAGCACTATTAATTTGACTAAGAATCCTGTATGTTATTCTCGTACAAAACATATCGAGATTCGACATCATTTTCTTAGAGATCATCATCAAAATGGAGATATTGATCTTGTATACATAGATACTGAGAATCAATTAGCTGACATTTTTACAAAACCTCTAGCAGAAGATCGTTTCAATTATTTACGTCAAGAATTAAGAATTTTGGACGTCAATAATGTTAATTGATTTTATTTTATGATTTTATTTCAATATGCAAAAATTGTGTTAGAGACAAGCCAATAAAGAGTCTGTCTGTCACCACAACTACGGTTGAAGCGAAGCGGTACTTAAGAGTTCCTCGGTGAACCTCCGCCAGCTGGGACAGTACTCCTACAGCTAATCTGAAACAGTCGATATATAATGATATTTAATCTATAAAATATTAATTATGTTAATTGAAGGTTAAAATTACTAATCTTTGAATTAAATATTTGAAATGAGCCAATGAAAAAGAAAGTGTTCCAAACCAAACACAGGCGAATTCGGCCAGACTTCGGACCGAATTCGGCCCGAGTTCGGTTGAGGGTGTCAGGTTATATAATTAGAACCCGAGAGCCTTTCTTCTTCATTGCTTCTCAGACTTTATTATCAGTATTTATTTTGAGGACTTGTACTGAATTTGTTTTATTTGATGTCTTCTGAACATCTTTTCATCTTTATGGATTTCGTAGTTTATGATTCACATCAGTTTATTTACTTAGCATCTTTTTCTGCTTTAATAACTGCCTGTGATATAAACTGCCTGAGTACAAATACATGCCTGTGATGTTATTCAATTTTCTTTACTATCATTTATCATGATTATTTTCTTGTATTTCTTCACTGTTTGTTATTTATGCATTGATTGCGGGGGAGTTTTTACTCTTTTACAATTATTTTGCTAAGTGACAACGGGGGAGAAAAATAAAGATCTAACATTCTTTTGAGAATATGCAGGACATGAACAATTTTCAATTTTTTGATTCTATTTCAAGCTTTAATGTTATATCATTCATAGTTTGTCAATTATCAAAATGGGAGAGATTGTTGGCCCATTGGTCATATGGTCAACCTGATTTTAATAATTGATCAAACTCTGTCTCGATATGTGAAGCTAGTCAGGATGTATCGGACTCTTGGACATGAACAAGAACAGCTATCTACACAGTTCAAGACCGAAGCTATGTTTGCCTGTTCGAGTCTGTATTTCCTTTGAGCAATATATTTTTTATTTTATTGAGTTTAAGAATACGTTGTACACCGAGCCGTACTGGCAAATAGGCTATTCCAAAATGTTTTCAAAAATACTTTTAAAATATCCTTTGTTTTGAAAAACATTCTTTTAAACAAAAGCTTTAAAAAAGGTTTTCAAAAAGGTTTTCAAAAGTCATCAAAAACTATTTTTGAAACCTAACCTAACCCTGACAGAACTCGGCCAGAGTTCGGCCAGAGTTCGGTTGGTGGCCGTTTGATTTTTGAAATCTTCTGAACTTGGTCCTCCTGCAGTTGCGGATTTGACCGAGATTTTCTCAAAGAGTTCTGTCCGAATTCTGCCCGAATTCTGCCAGAATTATGTCTTTGGAATTCCTATAAATAGAGAAAGATTTCGATCATTTCAACTCACTCATTCACTTTCAATCTTCTCTCTATCTAAAGCTTTCAGTCTTCCAAAGAGTTTTCTTGAGCTTTAAATTTCAGATCCCAAGCCAATTACAATTCTCTAGTCGATTTGCCAGTGCGGTACGGTCTAGAAGTTTCTGAGAGATTGTAATCAGAAGGCTTGATTGAAGAATACCTCTTCACAATTGAAGTTGGACGAGTTCTTCGTATCAAAGCTCGCGTTGTAGAAGTTGCAAGGACTTCGTAAGAAAACTTGCGGTTTTGCCAATAGTGGATTCAACTGATAGCAAGAGTTCTACCGACTGGATTAGTCCTCAACAGAGGGAAACCAGTATACATCGCTGTCTTTGCGTTTGCATTCTTATCTCTGCCTTTACTTTACTTAGTTGTGATTATTATTCTGTGATCTTGCTGCTAACATTTTTTAATTAGCAATATTCCGCTGCCAACTCTATTCACCCCCCCTCTAGAGTATTGTGCTTTACGATTTCGTTCCTACACATACAAGACAATAAAGTTTAAGAACTTGTCCCATTACCAAAAGTTATAAAATTCATTGGTTGCAAATGGACATTTAGAACCAAGAAGGATTCGAAGGGTCATGTGGAGAAGTATAAAGTACGTCTTGTAACTAGTGACTTTACTTAAAATTTTGGGATTGATTTTAAAGAGTTTTTCTCTTCGGTATCCTTGAAAAACTGCTTTAAAACAACCATAGCACATGATGCACATTTTGATCTTGAGTTACATCAAATGGATGTCAAAACGGCGTTTCTCAATTGTAACATTGACGAAACTATTTATATGGTGCAGCCAGAAAACTGTGTCGAAAAATCCAAATAATATGGTTTGCAAATTGACTAAATTCATTTATGGACTCAAGCAAGCTTCTCATCAGTGGTACTATAAATTTTACCAAGTTGTTATCTCGTTTGGTTTTGAGATAAACACTGTTGAAGATTGTGTGTATCACAAGTTCAGTGGGAGTAGGAATAATTTTATGGCTTTGTATATTGATTAAAGTATTCAATGCAAACCAGGTGACACCTCTCGTTAAAGGAGACAAATTCGGTTTCAATCAAGTGCCCTAAGGTTAACCTTAAAATTAAGAAAATACAATAGATTTTTTCTTCATGATCAGTTGTAGGGAGTCTAATGTATGCTCAAGTATGTACGCGTCAGGATATTGTGTACATATTAGGATGCTAGGCAGATATTTAAGCAAATATGGATGGATCATTGGATAGCAGCCAAACTACTTAAGTAATTAATAGAGAACAAGAAATTATATCCTCTTTGTAGGAGATCGGATAATTCTGGAGATCATAAAGTATTCCGACTCCGATTTTGTTGGATGCTAACACAGCAGAAGATCCACATCAGGTTATGCTGACTAATGGAGGTATATTTTGAATGAGTGTCAAACATGCACTCATAATTTCTTCCACCATGAAAGCAAGATTTATAACATGCTGTGGGGTATCTATTCAGGGTATATGGTTGCAAAATTGTCACAAGGCTGCGCCTACAGTACGGTGTTGAAAGACCACATAAAATTATGGTGTGACAATAAATCAGCAGTAGTGTATTCTAATAACAACAGAAACTTGTATAAGTCAAAGGATATTGACATAAAGTTTCTAGTTGTGAAGGAAAGAATTCAGAATGCTTATAGTGTCCATATAGCACATTAGGACAAACTCAATGTTAGCGGATCCGCTCACAAAAGCATTATCATCCAGGGTCTTTCATGAGCATACTGCTCATATGGATGTTAATTAAAAATATGGCAATATAGTGGGAGTTTGTATTTTATGTATTTGGATGCTATTTGGTTTTGGACACATTTATGTATTAAAGTATTTTGGATATTTATCTGATCAGATATATGGAAATTCAGTTCATTCTGTTTTCATTATGTTAAAGTATTGATCTCATTAAAGTTAAGGAGGACCAGTTGGAAATAGACATGTATTGATCACATTGCGTGTTATTTCCATGCTACGCATCCATGATTGATCTATGTCATTTAGCTATATTGGTATATGTGACCATTGATGTTTTAGTTACGCTATATGTGGCGAATGCCGCTTTGATCCTATGTTGATATGGTTAATGGACGAAATTGTCCGGATATACCCTAAGGATTAAGATAGCAATTTATGAGCTCACTAAGGTTAACACAATTATAAGGTTACATATGTGGCCCAGTGGGAGATTGTTGAAATTATTCAATAATTAAGGGGCCACACATGTAAAATTAATTGTGTTGGACTATCTAAATAATTAAGCCAAACTAAAGTGGTCTATTTGGAAATTGTCTTAAGGGTATAATTGTCATGTAATTAATGTGTAGATACCGGATATAAATCTAATTTGATGAGCGGCCAAATTAGAAATATCACTACATATAAATATATGTATTCATTAGGGTTATGGTCCCCAACTTATACGGCCACCAAAAGAGAGGTTTCTCTTTTTTTTCTTCTGCATCCCCATCAACAGAGAGAGGGACAAAGAATTTGGATTCATCTTTGTCATTAAGGGTCGTAGCAAGTTGGAAGATCGAACCCAATAAAGAGACGATCGCTTCAAGATCCATCAAGCCTAGCAATGGATTCAGGTACGCTTCCGCAATTTAATTTATGTTCTTCATCTCATGAATCGACATGGTACAATAAATTTCTAACAGATGAATCATTAGAGAGTGTGTACTTGAAACTTTGTGTCTGAAAATGTAATTGCAACTGAGATCCTAACATCCATTGCCGTTGATTGTCCTAGAAGGTGCAGAATGTCGATAATGTGTGATCTGAAGGATACTGGTGTCAGATATTTCTGCTCGACAAAGATTGGATCGCTCATGTACATAGTTAGAGGCATTTGTAACATCTTATCAAGAAGAAAGCATACATTTGATGAGACGACAATCCGAAGCTTATACTAAGCGTTTAATGCTTGTTATGTTTATGTGACGACTCCAAGCTGCTTGAGGATGTTCCACAGTTATGATAATTACTAATCTTGCTCCCAATGCCCCTCTGTTCCTTGGTCGTCCTATAAATGAATGGTTGCGAACATGACACGACCGTTGATATTAGATTTTGACAGTTTTTTCGGTTCTGCATCAACATATGAGTGCACAAGCAGATTTGGATCGAAATGTTGGAATTATTCAATAATTAAGGGGCCACACATGTAAAATTAATTGTGTTTAGGCTATCTAAATAATTAAGCCAAATTAAAGTGGTCTATTTGAAAATTGGCTTAAGGGTATAATTGTCATGGAATTAATGTGTAGATACCGAAGATATTTCTAATTTGATGAGGGCCAAATTAGAAATGTCAAAACATATAAATATATGTATTTATTTGGGTTATGGTCCCCAACTTATACGGCCACCAAAAGAGAGGTTCTCTTTTTCTCTTCTGCATCCCCATCAACAGAAAGAGAGGGACAAAGGATTCGGGTTCTCTTTGTTATTAAGGGTCGTAGCAAGTTGGAAGATCGAACCCCATAAAAGGACGACCGCTTCAAGATCCATCAAGCCTAACAATGGATTCAGGTACGCTTCCGCAATTTTTATTATGTTCTTCATCTCATGAATCGACATGGGACAATAATTATCTAACAAGTGGTATCAGAGCCACCCTTGTTTGATTCATGAGTTTGAAATTTTTAGATTCAATTTTTTTTTGTGTTCAGAAACCCTAGATCGTTAGATATAATTTTATTTAGGATTCTGATTGTTCTATGGAAGCTTTTATTATTTACCGAGCATTTTAATATATATATGAAGAATCCGGTCTCAATTGCTTCCAGATGTCCATGAATTTTGTAAAACAATTGCTTAAGATTTCGAAACCAAAAGAGTAACGTGCTAGCATGCTTCACGTTTCTTGCTACTGCTACTTGAGGTGTCCATGAATTTTTCTTTCCCGAACGCTTTCGTTCATGAATTTTTCATCTTTGAAAAATACGAATTCAATTAAGCATTATTGGTGCAAACTTTTAATGCTAACCTGTTGTTATTATGCTACTGCTACTATATTGTTTTAGTAGGCACGGCCATAATAAATGTTAACATTGGTTTGTATGCATCTTAAATGAATTCGTATTTTAGCCACAGAAGTGAATTCGTTTTTTAGCCACAGAAGTAATTTTGCATCTTAAATGTTAACATTGGTTTGCTGCCAATTTTCTATTAATTTGATTGGCATACTTAAGGGAATCTTGATAGAAATTTTAATTTATGTACAGTAATGACCTCTCTATTCATGCTTAAATATTAGATATGGACGCATGTGATAATGATCGTAAAAATTCTCCATTATATTAAATATGCATGAATATGCTTATTGCTGGACATGTGATAATATGGAATGTCGGTTAGATTCCAATTACTCATGCTGATAGATATTTGGTGTTACTCAATTTAGAGTGTTTTCCAAACTGAGTTGATCATTGGAGGACAAATTGAAATCAAATATAGACAATTTTATGTTTGGCATAAATTTAGTTTCCAATAAATTTATGTTCTAAGTCATATATTTGATGTAATCTATTAACGTACATATCTTCAGCAGATTATTTTAATATAATCTTTATGGGTTATTTGAAGCAATCTATTGGTCCATATCTTCAGTAAAATATTACGTGAA
Source organism: Iris pallida (assembly GCA_029216955.1). Taxonomy (NCBI): domain Eukaryota; kingdom Viridiplantae; phylum Streptophyta; class Magnoliopsida; order Asparagales; family Iridaceae; genus Iris; species Iris pallida. The sequence goes on from JANAVB010024998.1 coordinate 4,701,383, forward strand.
TTTTATTATGTTGACAATGCTCAGTTTAGTCAAATTAAGAATATTTGTTTGAATCATGTAAATAGATTCACATGCTTATGATTATCTTATTTGAGTTGTAATATTTTAATTATGCATGTACATAAAGTTTTGAACATGATTCGGTTTTGTAAAATTTAGTCAACATTTAATTTTTTTTGGGTGCCTTTTGTGACTAGCAATAGTCGTCTAATATTCTAAATAGAACCATTGAAACAAGATGTCGCCAAAGTGACCTCTCTTGCGTAGATAGTCTATGAGGGATGTTAGATGTTTGTGTGTGTAAATTTATGCGAGTATTAGCCGGCCCAAAGGAAGGTTAATACTTGGTCGAATTGCACACATACTTGTGATGATAAATGTGTGACAATTATACGGTTTACATGTGAATAATAACCCGATCCAAAGATAGGCTTATTATTTGACATGACTTATTGTCAACGTTTGATCATTACACCAAGAATACCACTTGTAGTTAATATCACTGTCCAAAGACTTGATATTAATGATGTACTAGGTATCTTGAGATGGGGTTCACCATTATTTGAATTTGTTTGACTATATTTTACGCTTTGATTATTTGTTAGAGCATATTTTTTGTTGCTTTATTCTCTTTACAGTTAATGTTGTTAAAATATCTGCCAATAAGATTTTAATTTTTATGTTTAATGGGATAAACTTTAAGGGCAAAAAGAAATGAATACAGTAGCTGCTAAGGGTCCAGATCAAAGAAACAACAATATAAAACTAAGGGTTGTTCTTTTGTGATAAGACAGGACACATAAGGAAGAAATATACAAAGTACCACGCATGACGTATAAAGAAAAGTACATTTCTAAATTTGATCTGTTCTGAGGTTAATTTAGATTTAGTACCAAGAAACTCATGGTAGTTAGATTCGGGTGGGACTACCCACATTAATGTTCTAGGCAAGGTTGCCTGAGTTACCGAAAGTCAATTGATGGTGAAAGATACATCTATGTGGGTGACGACAATTCGGTAGAAGTGAAAGTAATAGGATATTTTAGGTTATTTTTAGGAACCGATTATTATTTGGATTTGATAGACACTTTTATTGTACCGTCTTTTAGACGAAATTCAGTTTCAGTTTCCTTAATGGACAAATCTGGTTATCATTGTTCATTTGGAAACAATAATTTTAGTCTATCTTTAAATTTAAATATTATTGGTAACGGTTCCCTAAAGGTTTATGATAACCTATATTCAGTTGAAACTATTGCATCTTATAATGAAACATTGCAAGTGAAGTCATGTGGTACTAAATGCAAAATTAACAATATATTTTTTAGCCTCATTATGACATAAGCATTAGGTCACTTCTCTAGAAATAGAGTTGAACGGTTTGTGTCTGATGAGATTTGGATTCCATTGACTTTATAGACTTTAATGTTTATATTGAATGTGTAATGGGAAGACAGACCAAAGTTAAATTATAAGTAGCTACTTTATTGGTTATGCTACAGATGAAGGGGTTGATAATTATACAATCCCACACTAAGAAATTTTTTTGAGACGAGAAGTGTAATATTTTTTGAGGATGTTGAGTTTGGGGGAGAAATAAAGTCAGGATCATTGTCTTTGAGAATGAATCAATTACGATTCCTACTATCACTTTTGACGATGTGCAGTATTCTATACCTGTCATGATCAAGAAGTGAATTCGGAGTCTCAATAAGACAATGTCGAATTACCTCTATAAGTCGTTGTTAAGATACCTTAACAACGACAACGTAGCGGCATCCCATTCAAGATAAGGTAATTATTCCTAAGGAACAAACTCAACAACCTCAAGAACCGGTAATATTAAGATGGTTCACCAGAGAAAGAAGAAATATAATTTCGGATAATATTATCATATTTCTCTAGGAACGTGAGGAAGACTGTGGATACTGGAAGAATATTTAATCAACTTCCGTCAGGCCATGGAAAGTTCCAGTTCTCAAAGTGGATTAATACAATAAATAAGGAGTATAAGTTAATGCAAGACAATAAAGTTTAAGAACTTGTCCCATTACCAAAAGGTATGAAATCCATTGGTTGCAAATGGACATTTAGAACCAAGAAGGATTCGAAGGGTCATATGGAGAGGTATAAAGTATGTCTTGTAACTAGTGACTTGACTCAAAATTTTGGGATTGATTTTAAAGAGTTTTTCTCTTCAGTATTTTTGAAAAACTCCTTTAAAACAATCATAGCACATGTTGCACATTTTGATCGTGAGTTACATCAAATGGATGTCAAAACGGCATTTCTCAATGGTAACATTGACGAAACTATTTATATGGTGCAGCCAGAAAACTTTGTGTCGAAAGATCCAAATAATATGGTTTGCAAATTGACAAAATTCATTTATGGACTCAAGCAAGCTTCTCGTCAGTGGTACTATAAATTTTACCAAGTTGTTACCTCGTTTGGTTTTGAGGTTAACGTTGTTGAAGATTGTCTATATCACAAATTCAGTTGGAGTAAAATTATTTTTTGGTTTTGTATGTTGATGACATACTGCTTGCCACAAATGATATAGGCATATTGTATGACACTAAAAAATTTCTATCAAATAACTTTGAGATGAAAGATTTTGGTGACGCCTCTTTTGTATTAGGAATTCAAATACACCGAGATCGTTCTCGAGGTATTCTTGGATTATCACAAAAGAGCTATATCGATAAAGTGCTTAAAAGATTTGGCATGCAGGAATGCAAATCAGGTGACACCCCAGTCGCTAAAGGAGACAAGTTCAGTCTCAATCAGTGTCCTAAGAATAACCTTGAAATTAAGAAAATACGATAGATTTTTCCTTCATGATCAGTTGTAGGGAGTCTAATGTATGCTCAAGTATGTACGCGTCAGGATATTGCGTACATATTATGATGTTAGGCAGATATTTAAGCAAATATGGATGGATCATTGGGTAGCAGCCAAACTACTTGAGTAATTAATAGAGAACAAGAAATTATATGTTCTTTGTAGGAGATCAGATAATTCTGGAGATCATAAGGTATTCCGACTCCGATTTTGTTGGATGCCAACACAGTATGAGATCCACATCAGGTTATGCTGACTAATGGAGATATATTTTGGATGAGTGTCAAACATGCACTCATAATTTCTTCCACCATGGTAGCAAGGTTTATAACATGCTGTGGGGCATCCATTCAAGAAATATGGTTGCAAAATTTTATCACAAGGCTGCGCCTACAGTATGGTGTTGAAAGACCACTTAAATTATGGTGTGGCAATAAATCAGCAGTAATGTATTCCAATAACAACAGAAACTTGTATAAGTCAAGAATATTGACATAAAGTTTCTAGTTGTGAAGGAAAGAATTCAGAATGGTTAAAGTGTCCATATAACACATTATGACAAACTCCATTTTAGCGGATCCGCTCACAAAAGCATTATCACCCAGGGTCTTTCATGAGCATACTGCTCATATGGGTGTTATCTCAATTAAGTATATGACAATATAGTAGAAGTTTGTATTTTATGTATTTGGGTGCTATTTGGTTTTGGATACATTTATGTATTAAAGTATTTTGGATATTTATCTGATCAGATATATGGAAATTCAGTTCATTCTGTTTTCATTATGTTAAAGTATTGATCTCATTAAAATTAAGGAGGACCAGTTGGAAATAGACATGTATTGATCACATTGCGTGTAATTTTCATGCTACGCATCCATGATTGATCTATGTCGTTTAGCTATATTGGTATATGTGACCATTGATGGTTTAGTTACGCTATATGTGACGAATGCCGCTTTGATCCTATGTTGATATAGTTAATGGACGAGATTGTCCGGATATACCCTAAGGATTAAGATAACAATTTATGAGCTCACTAAGGTTAACACAATTATAAGGTTACATATGTGGCCCAGTGGAAGATTGTTGAAATTATTCAATAATTAAGGGGCCACACATGTAAAATTAATTGTGTTTAGGCTATCTAAATAATTAAGCCAAATTAAAGTGGTCTATTTGAAAATTGGCTTAAGGGTATAATTGTCATGGAATTAATGTGTAGATACCGGATATATTTCTAATTTGATGAGGGGCCAAATTAGAAATGTCAAAACATATAAATATATGTATTTATTAGGGTTATGGTCCCCAACTTATACGGCCACCAAAAGATAGATTCTCTTTTTCTCTTCTGCATCCCATCAACAGAAAGAGAGGGACAAAGGATTCAGGTTCTCTTTGTCATTAAGGGTCGTAGCAAGTTGGAAGATCGAACCCCATAAAAGGACGACCGTTTCAAGATCCATCAAGCCTAACAATGAATTCAGGTACGCTTCCGCAATTTTTATTATGTTCTTATCTCATGAATCGACATGGTAAAATAATTATCTAACACGGAATTCTCACACACTGCAATATTATGTTGTCATTGCGGAGCGGGTAATGCTGCAGATAGGAATATCCGATGTGCTGTTTGCAATTAAAATTTTGAAAGGGATCATGAACACGAGGGCTACACCACTGACCTGATTCCTTATCCATCAACTGTATCAAGAAGAGTAGAGCTTTCGTTCCTGGAAATCTATAACAGCAACTCACAAGAAAGGTCTCCGGCCACCGCGAACATATATTTCTCCTCTCTCTCTCTCTCTCTCTCTATATACTCTTAATTTTCAGATTCAGATGGTCTCCGGCCACCGCGACCATGGTCTCCAGCAGCGTCTTCGGCCTCCTCTTAGTTCTCCTAGTCGTCTCCAGCAGGGTCTCCGAGTCCGACCCCGCCCCGATGGTCTCCGGCCACCGCGGGCACAACGGCGCTTCCGACATCGTCCAGGCTACAGAGATCGGCCGATCCTCCTCGAGCATACCCAAAGGCAGGCCTTGACGACGGAGCTCGACATATCTCGGATATGTACTCTCCGCCGACCGTTGGCCACCACCATCGGCCTGTCTCACAGAGAAGAGGAAGTCTCCCACTTGCTGCCAGTTTTTTTCTTCCACTTGCGGTGCAGTTGCGCCACTTTTTCGATGCAACTGAAAAGCAAGTGAAAAGTTAAAAAAACGGAAGACATTTTCTGATTTGTGTCAGAATAGGGTCACTTACAATCCAGTTTTGGTGATGAACCAAACGGTAAAACTTTGTTAAAAAAACCTACAGTTGCAACAAAAATTGGCAGTTGCATCACAGTTCTTTTCATCCAAACAGGCCCTAACAGGAAGTCACAAGAAAGGCCTAACATTATCAATGATTATCCATGTTGGCTTCCATCGATACTGAAGAATGTACAAGTGAGCTGTTATTTTACTATTTTTCTTGAAAGATTAGTCACATTTTGTTACTCATCCTAATTTTTTAAATAGCTAAACCTGGCAAAGGGTTTTTTTTTTTGCCAGTACTTTCTTTTCCTTCTAATCAGCTAAATATATGCTAGGATGCAAAACCCTAAAATCATGAAACTTGTTCTAGTTTTGCTAACCTTTTATGCTTCGGTTTTATGAAGTACTATAGATGGATGTATCTCATTCCTCTTTTTATTTAAGGATAATAAATAGATACAGTTGCAGGAATCCAACACCAGTGATCATTTCACAGAATATTGCAGATAGCCAACTTCTGTAAGTATATATCTGGGCCTACTTCGCTACTCCATCATAATCGACATGGACAGATGGAACTGTTCTTGAGTCATTTTTTTACGTTTAGCATCAGAAACTTTTAACATCATAACGATTAGAATCCTACGAAAACTGGAACCTAATTGCAAAGATTGTGATACCTGTTGCTTAAAGGAAATGGACAATGAAAGAGTACAAGGGCATGGTAACCTGGCATAACAGTCTCGAGTGTTTAGGTTCCTCAACATAAGAATCACAAGTAATATTTGCGAGGAGATATAATTCGTACAGGTAACCAGTGTGAAGTTCTCTTATTTAAGAAAATATCCAAAACAAATACAAAGGAGAAAAAAAAAATTCACTTTTTGGCTACTTTAGAAAATAGAGAAAACATGTCAAGGACATCGCTGAGTTTATCTGCTTATACAATTTAAATGAATTTAAGAAAGGCAGCTTGAAGGAACTACTACTGTGAAAATTTTAACTTAGGAACGATCAGGCCTTTGGCCCAGCCAACACACAGGAACAATCCGAGCAACAAAAACGAGCCTTGGAATCTTACAGTGAATCTTTGAGGCTTTCATCCACAACCCACATCTTCTTCTGGATCACAAACACCATGTCATCATCTTGTGATTCGGAGTTAGGCTCCGCATCTGCTACGGCTATGGACTCCCAGTGCATCTGTTTTAAATATTTCTTAACGAATTCCACAACCGGCCGCTTATCCCTGAGTATTATAAAACCAGTGGGCCTGAGGATCCGGTCCATCTCGATGAGTAGATCCTCAGCACTGCATCCTTTCTTTTCAATGTCAGAGAAGACAGACCATGCATGGAGGAGATCGTAGGTTCTAGGGTACGTCGAATAGGCTTCACACCTGTTAGAAGCATTTTTGTATCATCAGCAAACTGTGTTCCCATTACCAATCAAGCTTTGTTTGTGGATGTCCCACATCCGATTTTCTTTATAAAGATTTATGGATTATTAAAGATAATCATTCACTTCCTACTCACAAATAAAATACGTACCAGTCATGCACTGAGCCTATCAAGCCTCTGTCAAAAATAATCTTGAGGGTGTTTGGCCCATCCTCCGGCACAACATTCATAACCCAAACATCCTTGTCCTTGAGAGCAGCAGCAAAAGACCCCATGTTTGCCTTCATGTCCATAATATTCCTCAGAGTGTTTGGTCTAATTTTTGGACTCAGCAAGTTCCAATATTTATCAACCCTATGCAGCCAATTTTCCTGTAGCATATATACATTTCATCAAATATCTGGCTGTGTTTTTCCATCTATAAAATCATGCACATACATCCTGCAACCCACAGAAAAGAACATCATATAGGCAAAAATAACTTACCGTGTCCTTTTCAAACATCTCACTGGAATATTCTAAATCAATAAGACGGGGAGGTGGGGAAGTAAGACGAGCAGGCCATGGAGCCAATCCACTCCCTCTTGCTCTTTGGATCTCTGCACAACATGGAGTACATCTTGTTATAACAAATTGATAAGCACCTTTAAAACAAGTATCAGGTTCTGCAATATTGCATAGTGATCTTTTAGAATTTCAAGGTATGTAAAGTAATGGCACAGATGAAATACTTGCAAATCAATGTAATTTAGGGATCACTGAAAAGGAGGGAAAAAAACCCTGTGATGAATGATGATACTCTTTTCTAATTCCAAGATACCGAATCATTAAGTCTTCCATTCTCTTAAATCTTAATAAGCAAGGTAGCCTCTGCACAATTATCAAACTTTTGCTTGGACATGGATCCAGATATGGACACAAGAATATACGAATTCACAATATGGTATTTTAGAAATTTTAGGATACAGTTAAGGTACTATGGATACAGCTATATATACACATTAAAGCATATGAATATACATATTTTATACAAAAAAAGAAAAGAATATACATATTTTATACATCAGATCTTAATAATATCTATATTTTATTATTTATGCACGTTTATGTAGTAATTAGGTTCCATAAAGTTATATAGAAAGGATTTGATACAAAGAAATGTTACTTTCTCTTATCTCAAATATGTTTGGCACGATCACGGCCATGCAAAATTACTTTCAAGTATGTTTTGCGTCTAGTTGGAGCTAGGGATGGGCGAGCCATATCAGGCATGAGTGTGGAGGTAGCATCATGTTGGATACGTGTCATATAGTGATACGGTCCTCCAGAGCCGTGCAACATAGATCAAACTGTAATGGCTCCTTTCAGTGGCTCTTTAACTCCTACTCCAACAACAACAACTACAACAAAGTCTTTATCCCAAATGCTCTTTTACTTCTGCAAGTTAAAACTACAATAGAAGTGCATTCAAGTTTCTCAAGGATGATACAAAAAGCAGTTTTCTACTTTCCAAAAAGGAAAATTAGTGTACAAGAGTCCATACCAATACATGATGCAGATTAGGAAATACAAAAACAAAAATCATACCAAACATGAAGCAGATTCCAAGAATCTATTAGATGCCACATTTCATTATTATCATTATCCAAGCCTTCTCCTATCAGAATAGGGTCGGCTATGGATAAAGTTTTTAAGACCGGTCATCAACCCCACGTCAACCCTCTATGTTGGTACCAAATTCCTAGGCATGGTAGCTATGGCATGAGAGGGTCATGCGTTAAACCTGGTGGCTATTTGGCAGGTAGGGATAGTGTGCTACCCCTTGTCCTTGTTTGGTTGTAGGGATGGTTCACTGTTTCGACGAGAAAATACTGGAGGGACATAAAATTGGAACATCAATATATCAGTCATTTTAGCACAAATAGAGAAACAGAGAGAAACATGGACTCTCAAACTGTTGATGACACACAAGAAGAAATTATAAGTCCAACATGTTTTAGTGTTTTACTTCTGTTCTCCAGAAATAACATCCACGAGAGACAGAAGACTCTCCAATTGAAACATAAAAGGAGGACATTGTATCATGGTTAGAACCTGTTTGGTTTCATGGAATTTGAAATTACATGATGAATCACAATTTATAGAACTAAAAATCCACGTGGAATTGAAATTTATGGAATTAAGGATCATGGAATTAAATTGAATTCATATTGTTTGGCTGCAAGATCAACTCCTTTTCATTTTAGGAAGGTCGTCAATGCAAATGGATCCCACAAATTTGTTCATGGAGCCCATTTAGATTCCAGGAATTGATTTTCACATATTTAAAGAGAGAATTTATAGTTTTCTAGTTTTTTGAAGTGATCATATCTTTGTAGAACTAGAAAGTAGAAAGATATTAACCACACGTACAAGTGTATGGAAAGAGTTTACATAGGTAACTGGAAACTTGTCAACAATGGTGAAAACAGTAGTTGCTGCAAAGTGGCTAGCATAAATGGAACATGATGTTAAGAGTGCTTACGTTCAGAATAAGGAGTGATACAAGCTTCCATTGGTACACCCCAAACTGCATCTGGATCATCGTCAGGTCTGCACAAAGGTGGCCGAGTACCTGGCTCTCTATCCATGTAACAATCATTTGTAAGAGGTTTGACCCAAATAACAGTTTGGTCCTGTTTTGCAGCAATTTTCCAGCACATTCGGGTAACAAGGGCACTCATCTCCTTCCATATTCTTCGATCCTCTTCGTCCTGTGCATATGCTTCAGGAGATGAATATGCAAAATAGCCTCCTGGCCTCAGCAATCTATCTAACTCAAGCAGAAGGATCCCATCCCTTTGAAGCCAGTCAATCCTACAACGAGAACAATGGGCAAGTTCAAAAGATCTGCTAGGGTAAGGGAGCCTTTTGGTCCCTAATACACCTAGGTAAGCAGGGATTCCTCTTTCAAGAGCAAACTGAATCTGGTTTTGATGTACATCATTGGGTGCTAATGACATAGTTATGATATTAGATGCAAGAAGATATCCTCCAAAGCTTGCCACTCCGCAACCAACATCAAGAACTGTGCGAAGATTTCCCTCATTGTTTAAATAACTGTTGGTAAAGTTGAGCATCTGCAAATCCAGAAGGCAAATCAGTATTTCTCTTTCTTACACCTACTTTGAATCATGAAGAGAAATGAGAAGATACAAAGAGATGATGGAAAAAAGGAAAGAATTTTCATATATGACAAGCTCCATCCTTATCACTAGAATTTCGATGATCAAAGAATTGTCTGAAGTCCTCAAGAAACAATTCAGTCTAAACAGAAGTCGCACAAGGAGTTACAATCAAACTAAACTTACTCTTGCAAGTGAGGCAATATATTTATCAGCTCCATAATGGAAATGAGTCCCTCCACCTGGAAATTTAATCTTTTCGCCTGCGTCAACCATCCAGTTCTGGTCAGACTTCTCATGTGCAAGGTGTGTGTGGGGTATGTTTGCTTTCCAAACTTCATCTCGACTTTTTGGCCATTTTATAGGCACCTGTAACACCAACAGCCAACATATTCAGCACAATGTTTGTAAAAGTGAAAGATAAGTTGAATATACTTCTCAAATGGCGTGTCTTACCTTGTAATCATGTGGTGGAGGAATTAAGCAATTGTAACGCCTCTCAGGTTGAGGGCAATGCCTCTCGTAGTGCTCCATCAAGTTTAGATCAAGCTTCAACCTTGTCTGATAAATAAGGTGTCTATCTAAACAAGGAATCAGCTCAGAGTGCCTATCATCACAAACCTTCACAATAATAAATCTATGAAGTTAATAGAGTAATATCATCACAGACCGTTGACTACAAAGCAAGAAGAGCAAATTCAACAGGCACTCACCGGGAAACTCTTGGCTATAATATTGTCATCGCCTTCTTCCCCCAGAACAGATTCCTCTGCTTTTCCACTCTCACCATTATCTTCACTACCCCACACCAAAGATCTAGAGAACTTACTACCGTACTCTAAGGCAGAGTTAGCAGCTTGTGTCCGAGGGCCAAAGAAAGAGCCATAATATAAAAAGAGAAGGCCAAGGCAGACCACCATAACACACAATGTAGTGACCAAGTGGTTCTTCTGACCTCCATCAGCTCTACCCCTTGTCATTACAAACTTCTTGATGAGGACTCTCCAAAATACTCAAGATAATCTTAATTCGACATGGAACAAGAGATGATGGATAACTTGGCACCTCTACCCAATGGTCTTCTTCGAAGCCCCTTTCCCTCCCTGAAAGCAATAAGATCCCAACTGATCGGAAACACACAACAATGAAAATCTTAGACTACTAAAATCAAAAAGAACTTTGCATCACTTGTCAAAAATAACAAGGAAGCATGAATAACACATGAAAACTTGCATGGATTAGAAGAAACATGGACTTGCTTTCCAAATCAAATGAAAAAGTCATAAAGTTGCTCTGAACTCTATTGTTCAAATAATTAGCAGCAAAAATAGATCAGTAAGCATCAAAAAGAGATCTTGAGAAAAAAAATAGATCAATAATAGAAACAAGGTTCTTCATCCAGAAAGTACCAAGAAACCAAAAAGCAGCAAGTATCAGAAAGACCAAAAAGCAGTAACCAATTTATATACATAATCCCTTGTGCTTAAAATGATCAAGTAAGCATGAATTACAAATTTACAGTTATTCGATGACCATTCAACCAAACCATGAAGTATTAATAAATTGGGGTTTACAATTAAGAGAGAGATAAATTTAGTGTAGGATTCTGATAAAGTTTCAATTAGGGAGACAATGAAATTACGATTAGAAACTTGGGGTTTACAATTAAGAGAAAAGATAAATTTAGTGTAGGATTCTGAAATTAGAGAAGAAAATAACATGGGGTTTGTATAGAGGGATAAAATTGTTTTTTGACACTTATCATTAGCTTCCAACTGCAAAAATATGGTAGTATAGGGTATTTAAGTGCAAAATAAAAGTTTAGGGTATGTAAGTGTCTACTAAAACAATGATTGGATTTTAAGTGCAAATTAGCTGAACACATGATATATTGAAAATTAAACAAATTAGTTAGGTTAGGATGATACAAGGAAGAAGACACAGACGGTCATTTACATTTGAAAATTCAAATTATAATTATGTCCTCCGGTGTCTTCTTCTTGTATCATCCTAACCTAAATGTTCGGCTAATTTGCACTTAAATATCCTAAATTATGTTTTGTTTTCACTTAAATACCATGTACTATTTTATTTTGTAATTAAACACCCTATAGTTTTATTTTGCACTTAAATACCCTAAACTGATATACTTTTGCACTTGGAAGGTAACATTAAGTATCAAAGACAATTTCAACCACTCTATGCAAAACACATATTGTCATCTTCTTTCCAAATTTCATAATCCTACACTAATTCTTACCCCAATTTTCTAATCTTAATTTTGTTTTCTTCCCTAGTCGAAAATTCCTAATAGCTAGGGCAAGCCAATTTGTAAGTTGAGACCATGTTCGGTTAGCTTGAGGTACGAATTGGATAACTTAAGTGAAACATATGTTGTTAGAGGCGATGCCTAGGCGAACAGGTAAAATATATGTCGACTCGCTTTGTGTTAATTTCTCCTAGTTGTTGCGATGGTCACCTAGGCTGCCTAGGCAACCACCTAGGGCGCCCAGGAAAATACAAGACAGATTTTAGGCTTGCTTAATGTTTGATGCTTATTGTTTAATGTTTATTTCAAACTTTTATGTTTTGTGATCAAATATATATGCTTAGTTTATAACATATAAGTATGTTACATTGTAGACTAGTACATATACAGGACAACAGGGGTATTTTTTTGAATTTTCAAGGAACCCAAGTTCTTAGACGACGCATATACATGCCAAGGCGAGGTAGGCCTATCGCCTCGTCTTGTCTCGCCTAACACCCATAACAACATAGAGTGTAAGTTAAAAATTAAACATACCTTTAAGTTTTCAAACCGAATCTCAACTCCACCAACTAAAACCCTAAATATCAGAGAACTGACTGAGGGATGGGCTTGGATCGTCGACTACATCCTCGGCCAAGAAATCTCGACAAATTTCACATTCTCACCCACCTTCCTCTGTCTCAAAAAAACCATAATTCTCCACTATATTGTCCAAACTCCCCACTCTATCTACCTAAACTGCATATTCCATGGAACTACTACACAGGCTAGAACACGAAACGAAAAACTCTAACTTTGACCCTGAACCCCTCTAGTCGGCCTATATCTTATTGCTCCTCCTAACAGATGCGTCTATTGGCCTATGGTACACATGTCCAAACCAATTAAGATGTTCTTTTTTCTTATCTTATCCCCAATTGGTGTCACCTGAAACTTCCCACAAATACTCCTATTTATAATCCTATATTTGAAAAAACAATGCCACTCAACCATCTTGGCATTTTTCAGTTACATCATTTTCTTGTTTTATAATAGCCCGGTACTGGGATCCATCAGCATGGCTGGCTGTCTCCAAACCTAAGTCTATCTACATAACAAACGTTATTGGACATTCATTAGATGCCGAATGATACTGACCAAAAACATCAACTTTACTACCGAAATCTTAAAACTAGAAAGACCAATCAATAAAAAAAAATCGCCTTTTCTTCTTCTTTATTTAGATTATAATTTCTTACGCATGCGCATATTATCCAATGGCAGTACCGAACATCTAGAATTAAAGGTGACTCTACAAGAAAGGCCTAGTTTTACTCTAAAATATAATCCCAAAAAATCTAAACCAAATCCAAAATTACTCTCTTTTAAGAATTAACATTGTAAGCTTCCTGTTCGATCCGCATGGAACCATAATTACTCAAAACTACAGCAGAAATGCACATAATAGTCATATTAGACGGCATTTTCACCCCCCAAAAAAATCATCAAAAAATCCAACAATTCTTTTTTTTTTCGCACAAACGGCATCGTAGGCTCCCGATCGAATTAGAAGGTAAATGGAAGAAGAATTCAGATTAGATAGAAATTATCGGGAATGCGAGCGATCAGATCCGGAGGAAACCCTAGAAAAATCATCGGAAGTGTACGGATCGGAGGACTCACCGGTGAGAAACGCAGTAGATCAGAGTTGAGATTTGGGGATGTAGAAACCCTAAATTTGATGGAATCGAAATCGAATATGGGAATGGGAAGAAGTCCAGATCTGAGAGTTTTTAGAGCGAGAGAGAGTGAGTGAGAGTTTTGTGTTTTAATTACTTACAATCATGACGTGTAAAAAGGCAGAGTAATTTGCTTTTAAACACCTTTTACTTCCACGTTTGCAGATTGTTACCTAAACTATTTTCTATTAGCAGTTTAATATCCTCATTTCTGGCATGTTTGCTCCGGTTAATGGAAAATATCAAAAATCAGTTTTTTTTGGGAAAAATAAAAGTATTTTTCACACTCCCATCTCGGGTCGGGCCTCTTGAGCCCATGAATTGTAACAGGGCGGCCCGGCCCTGACTATGGATGAAAATATTAAGTCCAGTCCGACACATGATCCACGACACGGCGAACTTCGGATCGGGTCAGGCCGGGCCGGGCCGGACTGGACATGACCCAATATAAGGGACTGGGCCGGTCGCACTGGAGGCCATCATTTTAATTCAATTCAGTTCAATATGTACATATATCATTCATGGATGCATCGATGTATGTTGTTGTTGCATCAACTTGCAACTAATATACATTGAAATAAATTGAATTGAATTTCAATTCAATTAAGTTCAAACATTCATTTCATTTCATTTCAATTCACTACTACACTATATAATCATAATAATATTCAAGGCCACCACCACTTGCACTTGTTGCTTTAGGCAGTGGTACAAGTCATATTTGGAGGGCAGAGTGTTTGTTGTGTACATATTTTTCTTTTCTTTTCCTTGTGAAAGTGACAACACTGCTGTTAGCTGCTACGATTTGGGACAAATCAGAGAGATTGCACAGGGGATGTTGCAACCGGGTCGAGCTTCGAGCCGGACCTCGGACCGGGCCGTGCCGGATCGGGCTTAGGCTTTCGGACCGGGTTGGATTGGGCCTATATTATGGGCAAGTATACGTGGCCCGGCACAACCCAATATACGGGATCGGGCCCATGATTAATCGGGCCGGGCCGACACATGGGCTAATTTTTCAGACAGGGCTCATGCCGGGCTGGATTGGTCCGGCCCAATTGACAGGTCTATCTCTAACTCATATTCAAATTGCATACAACTTATCAAGTCCTTCGCAGATCTAGTATACGAATATAATTTGACATGGATCGAAATAGTGTCGCCATAGTTAGGAACTATGTATATGATTGTTATTTGATAGGTAGGGAAAGAGAGAGGAGGTAAGATTGTTTTTTCTTCCCTTTAAAGGAAAAAGTAGTTCAAGGACATTCAAATATGAGCTATTGTTAACATAAGATAGTTAGATACAAACTTGTGAAAGTTCAAAATAGTATATGCTAATAAACTACTTAGAGTAACAATGTGAAAAAGTTTAAAAGTTGAGGGTGTTCTAAAGTAAATATGCTGATTATACTAAAGATGAATTTATCCAATATTATAAATGATAGCGGGCTGGCTTAGACCCACACAATACAGTAGAAACTCTATAAATTAATACTCGATTATTTAATAAACTCTCTAAGATAATATTTTTGGCCGGTCCCGACTCGGGGATAGGGTGCTAAATTAATAATTCGCTAAAATTATAAGATAATACATTTTTGATAATTTTTTCAGACCCCATATAAAATATAAATTAATAATTCCTTATATATAGCATATTACATGAATGATTTATGAAGGTTTCTTGAATAATTCGCTAAAACAAAGTAATATAGAAAATATTTTTAATGTCCATAAAGTGATACACTGAACACAAGAAGCATAATAAGGTGGGAGATTGAAGGTTTCTTTCAAATTGGGCCCTTCATTTGATATACACATGCATTGTATACAATAATTAAGTGGAAGCTTGAAAGGTGTTTGTAAACTACTATATATAAAATATTTTTAATGTCCATAAAGTGATACACTGAACACAAGAAGCATAATAAGGTGGGAGATTGAAGGTTTCTTTCAAATTGGGCCCTTCATTTGATATACACATGCATTGTATACAATAATTAAGTGGAAGCTTGAAAGGTGTTTGTAAACTACGTAAGTATTTTACTATAAATTAATAAAATATTAATTAATATATAAATTAATAATTATTAATTTATCGATTAATTAATAACTCTTTTAATTAATAAATTTTGGTGGTCCCAAGTGTATTATTTTATAGAGTTTCTACTGTATCCATTTTGATCTGATAAAATCACCACCAATCATTATAGGCCTAGTTTTACAAAACCTTAAGTCCAAACTTGGCCCTTTGGGGTTACCAGGCCGGGCCATGTTTTAAATCTCAAATATGTCAATGGTTAACTGCAATTAGATTTGAAATCGTAAGTGAGGCCATCTACAAATTCAATAAAGAAAAATAAATTTCTCCTCCCCCTTTTTCTTATTGGAGTAGAAACTAATTCCTGGAAGCGAAAAACTTTTTAAACCGAATCTAATCTCTTATTCGGTTCAATTTTCGGTCCAAAATCGAATAATAGTCACCCTTAATCGGGACCACTATTTGTTCAAAGCGAGATTCAAAATGCACTCGGCTGCTGTAGGAGATTATCTTCTCTCATTTAGATACTAGAACACACAATACGTAGGGGAACAATTCCTTAAGTAATGGTAACCACCCACTAACAACATGGACGAAAGATTAGAGAGTAACTCCATATTTATTATGACAGCAATAACTTCATATTAATACGGCAGTTATAAAACTAAATAACCTTGAAAAATGGCTAGCACAGAGTAACCAAGTAGCGATGATGCGGAGCTACCAGCGGACTACTGTAACACTATCATGCAGCTTCAATGGTGCTACAAGCAGGCTGCCGCGTAGCTACTTATAGATGTGAAGTGCAAAGTGCATCAACAAATGACCACTTTGCATCTTTTGTCCGCATCCAAGTCATAGTTAGCTCTAAAGGAATTTGTACAAAACAAATGCTTGGTGATGGATTTGAAAATTTTCCACTTTAAAAATTACACACACCATTCAAACCACTTTTAAACTAACACACCTCATATGTACATGACAGTAAATGATACCTCAAATTTTTTAACACAACATTTGAGAATTGCCTCAACACATATAGCTGTGTTACCGGGCCATTAGTAACCAAATTTAATTAACCCAAACAATCACGAGGATTTATCACGTATTTTATTCAATATGCAATAAAGTTCATCTATTGGTGGTTACACTTCCTAACTGCTAAATTTTGTTGTGATAAATTGTTGCGGGACAGCACGGTTGCTAAAGCTCTTACAACTCAAATATACACTTATTATTTCTTTGGAACAAATTGACGAAGGCTACTTGTAAAGGAAAAAAGAAGAAGAAGAAATTGCCAATAATAATATATAAAAAAAAAAGTAAATTGAGCAGTGTCTTTTATTACTTAAAGGAATATTTTAACAAATGTTCTCATTCAATTCATATATCATTGATAGATATAAACAAGAGCAACTAGGGATGGTAATTTCCTCCGAACCCGACGGAAATCCGGTTTTTTTCCCTCCGACGGGACGGATTCGGGGATTTAAAAACGGAGATGAGGTCGAAAATGGAGATTAAAAGAATTCTCCAGTTAGATTCGGAGATGGGTATGGACATAGTACTATCCGTTCCGGTAAATCTTCGATCCCGATTACTTATATCTATATATGCAACCCTATTGATGTGATGGATTTATGATCTATATCTAGTAGTATTTTGTGTGTGTGTTGAAAGGTAGGTCGTCAAGTGGTGTGAAGAAGAAGAAAGTGAGTTCCCACCTTTTCTTTATTCGTGGAAAGAAAGTTTCTTTGATTTTGATGCTCTGCTCTGCTCATAAGAGCAGCAGCATGCAATGTCACATGAATGAAGTTGAGTTCATTAATGTCATGTGAACGAACATCATCTGCTTCATTCATGTGTTCAGATTTTAGAGAGAGAAATAACAACCTAATCAAAATGAGTATTAAATTACTTAAATTAATAAGAACAAAAAAAAAATAAAAAATATGAACCTGACGTGAATCGAACACGCAACCTTCTGATCTGGAGTCAGACGCGCTACCATTGCGCCACAGATCCATGTTCTATAGCAAATTATATAAATATTATAGAGCAGTAGACTTTGCATAAACTAAGCACAAATACCAAGTCAAATTTATTTGTAAGCAAGCTATGTATCAAGGATTAAATATTACAGCCACAAATAATAGTTCAAGCCAGACATAAAGTTCCATGTATTTAGTAAGCTATACTCGTGTGCTTGCAAAATTTGTTTCTTTTTTAAATTGATATTACCTTGAATTTTATCTATAATTTTTTTTTTAAACATAGTAATGATTTTTTTTGTAGTTTTCTCATACTAAAAAAAATATTCCAATGTTTTCACCACTACTTTTCGCAAATATATAGAATTATTAGTTTTTAAAACGATCAAACTTTGTAGAGTTTTTGTTTGGTTAAATGTTCATAAAATAGAATAATGGACTAAATCGAACAATGTACAACTATGTTTGATTTTTGTTTTTTTATAGATTTATAAATAGGTAACTACTAATCTTTAGTAGATGATTAATATATTTATTAATTACCTACTAAAGTGGTAATTACCTATTTTAGAGGTAATTACCTATTTTAGATTTATTGTATTTTATATATTTAAGTTGATTCAACGTAATGAATATGTAATAATTTTTCAATATTATTTTCTCTCTTACATTCATCAGAAATAACTTTAATCAAGTTGACCTAGTTAAGTAAGACAATCAAGCAATCCTAGTTAAGTCAATAAAGCGAATTCTTCAACCCCTCCTCCCTTTTTTTGCTCCATATATATATATATATATATATATATATATATATATATGTGTGTGTGTGTGTGTGTGTGTGTGTGTGTGTCTCTCCCTAGGCAAGGACGGAACCAGTAAAATTTTCAGTTTATAGCTTTGACTTCCAAAAATTTACAAAAAATAAATTTATATATCAAAAAAGAAAGCAAAAAATAAAATAAAAATGGAGTGGGCTGGAGCGTGCCCCTGCCCCTCATATGGGTCCGCCCATGTCCCTACGGTCTAAGGAAAAAAAAAAAAAAAACATAGATTAAATACCAGACCTAAATTTATGTTATAGAATTTTCGTCTGAAATGGAATATCTAATTTCGCAGCGTAATGGAATATATACAATTTTCAAATTCGACTCAATGTGTGGTGTTATAGTACATGTTAAAGTCGACATTTTGTGCCGAGGGGCATCAAAGAAAGTTCTTTTCGTGGAAAGAAACATCTTTGATGCTCTCTCTGCTCACTCACAAAAGCAGCAACGTCACATGAAGTTGCGCTCTCGTTCGTGTCATGTGAACATCATCTGCTTCTTCATGTGTTCAGATTTAAAGACTTAACCAAAATGAGTATTAAATTACTTTAAATAAATCTAAAATTCAAATTAAAAACATCTGAACCTGACGTGAATCGAACACGCAACCTTCTGATCTGGAGTCAGACGCGCTACCATTGCGCCACAGATCCATATCTTAAGATGGTTTATCTTTCACTAATACCCAGTCATCACCATGCACTTTGAGAGCTGCTTTTCACTAATATATACAATTGTTAGTTTGTAAAACGCTAATCTTTGTAAAGTTTTTGCTTGCATAATGTACTAAATTTAACAATGTACAATTTATGTTTGGAAAAAAATGATAGATTTGTATATATACACTTTGTATGGTTTAATAATATACATAAAATTGTTAGTTTGTAAAACGAACGACTAAATATAATGTACAATAAGTTATTATTTAAGATTTGGTCAATTAATCGAATTTTCTTGGTCCTAAGATTATTAGTTTATATAAATTTATCTGTATATTTGCATGATATTCAATGACACTCGACCCTTTGGGTGTTGGCTAAAAGTAGGTGGGAGGTAGGGCTGCAAATGAGCCAAGCGTTTCGCGAGCTGCTCGAACCTCGGCTTGATAAAAGCTCGTTTGAGCTCGGTTCGTTTAGTAAACATGCTGAGCTCAAGCTTCATTTTCGAGCTCGTTTAATAAACGAGCCAAGCTCAAGCTTAGAAGTACTCGGTTCGTTTGAGCTCGCGAGCTGGCTCGTTAGAAGCTCGTTTGTTCTTTGTTGAATTATAAATATATGTATATTTGTGTGCATTATATATTTGTATGTCCTTAATAACTGATATTAAGGAACTTTTTAAATTAAATTTTTATAAATAAATTGTTAATATTATAGGTACTTGAATTCAAACCTAACTAAATTGAAATCGAGCTCATTAAGCTTGAAGTCAAGCTTAATGAGTTTGAAATAAAGTTGAGATTGAAATTGAAATCGAACCTAACTAAATTGAAATCGAGCTCATTAAGCTTGATCTTGAAATCAAGCTTAATGAGCTTAAAATAAAGTTGAGCGAGCTTAAAATCAAGCTTAACAAGCTTGATTTTGAGCTAATCAAGCCTGAATCAAGCTTACTTATCAAGCCAAGCTTGAGCTCAAATAAAGCCAAGCTCAAGCTCTAAAATAAAAAAATTATCGAGCTCGAGCTCGAGCTTGAGCTCGATTAATTATAGTCAAGCCAAGCCAAGCCAAGCTCAATATATATATATATATATATATATATATATATATATATATATATATATATATATATATATATATATATATATATATATATATATTTATTTTTATTTTTTTTTGAATCTCTGGGACTCTATCAACTTGGACCCATGGGAGATGGAGGTTAGGCATGACAATCTACCAACTTATATATACGTAGCATGTAATACTCCATCCAAATATCTTTCGGTTGGACCATTTACTTAAATTAACAAAAAAAAATAATGATAGCTTCATGATTTTCCGAATTAAAAAAAAACTATTATTATATCTAATGGTTACTCAGATATTGATGAAAAACTAAGAGACCCACCAGCAAAGCAAATAGCTGGCTTATTCGTGCCAAATCTTGGTGGGTCTTTACCGACACTCCTATGTGATGTGCTTCTAACAAACAATAATTTCTTCCGTCCCATATACAACTTTTTTGTTGCTATAATAAAAAACCTTATGTAACATTACTCTATCATTATATATTTATTGGTAGATTTGTTTACCATCGCTAATGGAGGCTTACGAAGGTTCGTTTGGACGGCGCAGATGGGGCCATAGTGGAAATGGACGGCGCAGATGGCATTGACGGAAGACAACAACGATTGCCAACACAGGAGACGTGTGAGAGGGGCGTTTTCGTCAATCTCGTAGCCACATGTCATGTGTCCATGTGGGCGTCCACACTGGTTGTCCATAAAGCAATTTTAGCAATATTTGCTATTAAATCAAACTCTACTAGCCTCTGTGGTCACTAAAGAGAGGTACGAGGGAAAGACTGGGAGTCAAAATTGAATAAATTAAAATTATAAAAAATATAAATCAAAATCGAATCAAAATTAGCCAAAATCGAAATCGAATTAAATCGAATCGAACCGGATAATAATTCGGTTTGTTCGTTTGAACTATTTCTATTGTAAGATAGGATCCAAAGTTAAAATCATAATTAAATAACATTAAAAAAAAAAACATAATTTTCATACACACATTTATTGTATTTGTTTTCAAAGTTAGACTACTTGTTAAATTACCAGAGTTTGATTTCAAAACACATAAGTAGAATCGTCGTTTTCAAAATATACACATTTTAATTATAACACATGCATAGAATTGAAAGTATTTACATAATTGTACAAGTCTTATTCGGATTTCGGTTTTGGACCGAAACGAAATCCAAAACTGAAATTGAATAAATTTTTTTAATATTTTCAAAACCGAACCGAAACTCTTATTGGGTTCCAATTTCGATTCGGTTTTCGGTTCAAAACCGAAAAATGCTCACCCCTAGGAGAGACGAGTGTGTGTGTGTGTGAAATTGGAGGCAATATGTCAAAATAGCATACGATGCAGTATACACAAAGTTCGTACGTTATGTCGGATATCACAAAAAGAAGAAGTAATATTTGCTATTACAAACCCCTATAGAGGGGGCTGGCTTTCTGTCAGATAAAAATTGTAATTACATAAAACAATTTTATTATATTTTTTTTACTCCCACAAAAACAGGGGCTGATCCACGTAGAAGGTGGGGGTGGGCTGGAGCCCGCCAAAAAAAAAAAAAAATCTTCTTTTTTCTATATAGTTTCTTTTTTCTTTTTTCTTTTTTTTTTTAGTTAGCCTGCACTCAGCCCATCCCAAGCTGCTCTAGTCCACCGTAGTATATATTTCTGGATCCGCCCATGCACAAATAGTTGAAAAAAAAAAGTTCTTCTATAGGAACCCATCCAACCATAATGAGTTGTCTTTCACACGCTATAACTACTAAAACTAAGAAGATTTTTTATAACTCTTGAATATTCTATAATCTAAGTTCTGGAAATTGCTGAGAAGCCCAATTTCGGGGTGGGCTTTTATGAAATGCCCACCCGTTGGATTATTTTTATGAAATGCCCAGAATTAAGTTTTTACACGTTAAATATTTTAAGATTCTCTCTAGTTGCTATGTATTTACAAAATTTGCCATTATCATAATTCCAAAAATACCCCTTCGCGTAAATTTGGACATCTATATATAATTATGAATTCGCAAACTCAGATTTGGATTGAGAAATTCGTATTCTTCTTCTTCTTCACGAGAAATTTGAAATCCATTGATATAATCTTTATTAGAGATCGCAGAATCGTTCGTAGTTCACTGTGGTTTTCGTCAGTCGAACGTCGATCATCCTTCATCATCATCGATCATCATCATCATCAACATCATCTTCGTGGTTTCCGGCGATTAGGTCAATTGTAGATAGAAGATCTTCTTCTTTTCTTTTTATAGATCTTAAAACAAGGTGAGAGTTCAGATCTGTAGAAATTCATCCATCAGCTTCGTATATCTCGAAATTTATGCTGAATTTGATTTTGTTATGAAGATTATTAACTTCGAAAATGTTAGTGAGATATTTAATCTTGTTATTTTATGCGAATAACATTCTCCGTTATATTTTAAAGGAGAATGACAATTACTTCTTATAAAGATCATTATCCGTATGTTTTTAGGACGGAGAATGCCATTCTCCGTCTTAATTAGGACGGAGAATGCCATTCTCCGTCTTAATTTGAACGGAGAATGACATTATCCGTCTTAGTTAGGACGGAGAACGACATTCTCCGTCTTAATTAGGACGGAGAATGACATTCTCCGTTTTACTTTAGACGGAGAATGATCATTATAAGTTAGTTCCAACTGAGGATATTTATTCTCTGTTATTTTTAGACGGAGAATAATCATTATTAGATGAGAATTTTATTGTTCTATTTGTGGCCTCTTATGTTTTTATGTTATCAGGGGTGGAAGATATGGAATCAAGTTGTTTAGTTAACATTTGTTTCAAGGGAGACATAGTTTCCTGCCGTGTCACACATGAAAGTACCGTAGATTTTTTAAAGAATAAAGTGTGCGATCGATGGACTTCTTTGGATCCACTTTCCTTCCGTTTCAGGTTTTTGCACTCTGATGGGACTGAACTGTATGTTGGAAGTGATTTTTGGCTTCGCTCATTGGTTGGTGGTTTTAACGGTACTCATGATGTGAGTTTTGATCTATATGTGGAGCAAATACACTCTCCATGTTCTTCATCAACATCTTTTCCTTGTCAAAGCTTTCACATGAGACCTTCGTCTTTCTCTTCTAGTTCTTTGAGTAGATGTTCTCCTACTGTAAAGGACAAACGAGTAGTACAATTTTATGAGGGCTCAACTGAGACAGTGAAGAAGAGGAAATCGGATATGTGGCCTGGATCAATTACTGGTGTTGGTCAGATTTTTCTAAATGGTGTTGAAGAAGTTAGAAATGCTGTTAGAAAGGTATGTTTTGAATCTCGTCATCCATTCCACATTTTGAAATCTGAGCCGGGGAGGTATACTGTTTGTTGCAAGAATTACAAGACATATGCTTGTTTGTGGAGCTTCCATGCTATATCTATTTCGAAAGATAATCAAATTTTTGAGGTGAGGAGGTATGTGGGAGAACATAATTGTGGAGTTGGCTATATGGATAAAGGTAATCTGGTTGTTCCAGCAAAGTTTGTGAAAAGTTTGGTTAGTGACATTGTTCGGATGCATCCTAAAAAGTCCGCAAAATCTGTTGTCGATGATTTCAAGGTCGACTACGGCTTATCTGTTACATATGGACAAGCATACCACGGAATTAGGCTGGTGCACCAGGAAATGTACGGAGATGATGTTAGATCTTACAGTGACTTGTGTTGGTATGTGAACAAGGTAAAGGAAACCAATAATGGTTCCGTTATCGACTTCCAGAAAGATGATTCATCAATGAGGTTTGAGCGACTTTTTCTTTCATATGGGGCTTGCGTAGAAGGCTTTCAATATTGTCGTCCGATGCTATATTTGGATGCCACTTTCCTTACAGGGAGGTTTAGAGGATGTTTGATGTCTGCTACAGCGAAGAATGGTAACCAACAGTTCTACCCTATTGCATACGGTATAGTCTTAGACGAATATGGCGATAATTGGGAATGGTTCCTTAGAAATCTAAAGAATGTTGTTGGATGTAGTAGGCGTATTGTTTTTCTTTCGGATCAAGGCACCGGTCTAGTTTCTGAAGTCCCTAAAGTGTTTCCTAATGATTATCATAGCTATTGCTATTATCACATGAAGAATAACATACCGCTGAAAGAGAAAGGAAATGAAAGAGTGTATCCGCATGTACTTGAAGCTTGGAGGCAAGCAGTATATGCTCTAACTCCAGGTGTGTCACGCCCCGATTCCGTAGAATCGATAGTCGTCCCCCGGGCGTGATGCCGTGCAAGCCTAAGTTGCGCTCGCACAAGGCATAGTCATAAAGTTATCCGAAACACAACGACAAGAGAATGCGCAGAGTAAATTGAACACACATTATAGAGAAGGAAACTTAAGCTTTATTGATAATGAACATCATATTACAGACTCGATACAAGGACGCCGTGCGGGCTTTTTACAAACTGACTTCAATACAAAGTGAACGTCGATGAGATAGCCATTACATACATTCATTCCTTGATTACACAACCAAAATTACAAAACCACCTGGGATGGTGGGAAGGCGCTCCATCTGTCTTCGATCTTCAACAGCGGAGTCTTCAAAAAAGGTTTGATCCAAGCTTCGATGCACGGACGAAGCTTCAAAACACACGAGCGTTGCCTTCCTTCACGTAGCACGCTCCTCCCGATCTATCGCACCTGTAGAGAGAGCGAGGATCAGTACAATCAACATGTACTGGCGAGTGGCTAATTAATTTCCAGGCTCTCATTTGGTTCAAGAATTTAGATAAAATCACACAACTTGCTTTTAGTAGTCTTTCTAGCCATCCTAGATATTTTCATAAGAAGCATTAAGTTACACCACGGTTTCTTCCGGCGGAGCGCGCCATGCGACATAAAACTTACCATGTTAGTTAATAACAATCTACATCAAGTGTTTGATATGGAAGTCAATTGGCCTAACCAGCCGCCTTGGACGTAGCCTGGTAATACGGGACCCTTACAACGCAAGTAGCGAGCCCCGATGCAAGTCCCCGTCTTACCAATTGCCTATTACCCAGCTCGGCTACAACCAGTTTCTTCCTAGGCCGAGTCGGTCCCGTGGCCCCGGGTTGCCGCTCGAAGAAACCATTCCCCTTGTCGACAAGTTGTCCAAGTCCATGATAGGTTAACATGGTGTATTTTAGGATACCGTTGGGGCTTGTTATGTGATCAATTCATTTACTTGGTCGTTTTGCATGCCTGAATTAATTCTCTCTCTTTTCAACACAACACATTTCTTTTTCACTTCTTACATACAAGACTTGTATTCTGCAAGCGAATCATTTAATTTTTAGTAACATTTCCTGAGTTCTCATTTGAAATAGAGGGTCGAGACGAAGGGGGGTCAGCCACTCACCTTGAGTCTTTGCTTGAGGCGAAGGACTTGTTGGCTGCGCTAGACGTCGTCTACGCGATCACCTGAAATCGCACAAGCAACCGATTAGAACACTGTATTATGCAAGAGTTCGATAAGAAATGCGAGCTCGAAATGTAAACCATGAAAACCATCGAAAACATTCACGAAAACGCATTCGGAAAACCAAAGCCAAAACCAACGCAAGCGGCGTGAAAAGCAGAGCAACGGGAGGTCTCTCCCGACTCAGCCGCAGAGTCAATCCTCGAGGCGCTACCCGCTAAATATGGGACTTGGGTCCGAAGAAGCCATTCCATAACGTGGAATGGATCTTAATTCAACCGTTCCCGTTCGATCGATTCGATCGATCCCGACCTATCGGTCCCGACCGAGTCGATAGCGACAGTGTTCCTTTCTCGCGCACCCCGTGGACGGACAACGGGGCACGATGTAGGGACGGGGCACTACACCATAACCAACTAAAAATAAGTTTCGTCCTCGAAACTTAAGAACAGAACCTACCTCTATGAAAATAATGAAGGAAACTTTTCTTTCATCTCTGACTCGAGTTTCCATGTCGACTCTTCCGCCGCATGGTTCCTCCAGAGTACGCGAACGAGAGGGATCACTCGACTTCGCAGCAGCTTATCCTTGCGTTCTAAAATTTGAACTGGCTCTTCAACGTAGGATAAGTCGGACTTTAGCTCCAGCTGGCCAAAATCCACCACGTGGCTAGGGTCGTGCACGTACTTCCGCAGCTGGGAGACGTGGAAGACATTGTGCACACCTTCAAGCGCCGGCGGTAGGGCAATTTTATAGGCCACTGGGGTGACCCGCTCGAGTATTTCGAACGGTCCAACGAATCTCGGACTCAGCTTCCCCTTCGCGCCGAACCGAGTAACTCCTCGCATGGGCGACACCTTCAGGAACACATGATCGCCCACCTGGAACTCAAGCGGTCTTCGATGGGTATCGGCGTAGCTCTTTTGCCGACTCTGTGCAATCTTCAGTCTTTTCCGAATGAGCTTGACCTTTTCCACAGTCTGTTCCACCAGCTCCGGGCCGAGTATCTGCCGTTCCCCGACTTCATCCCAGCAAATGGGCGATCTGCACTTCCGGCCGTACAAAGCTTCATACGGCGCCATTTGGATGCTGGACTGATAGCTATTGTTGTATGTAAATTCCGCCAACGGTAGGTGGACGTCCCAGCTTGATTTGAAGTCAATTGCGCAGAGCCGTAGCATGTCTTCGAGAATCTGATTAACGCGCTCCGTTTGGCCGTCGGTCTGAGGATGGTAAGCTGAGCTGAACTGCAACTTGGTACCCAGCGCCGACTGAAGGCTACTCCAGAATCGCGACATGAACCGTGAATTCCGATCAGAGACGATGGATACTGGAACTCCGTGCAGTCGTACTATCTCGTCAAGATAAATCTGCGCCAGGCGATCAACGCTCCAAGTAACTTTGATGGCAATAAAGTGTGCTGACTTGGTTAGTCGATCGACGATGACCCAGATGGCGTCGCTCCCCCGTGGTGTCTTCGGCAGGCCAACAATAAAGTCCATCGTGACATGATCCCATTTCCACTCTGGAATGGCAAGGTTCTGCATCTCCCCGCCCGGTCGTTGATGCTCAGCTTTCACCTGCTGACAGGCCATGCATTGCGACACGAAGAGCGCCACATCTCTCTTCATCCCGTGCCACCAGAAGGTCGTGCGGAGGTCCTTATACATCTTGGTACTGCCTGGATGCAATGTATATTTCGTATAATGGGCCTCCGACATTATCTCCTTTCGTAGTTCTGAATCATCCGGAACACATAGTCGGCCATTCATTCTCAGCACGCCGGTCTTGTCTTCCGCAAAGTCGGTCGCACTACCTGTTGAAATTCGCTCGCACATTTTCTTCAGGTACGGATCATCCTTCTGAGCGGTCTTGATCTTTTCCAGCAAACTCGGCTCTAACTGCAGCTGCGCCAACCGTATATCCCTGAATCGAACCCGGAGATCGATGCCCATTTCTTCTAAATCTTGTAGTAGTCTGCGGTTGATGGATAGCGAGGCAAGATATTTTCGACTCAGAGCGTCCGCCATAACATTTCCCTTGCCCGGAGTGTAGTCGATCGTCAAGTCATAGTCTTTGATGAGTTCGAGCCAGCGCCTCTGTCGCAAGTTCAATTCCTTCTGAGTGAAGAGATACTTGAGGCTCTTGTGGTCGGTATAGATCGCGCACGCTACACCATATAGATAGTGACGCCACAATTTCAACGCGAACACAATCGCCGCTAACTCCAAGTCGTGCGTAGGATAGTTCTTTTCGTGCGGCTTTAACTGTCTGGAGGCGAAGGATATCACCTTATTTCGCTGCATGAGCACACATCCCAAGCCCTGGCCTGAAGCATCGCTGAATATCTGAAAGCCCTCTGGCCCATCTGGAAGTGCGAGTATAGGTGCCGAAATCAGTCGCTGTTTTAGCTCCTGGAATGAAGCTTCACAGTCATCCGACCACTCATACGCGACTCCCTTTTGAGTGAGGCGAGTCAGTGGCGATGCAATCTTCGCGAAGTCTTTCACGAAACGTCGATAGTATCCCGCCAAACCAAGAAAGCTTCGAATCTCACTAGCAGACGCAGGCCGCTTCCAATCAGCAACAGCTTCCACTTTCTTCGGGTCGACTGCAATGCCTTCGGACGAGATGATGTGACCAAGAAAGGATACGCTGCTTAGCTAAAATTCGCACTTACTCTGCTTCGCGTACAACTCATGTTCTCGAAGTGTCTGGAGCACGGCCCGTAGATGTTCTGTATGCTGCGCCCTGTCCTTCGAGTAGACGAGAATATCATCAATAAAGACTACCACAAATTTATCAAGGAAGGGTCGAAATACCCGATTCATCAGATCCATGAAGGCGGCATGAGCGTTCGTCAAGCCAAATGGCATCACCAGGAACTCGTAGTGGCCGTATCGAGTACGAAAGGTGGACTTTTGCACGTCGTCTGACTTGATCTTGCGTTGATGATAGCCTGAGCGGAGATCAATCTTCGAAAATACCGAGGCGCCTTGCAGTTGATCGAATAAGTCGTCTATGCGGGGCAATGGGTACTTGTTCCGGATGGTGGCCTTGTTCAACTCTCGGTAATCGACGCACAGACGCATGGACCCATCCTTCTTCTTCACGAACAATACGGGCGCTCCCCACGGTGAAACACTAGGCCGAATAAACTTCCATGTCGACTCTTCCGCCGCATGGTTCCTCCAGAGTACGCGAACGAGAGGGATCACTCGACTTCGCAGCAGCTTATCCTTGCGTTCTAAAATTTGAACTGGCTCTTCAACGTAGGATAAGTCGGACTTTAGCTCCAGCTGGCCAAAATCCACCACGTGGCTAGGGTCGTGCACGTACTTCCGCAGCTGGAAGACGTGGAAGACATTGTGCACACCTTCAAGCGCCGGCGGTAGGGCAATTTTATAGGCCACTGGGGCGACCCGCTCGAGTATTTCGAACGGCCCAACGAATCTCGGACTCAGCTTCCCCTTCGCGCCGAATCGAGTAACTCCTCGCATGGGCGACACCTTCAGGAACACATGATCGCCCACCTGGAACTCAAGCGGTCTTCGATGGGTATCGGCGTAGCTCTTTTGCCGACTCTGTGCAATCTTCAGTCTTTCCCGAATGAGCTTGACCTTTTCCACAGTCTGTTCCACCAGCTCCGGGCCGAGTATCTGCCGTTCCCCGACTTCATCCCAGCAAATGGGCGATCTGCACTTCCGGCCGTACAAAGCTTCATACGGCGCCATTTGGATGCTGGACTGATAGCTATTATTGTATGTAAATTCCGCCAACGGTAGGTGGACGTCCCAGCTTGATTTGAAGTCAATTGCGCAGAGCCGTAGCATGTCTTCGAGAATCTGATTAACGCGCTCCGTTTGGCCGTCGGTCTGAGGATGGTAAGCTGAGCTGAACTGCAACTTGGTACCCAGCGCCGACTGAAGGCTACTCCAGAATCGCGACATGAACCGTGAATCCCGATCAGAGACGATGGATACTGGAACTCCGTGCAGTCGTACTATCTCGTCAAGATAAATCTGCGCCAGGCGATCAACGCTCCAAGTAACTTTGATGGCAATAAAGTGTGCTGACTTGGTTAGTCGATCGACGATGACCCAGATGGCGTCGCTCCCCCGTGGTGTCTTCGGCAGGCCAACAATAAAGTCCATCGTGACATGATCCCATTTCCACTCTGGAATGACAAGGTTCTGCATCTCCCCGCCCGGTCGTTGATGCTCAGCTTTCACCTGCTGACAGGCCATGCATTGCGACACGAAGAGCGCCACATCTCTCTTCATCCCGTGCCACCAGAAGGTCGTGCGGAGGTCCTTATACATCTTGGTACTGCCTGGATGCAATGTATATTTCGTATAATGGGCCTCCGACATTATCTCCTTTCGTAGTTCTGAATCATCCGGAACACATAGTCGGCCATTCATTCTCAGCACGCCGGTCTTGTCTTCCGCAAAGTCGGTCGCACTACCTGTTGAAATTCGCTCGCACATTTTCTTCAGGTACGGATCATCCTTCTGAGCGGTCTTGACCTTTCCAGCAAACTCGGCTCTAACTGCAGCTGCGCCAACCGTATATCCCTGAATCGAACCCGGAGATCGATGCCCATTTCTTCTAAATCTTGTAGTAGTCTGCGGTTGATGGATAGCGAGGCAAGATATTTTCGACTCAGAGCGTCCGCCATAACATTTCCCTTGCCCGGAGTGTAGTCGATCGTCAAGTCATAGTCTTTGATGAGTTCGAGCCAGCGCCTCTGTCGCAAGTTCAATTCCTTCTGAGTGAAGAGATACTTGAGGCTCTTGTGGTCGGTATAGATCGCGCACGCTACACCATATAGATAGTGACGCCACAATTTCAACGCGAACACAATCGCCGCTAACTCCAAGTCGTGCGTAGGATAGTTCTTCTCGTGCGGCTTTAACTGTCTGGAGGCGAAGGATATCACCTTATTTCGCTGCATGAGCATACATTCCAAGCCCTGGCCTGAAGCATCGCTGAATATCTGAAAGCCCTCTGGCCCATCTGGAAGTGCGAGTATAGGTGCCGAAATCAGTCGCTGTTTTAGCTCCTGGAATGAAGCTTCACAGTCATCCGACCACTCATACGCGACTCCCTTTTGAGTGAGGCGAGTCAGTGGCGATGCAATCTTCGCGAAGTCTTTCACGAAACGTCGATAGTATCCCGCCAAACCAAGAAAGCTTCGAATCTCACTAGCAGACGCAGGCCGCTTCCAATCAGCAACAGCTTCCACTTTCTTCGGGTCGACTGCAATGCCTTCGGACGAGATGATGTGACCAAGAAAGGATACGCTGCTTAGCCAAAATTCGCACTTACTCT
Source organism: Iris pallida (assembly GCA_029216955.1). Lineage (NCBI taxonomy): Eukaryota > Viridiplantae > Streptophyta > Magnoliopsida > Asparagales > Iridaceae > Iris > Iris pallida. The sequence continues at coordinate 4,732,409 of JANAVB010024998.1, forward strand.
GCTTCGCGTACAACTCATGTTCTCGAAGTGTCTGGAGCACGGCCCGTAGATGTTCTGCATGCTGCGCCCTGTCCTTCGAGTAGACGAGAATATCATCAATAAAGACTACCACAAATTTATCAAGGAAGGGTCGAAATACCCGATTCATCAGATCCATGAAGGCGGCAGGAGCGTTCGTCAAGCCAAATGGCATCACCAGGAACTCGTAGTGGCCGTATCGAGTACGAAAGGCGGACTTTTGCACGTCGTCTGACTTGATCTTGAGTTGATGATAGCCTGAGCGGAGATCAATCTTCGAAAATACCGAGGCGCCTTGCAGTTGATCGAATAAGTCGTCTATGCGGGGCAATGGGTACTTGTTCCGGATGGTGGCCTTGTTCAACTCTCGGTAATCGACGCACAGACGCATGGACCCATCCTTCTTCTTCACGAACAATACGGGCGCTCCCCACGGTGAAACACTAGGCCGAATAAACCCTTTATCGAGTAACTCTTGTAGCTGGACCTTGAGTTCCTTCAGCTCGGCGGGAGCCATTCTGTACGGGGCCTTAGAAATCGGTCGAGTATCGGGAAATGTATCGATGCTGAACTCGATTTCTCGATCGGAGGGCATGCCGGGTAGCTCGTCCGGGAACACATCGGAGAATTCTGCCACAACGTCGGTCTGACCCGCGTTTGCACCATCCTGTCGCATGTCTCGGACGGACGCCAAATAGCCTTCGCACCTAGAATGCAGCATCCTCCGAGCAGAAATTGCCGAAATCAGCATGCAGGTTGATGACGCCTCACCACACGAAAAACAGAATTCAGGCACTCCGGGGATGCGGAAGGTGACCGTCTTTCCGGCACAGTCTATGGTTGCGTTGCACGGCCCGAGCCAATCCATTCCCAGAATAATATCAAAGTCCTTCATGTCTAGGACTATCACGTCAAGACCGATCTTTTGACCGCCGATACAGATAATCCCGTCGGCGCAAGCTAAATTAGTGAGTATCGGTGCGCCCGAAGGCGTGCTTACGCTAAGGTCGAGGTCTAATGATATTACAGGAAATTTGTGCTCGGCGGCAAAGTCCGCCGATATAAAACTATGCGAAGCACCTGAATCAAATAGTACACGAGCAGGCACATTATTGAAACTAAGTATACCTGTCACGACAGTATCTGACGCAAGCACTTCATCTCGAGTCATGGCATAGACGCGGCCCTGGGCATTGGGGCGACGGTGCTGCTGGGGCGCCATTGTACGGTGTTGTTGGGGCGCCATTGGGTTCGGCCTTTTGGTTGGACAATCAGCACGAATGTGGCCCCTCTTGCCACAGTTCCAGCATCCACCCTCTTGTATCGGACAGTAGTCGATCGTGTGACCGTGACGGTGACATCGGTTGCAGTAACGTGGGTTATGCCCTTGATATCCGCCTTGGGGCCCATTGTTCGGACGCTTGGTCACGTTGTTTCCTCCCGCGTGGCTAGGGCGTTTGTGATTGTAGGTATGTACAGCGCCGGCAGCACCTGGAGGGTATTGGCCTTCAAGGCGGAGGGCGCCGTCATATTCCCTTGCTTTAGCTGCATGAACTCATTCTCCTTCTCTTGTCGAATGGCATCGGGAAGGTACTCGATCTCGAACGCCTCTCGGAAGGTGGCCCAAGATATTGCCGCCGTCTCGTCGTCGTGTCTGATTGCTCGCTTTTGCACGGCCCACCAGTCGTGCGCGTTCAATCGGAGTAGAAGTTGAGCGCATGTGACTTTCTTGGACTCATCAACACCCAGGAGCTCGAACCGGTCTTCAAACTCCTCCAGCCAATCGATCGCTAACGAAGGGTCTTCAGTACCGCAGAAGGAAGTACGGAAGCTCTTTGTGAATTTTGACACGTCGAAGCTGGAACTTCTCGGCGCCGCAGGCATAAGCTCGGGTACCTCCGGTTCGATTTCACTTTGTCTGGCCGCAGGCTCGGTCACGGCAGGAGTCGTCGCAGAGTTGTTGTTGTTGGCCACCACTGTCTGTACAATTTGCTGAAGAGTATCAAGCTGCTTCTGCTGCAACTTGAATTGTGCATCGAATCGGGCCTCGAACTGGGTCTGGCGTGCCTCTACCTCCCGTCGATGTGCCTCAGTCTCCCATCGATGTTGCTCATTCAGGCGTTGATTCTCCTGAGCTTGTTGTTGTTGCGCTTCCAGCATGCGCAACATCCGTCCCATGGCATCGTTTGAGGGTCCGGGCCTCGAGCTACTTGTCACGCCCCAGAACCAGAATACTGGAGAGCGGGGGCAGACATAGCCAGCTACGTATAATGAAATAGAATCCACGTCACTATACGGTCACGGCTGTCTAGATATATGAGGGTTTAACTACAATCCATCAGTCTCTTATGGTCAAGAACAAGCCTATTGTCTCAATCACAAGCAAGTAGGAACAGTCATAAGATATTAGAGCATCAATATACAATAGTAAGGCGTCCCATACATTACATATTGGATGATCATGAAGCTAGTCGTACAAAATGTCAGGACTAGCAAGAGTTTCAGTCATACATGATCAACCCTAGGATTTGTCAATCATGTTACAGCCCGTAGGCAGGCAGTAAATAAAGGTGCAATACGAGCTAACACGTGCTCGCCGGCTAAACGCCTCAAAAGAATAATTTTACAAATAGAGTGGGAGGACAAAAGAAACCCACTCGTTGCCCTGGTTACGTCTGGTGGTCACCATCGGACTGGAAGACAGGTGGATCCTCTGTTGCTACTCCGATATCTGGCCACACAAAACCAGCTGGGTCAGACCCCAGAAAGAGCAAGTGCCACAAAGGAGGCTTCACTTAGGAACTAAAACCAGCATATCACAATAGAATATTAAAGATAATAAATAAAGAACTGATAATAATAGAGATAACAACAGTAAACTGAGTACAAGGAAACTATTCAAGTAGCTAGGTCACAACCCTTAAACCAAACAAGGACCGGGGTTGCAGCCCTTCACCTGAATAGAAACCCGTCTCAAATACTATTGGTGCAGTGAAGACAATAAACGAAGAGAGGACACAGAACTGCTCCGGGAGCCAGGTTACAACCCTTAAACCAAACAAGGACCGGGGTTGTAACCCTTCGCCTGAACAGAACTGGACCCCTGATCTTTATTGCTAAGGCCAGTATAAATAATCATAGTATTAAGGTAAGGTAAAACATGACGAACATGGCATGGGATTGCAATAAGACAATAAACGAAGAGAGGACACAGAACTGCTCCCGGAGCCAGGTTACAACCCTTAAACCAAACAAGGACCGGGGTTGTAACCCTTCGCCTGAACAGAACTGGACCCCTGATCTTTATTGCTAAGGCCAGTATAAATAATCATGGTATTAAGGTAAGGTAAAACATGACGAACATGGCATAGGATTGCAATAAGACAATAAACGAAGAGAGGACACATAACTGCTCCGGGAGCCAGGTTACAACCCTTAAACCAAACAAGGACCGGGGTTGTAACCCTTCGCCTGAACAGAACTGGACCCCCGATCGTTATTGTTAAGGCAAGCATCAATAATCATGTCATGTCACAATCTTGCACAGGATCAGGATAAGACTAAGCTGGAATAAACTACATCCAATCAATCACGGCCAATCAAGAGTACGGCTTGATACTTTTAACTAACTAGGGTTATCACATGCCTAGTTACTAGCAAGATGCAATGAGATTATCCCAACAGCCACAAGCCCTGCAGACCATCCGGTTATCCAGGTCGAATGTCCGTTTAGGAAGAATGCAACACATGACTGTGTGCTGGAAATGTGCCCTACTCGTCGGTAGGCTACAAGTCCTCTGAATGCGCCAAGATAACGGGATTGCTTGTAGCTGGGAATCTCTTCATGACTACTGAATCATTCTAGTTAATTAGCCTTAGTCAATTTCAGTAGGTACCCCTGACCGTGGTACTCAGGGGTCTCCATCCTAGACATGATGCAAGACAGTACTAGTTTATTTGTAAAAACACAATCGTCCACGGTGTCCAAGTCTTTCATACTTGTCATGTCAGGCTAGCTGTCGTAACAGCATGTCGAGATATATCATGTCAGTTTACTTGTCAAGAGTGCGCCATAGCGGACCACTATCGTGTTCTATTCTTACAATATTATGAATGAGAGAAACTTGCATAAAATAACTAGTGACATATTCTTGATGCCAAGGAAATGATCTACAACTTCCACGTTAAAAGTTGGGAGAAATTCGAGCCATAATTCAGTCAATTAGGACATATAACAGTTAGAAATAGTCAAAATATGCATTATGCGGCCTATTCTGCGACACCATATGCGGCCAACTGCGACATGCGGCTTATGCGGCTCAACTGCGACATCATATGCGGCCTACTGCGACATGCGGCTCATGCAGCTCAACTGCGGCATGCTATGCGGCCAACTGCGACATGCGGCTCATGCGGCTCAACTGCGACATCATATGCGGCCAACTGCGACATGCGGCTCATGCGGCTCGACTGCGACATGCTATGCGGCCAACTGCGACATGCGGCTCATGCGGCTCGACTGCGACATGCTATGCGGTCAACTGCGACATATGTCTCATGCGGCTCAACTGCGATATCATATGCGGCCAACTGCGACATATGTCTCATGCGGCTCAACTGCGACATGCTATGCGGCCAACTGCGACATATGTCTCATGCGGCTTAACTGCGACATCATATGCGGCCAACTGCGACATATGTCTCATGCTGCAGATGAACATAGAAGTTTGACCAAAATTGTTTTGTCCATAACTTCCTCATCCGAAGTCGAAATTAAGCGAAACAAAAGTCAAAACTGCATGAAATTGAATTCTCTACAACATAGAACCATTAGTTTTCAAAAATAACCAAGTTTTAGAGATCAAAACCAAGAAAACTGAAAAGTTATAAACTTAGATCTACAAGAAATTATCCATCAAAATGAAAAAGGCCAAGTTCTAAAGAGTCTTAAAATCAAGTAAGGAAGAGAATGGAACAATAAAACTTGAGATCCAACATGAAGCAAGTTTACACTTGCCTAGCTCTCTTCCCTGGTAGGTAGAAGAGTAATGGTGGAGAAGAAGAAATGAAGGAGAAGAATAAATGAAGAGAGAGAGAGAGAGAGTTAGGTAGAAATATAAATGAGGGTGGTGGTGGTAGGTGGGGTTTTTCTTTTGGTTCATGGTGAACCCAAAAGCAAACCAAACCAAGCTAAGCCGGACCAAGCTAAGCCATAACCAATGACATGCCAAAATAACCATACAGGAAAATACGCAAATAACCATACAGGAAAATACGCAAATATGAGTCAAGAATACGTACACGTATACCAAGATACGTAATACAAACTATAGACATTACAACTCTACCCACCTTAAAAGAATTCCGTCCTCGGAATTTAATCAAGAGGCTAGAATTGCAAGGACAAGCTATACTAATCGTAAGCTATAACAAGCAGTCTATCATGCAGTCATTTATTTAAGCAAGGAATTGAAAGCATAAGGCATAAGGAAGACATTATACCTTACGAGTCAAACAGGTCGGGATATCGCGATCGGATATCATCCTCACGCTCCCACGTCGACTCACCCAAAGAGTGATGACCCCAAGCAACTCGGACTAACTTGATAGTCTTGTTCTTGAGTGTCTTCTCTCTTCGGTCCAATATAGACACGGGCCTCTCCTCATACGAAAGGTTGGTACCAACAACCAATTCCGAATGATCCAGGATGTGGCTCGGGTCCGGAATATACCGTCGCAGTTGGGATACATGGAATACGTCATGCACCTCACGTAGCGACGGTGGAAGAGCGAGACGATAGGACACATCTCCTACTCGCTCCAGAATGTCGAATGGCCCTATATACCTAGGACTAAGCTTTCCTCGTACGCCGAAACGAATGACGCCGCGGTTAGGCGAAATCCTCAGGAATACATGGTCGCCGACAGAAAACTCAAGAGGGCGCCGATGAGAATCGGCCCAATGACGCTGGCGATCTTGGGCAACTCGAAGATGATCTCTGACTCTCCTGACCACCTCAACGGTCTGAGCAATTATTTCCGGACCAAGCATCTGCCTCTCTCCAACATCATCCCAGGCTAGCGGGGATCGGCACTTCCTACCATACAGTGCCTCGAACGGTGCCATCTGGATACTGGCCTGGAAACTGTTGTTGTACGAGAACTCTACCAGGTGCAGGTAATCTTCCCACGAACCACCGAAGTCGAGTATACATGACCGCAACATATCTTCAAGAGTCTGGATCGTACGTTCTGACTGGCCATCTGTCTGTGGGTGATACGCTGAGCTGAACTGGAGGCGAGTCCCCAAACTCTCTTGCAGGCTACGCCAAAAGTACGACGTAAACCTGGAATCTTTGTCCGAAGTGATACTGACTGGTACACCGTACAATCTGACAATCTGCCGGAGATACATCTCCGCTAGCTGAGCCGTCGACTGACCAACTCTGAACGGGAGAAAGTGAGCCACCTTCGTGAGCCTGTCTATGACAACCCAAATAGCGTCTCTGCCAGCCGGGGATCTAGGCAATCCTGTCACAAAATCCATGGTTATATGCTCCCATTTCCACTCGGGAATCGGCAATGGTTGAAGTAGTCCAGCTGGTCTCTGATGTTCAGCCTTAACTTGTTGGCAGACTAAACAACGAGAGACAAACCGGGCTATCTCCCTCTTCATGCCATTCCACCAAAAGTGCTGGCGGATATCACGGTACATCTTCGTGCCACCGGGATGAATGGAATACTGCAAACTATGGGCCTCTGCCATGATCTCCTGTCTGATATCTCCACTAGGTACACAAAGACGCTTACCATATCGAAGCGTACCGTCTTCATGAATGCATAACTCTGGTCTTCGTCCTGCCTCACACTCTGCTCTGAGTCGCTGAAGCTTGGAATCTGCTGACTGTGCCATCCGGATCCTCTCGACTATAGTGGACTGAACTTGTATGCTAGCCATCAATGCCACACTGGAAGGGAGGACAACTTCTATACCCATCTTCTGAAGATCGGCTAACAGTTCTGGTTGCGCTGTCAGGAAATAAACTCCTGCCCTCCTGCTCAATGCATCTGCAACAACGTTGGCCTTCCCTGGGTGATACTGCAGGTTGACATCATAATCTACAAGCAGCTCTAGCCATCTCCTCTGACGCATGTTGAGATCCTTCTGGGTGAACACATACTTCAGACTCTTGTGGTCGGTGAAGATCTCCACCCTATCTCCGTACAAGTAGTGCCTCCACAACTTAAGTGCAAACACTACTGCTGCCAGCTCCAAGTCATGGGTTGGATAATTTCTCTCATGGTCACGAAGTTGTCGTGACGCATAAGCTATTACCTTCCCATGCTGCATCAGAACACATCCTAAACCTCTGCCCGAAGCATCACAATACACTGAGAATCCTCCGGCCTTCAACCTCTCAAAAGAATCCTGGCACTCTGCTGTCCAAGCAAACTGCACATCCTTGCGGGTCAACTGGGTCAATGGCGTGGAAATTCGAGCAAAGTCTGAAACAAATCGCCGGTAGTAGCCGGCCAAGCCAAGAAAACTACGAATTTCTGCCACTGTGCTAGGTACCGGCCACGTTTCAATGGCCACGATCTTCTGGGGATCCACTTCAACTCCTCCTCGGGTGATGATATGACCCAAGTACGAAATGCGATCGAGCCAGAACTCACATTTACTAAACTTGGCATATAACTGGTGCTCTCTGAGAATCTGGAGGACAACTCGGAGATGCTGCTCATGCTCCGCTTCACTCTTGCTGTAGACCAGGATGTCGTCTAGGAACACAATCACGGACTGATCCAAATAAGGCATGAAGATACGATTTATGAGGTCCATGAATACAGCCGACGCATTGGTTGCTCCAAATGGCATCACAAGGAACTCCCAATGCCCATACCTAGATCTGAAAGCAGTCTTCGGGATGTCCTGCTCTCTGACTCTGATCTGATGGTATCCTGACCGTAAGTCAATCTTCAAAAATACTGCCGCCCCTTTGAGTTGATCAAACAAGTCATCTATCATCGGGAGATGATATCTGTTCTTGATTGTCACTGAGTTCAAGGTACGATAATCAACACACAATCTGGATGTACCATCCTTCTTTTTCACAAGAAACATCGGGGCTCCCCAAGGCGATCCACTAGCACGAATGAATCCCTTGGCTCTGAGTTCTTCAATCATCTTGTACAATATCTCTAACTCTGACGGTGCCATCCTGTAGACTCTCTCTGACACTGGGGCTGTCCCGGGAATCAAGTCGATGGTAAACTCGATCTCTCGCTCTGGCGGCATCCCTGGAAGCTCTTCTGGGAAAACATCTGGAAACTCTTCGACTATCCGAGGTAACTGTACTACTGCCACTGCCATCCGCAACACTGGAGGAGAAGGTTCAACTTCGCCTCGGGAGAAGAAAAACTTCGGCTCGCCTGGAATGCTAAAAATAACCCTGCCAATATGACAGTCTATCCTAGCATACTGGTCCCTCAACCAATCCATCCCTAAGACCACATCATAATCGGCCATCGGGAACTCTATCAATCTAGCGGGGAATTCTCTACCGCTAACTACGATCCGACACGAGAAAAATACTCTATCTACTCCCACAAGTCCGTTACCAGTAAGTATATTGAGCCTTACTGATAATGACTCGGGCTCCAGTCCTACCCGTGTCGTAAATCGTGCAGACATAAATGAATGCGAGGCACCAGAATCAAATAATACTGAAGCTGGAAAGGTGTTGACGAGAATAGTACCTGCCACCACCTCACCTGGTGCTATTCCTTCTTCTCCCATGGTCAAAGCCAGCACTTGACCATGTCCTCTAGGTGCGGGTCCCCTCTGCTGAAAATTCCTCTGCCTGCTCTGGATCAGGGCTTGGGCTTGGGCATACTGCTGCGGCCTCTGCTGCTGGAATGCCTGGGCCTGCGTCGGCAATGGCCTCGGGAACGGGTACTGCAGCTGCTGTTGCTGGATTGGTGCTGGTCCTCTAACTGAAGGACTAGAGAAAGCGGATGAACTCCCCCTGTTCGGGCAGTTCCCAACCCTGTGGTCCGGGGTACCATAAACCAAGCACAAACCCTGTGCTCTACGACACTCTGACACCACATGTCCTGGCTTCCCGCAGTGTGAACATCCCACCGCGGAAGACTGCTTCTGCTTCTGCTGCTGAGGGTGCGTCGGGATGGAATGCTGAACCGACGTCACTGAGGCCGCCCGCCTCGGAGCTCCAATGGTCAAAGCCCTGGCTGCCGGGGCTGGTGCTGAAGACTGATTCATCTGGCCGTGAGATCGCTTTCGACCTCCGGTCCTATCCACGATCCTCTGGGAGGTATATTCATGCCTCCGGGCTGCTCTCAACACTGCATCAAAAGTCTGATGCTCAAACTGCTCCACCGCCAATAAAATCTCTAGGTGGAGCCCCTACTGGAACCGCTGGGCTCTATCGAACTCGGTCGCCACCAAGGTGGGAGCAAACCGACTAAGCCTGGAGAACTCGGCCGCATATCCATCGACCGTCCTGCCCATCTGCTTCAGATTGGTGAACCTCGTCTGTAGATCATACCGAACTACAGCATCAAAATACTTGGTCTGGAATCTCTCCCTGAATACTGCCCATGAAATAGGGGCCACTAATCCATCGGCCTGCGCTGTCCACCAGCTGCGGGCAAGATCTAGTAACTGCAGGCGCACTACGGCCACCTTCTCGTTCTCTGGAGTCCTGGCTGCTTCTAGAATTACCTCTGTGTCCTGAAGCCATGCATCTGCAGCGATCGTATCTTCACTGCCATCGAAGAAGGGAGGGTTCAAGCGCTTGAAGCTGTTGGCCGCGCTATTACCCTGATGACCTCCTCTGGTCAAAGCATCTGCCACCGCCTGGTGCAAGGCATCTCCGTGACGATCCTGGGAAGCTAATAGGGACCTGATGAGACCCACCAAAGTGCCATCATCAGGCTCTGCAGGCTGGACTGGCTGAATTGGAGGTTCTCCTTCGGTAGGCATGACTCTGGAGGTTACTCCTGAATGCTGGGCTTGATCTCCAGGTTGTTGCTGGTCCGCGGGAGGTGCACCGCCTTGCTGATCGACAGGTCCAGGAACAATGCCGCTGAAGAAGACGACATAGGGAACAATAAGGAAGGACCATGACAGATCAACGATACAAGCATGTGATCAGGTCAAGATTCTCAGGAATTTGAAGATACGAGCAGAGATCAAGGGCGAATACTGATTGAGACATCTATTCGGTAAACCCTCACATATCTTGAATTACAAGACCTGCATGGGCCACCACTAAAACTATGTCACGCCCCAGAACCAGAATACTGGAGAGCGGGGGCAGACATAGCCAGCTACGTATAATGAAATAGAATCCACGTCACTATACGGTCATGACTGTCTAGATATATGAGGGTTTAACTACAATCCATCAGTCTCTTATGGTCAAGAACAAGCCTATTGTCTCAATCACAAGCAAGTAGTAACAGTCACAAGATATTAGAGCATCAATATACAATAGTAAGGCGTCCCATACATTACATATTGGATGATCATGAAGCTAGTCGTACAAAATGTCAGGACTAGCAAGAGTTTCAGTCATACATGATCAACCCTAGGATTTGTCAATCATGTTACAGCCCGTAGGCAGACAGTAAATAAAGGTGCAATACGAGCTAACACGTGCTCGCCGGCTAAACGCCTCAAAAGAATAATTTTACAAATAGAGTGGGAGGACAAAAGAAACCCACTCGTTGCCCTGGTTACGTCTGGTGGTCACCATCGGGCTGGAAGACAGGTGGATCCTCTGTTGCTACTCCGATATCTGGCCACACAAAACCAGCTGGGTCAGACCCCAGAAAGAGCAAGTGCCACAAAGGAGGCTTCACTTAGGAACTAAAACCAGCATATCACAATAGAATATTAAAGATAATAAATAAAGAACTGATAATAATAGAGATAACAACAGTAAACTGAGTACGAGGAAACTATTCAAGTAGCTAGGTCACAACCCTTAAACCAAACAAGGACCGGGGTTGCAGCCCTTCACCTGAATAGAAACCCGTCTCAAATACTATTGGTGCAGTGAAGACAATAAACGAAGAGAGGACACAGAACTGCTCCGGGAGCCAGGTTACAACCCTTAAACCAAACAAGGACCGGGGTTGTAACCCTTCGCCTGAACAGAACTGGACCCCTGATCTTTATTGCTAAGGCCAGTATAAATAATCATGGTATTAAGGTAAGGTAAAACATGACGAACATGGCATGGGATTGCAATAAGACAATAAACGAAGAGAGGACACAGAACTGCTCCGGGAGCTAGGTTACAACCCTTAAACCAAACAAGGACCGGGGTTGTAACCCTTCGCCTGGACAGAACTGGACCCCTGATCTTTATTGCTAAGGCCAGTATAAATAATCATGGTATTAAGGTAAGGTAAAACATGACGAACATGGCATGGGATTGTAATAAGACAATAAACGAAGAGAGGACACAGAACTGCTCCGGGAGCCAGGTTACAACCCTTAAACCAAACAAGGACCGGGGTTGTAACCCTTCGCCTGAACAGAACTGGACCCCCGATCGTTATTGTTAAGGCAAGCATCAATAATCATGTCATGTCACAATCTTGCACAGGATCAGGATAAGACTAAGCTGGAATAAACTACATCCAATCAATCACGGCCAATCAAGAGTACGGCTTGATACTTTTAACTAACTAGGGTTATCACATGTCTAGTTACTAGCAAGATGCAATGAGATTATCCCAACAGCCACAAGCCCTGCAGACCATCCGGTTATCCAGGTCGAATGTCCGTTTAGGAAGAATGCAACACATGACTGTGTGCTGGAAATGTGCCCTACTCGTCGGTAGGCTACAAGTCCTCTGAATGCGCCCAGATAACGGGATTGCTTGTAGCTGGGAATCTCTTCATGACTACTGAATCATTCTAGTTAATTAGCCTTAGTCAATTTCAGTAGGTACCCCTGACCGTGGTACTCAGGGGTCCCCATCCTAGACATGATGCAAGACAGTACTAGTTTATTTGTACAAACACAATCGCCCACGGTGTCCAAGTCTTTCATACTTGTCATGTCAGGCTAGCTGTCGTAACAGCATGTCGAGATATATCATGTCAGTTTACTTGTCAAGAGTGCGCCATAGCGGACCACTATCGTGTTCTATTCTTACAATATTATGAATGAGAGAAACTTGCATAAAATAACTAGTGACATATTCTTGATGCCAAGGAAATGATCTACAACTTCTACGTTGAAAGTTGGGAAAAATTCGAGCCATAATTCAGTCAATTAGGACATATAACAGTTAGAAATAGTCAAAATATGCATTATGCGGCCTATTCTGTGACACCATATGCGGCCAACTGCGACATGCGGCTTATGCGGCTCAACTGCGACATCATATGCGGCCTACTGCGACATGCGGCTCATGCAGCTCAACTGCGGCATGCTATGCGGCCAACTGCGACATGCGGCTCATGCGGTTCAACTACGACATCATATGCGGCCAACTGCGACATGCGGCTCATGCGGCTCGACTGCGACATGCTATGCGGCCAACTGCGACATGCGGCTCATGCGGCTCGACTGCGACATGCTATGCGGCCAACTGCGACATATGTCTCATGCGGCTCAACTGCGACATCATATGCGGCCAACTACGACATATGTCTCATGCGGCTCAACTGCGACATCATATGCGGCCAACTGCAACATATGTCTCATGCGGCTTAACTGCGACATCATATGCGGCCAACTGCGACATATGTCTCATGCTGCAGATGAACATAGAAGTTTGACCAAAATTATTTTGGCCATAACTTCCTCATCCGAAGTCGAAATCAAGCGAAACAAAAGCCAAAACTGCATAAAATTGAATTCTCTACAACATAGAACCATTAGTTTTCGAAAATAACCAAGTTTTAGAGATCAAAACCAAAAAAACCGAAAAGTTATAAACTTAGATCTACAAGAAATTGTCCATCAAAATGAAAAAGGCCAAGTTCTAAAGAGTCTTAAAATCAAGTAAGGAAGAGAATGGAACAATAAAACTTGAGATCCAACATGAAGCAAGTTTACACTTGCCTAGCTCTTTTTCCTGGTAGGTAGAAGAGTAATGGTGGAGAAGAAGAAATGAAGGAGAAGAATAAATGAAGAGAGAGAGAGAGTTAGGTAGAAATATAAATGAGGGTGGTGGTGGTAGGTGGGGTTTTTCTTTTGGTTCATGGTGAACCCAAAAGCAAACCAAACCAAGCTAAGCCGGACCAAGCTAAGCCATAACCAATGACATGCCAAAATAACCATACAGGAAAATACGCAAATAACCATATAGGAAAATACGCAAATACGAGTCAAGAATACGTACACGTATACCAAGATACGTAATATAAACTATAGGCATTACACTACTGGAGCCGCTCGAAGCACTTTCTTCGTTCGCCACATTCACCGTCGTACCTTCTAGGATTTTGAAGGTAAAAATGCATTAGTAACCAAACTTATTACGGACTCCCTTGTATGGAACGACATATCTCATCGACACGAGACCAACGATTTGAGACTGAAAACTCGACTCTAGAGGCCAAGGACGTAAAGCCGTGCTTTGATACCATTATGTCATGCCCCGATTCCGTAGAATCGATAGTCGTCCCCCGGGCGTGATGCCGTGCAAGCCTAAGTTGCGCTCGTACAAGGCATAGTCATAAAGTTATCCGAAACACAACGACAAGAGAATGCGCAGAGTAAATTGAACACACATTATAGAGAAGGAAACTTAAGCTTTATTGATAATGAACATCATATTACAGACTCGATACAAGGACGCCGCGCGGGCTTTTTACAAACTGACTTCAATACAAAGTGAACGTCGATGAGATAGCCATTACATATATTCATTCCTTGATTACACAACCAAAATTACAAAACCACCTGGGATGGTGGGAAGACGCTCCATCTGTCTTCGATCTTCAACAGCGGAGTCTTCAAAAAAGGTTTTATCCAAGCTTCGATGCACGGACGAAGCTTCAAAACACACGAGCGTTGCCTTCCTTTACGTAGCACGCTCCTCCCGATCTATCGCACCTGTAGAGAGAGCGAGGATCAGTACAATCAACATGTACTGACGAGTGGCTAATTAATTTCTAGGCTCTCATTTGGTTCAAGAATTTAGATAAAATCACACAACTTGCTTTTAGTAGTCTTTCTAGCCATCCTAGATATTTTCATAAGAAGCATTAAGTTACACCACGGTTTCTTCCGGCGGAGCGCGTCATGCGACATAAAACTTACCATGTTAGTTGATAACAATCTACATCAAGTGTTTGATATGGAAGTCAATTGGCCTAACCAGCCGCCTTGGACGTAGCCTGGTAATACGGGACCCTTACAACGCAAGTAGCGAGCCCCGATGCAAGTTCCCGTCTTACCAATTGCCTATTACCCAGCTCGGCTACAACCAGTTTCTTCCTAGGCCGAGTCGGTCCCGTGGCCCCGGGTTGCCGCTCGAAAAAACCATTCCCCTTGTCGACAAGTTGTCCAAGTCCATGATAGGTTAACATGGTGTATTTTAGGATACCGTTGGGGCTTGTTATGTGATCAATTCATTTACTTGGTCGTTTTGCATGCCTGAATTAATTCTATCTCTTTTCAACACAACACATTTCTTTTTCACTTCTTACATACAAGACTTGTATTCTGCAAGCGAATTATTCAATTTTTAGTAACATTTTATGAGTTCTCATTTGAAATAGAGGGTCGAGACGAAGGGGGGTCAGCCACTCACCTTGAGTCTTTGCTTGAGGCGAAGGACTTGTTGGCTGCGCTAGACGTCGCCTACGCGATCATCTAAAATCGCACGAGCAACCGATTAGAACACTGTATTATGCAAGAGTTCGATAAGAAATGCGAGCTCGAAATGTAAACCATGAAAACCATCGAAAACATTTACGAAAATGCATTCGAAAAACCAAAGCCAAAACCAACGCAAGCGGCGTGAAAAGCAGAGCAACGGGAGGTCTCTCCCGACTCAGCCGCAGAGTCAATCCTCGAGGCGCTACCCGCTGAATATGGGACTTGGTTCCGAAGAAGCCATTCCATAACGTGGAATGGATCTTAATTCAACCGTTCCCGTTCGATCGATTCGATCGATCCCGACCTATCGGTCCCGACCGAGTCGATAGCGACAGTGTTCCTTTCTCGCGCACCCCGTGGACGGACAACGGGGCACGATGTAGGGACGGGGCACTACACCATAACCAACTAAAAATAAGTTTCGTCCTCGAAACTTAAGAACAGAACCTACCTCTATGAAAATAATGAAGGAAACTTTTCTTTCATCTCTGACTCGAGTTCCCATGTCGACTCTTCCGCCGCATGGTTCCTCCAGAGTACGCGAACGAGAGGGATCACTCGACTTCGCAGCAGCTTATCCTTGCGTTCTAAAATTTGAACTGGCTCTTCAACGTAGGATAAGTCGGACTTTAGCTCCAGCTGGCCAAAATCCACCACGTGGCTAGGGTCGTGCACGTACTTCCGCAGCTGGGAGACGTGGAAGACATTGTGCACACCTTCAAGCGCCGGCGGTAGGGCAATTTTATAGGCCACTGGGGCGACCCGCTCGAGTATTTCGAACGGCCCAACGAATCTCGGACTCAGCTTCCCCTTCGCGCCGAACCGAGTAACTCCTCGCATGGGCGACACCTTCAGGAACACATGATCGCCCACCTGAAACTCAAGCGGTCTTCGATGGGTATCGGCGTAGCTCTTTTGCCGACTCTGTGCAATCTTTAGTCTTTCTCGAATGAGCTTGACCTTTTCCACAGTCTGTTCCACCAGCTCCGGGCCGAGTATCTGCCGTTCCCCGACTTCATCCCAGCAAATGGACGATCTGCACTTCCGGCCGTACAAAGCTTCATACGGCGCCATTTGGATGCTGGACTGATAGATATTATTGTATGCAAATTCCGCCAACGGTAGGTGGACGTCCCAGCTTGATTTGAAGTCAATTGCGCAGAGCCGTAGCATGTCTTCGAGAATCTGATTAACGCGCTCCGTTTGGCCGTCGGTCTGAGGATGGTAAGCTGAGCTGAACTGCAACTTGGTATCCAGCGCCGACTGAAAGCTACTCCAGAATTGCGACATGAACCGTAAATCCCGATCAGAGACGATGGATACTGGAACTCCGTGCAGTCGTACTATCTCGTCAAGATAAATTTGCGCCAGGCGATCAACGCTCCAAGTAACTTTGATGGCAATAAAGTGTGCTGACTTGGTTAGTCGATCGACGATGACCCAGATGGCGTCGCTCCCCCGTGGTGTCTTCGGCAGGCCAACAATAAAGTCCATCGTGACATGATCCCATTTCCACTCTGGAATGGCAAGGTTCTGCATCTCCCCGCCCGGTCGTTGATGCTCAGCTTTCACCTGCTGACAGGCCATGCATTGCGACACGAAGAGCGCCACATCTCTCTTCATCCCGTGCCACCAGAAGGTCGTGCGGAGGTCCTTATACATCTTGGTACTGCCTGGATGCAATATATATTTCGTATAATGGGCCTCCGACATTATCTCCTTTCGTAGTTCTGAATCATCCGGAACACATAGTCGGCCATTCATTCTCAGCACGCCGGTCTTGTCTTCCGCAAAGTCGGTAAGACGGAGAATAGTCATTCTCCGTGTGTTTTAAAACGGAGAATGGCCATTCTCCGTCCTGCATAGAACGGAGAATGTCATTCTCCGTTAGCTTTTGAACGGAGAATGACTATTCTCCGTCTTGCATAGAACGGAGAATATCATTCTCCGTTAGCTTTTGAACGGAGAATGACTATTATCCTTATGAGAATGTACTTATTTTTTCATAATTTTGTGAATTGACCTTATTCTTTATTACTTATTTGTTTTTCTGTATAAAGGTGGGTATAGACAAGCAATCAAGAAGATTTATGATCTGAATTGTGGTCATGTTGTGAATTGGATGAATAAACAAAAACCTGAACACTGGTCAAACGCATTCTTCCCGGGATGTAGATATGGTGAGGTTGCTTCTAGTTGTGCAGAGTCATTCAATGCATGGATAAAGGCTGAGAAGAAATTGCCTATATCAGCAATTGTAAATGTCATCCGTGTGAAGATGATGAAGATGATTTCGGATCGCCACAAGGATGCAATTGGTTTGAATAGCAAATTGACTCCATACGCTGAAGATATGCTGAAGCAGCTTACAGATGATGGCATGTGTTATAGGGTATATCGGTCCGGTGATTTCGAATTTGAGGTGATCGCAGATACTTCCTCCCATATGGTGAATCTTCTTGATTGTCATTGTAGTTATCGTAGATGGAAGGTATATGGATTCCCATGCAGCCATGCAATACAATGCATCAGAGTTGGTTCAGATAAATCTGTTTACGACTTTGTGGAGCAGTATTGGACATCAGATTATTACCAGAAATTATATTCATGTGCCATTCGTCCAGTTCCAGAATGCAAAAAATAGTTTGAAAATAATCCCACTGATGTTGTTCTACCCCCTGTTCCGAAACGGGGTCCTGGACGACCAAAAGCGGACCGTTACAAGAGCAAATATGAGAACAAGGGAAAAGAGAAGAGAAAGATAAGGTGCCAGAATTGTATTGAATTATGCAATCACAATCGCAGCACTTGTCCTCTGCCTCCACATGCTGCTACGGTGGTCAAGGGGGCAGCGCCCCCTCGTTAATACATACACATATATTCCTTCTTTTATATAACTGGAAATTATTTTTTTAATACATATCTTACATTTTTTGATATCAATGGTAATAGTTTGAATTCTGCATATTTGATGTTTCACATATATATTAACAGCATAAGAACTTATTCTCCTTTATACTCTCTGACTTTATAATGTATTGAATGACCATTCTCCGTGTGTTTTAACACGAAGAATAATCATTCTCCGTTTTAGATACAAGGAGAATGTTCCTTTCTAAGTCAAAAATACAAGGAGAATAATCATTCTCCGCGTGTTTTAAAATGGAGAATGCCATTCTCCGCATCAGTAAGACGGAGAATGCTCATTCCCTAGGTCAAAATACAAGGAGAATGGCATTCTCCGTCTCTTTTGACCCGGAGAATGACATTCTTCGTCTATTTTGACACGGAGAATGGCATTCTCCGCGTCCCTAAGACGGATAATGTTCCTTTCTAGGTCAAAAATACAAAGAATAATCATTCTCCGCGTGTTTTAAAACGGACAATGCCATTCTCCGCGTCAGTAAGACGGAGAATGCTCATTCTCTAGGTCAAAATACAAGGAGAATGACATTCTCCGTCTCTTTTGATCCGGAGAATGACATTCTCCGTCTCATACGAAACGGAGAATGGCCATTCTCCGCGTCACTAAGACGGACAATGTTCATTTCTAAGTCAAAAATACAAAGAATAATCATTTTCCGCGTGTTTTAAAACGGAGAATGCTATTCTCCGCATCAGTAAGACGGAGAATGCTCATTCCCTATGTCAAAATACAAGGAGAATGGCATTCTCCGTCTCTTTTGACCCGGAGAATGACATTCTTCGTCTATTTTGACACGGAGAATGGCATTCTCCGCGTTCCTAAGACGGATAATGTTCCTTTCTAGGTCAAAAATACAAAGAATAATCATTCTCCGCGTGTTTTAAAACGGAGAATACCATTCTCCGCGTCAGTAAGACGGAGAATGCTCATTCTCTAGGTCAAAATACAAGGAGAATGGCATTCTCCGTCTCTTTTGATCCGGAGAATGACATTCTCCGTCTATTTTGACACGGAGAATGGCCATTCTCCGCGTCACTAAGACGGATAATGTTCTTTTCTAAGTCAAAAATACAAAGAATAATCATTCTCCGCGTGTTTTAAAACGGAGAATGCCATTCTCCGCATCAGTAAGACGGAGAATGCTCATTTTCTAGGTCAAAATACAAGGAGAATGGCATTCTCCGTCTCTTTTGACCCGGAGAATGACATTCTCCGTCTATTTTGACACGGAGAATGGCCATTCTCCGCGTCACTAAGACGGATAATGTTCCTTTCTAAGTCAAAAATACAAAGAATAATCATTCTTCGCGTGTTTTAAAACGGATAATGCCATTCTTCGCATCAGTAAGACGGAGAATGCTCATTCTCTAGGTCAAAATACAAGGAGAATGACATTCTCCGTCTCTTTTGACCCGGAGAATGACATTCTCCATCCCATACGAAACGGAGAATGGCCATTTCTAAGTTCCAAATGCACACATTATAGGTTTGTATTAACACAGATAATGACATTATAGGTTTGAATCAAACAACAGAACTTTAACAAAACAGATTTACATATATAGAACAATGTAAATTAGTCGAAAAATTAAATTTCATTACAAAAGAAAACAAATACATTACAAAAGAAACCTGACAAACAGAATATATACAAGGAATTTGTTAGCCAATTTACATTGTCATTTTCTTTTATTGTACAAAAGGAACTGCACATTCACTCATAAGCAAAGCCTTAGCCAAATTTAGCCTTCTCTTTACAATAGTATTGTGAACTTCTTTGTTTGTTTTCTTCTGTAAATCAAATGGAGCTCTCGACAACTTTTCAATATAATATGAAACATACAGCAGGCAGCTGGGTGATAGTTGCTGTGGGCATTCTTTGCAAACCTTGAGCTCTGTTGTTTCGTATTCCTGGATTGCTGGGCTTTTATTCCTCATCAATGCAATCTTATTTATTATAATTGGCTCGATTTTATTCTTTATGTATTTTGCATCCTGGATTCCCTTAGCGCCCGTGTTTTTCCGCAATGAGTTGTAGTGCGTCCAAACATAGGAGCTGAAGTTGAATGCCAGCAGCGTATAGTGTTTATTCTCCTCGCGGAAGAGTGGCACGAATAGCCATTCAATGTCATCTTCCAGCTCCATGATAAAATCTTCTATATCAACTTTGAAATTGTACACTGCTCCAGGTGTTGGATTTTTTTCATCGACATACTGGGCAGTACTCTGTTTTCCAGAAGAAAAAAAATAAAAAATAATATCATGAGTTAGTTTTTTACAACACTATTAGTAGCTGTACACATTAATATTTATTTTTCAGTTTCGATTCTTACCAATGAATGGGGCATCATGATTGCAAACTATTTACATTGTGCACCCTGCGAGCTTGACTGAATGTTCTGCCTTAATTCGGCTTGAACTTCGTTCATAAGCTTTATTAAGTAGTTCATAACACCGGCTTCTATATCCGCCTCATTTAGTATGTCTTGAAAATCTTTAGCATTTAACAACATGCTGACATCATTGTTTCTTCTTCTTATTTTACATTCTTCTGGAGCATTTGGAATGTACATGTATACATAATCACTGCACATAAATTTAGTTTCGATTATGATAATAATATAGGCTAATGATAAAATTGTATAAAAAATAACTCCAATAGAGAATGATCATTCTCCGTTATGAAATGGACGGAGAATGTCATTCTCCGTTATGAATTGGACGGAGAATGTCATTCTCCGTTTTAAATGGGACGGAGAATGATCATTCTCCGTTTTAAAATAGACGGAGAATGTCATTCTCCGTCATTCTCCGTGTTAAAATAGACGGAGAATGACATTCTCCGTATTAAAATAGACGGCGAATGGTATTCTCCGTTTTGTATTAACACGGAGAATGGCATTCTTCCTTTATTTTGACCCAGAGAATGACATTCTCCGTCTCAATAAGGCAGAGAATGCTCATTCTCTAGGTCAAAATACAAGGAGAATGTCATTCTCCGTTATAAAATAGACGGAGAATGGCATTCTCCGTGTCAGTGAGACGGAGAATGTTCATTTCTCTAGGTTAATGCAAGAAGAAAGGTCATTCTCCGTCTATTTTATAACGGAGAATGACATTCTCCGTCTCATATTAGGCGGAGAATGCTCGTTCTTTAGGTCAAAAACACAGAAAATGCCATTCTCCGTGTGTTTAAACACGGAGAATGCCATTCTCCGTCTCAAAATAGACGAAGAATGGCAATTTCTAGTTCAAATGACACAGAAAGGGCATCCTCCGTGTATTTTATAGACGGAGAATGATCATTTTCATTTGCCGCGTCAATATAAACGGAGAATGTCATTCTCCGTTTTAAATGAGACGGAGAATGATCATTCTCCCTTGTGAATTGTACAGAAATTGGTTCAAGTTTAGAATACTTACGTTGGAGACATCCTTCTTTGGTATACGATGCTCCTGTATAGTTGCTTCAGCTCATCGTCTGCAAGGTTCCAAAGTCTGAGCTTCGGACATTGCATCAGCATTTTCTCCTCTTTAACAAGCTTTGCTGTTTGAGGAGATTCTTCCTCAAGTTCTTCAGGAGCTGACATCTCCTTTTTATTGTCTACCTTCTCGGGGCTGGAAGGAGCTTTTTTTTTTCCAGCATGAGCTACTTTTTTTCTGGGACTGGAAGGATCTTTTCTTTTCCGACCAGGACCTGCCTTCTTACTTGTTGTAGCATCGGATGTTTTCTTCTTTTGCAATGTAGTAAAATCATCCTCATCTGCAGCATTTGATTGTTTTTTAGTTCCAGCAGGTTCATTTGCTCTTGTGTAATGCTTTTGGGGAACTGCTTGAGTCTCCCCACTTTGCAATGCTTTAGCCATTGCTTTAAGGTTAACAATTTTATCATTCTTCTGTGTGATTTCGTCATTCAACGTTGCAACTTCCTCTAGAAGTTTGTTGTTATCATCATTGAGCTTTTCATTCTCTTTTTTGAGATCCTCTGTCATTTTCACTGATATAAAAACAAACAACAACAAGAGGTATGACGTCAATATTATATAATCTTCTTTTTAAAAACAATAAAAAATATTATTATTCGTTTACTTTAATCTGGAGAATGTCATTCTCCGTGTCAAAATAGACGGAGAATGGCAATCTCCGCGTAAAAAATAGACGGAGAATGTCATTCTCCGTGTCAATTTAGACGGAGAATGTCATTCTCCGTGTCAAAAGAGACGGAGAATGTCATTCTCCGTGTCAAAATAGACGGAGAATGCTATTCTCCGTTTCCAAATAGACGGAGAATGTCATTCTCCGTGTCAATTTAGACGGAGAATGACATTCTCCGTCTAAATTGACACGGAGAATGGCATTCTACGTGTCAAAACAGACGGAGAATGTCATTTCTATGTCAAAATACAGAAAATGTCATTCTCCGTGTTAAAATACTAGCGGAAAATGTCATTCTCCGTGTCAAAATAGACGGAGAATGTCATTCTAAGTGTGTTTTAATACGGAGAATGACATTCTCCGTCTATTTTGACACGGAGAATGACATTTTATAGGTCAAAACACACAGAAAACTTCATTCTCCGTGTACTTTGACACGGAGAATGGTCATTCTCCTTGTTAGATACAGGTAATTACAGATTAAAATAGACAAAAAATATAAAATCTTACCTTTTAGAAGTAGCTCCTCAACACGTTGACGAAGCTTCTCATTATCAGTAGTAAGCTCAGACTTCTGCTTTCTCAGGGAGTCTAGTTCCGACCCCTGTGCCTCCAGTTCTTCAACTCGCTTACGGAGTTTCTTATTATCATCAATAAGGAGCGATTTCTCGTTCCTTAAAGAGTCTAACTCCTTCTCCAAGCCATCAGCAACGAGCCCCACAGCACGTTGTTGGGCTACATCTGCCGCTACTTGTTGGGCTCTTTCCTGGAGTTGCTCATTCTCAGCGATAAGCTGAGATTTCTCCTGCAAGACACGCAACATATCTACATTGTCAGCTGTAGAGGGTGCTGGTGCTTGAGCTTCAGTTTGTGGTTCTTCTTCATCAACAAAATTATCTCCACCTTCTATACATTGCTGCTCTGCTGGGACTTCTTCAAGTTCATCAACATTCAATGCAACAAGATCCTTGAATATCAAATCCGAATCCATTTGAGCACCTTGATATTCATTTTTTAGGAATATCGAGATTCTATTCCCATCCCATGTATCGAATCTCGGAGATGCGACTGTTGGTTTGCACTTCCTCTCTATCAGTCGACTGTGCTCTGCAAACCAATACAAGAAGTATATCGTACAACCTTCAATCTTCTTGTACGATATATCAACATCACCATCTTCAGATTTTGTGACAGCCCTCTTTATGCTGTCCATGACGTACCCCAGTATAATCCGAGGCCAACAGATGCTTTTTATAACATCTGTGCTCTCCACCAGAGCGAAGAACTTGTATGGCAAGTTCGACCCCCCCCATTCTGGTGAAGAATGCTGTTTGGCACAAGTTGAATACTATTAACTTGGCCAATTCATCAGGACTTGTATTTTTGCCCCCCAACAGCTCTAATATCCTTTTGCTAACTTCTGCGTTTGAGACTTCAGCATTTTTGCCCTTGGAATTTTTCAGCAATCTTGTGAAGTGTTTTGTACACATGCTGAATGAGTCTGCTGGGGGGGGTCTTCTGCTTTTCAGTGATGATCTTCAAATACTTCTCATCAACTTCAGTGTCATCATTCATTGGCAGACCGAAAATGGTTGCCATCTCATCAGCAGTTGGTGCTACCTTGACACTGCTGCTCAATTGGAAATATCCAATTCCATCTTCTTCCAAATAAGTCCCCATCAAGTTCTCCAGACCTTGGGTGACTTTAGATAGTTCTATTTTTTTCACCTTAGTTCTGTAGAATACATCTACGAAGTTGTACAATCCTACATTCTTCAAGCTTTCAACAACTGCTTCAGGCAAATGGCGAAACTTTTCCTTCACCTCATCCATGAGAGAGAGTATTGGGGTGAATGTTGCACGGAAAAGTCTTTCTTCTTTGTTCCTGACAGTTTTTTTCCTAAAAACAACAACAATTAGGTTTACGTCAACATTCTTCTTTATTATAATAAGGAGAAAGCCATTCTCCGTCTAATATTAGACGGAGAATGTCATTCTCCGTGTCAAAATAGACGGAGAATGAGCATTCTCCGTTTTGTATTCACACGGAGAATGCCATTCTCCGTGTCAAAATAGACGGAGAATATCATTCTCCGTCTATTTTGACACGGAGAATGGCATTCTCCGTTTTGTATTAACACGGGAAATGGCATTCTCCGCGTGTTTTAAAACGGAGAATGCCATTCTCCGCGTTAGAAAGACGGAGAATGCTCATTCTCCGCTTCAGAAAGACGGAGAATGCTCATTCTCTAGGTCAAAATACAAGGAGAATGACATTCTCCCTTTATTTTGTCCCGGAGAATGAGCATTCTCCGTCTCAGTAAGGCGGAGAATGGCATTCTCCGTCTCATATTAGACGGAGAATGCTCGTTCTTTAGATCAAAATAAAGGGAGAATGCCATTCTCCGTGTCAAAATAGACGGAGAATGTAATTCTCCGTTTTAAAATAGACGGAGAATCTCATTCTCCGTTTTGTATTAACACGGGGAATGACATTCTCCCTTTATTTTGACACAGAGAATGACATTCTCCGTCTCAATAAGGCGGAGAATGCTCATTCTTTAGGTCAAAATACAAGGAGAATGCCATTCTCCGCGTGTTTTAATACGGAGAATGCCATTCTCCGTCTCATATTAGGCGGAGAATGCTCGTTCTTTAGATCAAAATAAAGGGAGAATGCCATTCTCCGTGTTAATACAAAACGGAAAATGTGATTCTCCGTTTTAAAATAGACGGAGAATCTCATTCTCCGTTTTGTATTAACACGGGGAATGGTATTCTCCCTTTATTTTGACCCAGAGAATGACATTCTCCGTCTCAATAAGGCGGAGAATGCTCATTCTTTAGATCAAAATACAAGGAGAATGCCATTCTCCGTGTCGAAATAGACAGAGAATGCCATTCTCCGTTATAAAATAGACGGAGAATGGCATTCTCCGTGTCAGTAAGACGGAGAATGTTCATTTCTCTAGGTTAATGCAAGAAGAAAGGTCATTCTCCGTCTATTTTATAACGGAGAATGACATTCTCCGTCTCATATTAGGCGGAGAATGCTCGTTCTTTAGGTCAAAAACACAGAAAATGCCATTCTCCGTCTCAAAATAGACGGAGAATGGCCATTTCTAGTTCAAATGACACAGAAAGGGCATCCTCCGTGTATTTCATAGACGGAGAATGATCATTTTCATTTGCCGCGTCAATATAAACGGAGAATGAACAGGTCTCAAAGTTTTACCTTTTTTCTTCCCTTCTTCTTGATCTTCTTCTTCCTCCCCTGCTACTTCTTGTTCTTGTTGTTCTTGTTCTTCTACTGCTTCTTGCACTTCTTTTTCTTTTGGAGCATTTCGTCTACGAGCAACCTTCTTAACTTTTATCCCTCCTTTCGTTTGCTTTCCAACAACTACTTCTTCTCCTTCTTCTCTAACTTGGTCTACATCCATTGCTGATGATTGCGACATTGTGATGGAGATTCGCTGGCGATTTTTTGTAAGAAATTTCTAAAATTTTTGGAGGAGATGACCTAAAATCGCAACCGAACAGAGTATGGAAGAGGAGGGAGCGATAGAGACACTTTTTTGAAGAGTCGTTTGGTTTTGTATTTAATTCTCAAGCTTCTGGAATCGAACTGTTTTTCATAAAAATTGCTGGGTTTGTTTATATTCTTAATAAATTAGAAGGGCAAAAGGGTCATGCCGTGCCCTTTTTTTAATTTTTAAGTTAATGCTGGGCACGCGATGAAAGTTTATTTTGGGGTGGGTTTTTCATAAAACTTTTTAAATTTTTGGGCATTTCATAAATTTTCTCTCTATGCTATCTCTAGCAAGTACGTATTTGGATAAAATATCTTATATATTATTATTAAAAAAAGGTTTGTTGCCATCCAATTAATGAAGCAAACGATCTACATATTGTGTTACAAAGTTATAGCATGATCAGTCCATTATGAAAGCAATTAGAAAAGTCACATAAGATGCAAGCTAATACTCCCTAATTATCAATGTCAACAATTTCCTTATGTAAAAAATGGTTAATATTTTAGGAGGCAAATTAAATTGCCACATTGAACATTATAATGGTTAATAAACCATTGACCAAATTGTGCATTTGGACTGGTGGCGTTTTAAGAAGGATTTAAAATATAAATAAAAAAATAGGCCAGCTTGCACCTTTAAGTGTCATATACAACTCATAGCAATATTATAAAATTAATTAATATACCATAAAGGAGCTTGATCTATGCCCAACAGTTTAAGCATGTCTCAATTGCAAATTTACGTATTGTTAATTTATACATTTATTAGTGTTGTAATAAATTATCTGTTACTTATTTCGCAGGTAACTAATTATTCTTGGTATTCTTTCACAATAGTACTATTAAACAGTTTCTATATGCGATAAAGGATTGCGAATTTATTTATGACAACAAACAATACCAAACAAATTAATAGCGATTGTATATATGCACATATAAGTAAAAGAAAAATCTTTGGGCCACCTGTCAGTTTTCATGTACATTATGATATTTTTAGTTCTTAAAAAAAAAAAAAAAACACACACACACACATGTTGTGGGGGTGTTTTGGTATTAATATGGTAGACAATTTTATAATGTTTGGAATATTTACATATGCGCGTTTCGTTTCCCGCATGTTGATCATACGTTATAATTTAGCTACATGTATCGACCATAAAAAAAAGAATATATTTCATACAAATAGGCTCTAACTATATCTAATGTAACCTCCAATATATTTGCATGTGAAGTACCAAAATATATGAGCCGTCAAAACCGTATAAGTATATATCATGTATTAAATAATAAAAAAATTAGAAAATTTTCATTCTTCTAGTTATCCCATATGCGTCTTCTAACATTTAAGGAATTTTTTTCTAAAATGCTTCTAAATATATGAATAAATAACAGATTCTAATTATATATCAATATTTAAATTAAATAAATGATATTATTTAAGCAAACACATTAAAAGATTCTAAAAATATATCTATCACAAACCTTAATTAAAATACAAAAAAATATATTTAAATTACTTAATATAATTTATATTTTTAGTTAAAGAGTATTTTTTTTAGTTAAAGAGTATTAGATAATGAGTCAGTCGTGCGACTGAATTTAGTTAAAGAGTATTTTTTTTGTACAGGTTATTTTTACAAAATAAATACGACATAATTACTTTTTCCAACTTAAAAAAAAAAAAACTGTCTAAAATTTCCAATTCATCTGCATCTTATTAATGGAAATACTCGAAAGACTATTTCTGTGGTTCCCCGCCAGTTCGTCCATTTCCTTATTTTATTCTTTAAAAAAATGTTCAGTTGCTCTGTCGGAATCCAACAAAGTCCCCACTCCCCACTTCCCAAACTCCACCACTTGATAGCTGATAGCTGTACTCTCTCCCTCTCTCGCTCTCCTATTATTCGCCATTCTTCTTCTTCTTCTTCTTCTTTAGAGAGAGAGAGAGAGAGAGAGAGAGAGGGTGCAAAGGGCTCTAACCCTTAACCCTAATTGTTCTTCTTCTTCTTCTTCTGGTCTGGTGTTGATCGGAAGTAGCAATGATTGGCGAGGCGCCGCTGGACTCGGCGGTCTTCCAGCTCACTCCGACGAGGACCAGGTTCTACTCCTACAATTTCTAGGCTCACTACTGCTGACTACTTCTTCATCGACAATCATTTCCACGTTATTTTCTGACAATAAAGTTGCACTCTTTTTTCCTATTTCATCCTGTTTCTACTTCTATGGTTGCCGAATTGTTTGTTGCTTGCTGGTGACCAATTCACATTCTCTACCGAGAAGAAAGCTGCATTCTTTTTTAGCTTCATTATTGCATACGGATTTATTGGTCCAGATCTACGTACGGGATCTGTGCTAATTTGCTATTTTTGTCCAATTAAATTTGCAATCTCGGTACCAAAATGTTCACGTTCTATCCTCCTATTAGCGCCAGGTGAGGTGTGATATAGTGATCGTAGTGAATGGGAAGACCGACTTCTTGATTGAAATTTTGCAATATTGGCATTGATAGCGGTTGGGAATTGACATTCTCCGCTTCACCAGGTGCGATTTACTGGTCATAGCAAATGGAAGGACTGAAAAAATCGCGTCTGGGTTGTTCAACCCTTTCATCGCCCACCTCAAAGCTGCCAAGGAACAGATTGCCAAGGGGGGCTATTCCGTTACACTCAAACCGGACCCCATGATCCATCACGATCCTTGGTTCACAAAGGGAACAGTCGAAAGGTCCGTGAGCTTCCTAGATGACTGCCATTGGTTATGCAGTCGATTCTATCATAGTATTTGGTTTCTTATTGTGCTATGACTTTGTGTAGGTTTGTCCGGTTTGTGAGTACACCGGAGGTTCTGGAACGGGTATTGACCATAGAGTCCGAAATATTGCAGATCGAGGAAGCAATTACTATTCAGAGCAATGAAAGTATTGGTCTAAGCACTGTAAGTGGTTGACAGGGATCTCGATTCAATTTTCAGTTTAAATATGTTAGTTGATACATTTTGTCTTCTGCCATTTGTCAGGTGGAAGACCATCGAACTAAATCGTTGGAAAGCATTGAAGGTGCATTTGTTTGCTACCGTTTTTAATCTCATGGAGTTTTTCTGTGCGGACAGTACAAAAGTTTTATTTTAGCTAGTCTTGTCTCTATCTATTTATTTTAGCTAGTTTTTATTTGGGTAGAAAGATTTTGATTTGTTGTGCTACGTGGGACAAAATATCTAAAGAAATGTATACTTTCACGTTTCCTCTAAATTAAACTTTTTGTAGCATGTGTAGTCGATTAGCTTATGAGTCTTCTAGCCACCTTGTGCAGAATCATAACCATTCGCCAAAAAGCTGATGAAATGATCCTTGATTGGGTATTTAGTCGTCGTAATTTTGTTGACCATAATAAATAAAACATTTACCAGCTTAAACACAAGTGAGTAATCTTTTTGAGATAAAAATCATCTAATTCATCGAAAGTATAGTATTGATTTGAGTTAATAATTCAGTATATTGGGACTCTCAACCTCCATACGAGTTTCCCTAGGTCAGGTCAGTGATGCTCAGCATAAGATGCTTATCATTGGATACAATACCATAATAGCCCTTATCCAAAATTATTATCAGACTTTTCTTGCAACCATATAAGAGAGATTTGGTATAAATTGGTCTTAATAACCGCATCATTTAATCTTTGCGGCATTCACCAAGTCTGCATTAGTCTTTAATGTTATTCACGTATTCGTCATTGCTGCCTTTCTTTTCTTGAATTATGATATGGTCATGACACTAAAGTTTAAATGATCATGGTACGTAGGTAGCAAGCCCGTGCTTGATGCTGATGCAGAAAAGGCGATAGTTCTATATAAGGTACATATTGTAGACATAATTTTGTGAACAAACATGATATGTCGTTCTGAACATGAATTATCTTGATAAAATGACAGCCTGGGTCGCAGCCAAGTCCTCCAGATGCAAATGGCTCTACTACACAGGAGGAGAATTCAAAGTATGTTCAAGGGAAATACCTATGAAATGTTGCCGTTCCTATTTATTGCACTTCATATGCTATTAGATTTAAAATGACACCTAGGAACTTAGGAGCAAAGCAGTAAGGCAAAGTCAACATTTCATTGGAGGCTAACCAGATTTTACATTCTAGTCACTGCTATACTATCTGTACATAATGACACATATTAGCGTTAAGTTGTCCGGGATGAGTTTTACCACTCTACCACCCATTCACTGGCAGCAATGCAAATAGATGTTAATCCAAACTAAGATACTTTTCAATTCTGTCAATCCAATATATTGCATTCCCTTGCATTGTTACTTTTTTTTCTTTCCCTTTTCCCCCCCACAAGTAACTGTTTTTAATGCATATTTTTCTTCTCTGCAGAATTCAGCTTTTGAGAGTTCTTGAAACCCGTATGCTTGTATTGCAGAAAGAACAGGGCATGGCCTTTGCACGTGCAACTGCAGCTGGATTTGACATGGATCACATGGCAAATTTGATATCATTTTCTGAGAGTTTTGGTGCCTCACGTTTGAAGTAAGCTGCATACCTTGGTTAGCAAACTACATCAAACGAATTATTTCCTTCAATGTGCTATAGTCATAGGTGAGCTAATTCAGCAAGATTAACTATAGGAGAAACAAAGTTTCTATCAGACTTTTTTGGCTGTGTATAGTTAAAGAAAGTGAGGTATGGGAAAGGAAACAGGAACATGATATTGTAGAAACATGATCCTGTTTCTACATGGTCCCGTTTATGTTTCTCTTTCTCTCCCTTATTCTACCGAACCAAACATGCCTATTACTTTAAATGTCAGAGAAAGAGCGGGAGAGAATATCATCAATATAAGTTTGGTCCCAGTGTAACTTATTAATTTGCACCAACCATGATATATTTTCAAACTTCATGAATTTGAAAAATGAAAATCATTTCAAGAAACCATGAAAGGGTCCTCCACAATACAGGTAGCTTCAAAGTTTAGGCACATCAGATATTTGTTATAAATATGTCAAAATGCTATTTTTCACCTCTGACAATGTATTCGTACTTCTTTGCTGTGGAACAGAGAGGCTTGCTTACGGTTTATGGAATTATGGAAGGTGAAGCATGAAACAGGGCAATGGTTTGAAGTTGAAGCTCTAGACCTAATGTCCTCGCGCTCTGGATTTTCTCCATTTAATGCCTCAGGCATTGTTCTCTCTGGAGATACCAGGAAACAAAATGAATTTGGGGAAGCATGTGTTGCACCAAGTGCTGACTTGAGCACGGAGAGCAACGGGAATGATTTAGCAGATCTTAATAAAGGTACTGTTTTGAGGAACCATGACATCTTAGGAAGCATCTTATTTATTTCAGAGATCAGAATATTCATAAAAATATTTTGATCTTTTCCGACTGTTTATTGTTTTTTTAAAGGAAAACTGTTGGTTCTTTTCATAAGTATACTTGGCTCTCTCTGAATATTTTTTCTTAAAGTTAAACTTTGCTGATAATCTATCATTACAAATAGGGGAATGCAATTCCTTTTTGCTCTTCCCCTTCTGCCATATTGATGAATGCAGTTTCCTCTAGCAAATTGCTGTCTTACCTCTTCATCTATAAATTTTTTATAGTCTAGGTTCGAGGTTAAACTGCATTGAATACCTAAGATTGCTCCTTGAGACCAACAGACCTATCAATTAACATTCTTGGTTTATGGCAAAATCCTCCTGCTTATATGCACTGAAGGTTGTTTGTCTGTCCTAAAAACTTTTATGGATTTGTGGAAGCTTGTTGTGCTCCATAGCTGGCCCATCATGGAAGGTTTGGATGATGTTGATGATGATATATCATAAAGACGAGGCATCTTGTCTTTTTTCTATGGGATGAAATACCTAAGATTAGCTCTTTATGCACCTTCTAATATACTGCCAATTTTCACATTTATCTCTCTCGCATGAAATATGAAACATCTATGAGGCTAATTTGATATGTTTAACTTTATTATGCACGCTATATTATCTTGTTTAACAATATTTACCAAAAGTTTACACATCCAGGGTAGATTTTTGTGCAATTGTGCAAATTATTCCCCTTATCTGTGATAACATATGTTAGCTCTCTGTTGTGCATTAGAATTGCTTACGAGGAAATATTTATAACTTTTATCTTATTTTGATGATGGCCAGCTAAAAAGCTTCCTTCAGATGCTCAGGTTCCACACGGACCGCATGAGTATTTCCAAGGCCAATTTCAACAACCCAGATATCCCTCATGGCCTATGCAGCCTCCACCAGGTCCACCTGTTTATTCGCCATATCCAGTGCAAGGTATGCCTTACTATCAGAATTACCCTGGCAGTGGCGCATTTTACCAGCCATCATATCCTCCTGTGGAGGATCCTAGGTTCGGCACCGATCAAAGAATGGAGATGAGAAGGCATTCAATGAACAGAGATAGCAATATTGACTCAGAAGATGATGTTCCAGATGAAAATTCGTCAGAGTTTGAGAAAGATGGATCCCATGGTCGCAAATCACACAAAAGGGTTAGTCGCTCGGGAAAAAAGAAATCTGGCATGGTTGTAATTCGGAATCTAAATTACATCACATCAAAGAGACGGGGATCGCCCGGAGGTGAATCACAATCTGTTTCTGACTCTCAAAGTGGGGAGGAAACTGAGGGTTCTCAGTCTGATACTACTGAAAGAAAGTATAAGAAATCTTCAAGGTCATCAAAGAAAAAGAATGGTCACACAAAATCTCTGGAAAAGTCAAATACATATGACAAGGATGAAGTGGTTCGACATGATGGAGATTCTGGAAACTGGCATGCATTTCAGAGTTTCTTACTGAAATCTGAAGAAAAGATGTCAAGCACTGTTGATGAAGATATATTTGCCACTGAAAACGTAGCTCCAACAAAAAGAAGGCAAAATGTAACTGAAAGTGAAACAATCCTTGCTCCGAATCGAGATTCGGGTGATATCCAGGGTATGAGAACATTGGAATTTGATTCGGTTGATGGACAAGCAAGCCGCATAAGAAAGGCTGCTTCAAGTGACGAATTTTTAAAATCTAGTGAAGGAAGAGATTTGAGGGACAGCCATTTAGAGATTCAGTTTAAGGACGTAGAAGGTGGAGTTGGGGGATACAAGATGGTAACTAGTGATGATTTTTTGATTTATGGCCGAGAAGATCAAACGGTCAGTAATATTACCATGGACCCACTTGGTGACCATCACTATGTGCCTCCTGCCAATTTAGAAAAGAGATCGTATGCTGCAACTGATGAGTCCTTCATTTTGCCTGTTAGGTCAGTCTCACAGGATGAACTTGGAACAGACAGCAGAACTGCACTTGACATGGATTTGGAGTTTCCTTCATCACATCAAAGAATAAAAGACTCTTCCAATAAGGCGAAGATCGAGTTGAGCTATGAACCAGATGATCTAACCTTAATGCCTGAACGTTCTATTGAGAGTGAATATATTGGTTATGATCCAGCCCTCGATTATGACATGCAGATACCTGTTAAGGTTTCTCTCAAGGAAGAAGGATCCAGAGACCAAGAAGATATCTCAGTAAGAGTGGAAGAAGAACTAAAGGAATCTGACATGGAAAAGAAGCTAAAGGTTTCACAAGCTGGGCCAGAGAAAAGAAAGAAAGATGCAATTATGAGGAGGGGGGTGTCGAAGACAAGTCCATTAACTGAAGCACAAAAACGTGCAGAGAAGCTACGGGCTTACAAAGTTGATCTCCAGAAGTCAAAGAAAGAAAATGTATACTTTTCGCTATTTATTTTATGTTTTCTGGAATTTTCTTTTTTGAACTGTGGATTACTGGTGAAACAAAAAAAAGGAAGTGAAAATGACAGACAGAAAGAAGCCAGTTGGCTTTTTCATTGACCTCTTACAGAAAGAACAAATTATAACCTTTAGACACTAAGAAACAATGTTGCATGGGCATGAATAAGAACAACACAACGCAGACACACTGGCACAAACACGACAAATGTAATATGGACATGGAACATGATGCAATATGGACAATTATAACCTTTGGAGTGTCTCTGCCGTGTCAATTACATCTGACATGATGTAATATGGACATGGAACATGATGCAATATGGACACGGCAACGAGTTTTGGAGGGTCGTGCTTCTAGCTAAGGATTCTTGATGAACTATATCCTGACATCTTGTAATAGCTTGGGATATCTTTAGTATTTGCCAACTTTGTCAAGATACTCCATCTTCTGAAACTGAAAAGCTATGAATCCAAAATTTTAACACTTGTTTTGTCATTCTAGGGGTAGAAGAATAGAGAATTCAAACTTACTAATTTTGCATGTTTATGTGCTATTGTATTTACAATCTATAGCTTGGTAGCTTCTCATACATTCTAATGAACAATCTGGACAGTCATTATGATGTTCCTTCACTATGTCATAGTTACGCTGATAGAAGAAATTGGCATGGTGTCTAACTGAACATCTTTTAGCTTTAATTCTTTTCAATATTTTTTTTTGATAGCCAATGAAAACTGCGAGATAACTTCTATTACTATTGTATCAAAATTTTATATGACTATTCTGAATCCTATCCTTAATATTCACCTGGTCTAGCTAACTTGGTCTGTTATTTACTTCCAGGAGGAGGAACAGAGAAAGCGATTGGAAGCTCTGAAACT
This sequence comes from Iris pallida, assembly GCA_029216955.1. Lineage (NCBI taxonomy): Eukaryota > Viridiplantae > Streptophyta > Magnoliopsida > Asparagales > Iridaceae > Iris > Iris pallida. The sequence continues at coordinate 4,766,577 of JANAVB010024998.1, forward strand.
AGAACGACAAAAGAGAATTGCTGCAAGAAGTAGTTCAAATGCTGCTCAATCTCCATCAGCAGAAAAACAGACAGGAACTGGAATGCCAACAAAGGTCTCTCCAAGCTCTTTCAAAGGTTCCAGATTCAGTGATTCAGAACCATCTTCACATTCACCTATACAAAAGTTACCTATCAGAAGCACTTCAATTGGCTCCAAAGATTCTCAGGGAACCACCAAACCTAACAGATCAAATGGCAGTCTGAATGGGTTAAGTCGATCTGTATCCTTGCTGCCTGAGAAGAAAGAAAGTAACAGTGCCATGCATGAAACATTGGCTGCTTCTGCACGCCTGAAAAGACTTTCTGAACCCAAAGTGAGCAGCACCCTGCATGCTTCAAACAAGTCAGGATCCACAGATCATGTTCCTAAAAGAAACACCACTACTGACCCTCAAATAAAGAAGATATCTGCAATAACAAAGGAAGACAAAACCCAGTCAGCAACTCTTCCAGAGGTGAAAATCAGAACACCTAGAGGCACTTCAGATACAGTACAGAACAAGTCAACAACGGAGGGGTTGCAGAAAGAACATGTAAGTAAAGGTTCCCCAATTTATTCTAAAATCATGGCAAAGAGTTTGTGTAGAAGAGTTTACACTGTGTTTTTAGTTTTCAACTTGTGTGATATAGCTCGACTTAGATTTTTGATGAGAACACACACAGTTTAGTATACCACAAGAGTATAGCTTTTTCCCATCAGGCATCAACCTATGTTCAATGTTGGTTGTAATAATAGTATCTGTATGTACACGTGTGCTTGCACATAGGTGGTCGAGTAGATATTAACTAGTGTGATTTGAGCTTGAGGTAGGAAAAGACGGGCATAGGAGTATTGACAGAATTTATCCATGTAGGTGAACTCCAGTGTACTTGTAGGATCTATTGGTTGGGTTCTTGAGTATATTTTGTCTAATATATTTGATTTGGAGACACATTGGTGCAAATACTTGACTTTTAGAGGTGCATAAGATCCAAACAAGTGTGATCTAAAGCTTGATCTTAAGTTGTTGGGCTGAGGGTTAATTATTGCTTTTGAAAAATATGACACAGCCAATTGGAGGTTGCAGAGCACTTAAAAGGAAGTAAAAAGAAGAAGCACCAAATCAATAATTAATGTATAACAATATGCCAGAATAGCAGGCACAGGCATGATTCAGTGGGCAGGTCTGAATTCTCTGCAAATGTCCCAACATAATACCCCCTCCCCCCAGCCCCGACCCTAACCATCACCGCTTCCAGGTGTTTATATAATTATGCTGAAGTACTTTATCAAGGTACTTCAATAACTTGTGCTTTGAACTTGAACCTTAATGATCCTTGCTTGCTAGCTATGTCAATGAAGCTTCATCTTGTTTCTCCATGTTTTGGCTTCATACCTAGTTCTTAATGTTGTCATATGCCCAATAAGATAATGTTGCTGATGACCAGGTCGTAAATGATATCTCAAAAGATGGGTCCCATGATTTCTCAAGCTCCTCTATTAGTGATAACTTATACCAAGCCCCTTATGCCAGAGCAACATCCTTGGAGGATCCTTTTGCTAATCATTTAGAACAGAACACCAAATGTATTAAACTCAGAAATGACTTAGACGCACTGTTGAGAATCAATAAGGGACTTTTAGTCCCACATCGGAATATGTTATATGTAGAGGAGCTAGACTCCCTATAAGTAGTGAAGTAGTCCATCAATAAAATCATCTAACTATTATTTTCTACATGGTATCAGAGCCATAACTCTCTCTCCCTCTCTCCACACAAAAAAAAAAAAAATTCTTCTCTCCCTCCCTCTAGCCGACCCACCCCCCCCTCCCCCACCCGCCCGACCCCCCCCCCCCCCCCCCACCTCGCCGCCCACAGCAGCACCCCCCTAGCCGCTCCTACCTAGCCGATCCCCCCCCCCCCCCCCCGCCGCCCGACCACAGCAGCACCCCCCCCCCCTCCCGACCCCCCCCCCCCCCCCCCCGACCGCCCCCCCCCCCCCCCCCCGCCGCCCGACCACAACAGCACCCCCCCCTCCCGACCCCCCCCCCACCCGACCCCGACCTCCCCCCCGACCCCCCCCCCCCCCCCGGCGCCATCAAACCCTAACCCTAGTTTTTTTTGCCATGGAAACCCTAACCCTAGACCTAGCAGCCCCATCAAACCCTAACCCTAGCTTTTAGCCAAAAAAAAAAAAAAAAAAAAACGACGTATTTCGAATAGAGACGGCTGTCAAATCTTTATTTGCACCAACTCTGTTCCGTGCTTACGCCGTTTGGAACTAACAAATGCTTTATTTGTTATTCCTTCTTCACATCGGGATCTTTACAGAGACTGATCATGTCTTCTCTGGTATCCTGACGTGTTTACTTTACATGCGCGCGCCGGTGCTGGCCAAGTTAGTAGCGCATTAGTAAAGTCTTTGGCGTTGAAGAAGACGACGTCGACGACGAAGACGACGAATACGACGACGTTGGGTCAGTTGCAGACTCCGACGACGACGAAGAAGACGACGAATTGAGTTCTCAGTTGACGACGCCATGGATTCGATCAGTGGCAAACTGACGACCGATGAGATGAAGGCCTTGGTTGATGATATCTTATCCAAGAGATTAACCGAGGTAACCCCACGTGTGATCCATACTGATGTGGATCTGTCGCCTTACAAAATGGGGAAGCTGGAGAAATTGGAGACGAAGTTGGAAGGAACTTCCAACTACTTGAAGTGGTCGCGGCAGGCGATGCGGACACTGAAGGGACGTGGCTTGATTGGCTATGTCACTGGCCAAGCCAAGGCGCCAGCCGATCACTCCACCAAGGAGTTTGCTGTGTGGGAGATTGTCAACAACGTCGTGGCTGGGTGGTTGACTGCCTCTTTAACCGACCAGGTGTCGGGCAATGTCGAGGCTATGGAGGCTGCTGCTGATATATGGCAGACTCTCAAAGATATGTACTCCGGCTCCGGCAACCCTATGCGAGTCTTTCAACTGCAAGATGAACTCGATAGGGTGGCCCAAGACGACCGTACCATCTCTGAGTACGCGGCCCTGTTGAAGAAGTATTGGTCTGATCTGGATCATTATGATCCTCTTGGGATGGAAGATGCACAAGTCGAACCAGCCTTCGTAAAGTACTTTCAGACGTTCCTGGCTTATATTTTCCGGCAGCGTATGATGAAATTCCTGAAGGGACTACACCCTGTATTTGAGCAGCGACGGAATATCCTCCTTTCCCAACCCACGCTCCCGACCTTGGAAGAAGCTATAGCTGTCATGACACAGGAAGAAGCTCGACTGAAGTTGATGCCCAACAAGGGCTCCTCCCAGGGGGAGCCTGCCGCGGTTGAAAAGTCTGCCCTTGCTACCTTCAATCAACCTCCATCTATTGGTGGTGTTTGTCACAATTGTGGTGATTCCGGACATTACATTCGATTTTGTCCAAAACCCTTGCGCAATCAGTCTACTGATCGAGGACGGGGTCGTGGAGGTCGGCGTGGTGGTAGAGGAGGATATGCCGGTAGAAGGGGCGGACACAAAGCAAATCTAGCGGAGGAAGGGGGAGAGAATCAACTGGCTGTAATAACCCCGCTTGAGCGGGAGTTCCTTGAGAAGTTGCGAGGCACAAAGCTGGGTTCGGTCGAATGTCCTGGGGCGTCTTCATCCTCGGGAGATCACCTCACTTGCTTTGCCCAAACCAGCACCGATGATTCTGCACGTGCTCTTGCCTCTATCCATCAGTCAGGATGGATTATGGACTCCGGGGCATCTCGCCATGTCACGGGGTCCCGTGATGCGTTTCAGGGATATACTCACCTACCATTGCCGGAGGGTATTCAGACCACTGATGGTACATCCAGACCTGTAGTGGGTACAGGCACTGTCGCATGCACCCCTTCCATCACTCTAACCAATGTCTTACATGCTCCATCTTTTTCTGTCAATTTTTTATCCATTAGTGCCATTATACTTGATCTTAACTGTACTGTTTCCTTTGACATTCCTAAGGTGAATTTTCAGGAGAAGGGGACAGGACGATGACTTGGGACTGGCACATGGCATAAGGGACTGTGGTATTTAGACAGGACTGGACTGGACAACGCATTGGCATCCTTGGTAGCAGCCGCACCACCAGAAGCTTCCTGTCGCAGTGTTGAAGCCGACTTGCTACTCCACCACCAGCGTGTCGGTCATTCCTCTTTTCAAGTTCTTAGTCGAATGTATCCGTCCTTATATCAAAGGGCTGATAAAGAGAAGTTATTTTGTGATGCTTGTGAGTTGGGAAAACATACCAGAAGCTCGTATGTAAGCTCGGGGAATAGGAGTTCAGCTGCTTTTGACATGATACATTCGGACGTATGGGGCCCTTGTCCTACAACCGGCATTAACGGTTTTCGATGGTTCGTCACCTTCATTGACTGTTATACCCGCGTGACATGGGTCTACCTTCTGAAGAATAAAAGTGACGTCCTTGCGGCTTTTCGGGACTTTCATCGCCGGGTGGAAACACAATATGGCGCTAAAATTAAGTGTTTCCGGTCTGACAATGGGACGGAGTATACTAATAAGCAGGTTGCTGAGTATTTTTCCACCCATGGAATACTACATCAAACTTCATGTGCTTATACTCCGGCACAAAATGGTGTGGCTGAACGAAAGAACAGACACCTGTTGGAAGTCGCACGGACGATGATGCTGGCTATGAATGTCCCGAAGCACTTATGGGGGCAGGCTATTTTGACGGCCTCGTATCTCATCAACAGAATGCCGTCTCAAGTATTGGACTGGAAGACACCATTGGAGATGCTTACTGGGGCAACTACATACACTGTTCCACCAAAAGTTTTTGGATGTGTGTGTTTTGTCCAAGATAATAGGCCTGGCGTTGGCAAACTGGATCCTAGAGCAGTTAAATGTGTTTTTGTCGGTTACACGGCGACTCAGAAGGGATATGCCTGTTGGAGTCCAGTCGAGCGGAAGATGTTTGTCAGCATGGACGTTACATTCAAAGAACTCGAACCATACTATGGTTCGGATGAAGGTTCAGCTTTGGTGACACATCTAACACAGGTGGTGTTCGATGTGAGGGGGAGATAATAAGCCCAAATGTGGTCGTCGGATCGGTTCCGTGTCCGGTTGTAGAAAACTGGACGAAAGGGGGAGAGCACAGTGACTCAGATACAGATGAAGAAGAAGAAGATACATATGTTACGCAGGGGGAGCAACAGACAAGGGAAAAGGAGCTCCAAGTCTACAGAAGGAGACAACAGAAGTCCAGTACTGTGCCTATGCCGTGCCCTGTGCCTACTGTACCAAGTCCCTCGTCTACTCCTGCTCCAACTCCTGAAGATGTTGCCCCCGTACTGAATCACTCGGATTCTGATGCGGATCTCTCCGACTCGGATGGTATGATCTCTCCACCACCTATTGCTCCCTTAAGGAGATCTTCTCGCATCAATGCGGGTAAGGCTCATGCTCGTTTTGATGATTACGAACATGACATTGCCAACTTCTTGTCTCATTCTAACATTTCTTCGAATTATCGAGCCTTCATTGCATCGTTAGACTCTACTTCGTTGCCCAAGTGTTGGCAGGAAGCAAAGAAAGATCCAAGGTGGAAAGCTGCAATGATGGAAGAACTTGGGGCATTGGAGAAAAATAAGACATGGGAGCTGGTTCCATTACCCAAAGGAAAGAAAGCTGTGGGATGCAAATGGGTGTACACGGTGAAAGAGACGCCAGAAGGAAAGGTCGAGCGATACAAGGCGAGGTTGGTTGCAAAAGAATTCACACAGTCATATGGCATAGACTATGATGAGACGTTTGTCCCAGTAGCAAAAATGAGCACCGTGAGAACTCTGGTCTCCATTGTAGCGAACTATGGATGGAAGCTGTACCAGCTGGATGTGAAGAATACCTTTCTTCATGGGGACCTGCAAGAAGAATATACATGGAGCTCCCGCCAGGATGCTACGCGACGGAATCAAACGGAGGGACGTCGCAAGGAAAGGTGTGTAAACTGAAGAAGTCGCTAAACGGGCTCAAGCAATCTCCTCGAGCCTGGTTTGACAGATTCAGAAAGGCTGTTACAGGCATGGGATACCGTCAAACAAATGCAGATCATACGGTCTTCCTCCAGCATGCAAGAGGCCACATCACTATACTTGCTGTATATGTGGATGATATAGTGATCACAGGTGATGATGAAGTCGAGATCACTAAGCTGAAGTCAAAACTCGCGAAGGAGTTTGAGGTGAAGGATTTAGGAGCGATGAGGTACTTTCTAGGTATCGTGGTGTGTGAAGGCGAACAAGGAATTGTTCTCTCACAGAGAAAATACGCACTAGATCTGCTGAAGGAGACAGGGATGCTAGGATGCAAAGCAGCAGTCACTCCAATTGACCAGAAGTGCAAGTTGGGAGCAGAAGCAGGAGAGCCAGTTGATCGTGAAAGATATCAACGACTTGTAGGAAGATTGATTTATCTGGGGCACACTCGCCCTGATATCTCATTTGCGGTGAGTGTAGTGAGTCGCTACATGCATGATCCAAGAAAGGGTCATATGGATGCAGTATTTCAGATCTTGAGATATCTGAAAGGAACGCCGGGAAAGGGGCTATGGTTCAAGAAGAATGGACGCATAGAAGTTGAGGGATACTGTGATGCAGACTGGGCGAGCTGCATGGACGACAGAAGGTCTACCACGGGATACTGTGTTTTTGTAGGAGGAAATCTGGTCTCATGGAGAAGCAAGAAACAGTCAGTAGTAGCACGGTCGACAGCTGAAGCAGAATACAGAGCAATGGCTCTGGGAGTATCAGAGTTGCTGTGGGTGAAAGCATTGCTGACAGAGTTGCAGCTGGATAAGGGAGCACCATTGCGTCTTCTGAGCGATAGTCAAGCTGCAATAAGTATAGCTAACAATCCAGTTCAGCACGACAGAACGAAGCACATCGAGATTGATCGATTCTTCATCAAGGAGAAGCTGGAACAGGGGATACTGAAGATTGATCATGTCCGCTCAGAAGAACAAGTTGCAGACTGTCTGACTAAGGGTCTTAGTTCATTAAGTCTGTCAAAGCTATGTAACAAGATGGGGATGATCAATATCTATCGCCCATCTTGAGGGGGAGTGTTGAGAATCAATAAGGGACTTTTAGTCCCACATCGGAATATGTTATATGTAGAGGAGCTAGACTCCCTATAAGTAGTGAAGTAGTCCATCAATAAAATCATCTAACTATTATTTTCTACACGCACAATGAATCTGTTAAGGCAAGTGTGTCCAATTTTTCAGACTCAAGTTCGATAGATCAAATCCTTCAAACCAATGAATCAAGAGAGAAACCTCGGATCAAAGAATCCAAAGGCTTTAGGAAGCTGCTGAAATTTGGGAAAAAGAGCCATACCTTAGCTTCAGGGGAGGGTAACATCAATTCAGATGGATTAGCTGCTGATGATCAGGCAGAAGTTTATCCTTCCACTGATGGTATCTCTTCCTGGATACAATAAAGAGCGTAACTTCTTTTCAGTTATTTGATTAGGTAATTAAATGTGATAAAACAATGATGTACTAGTTTTAGATACCTAAAAATGTGTATGAGATACACATCTCTATCCAGAACCTTTTGATTCATGTCATACATAAACCTCTTTAATGATTCTCAAACTTGAGATGATCTGTAGCCGTACTCCCACACCATCTGAATGTTTCATATTAACATCGACTTGACCAAATTCCTCTGAGATGTATTATGTATATAACCTTGCAGTTGAACCATAGTATCTTGGCTAGAGTAGGCTGCACTCCATGTTCTGTTTAATGTTCTAACCGCAACTAAGACTGTAATTAAACAACAGTCTGATGGAAGTACAAATTCTTCCGTTTATTCATAAAGGATACTCCATAGTGTTTGCCTGGCTGTAGTGATATGATGTCTTGAGAGATGGGAACATGACGGGGTGGATTCACCAACTTTTTATTACTTCAAGAAGCTAGCAAACAATTTGAACTTTTTCAAGGATTTGTCTGTTGTCATTGTCGTATATTTTCCATTTTTGATCCTTTAGCTAAAATTTTTATTGGATCTCATTTCAGTTCACATCCTGAAGAATCTAATTTCACAAGATGATACTCATGCAGGAGGTACTCCATCTAAAGGTTAGATATGTGTTGTTTTGTACTCTCGTTATGCTGATAAATATATGCTACGGTCTTGTACGTATCTTTGCCTAACTTAAAAATTTATTGTCAAATCATATATTTTTCAAATCTGATTTCTCTCTCCTCAAATATCGTGACCATTAGTGTCCTAATTTTACTTGAGCTTCAGGTGAAGTTGTTTGGATCTTTACGTCGCAAAGGTCCCTCTTGTTTAATGACATATTTACTCCCAAATTATAGGCCTTGATTATAAAGAAGCCAGGATTTCTCATTTCTACCTGTTGATTGCCTATGAGTGATTTTACTCATACACTCTGTTCTTGCTACAGTTAATCGAACCTTCTCCATACTTTCACCGTTCCGCAGCATGAAGAACAACGAGAAGAAGTTGGCGGCGTGATGGAAAGCCGATTACTTAATATTTAATGAAGTTCTGGAAGTTATTTGCTTTTTGAACATGACGAAGATATGGTGGGAGGTCCTTCTCTTCGTGATCATTGTGCTATAAGCATTTTCTGTAAAATTTGTATTTGTCAAAATTCGTTCTTTCAATGTTTATATTATTCGTTTGTTGGGTCACACTTTGATTTATACGAGAGAAACGAGTGCTTTTATTTATGAAGGGGGCCATTCTTCCTTTGTCTGCATGTTTTACTTCCTTTCTGGGAAATTGATATCTGGTACCATTATTGATGAATATGGATGGATAAATTTAGTACAGAAAAAAAAAAAAAAAAACCTTTGGTGTGAATTGTGCTCTTCAGGCTTTCATTTACTGTGTGGTCCTTAAATGTGTTGGTCAGTCAGATCAGACATTGGCTCAAGTTTTACGGCGGTGCTACATGGCCCGCCTGCGGGCTAGCCCGCGGCCACGCGGCGCTCCCCCATTGGCAGGGTGCCGGCATGGGCCCCATGCGAATAGGGGGGGAGCCAATGGGGGGAGCCAATGGGGGAGTGCCACGCCGGCGTGCGGGCTAGCCCGCCGGCAGGCCAAATATCATTTTCGTAAGTTTTATGCTTGGGGAAATAGATATGCCAGGGGAAGTACAGTATGTATTGGAAGTAATGAAAACAAGGCAGCAGTCATGTTATGTATGTGCCAGAGTTCTCCATGTGGGCTGGAATGCCTGCTTGTTGTCTTAATATTACTCTCCTTCAAGCAACTGCTACTTTATCCTTAGCCCTCGTTTGGTCCACGGAAAGGAAATGAATTCCCTTTTGTATTTTCTATGGAAATGAAAAAGTAGGATTCATGTCACATTTTATTTCCGTTGTTTGGTAAAACAAAAAAACTACCTAGGAAAGGAAAGCAAAATATAACAATGTTCTAATAATATCCTTACCTTCTAAAATAAAAATAATATTATAAAAAATAACATTAATGGTAAAATAAGTAATGACACATAGTTACTTTTGTCATAAGAGCATCTCCAACCCTATTGTAACTTTGGAAAAAAGTTAATGCCACATAGGAATGACAAATTTTTATTCAAAAGTTCTTCTCCAATGCAATTGTCAAGTCAATTGTGAAGCTTATGTGGCTAAAATTAAAAAAGACATTGTGAAGTTGATTGTCTTGTTCTAAGAGCATCTCCAACCCTATTGTGAGTTTGAAAAAAATGGTTGCCACATAGGAATGACAACCATTTTTTCCAAAAGTACTTCTCCAATGCAAATGTGAAATAAAGTGTGGAGTTGACATGGCAATGACATGGCAAAGACAATGTGAAGTTGGTTGTCTAGATCTAGACAATGCACTTCACAATGTCTTTATGTCCACATCATCATTTGTGAATAAAAATATTTATAAAAAAGTTCAAGAAGTGGAGGAGTTGTCTTGGAAGTTGGAAAAAATACTTTTTATTGTCTCCTCAATACTTTTGCATTGGAGAGAGTTTTTCTATCTCATTGTCTTTTGAGATATAATTTTGCCACATAAACAAGACATTGTCTTGTGGCTCATGCCACATAGGAGCCACCTAAGACTCACAACACTTAACAAGACAATAGGGTTGGAGATGCTCTAAACAATGCACTTGACAATGTCTTCTCTTCCATGTCATCAATTATGAATAAAAAATATTATAAAAAAGAAATAAGATGAGTAGTTGTCTTAAAAGTTGTCTTGGAAGTTGAAAAAAAATACTTTTTATTGTCTTCTCAATACTTTTGCATTGGAGAGAGTTTTTCTATCTCATTGTCTTTTGAGATATAATTTTGCCACATAAACAAGACATTGTCTTGTGGCTCATGCCACATAGGAGCCACCTAAGACTCACAACACTAAACAAGACAATAGGGTTGGAGATGCTCTAACTTTTGGAATAAATGTTGGAAAAGGATGAGTGAAAATCAATCCCATGGATTTTAAGTGGAACCATATTTTCACCAATTTTCTCCCTTATCAGAAATTTGATTCCCAAGTTTGTGACTACCAAACAAAGGAAAGTAACAACTTCCCTCCTTAAATTCGTGAACCAAACGAGGCTTAAAGTGCAAGCCATCATTTAATCATCAGGTTTTGTATTTGTAAATGAGTAAATCTTCTTCCACTGCACTGTTGAATTAGCTACAAATGGACTGAATATGTATACAATTCCCTTTAGGACGAGATTCATGTGACTGTTTTGGAGATGTCGTCGATGTGTCGCAATCCAGCCATCGTCGATGCGTCAGTTGGTGGTGTTGGAATTAATTAATTCTATTTATTGTTCTTAAATGATGAAAATAAAGAGAAGGGACTTTAGTTCCACATCGAAAAAAGAGAAAGACTTTGAGAGTGCTTAAATAGGAATGTGCACTCGTGAGGATTGCAACAACCAAAGGGTTGCTAGTGGGTGACCATTGGTTGTTGTTTTATGCTCTCCATGAAAATATAGCCACCGGCTCGGGATCGGGCACGGGCTCGGATGTAGAGGCGGTAGTGGCGCATTGTAGACGCACTTGTGCACTTAGGCAATATGGCATCATCTATAAATACTACAGAATTCTGAGTCCAAAACAACATAATCTGAGTATTCATTCCTCTTTCTTTTCTCTTCCAACTATTTCCAGAAAGATGTTCTTCCCTACGCCGGTGTCTCCCAACGTCTGGTGAACCTCCGGCATAAAGGCTGTCTTATCCTGGGTGTTCTGGCGTGCTGACTCCAAGACGTTACCGGAGTGCCCGAAACACTTTAAGAAAAGTGCTGCTAAATGCACGATTCAAGCCTCGACGATAGTTTCAACTTTGCAGAACTCCAAAGTGAAGTACTTGCAATTTCTAACAATCTTAAAGTGTTTCAAGTAATGGCGTCCGAGGCTGCGATTTCGAGCATCAAGGTCATGAATCAGGATCTAGTCAAACTAGATCGCTTCGACGGGACAAACTTCACACGCTGGCAGGACAAGATGATCTTCCTCCTGACAGCACTGAAGATCTACTACGTCCTCGATCCAGATCTGCCACCCATTCCAGAACCCACTCCAGCAGATTCTGATGCGGTCAAGACAGAACGCAAAAAGCGCAAAGAGGACGAACTGCTGTGCCGTGATCACATTCTGAACACCCTGTCGGACAGACTGTACGACCTCTACATAGAAAATCCTTCGACAATTGACATCTGGAAGGCTCTGGAATTCAAATTCAGAGCAGAAGAAGAAGGTACAAAGAAATTTCTTATATCAAAGTATTTTGATTACAAAATGGTTGATACAAAGCCTATACTAGCCCAAGTACACGAACTAGAAGTTCTAGTCAACAAACTCAGGGCAGTGAAGATAGAACTTCCGGAGCCATTCCAAGTTGGTGCTATAATTACTAAATTGCCACATCTTAGAATAGTTATCGAAAGAAACTACTTCACAGCTCTGAGGATTTCTCACTGGAACAGATTCAAAAACACCTTTGAATCGAAGAGGAATCGAAGGAAAGACAGAAATCCGAGAACAATGGAGTTTCTAAAGCCATCACGGTGAGCGCGAAAGGCAAGAGACCTGCAGGAAAGAAGAACTTTCTCGGTCCTGAGAAGGACCAACAAAAGTTCAAGAATTCCAGCACTGCTAAAGGACCCATGACCGGCTGTTTTGTATGTGGCAAAGCAGGACATTATGCCAGAGACTGTCGGGTTCGAAAAACCCAAAACAACGAGGTAAATCTTACTGAGACAAATGACATAATTGCTACGGTGAGCAAACTCATGACGGTCAAAGGGAAGGCTCCAGGATGGTGGTACGATACTTGTGCTACCGTTCATGTTTCATACGACAAAGCAGCATTCAAGACCTATTCTGAAGTCAATGATGGACAAGAAGTTTAGATGAAAAATAAAGGACATTCAACGGTCGTGGGAACAGGTGATGTGGAAATCCAATTCACTTCCGGGAAGAAAGTAACTCTGACTAACGTACTTCACGTCCCGGATATGAGTAGGAACCTCGTCAGTGGAGTCTTGTTGGATAAACCAGGAATAAAGTCTGTCTTTGAGTCGGGCAAATTAATATTGACCCGTAATGGTATGTTTGTTGGAAAGGGATATACCGGAGTGCCCGAAATACTTTAAGGAAAGTGCTGCTAAATGCACGATTCAAGCCTCGACAACAATTTTAACTTTGCAGAACTCCAAAGTGAAGTACTTACAATTTCTAACAGGTGGTTGGACGCGCACGACCACATAGCGACGTCTTTCTCACAGGGAAGCCTTAAATCGGATATTATGCTGTATTTTTTCATTCAACAAGGATTTGGCCGTCGTTATTTTGCTATATTTACGTAGTAGACAACATATCATTACCCAAGTAAAGTAAACATGGCGGCTGAGGTGCCAAGCTACCATGTAGCTTTGTTTGGCACATGGAGAATGGAAAAAAAAAAATTGATACAGAAGACTGTATCAGAATTTGATACAATCTTCTGTATGACAGGTGGTCCTCTTCCTATTTCTTGGTAAATCGTATAAGTAAATATATATGGAGGGCCCATCTGTCATACAGAGGTTGTATCAAAACTTTAATACAGTTTTTTTTATCAAAGTTGAGTCACTAGTGGTCAATTCGTGTGAAGGAAGTCGTTCGGTCAGTCTCCCAAATCATTTGGCCCACATGCATGTCATATAGAAAAAACGTATAAAAATATTCACGTGCATATGCAGCTGGTGTACATAAAACAACTAGTCTGGTTCCCACTTGGGGAATAATGATACATGACAAATACCAAGTGTCGAAAAATACCTACTCCGCTCCACTAATGTTTATTTAAGTAGGGAAAATTTACGAAATGCCCAGAAAACGAAAATTTTTTATGAAAAACCCACCGCGCAATAAAATTTCATCGCGTGTCCAGAATTAGCAAAAAATATATAAAGAGGGTTCCGAATAACTTTTTTGCCCTTCCTTCTAATTTATTGAAAACACCAACGAAACTACTCTTAAAAAAACGTTTCGATACTACATCTTCTTCCATACGCTACTCACTTTCGAATCTATGTTTTCTCCTCAAAAATCTTCAAAAACTCGTCGGAAAATTTTGAAAAGACCGAGACAAACGACAAAAGTGCTAAAACGGAGGTCAAAATATCATTTTTTTGCGATTCTAAAATTTTGGAAGGCCATCTAACGAAAAAATCGTTACTTTCAAGCTCCTCGAAGATACGCTCGTTTTGGGACAAACCAGGCCTCGTTTCGACCTCCCAGTCAAAAGTTATGGCCCTTCAAAGTTTCAACTGACCATAAAATGCAGGAGAATGGTCATTCTCCGTGTTAGAACACGAAAAATGTTAATTTCGCATGAGGGTGGACATTCTTCGTGTTAGTAACACGGAGAATGTCATACTCCGTCTTAATTTACACGGAGAATAGTCATTCTCTGTGTTAGTAACACGGAGAATGACATTCTTCGTCTTAATTTACATGGAGAATGGTCATTCTCCGTGCAAAATTATACGGAGAATGGTCATTCTCCGTCCTAATTTACACGGAGAATGGCCATTCTCCGTGTAATTTAGCACGGAGAATGGTCATTACAGTGTTAAAACGCAGGAGAATGGCCATTCTCCGTATTAGAAACACGGAGAATGCCATTCTCCGTGTTAAATAAAACGGAGAATGGCCATTCTTCGTGTAATTTAGCACGGAGAATGGTTATTACAGTGTTAAAACGCAGGAGAATGGCCATTAGAAACACGGAGAATGCCATTCTCCGTGTTAAATAAAACGGAGAATGGCCATTCTCCGTGTAATTTAGCACGGAGAATGGTCATTCCAGTGTTAAAATGCAGGAGAATGGTCATTCTCCGTGTTAGAAACACGAAGAATGCCATTCTCCGTGTTAAATAAAACGGAGAATGCCATTCTCCGTCTTAATTAAAACGGAGAATGACATTCTCCGTGTTAATTTACACGGAGAATGGTTATTCCCAGTGTTAAAACGTAGGAGAATGACCATTCTCCGTGTAATTTAGTACGGAGAATGACATTCTCCGTTTCTAAATTACACGAAGAATGGCCATTCTTCGTGCTAAATAACACGGAGAATGACATTCTCCGTGTTAAATGACACGGAGAATGGTCATTCAAATGTTAAAACACAGGAGAATGGCCATTCTCCGTGTTAGAAACACGGAGAATGCCATTCAATACGGAGAATGGCATTCTCCGTGTTAGAAACACGGAGAATGTCATTCAACACGGAGAATGGCATTCTCCTTGTTAAAAATGCAGGAGAATGACTATTCTTCGTGCGATATCGACGGAGAACAGTTGACAGAAACCTAATTTTTTATTTTTTGTTTTGTGAAAAAAATTTGACATGAATAAAGATTCAAGAGTTTTCTTTCTTCTTTCAAAACGATGCTAACTCTTATGGAAAAGAAGAAGATCTTCTCTCCATAATTGACCTAATTGTCGGAGAAGAAGAAGAAGAAGAAGATAAGCGATGATCGGAGTTCGACTAAAAAAAAGTATAGTGAACTATGAATGATCTTTGCGATCTCTGCTGAAGATGAGAGCAATGGAATTCAGATCTCTCGTGAAGAAGAGAATCGCAATCTAGATCTAAGTTTGTGCGGAGGGGTAGTTATGGTATTAATTTTATAAATACAGAACATTTAAAGGAAATCTTGGAATACTTAACGTGGAAATATATAATTTTGGGCATTTCATAAAACCCATCATGCGGGTGGATTTTTCATAAAAACCAACCCCGAAATTGGGTTCCTCAGCAATTTTCAGATTTAAGTAATCAAAGAAGTAGTAATCTAAAAAAAAATTTAAGTAGTCGAAAACGTGGACGGGCAGCCCCAAATAACAAATTAATTAACACGTCAGCCGCTAGCTCCTCCAATTTAACAAATAAAGAATCTCCTCATGTTCGGTTACATGCGACTCCATTTTTTTCACCCTCTAAAAGACTAAAACTATAATGTTTGTTCATCCTCCAATCACATGGAGACATGTGGCAACTAAAACTATTTTGAGAGTAATTTTGTATACTCCCAAAATTGATTTGACTTAAGATTAGCCACATGTCACCATATGATTGGAGGGTGAACAAACAACATAATTTTGGGGATAAAAAAAGACTCCATTACATACAGTTATTGCCCTTAATTGGCTAATTATATGGGCACAGCAAAAAATGATCGGGACTATCCCATTGTGGCAGTCCTTGTTAGAAACTGGACAGTCCACAGTCCAGTCTACAGACTGGACTGCCAGAAAAATTAAAAAAATAGTCCCGATCACTTTTGACTGTGTCCATATAATTAGCCCCCTTAATTTTTTGCCAATCATTCCTCATCCCAGCCCGTGACGCTGGTTGGTTGGTTGGTTCGTTCTATAATTATAAGTTGTGTCGACGTAATGAGAATTCTAACGGAAAATTTCAACAGTAGCATTAAAGTTTATTTAAATTGCAAAAAGGAACAAACTTTGAAAAAATTCGAAAGTCAGCATCGTCGCGCCCCATTTTTGGGCGTGAAAAATTAACCACCCACCACCTGGCATCGCCCGTGAAAAAAAAAAAAAAATAATAAAAAAAAGGACGCCCAAATAAGGGGCGCCAAATTTGTTCTCTCCGAAAAAAACAAAAAAAAAAAACAAAAAAAAAATGGGCGCCCAAATAAGGGGCGCCAAATTTCCTTTTATTATTTAAAAAAAAAGATAATTTAGCATGAAATTTTTTTGAGCGCTTATTTTTTTTTTTAGCGCTTATTTTTTTTTGAGCGCCAAATTTGTTCTCTGCGAAGTGTGGATGCTTGTGGAATCAATAATAAATTAACAAGTGTACCCTTTTTTGAGCACTTATTTTTTTTTTTTAAATAATAAAAGGAAATTTGGCGCCCCTTATTTGGGCGCCCATTTTTTTTTATTTTTTTTTTTTCGGAGAGAACAAATTTGGCGCCCCTTATTTGGGCGCCCTTTTTTTTTTATTAATATTTTTTTTTTTCACGGACGATGCCAGGTGGTGGGTGGTTAATTTTTCACGCCCAAAAATGGGGCGTGACGATGCTGACTTTGAAATTTTTCCAAAGTTTGTTCCTTTTCTGTAATTTAAATAAACTTTAATGCTACTGTTGAAATTTTCCGGAATTCTAATTCAATGGGTCCGCCGCAGCCGTGTACGAAAGGGTCAGGCTTGGAAGGGAAGGTGGTCATGGTGACCGGCGCTTCCTCCGGCATCGGCCGGGAGCTGTGTGTGTACCTGGGCCGCAGCGCCGGGTGCCGGATCGTCGCGGCGGCGCGGAGGATCGAACGTCTCGAGTCGCTCTGCGACGAGATCAACGGGACCTCGAGGCCCGGGCGTTCGTCTTTCGTGGAGCTGGACGTGCGCGCGGAGGAGCCGGTCGTGGAAGCTTCGGTCAGGAAGGCTTGGGAGGCCTTCGGCCGGATAGACATCCTGATAAACAACGCAGGGGTTTTGGGTTCTTCTACTCCTAGTAGTGGTAGTAGGCAGTATTGCTTGGACTTGGACGAGGAAGAATGGGACGTTACTATCAAAACAAATTTAACAGGACTGCTCTTAGTATCGAAACATGTGTGCAGACTGATGATGAAGCGCAACGCCAACGCCAAACAAGAAGGACGTGGTGGTATTGGTGGTTCTATACTCAATGTGTCCTCAGCTGCGGTTACCAGCGCTGGAGCTTCACCGGGAGGACTCGCTTATATCGTATCAAAAACTGCAGTAAATGCTCTAACCAAGGTATTTTAATTTACGAAATTATCAATATATTTTCCATCGATCCATCGATCGATGAGGGTCTGCTTGGATCGAGGGTCAAAAGAGTTAAGTGAGAAAAAGTTAAGTGACGGAAAAATAAAATTATGTTTGGTTTGAGGGTAGAAATTTAGGAGAGAGTTATAGAGAGTTAAGTGAGGATTTATTTTACTCTCTTTTGTCCATTTTTTGACCCCCCAAATCGGAGGGTCAACGAGCGTGATTGAGAGGTTTTGTTTGAAAAGTCATAAATACTTCTTATTTGTTCTACAAAATATTACAAAAAAAAATTCCTTTTTTTTTGTCTTCAACATGTTGTCCCGTATCTTCCTAATTTGTGAAGATATTTTTATAAGTTCTAATTAAAATTTCAATCAAATTTGATTTTATAACATATGTAATAAGATTATTTTGGTAACTATCATATTTTTATTAACCTTCCTCCCACTCAAAACCTTCAATCCAAGCAAGAGTTATTAAACACCCACCACTTAACTCTCCCTCCAATCCAAATAAGGTTCTATGTATTGACTGTGAAATCCTGATTTTCAATTTATTGGATTTTGCCAGTTAGCGATAATTAGTTTAGTTATTATTATTATTATTATTATTATTATTATTATTATTATTATTATTATTATTATATACTATTATTTAGTCGGATTTAGGAAAAAATATTATTTTTAAAATTATCGTTGATTTTTGATTTCGGTCCTGCCCCGATCCCGAGTCCGGACTCCGAACCTGAGTTCGAACCCGGTTCGATTTCCCGAAACCCGGTCCTGATCCAATTATTTTATTTCCTTTGAAATCCTACTTAATTATCTATTATATATATATATATATATATATATATATATATATATATATATATATATATATATATATATATATATATATATATATCATTTGGCTTGGTCACCCACGACCAAGCCAGCCACCCAAATTCCCTATTCTCCAGCACACCCTCCTTTCTCTCTACTCCACACATTGTATTCTCCACTCCCTTCTTAATAACACCACCACCACCTCTCCCACTACTCCAGCACTCTCCATATTTGCCTTTCTCTCTTCTTAACCAAACTCTCACCACCACCACCCCATTTCACTTTCTCCTCTTCCACTCACTCCCTCTAGAGCTCTCCCGCGCGCGCCCGACCCCGCTCCCCGCGACCAGCCGCACCACCTCCGGGAAGATTTTCGTGGTTTGTGTCTGTGAGAATTTCGAGTTTAGTTTCAGAATTTTCGAAACTGGTATATTTGGGTTCTGTGATCATTTTTCCTAGTTGTTCCGTGGTATTTTCGGGTTTTCCGAAATATATTTCGGAAATGTTCTGCGAATGAGATTTTTCATATATTTTGTGGATGGAAATTATTTTCAGTGGATTTTTCTAGTTTGGGATAATTATTTTGGTGTTTGTTGGCATTTTCCCAGTATTGGGTTGTCCCAGTTATAGAGGAAATGCTACCCAAATTTTCTTAAAAAGTTTTGAAATATTTTTCAAAACCAGTTATTTTGCAAAGGAATTATTTAGTTGATTTTTGTTTTTCGGGCGACGACCGTACCGGTCTGTGGGCCCTAGTAAAATGCAAACGAAACCGGTATTGTCCGGCCGTTGAGGCATTAGCTAAAAATAATATTTTGAACCAAGTCTGGGACGCAATTAATTATTATCTTTAATTTATAATTATTATTTTTAGAACGGGTACTGCTGTTAGTATTTTTGGTGCATGGCTTCGGCCTGCTGAATGGACCGCTTCCCGGTGTTCAGGATTCACCCGAGTTTTATCATTATTCTTAAAATTCATTTATGTAAATAATTGTAAGGGCATATGTCACGACCCGCACCCGGTTTTCGGACGCGAGCTCGTGAGCAAGCCAGCTACATATCGAGCGGACTCCAGCCCTGACTCGAGTACGTATAAGCTGTCAAGGTCATGGGTATCATGTCTAATCTAAACTATATCTCAATCCACATGAATCATATAATCAAGAAAGAACAAGTATGGGTCATGGTCTGCAGCCCATTAGCATATTGTTCTATTAGACTCCAAGAATGATATGAGTCTATAAATAAGCAGAGTATAACATGGTACTGAATATAAAGTACGAAGGATAATAAAGAATATCACAAGAAAATACCTGTATCATGCATCGTAATCCTCTACCATCCTGTTCTGCTAACTAACTCTATGCAGTCGCTAAACCTGAAGAGATCATCAGGTCCTCAGAGGACTAACAAGATATATAATATACAAGCCAACATGTAACAGTACAAATATACCAAGAAGTAAGGAACAATCAAGGAATCCAAGGAGACTAAATGAACCAAGACTCAAGATCTAAACGCAAGGATCCTAAGACACTGGCATGCCATACTAGAAATGGCTGGCTATAAACTGCAGTCAAGGCAAGTACTCACAATCTATAGTATCTCAATCGCTGTCAAGGCAAGTACACACAACCAAGACGGTAGCCAATCCTAGTATAAAATCCTATAGACCGTAGTCAAGGTAAGTACTCACAATCTATAGAATGTCAAAGTCAAATCCCACTCAAGTCATGTCAAGTCAAGTTATAATCAAGTCGAGGAAATCGTGGTGTGGGACTAGACGATACTATCAAGCAATACGTATGAGACTAACACAGTGTAACAGATAGAAATGTCATAGCAGAAGGGAACAAGAATGTGCAGACAACTAGAATCATGTAAAGTGAAACTATAACAGGAAAAGTGCACTAGACATGAAATAAAGCAATCACGAATGTAAGAAAAAGAACCGCAGCGAGATGATGAACATGCATGTAAATTATACTGTACAAGTTGACAAGGTATACTTGCCTGGGGCTTGCACGGAGAACCAACAATGTATCGCCAATCAACAAGTCAAAAGTCCAAGTCATCTCAATTGTCTCCGAAAGCTGAAATAAACGTTACCAACATTCTCAGAATAGTCAAATTAGCTAGGATTGCCTGTCCTTAAGTCCAATTCTGGACATAGGAGCAAAACGGTAATTTTGGGCAAAAACGATGTCCGCCGTTGGACCCGTTTTGTACCGAAAAGCGTGCCAGAGTCAACGATCTATAAAGTCGTCAAACTACATGTTTATGGATCCGATTTTTCGATACGAACCCAACCGTATGTCCAAAGTTGGATTCCGGCGGGCCGTGCACAAAATCGTCCGTTGAGTCGGGCTGTAGGGCCCGCAAAACGGTGATTTTATCAACAGTCTCAGAATCGGACTAAACTTGGCATACAGGACCAGAAAAACGATTCGGTCCTGTTGGCGCAAGTTTCGTCTCGATCCGATGAGCGTGCACAAAGTAATTAGAAAACTTGCACAGAGACCGATACGGTAAATTTCGACGGATACGCATCAAATTCGTCGCGCACACGCGACCAATTTGAATTTTGCCAAAGCCCACACGACCACAAAACTGTTATGCAGCTTTCGATGCCTACGGTGTGCGACCACGTCGCCCGGAATGGCGGGACGGACGTGGTATCAGAGCGTTTTATTGAATTTTCTAGTTTTCAAAACAGGTTTTTCGTTATTTTTGGAATCAAATATCTCTCCATATATTAGGTAAAAAATAAATCTAAAAGAAGGATCCTCATCTCCTATATGTTGTCTAACCTTTTGTTCAAATAGTTTTTCGATTTGGTCTATGGATTAGCGAGAAATCGCCTTCCAAGTTGCATGTCTGGACTGTTTTCATGCCCTATTTTCGGTCATTGATTCGATCGACTTTGTGTCGATCTCCCATTGATTATAGTTCGATCTAAAACCATCCTGATATATGAATGGAAAGAGGTATAAGTAGTCGACATACCAGAGAATTTCGTTCGGGAAACGGGCGAACGTGGTGGGAGAACCAACGGCACGAAGTTGGCTCCTCGCAGCACCCTGCTGCTGTGCTGTGTCTGCTTTGGTCGACCGCAGCTGAGTCCAGGCGGCGCTCCGGCCTGCAGTGGCCTGCGCGGCCGCGCACGGTGGCCTAGGGCGGTGCTCGCGCGGGGTGGTGCGCACAGGGATGTTGGCGCGCGACGTGTAATAGCTAGGGTTTCTCCGATTGTTGCTGTCGTATTTATTCAGAGAGTTAAGCTCTCGGTTTGCAATGGAATTACTGAGTTAGGGTGGGTCCTGCTCGGGCTGGCCGAGCCTAGCTTGCCTGCTTGGGTCGGCCTGGCTTGGTTTGGGCTGTGTTGCTTTCTTTGTTTTAATCGCTTAATGAAAATTAGTATATATGTAGTTATACACATACACATGTACGTATACATTTATATATATATTTTATACACATACATATATATAATAAATACATTGATATACCACATATTTATATTTATACATACTCATATACGCCTTTATGTATATACATCTATATATATACATTCACATATATATATATATATATATATATATATATATATATATATATATACTTATATAACAAATCTCTAAAAAAATCTAAATAGATAGTTTAATAGAAATACAATCTCAATATTATCTATTTATATATATACATATATATACACATACCAAAAATATGAACAATAAGTATTAAGTATAATTAACATTTGAAATTCAATCCTTAATTTTATATTTAATATCTACAATAAAAATAATAATAATAATAATAATAATAATAATAATAATAATAATAATAATAATAATAATAATAACAATAATAATGATAATAATAATATTATTATTAATAATAAGAATAATAATAACAAAATTCGATAAACCAATAGTGGTGTATATACCACCAGGCACAGTCTAATAATCCCAAAATGTATAGGGCCTATTATATACAAACATTAATGATTATCAACTAATAATGATATTTATAGTATTTTAATTAAGAATATTTAGAAAATACTCGTTAGATCATTAAAACGAAAACGGAATACGACACCATCATATCAAAATGCATCGACACGAATGTCATTGGACGTCCCGCATGACTACATGGACTTGGACTTGGTACGGGTCTAGCCCGGGCTGGTTTGGTACAACCGGGTCTCCTAATGTCACATAATATTAAATATAAATAATTAAACTATTTATAACGGTCATGTCACAACTTAGCCTGGTTTTCCTAGTTAGGACATCACTAAGGCTCGGCCTTCCCTACCCGGCTAATACACTAGTCAAAGCACGCCACTGCGCTATCCGTGCCATGATTCCTAGTCGTCTTGTACTTCAAAACTCTACCATTTCTAAAGTCATCTACCGTAATAATTAACGAAATAATCATTCCTAAATTTCTAAAATCACTATTTAAATCAGGTAAATAAATAAAAAAAATTTCAAAATTTCGGGAAGGGAAGTTACAGCATAAGCCCAGTTTTCTATTTTCTTTGCTGCGACCTGTATTGCGTAGAATAGATTTTATTTATTTTCTGATTTGCTGGTTTGTCGATAGACTCGTAAAATATTAAAAAGACATTATTTTGAATATGGAAAATTAATATCATTTTCTCACAATAAATAATTAGGAAATTACAAGTTTGTTATTTAAACAAATTCACGTTCTTCTCATTTAAAGAAAAATATTAGTTTTATATATGATATTACAAAATACTAAGTTTTGTCAAATTAACCGGTAATTGTCATTTTTCCAATTAATCAATAACCGGTTTATGTTAATTAAAACGAACGTAGAATTACGACGTTAGACGTTTTTTGGTAGAATAATTAATAAACTTAAAACTGAATTAGGACCAATTCTAGATATTGTAACTAGCACACCTAGTATGGTTTCATATTGGTTCTAAGTCAAGGTTCTCAACTGTAGGATCTCGGAGACGAACCTGACATCCTCCTCGGAACCGACTTTACCGATCCAGTCATAAACAAAGGCAAGTTACGGTTATATTTTCTTGTATTTTATTTAGTAATTGTCTAGCTGCATGTTTAAACCACATTGCTACAAGGAACCCTCTCTTAGGGTTCAGATATTGATTGATATTGATTGTGGGGATTGGGAGAATAGTGTAACGTTTATGGCCAATACCCCCTTATATTATAGGATTGTGCGAGCTTACCCCTTGTCACTTCCCGTTCCCAGAATACGTATTTATTTAATAGTTACAATGTATTATTCTGTATTTAAATTTCTGTAAATTTATGTTAGTTAATTAATCTGCTCTTTAAATTTTCATGTTAATTTATTTCCTGCAATTTTATTTCTGCACTTTATTTCCTGCTTTTATTCCTGCATTTATTTTCGGCTTTTACCTCTTTGCTTTGCTTGCGGGTTGGCCTTGGATGAACCCATTGGATCCGGCCCAATACTCCCACCTACCACCACCCCTTCATTTAAAGCCCAAAACCATTTCTCTCTCTTCATTACTTCTTTCCATTTCACTTCTTCTTCCTCATAACTCTCCCACCAACCTAGAAGAGATAGGCAAGTGCCAACTTGCTTCTTGATGGATCCCCATTTTTATTGTTCCATCATCTTCCTCATTTGATTCTAAGTCTCTTTAGTACTTAGCATTTTCAATTTCCATGGCTTACTTGTTGTAGATCTAAGTTTGATATATTTTCGGATTTCTTAGGTTTTGATCTAGTAAACCTTGTTATCTTCAAGTTTCGATGGTTCCATGTTGTAGAGAATTTCGTTCTACCCAATTTTGACCTATGGAAGTCCATATTTGGGCTTGGGATGAAGGATTTATGAAGCTTGGAAGCAATGGCTTCCATGGTTCCCATGGTTCTGTTCTCAGAAAATTTGGAGAAGAAGAACAGTCCCAGCCGCATCAAATCTTCATTCCTCAAGCGCATGGAAATCTTTATTCCCACAGCGCATCAAATCTTCATTCCTCAAGCGCATGGAAATCTTTATTCCCACAGCGCATCAAATCTTCATTCCTCAAGTGTTACGCCCCAGAACCAGAATACTGGACGGAGGCGGACACAGCCAGCTACGCAATCCCAAAGTACGTTAATACTCTGAAATCACGTATAAGCTGTCAAGACATGGGGGTTACTCTACCAGCCATCAGTCAATCCTATGGTTTAACAATCCTAGGTATCTCAATCACAGGCAATTATACAAGAGCAAAAAGTACGATCATCATACATACAATAGTAAGGCGTCCCGAACCATATATACATGAATGATCATGAAGCCAGTACCACAGAACTGAGGACTAGCTAGAGTATTAGTCGTACATGATAAGGACTAGCTATAGTCTAGAATACACATATCATGTTTATGCCCGTAGGCTACAATGTCAAGAAAATACCAAAACACGAGCTAAACACGTGCTCGGGGCTAAACGTTACAAGAGGAGAATTTACATATCAGTGGGAGAATGAAGAAGAAACCCACTGAGGCACTCTGGTGCTCCGGCTGGTCACCGTCGAGTAGATGGTGCGGTAGATCCTTCGGGCTCTTCTATTAGAACCTGGCCATGCAAAACCAGTGGGGTCAGACCCCAAATAGCAAGTACCACAAAGGAGGCCGAACTATGAACTTAAAAACCAGCAATCAATAGCAAACAACAAGCAATAAGTAAGGGAGGATCGAGATTCGTGCAGTACCAATGCACTTATCCCGAACATAGGAAGACAGTAAGTAAACTGGAGAACATGTTAAATAAATAGAACTGGGCAGGTGATATACGATGGGATAACCATGGGACTATTCAGATAACCAGGTTACAACCCGTAAACCAAACAAGGACCGGGGTTGTAACCCTTCGTCTGAACGGAACTTGGTTTCTCCCACCATTTATCGGCAAGATAAAATAAGAACTCAGGACATGTAACAATCATGTACAAGACATGACGAATATGAACAATTAGGTCATGTGACAATCTCGTGCAGGATCAAGTCAAGACTAGACTGAGTTAGACTCCATTCAATCAATCATGGCCAAGCAATAAGTACGGCTTGATACTTTAACTAACTAGGGTTATCACAGGCCTAGTTACTAGCAAGATACAATGAGATTCTTCCAAGTCCGGTTACCCGTTTGTTACTACCTGAATGACCCCAGCAAAGAAAAGGAAAAAATAGCATGTTATAGCAGACACACTGTAGTAAGATACATGTGTCCTAAGGTACCACACTCGACGGCGGGCTGGAAGTGCGCTCATCTCGACGGATAGCAACAAATCCCATGTATATATATATATATAAGGCCGGGATCAAAGGGGCAACAGGTAACTGGGAAAGTCTCTCCATGAACTACTGGATTATTCTAGTAATTAGCCTTAGTCCATTTCAGTATGAATCCCTGACCGTGGGAAACCAGGGATTCATGTCCTAGACATGATGCAAGACGAGACGGGTTCATTTGTACAAACACAATCACCCACGGTGTCAGGATACTAATTAATTCTTGTCAGGAGTGCGCCACGACGGGCCACTATCATTATCATTATTACTTATCAAGAGTACGCCACGACGGGCCACTATCAAGTCATTCTTATTTATCATTTCAAGTTATTATGTCAAGAGTGCACCACGGCGGGTCACTATCAAGAATCAGGTCAAGCATATCATGTCAAGAATATCATGTCAAGTTCATTTCAAGAGTGCACCACTACGGGTCACCGTCGTGTCATGTCATTTATCAAAGAAGGAAGAAACTTGCACAATTAAATAATAATATATTAATAATATATATTTTCTTGAAGCCAAGGAGAAACTCTACAATTTTTATGTTGGGAGTGGGAAGAAATTCTGACCACAATTCAGGCAAATAAAATATTTAAACAATCAAAGTGGGACCCATGCGGTCCAAAAGTGGGAGAACAAACATGCGGTCAAAGAGAGTGGGAGGCCACCCATGCGGCTCCGAAATTATTTAAATGAAATCAGTCAAACATTAAGGCCAGCAAGCCATATGCGGCTTAGCATACAATGGTGCATGCGGCCAAGAGTAATTGCTAACAGAATTATTCATGCAGTCAAAAGACAGAAAGTGGAAAGACAATAAATGCGAGCTTCCACTCAAACAAAGAAAAGGGGCACGTGGCCACTCAAATATAGTGGCCATGTGGGTCCCAACAATAATCAATGCATTAAACCCACGTGGCCAGCACACAATGGCAATTTGCCATGCGGCCCAAGAATAACTAAGGCCATGCGGCTGGCAAGCATTAAAGCAAAAATGCCTTAACCAAACAATTAAAGCATATAAGACAAATCCTAAGGAAATTCCTTTAGGAACAACCCCCAGACCCATGCGGCTAGCTTTAACTTTCATTAGGAAAATGCATGAAAACATTTAGTAGTAAATACAAAAAAAAGGGCTTAAATGCATAAAGCATAATATATATAAATACTAGGTCTTAAATGTATAAAGTACTAAATTCCATGCAAGTATTACCTTACTAAGACTTAATGGCATGCTTTATAAAGTAAGGACTAATATGCAAAAAGGCATTAAGTTATAAAGAAAGGACTTGAATGCAATATGCATTAAGTCATAAAGAAAGGTTTTAAATGCAATAAGCATTAAAGTAAGGTCTCAAATGAAAAATGCATTAAACTCTCAGGAGCTTATGCGGCTATGCTTCCAAGCACAAAAATGCATATAAGGACAAAATTGGCTTAGATTTAAGCCTATGCGGCTGCTGGCCTTAGAGAACTTGGAAAATGCACTAGGAAAGTGCATTTGAATGCATTAATTGCTCTCCCTTTCTCAGCCCATGCGGCTAGCATCAGGAGAACTTGGAAAATGCATAAAAATATATGCATTAAGAATGATGCATTAAATACTTCCTTTAAAGCCTATGCGGCTCACCCAGGAAAGCATTGGAAGGGAAAGAAAAGTGCAGTAGGAATTGTACTTAAGAGTACATTAGGTGCAAATGCATTAAATGCATGCTTAAGGCATGCGGCTGAAGACCCAAGGCCATGCATTATTTAATGCATCTATTACTTCAAGCTCATGCGGCTATAACCAAAAGCCACATGCGGCTGACTTTTAATATTGCATTAAATAATGTATGCAAAACTAATTGCTTGCTATTAAGTTCCATCATGTCAGAAAATAATTAATGCTGCCATGCTCATGTGGCTAGGCAAGACTCCTGCTGCCAAAACAAATGCAAGCCAGCAACATTTTGTTGCCAACTGAGAAAAAGTTCATAGAAAATACCATGGCTTCTCCATGCCACCCAATTTCCCACAGGAGTCCAAATTTGGACTTCCATAGGTCAAAATGGGGTAGAACGAAATTCTCTACAACATGGAACTGTCAGTTATCAAAAATGTACAAGTTTAACAGATCAAAACTTATAAAAACTGAAAGTACCACAAAGTTAGATCTACCACAATCTAGCCATCAAAATTGAAAACTCCAAGTTCTAAACATGCTTAGAATGTAACAAGGAAGAGAATGGAACAAACGAGATGGAAATCGTCCAACATTCGGCAAGGTGTACTTGCCTTGGGCTGGAGGAAGAAGATGAAGATGGAAATGAAATAATGGAGGAGAGAGAGTGGTAGGTGGCTTATATAACAAGTCCAAGCAATCTCCACCATTCATTCCTCTCTACTAAATCTAAACCATACACCTCATCTCATGAGAAACCAAACTAAATCAAACCAAGTCAAAGTGGAACCGAACCAAATAAAACCAAGTCCAAGTTAAACCAAATCATGAAATTCCTATATCTTGGAAAATTTTAAAATATTACACAAATCGAGAAATACGAAATACGGCTCAAATAAATACGTATCCGTATAAAATACCGATACAGTGAGACGGGTCTCACATCAAGCGCATGAAAATCTTTATTCCCACAGCGCATCAAATCTTCATTCCTCAAGCGCATGAAATTTATTTCCCTCAGGCGCATGAATTTATTTATTTTCCAATCACTTCTCACAACCAAGGCGCATGAATTTATTTATTTCCCAATCACTTCTTACAGCCAAGGCGCATGAGTTATTTATTTTCCAATCACTTCCCACAGCCAAGACGCATGAGTTTATTTATTTCTCAATCCTTTCCCTCAGGCGCATGAGTTTATTTATTTCTCAATCCTTTCCCTCAGGCGCATGAGTTTATTTATTTTCCACAGATTCCCTCAGGCGCATGAGTTTATTTATTTCCCACAGCTTTCCTGAGTTTATTTATTTCTCACAGCCACCTTCCTCAGGCGCATGAATTTATTTATTTCCCAATCACTTCTCACAGCCAAGGCGCATGAGTTATGTATTTCCCAATCACTTCTCACAGCCAAGGCGCATGAGTTATTTATTTTCCAATCACTTCCCACAGCCAAGGCGCATGAGTTATTTATTTCCCAATCACTTCTCACAGCCAAGGCGCATGAGTTATTTATTTTCCAATCACTTCCCACAGCCAAGACGCATGAGTTTATTTATTTCCCACAGATTCTCTCAGGCGCATGAGTTTATTTATTTCCCACAGCTTCCCTGAGTTTATTTATTTCTCACAGCCACCTTCCTCAGGCGCATAAATTTATTTATTTCCCAATCACTTCCCACAGCGCATGAGTTTATTTATTTCCCAATCATTTCTCTCAGACGCATGATATTATTTATTTCCCAACCTTTCCCACATCAACGCATGAGATTTATTTCCCACAGCATTCCTCAGGCGCATGAGTTTATTTATTTCCCAATCATTTTTTACAGCGCATGAGATTATTTATTTCCCAATCATTATTTATTTCTCCATTTTATTTCCCGAATTGGCATTAATTAACATTGATTGTTATCTTGATTAATTATTGATCATGCGTTCCTAGATGGAACTAAGAGGCTGGCTAGTCGTCTTATTGAATTGAATGGAATAAGACACGTTCATATTAACTATGAACTATTGAAATCGATTAGCCAAACCCAAATATTGACATATATATACATGCAGGCTACAAATTTATTTATTTATTGTTACGAAAGTAGCATGTATACTTTATGGTCAAGGCATGATTATCCCGTGGTTAGTTTTGATTGTTGTATTACGCTATGTAAGACCTACAACCTAACCGCACTGGTATCGTTGTAGAAATGCATATCGTACCCCGTACGAGAGTACTCATTTGAATGACCATGATCCACGGCATAGAATTTCATTTAACCTAGAAGCTACTAAGTTAAATAAAACAATGATTGCATGGAGAGTATGGATTGTTGAGTTCTTACATGACAGCCCTCTTGGGACTATTAGTGCCCGACAGGCCGGCTGGTTCCTACAGATACCGCAAATCTGCCACACGGGCAGGGAGCAGTATCTGCTTATATTATTGTATATTGATGACGGGCATCCCGCTGGGAATCGTCTAATTCATGATTGGCGCAATTGATTGATTGGATAGACTAGCCTTGTTTGTTCATAGTAAGAACTGAGAAATCCTTATTACATAATTCCAGGATAACTTGGGACTCACAGTAGTAAGCCGTAGGAGTTGGATGGCCGTTTAAGTTGATTTGTTTGTGTACTGTACCTACTCTGTTAACTAACTAAGATGATCAGAATGTCAGGATATGACGGGCCAACTTCTGTCCTTGTTTGGTTGGGAGGTTGGTTCGAAGTGTCGTGACATTATGTGAATCCTAGTAGCAAGCAGAGATCTATATATCCTATTCTCTTATTACTGGTTTTAACTCCTCATATCGTGCTTCCTTGCGGTACTTGCTATTAGAGGTCTAACCTCTCTGGTTTTGCATGGCCAGATTTAGAGCCGGTTCCCGACGACTCAGCTTACTTCTACCTCCAAGATGGTCAATACTAGAGGAATGATCGCAGGAGGACTCGAGTAGGTTCCTTACTTCTCCGCTCGTTTTGTTACTTACTTTATATTTTGCCGTTTGGCACTGACATGTTAGTCGGATTGTCTTGTACTTATTTTTACATAATTGTAATTAAGTCAGACTGCAGCTGATAACAATTGTGTATATGTTGCTATATCATCTGGCTATGTTTTGTAAAGCCAGATCTCAAGAACATTTTGACTAAGCGTTTGGGACGCCTTATTGCTTTATTTTAAATGTTCTCTATTATTGCTTCTTGTTTGAATGATTGAGACAATAGATGTGAAGTGACCATAGCGAGACTTTCTGTGAGCACCCTGAATTTCGGGTTGAAATTTTTTATTTTATTTTTATTTTCCTGATTATTTGGTTTTGATAAATATTTTCTTTTATTTATTTATCTATAAGTGTACTCTTTCATGCCATTGATATTTGGAGTATCAGGGATGTTCAATTCTCGAAATCTTCTTCACGGGTTTTGGAGTGGACATGATTACCTTCATGACGGTATATGGTGTCCCACCCAAACTTGTTCCCTTGTGCTCTTTCTGCTTCGCTGAACTTCGGGTCAATTTAGACCATTTGATTATTATTTATTTTTCCACTCTTTTTTTTGATCATTTTCTGCGCGTTACCATGACATTTAAATTGGGAGCGCCAGACCAGTCAGTTTCTTGAAACCAACTCCTCATTGATGATCTACTCGAGACGCTCGTCACCCATGACCTTTGTGTCCCACTCAGACACGTCATTTTGAGCTCCATTTGATTCGCACAACTTTCCTGACACGTGACCCGATTTTATTTTACGCCACGGCGTCACATTTATTTTTCAACTTGATTTGTGGGTCCCCTGTCGACCAAAACCTGTCAGCCCAACTATGGACATGGCCCACATTGAGCCTACTACCCGTCCGCCACTTGTGTCCCATTTATTGGAATCTCCATGTGCTACTTATTCACACATGATCATCAACGTCTATTTTTAATTCAATCTTTTGCACAATGTCCGATTTTGACCCAATCCGGCTCCACTGAGCCCAGTCCAGCTCCATGATTTTCTCCATCATGACACCCTAAACTTTCTTGCCCAAAAATATTATGTACTTATTTTGCCTATTTTTCTATATTTAATGGAATTTTCCTATTGAATTTAATTCCTATTAGATTGGACATTTTCCTCTAAATTAATTCTAGCCATTGGATTATCTAATCAAATCCTCACCCTTTATTCTCCCTCACAATCACACAGCAGCCTCCCCACTCTTTGTGGCCGGCCCTAGTTTCTAGGAGAGCGACCTCATCCTTCTCTCTCTCTCTTATCCTATCATTCTCTCTCCTAACATTTATTTCCTACACAACAACTATTCACATCAACAGCAACTCATCTTCTTTCTCCAACCCGAGCACCCCATGGCTCTTTCCCGACCTTCTCCTTCCTCCTCCCAGGTTAAGCCGACCACCCCCCTACTCCGGCCATGGCAGTCGGCCAACCATTCTCCATCTCCTCCTTACATTTCCTCCTCCTCCATCTCATTCTTTCACCACATCCAACAACCATGCGACAGCCACCACCCGAGCTCCAATGCAACCAACCGACCACCCTGGCCGTGGCCCCCTGGCCGGCCTCGGTCGCAGTTGGCCGACCTTCACCATCACACACAGCTCCTTCTTCCTCCTCCTCCACCTACAACCATCCATCACCACCTTCAACACCATCCCGACCACTTTCGTGAAAACTGCCGCCACCACCACTGTGCAGCGCCGCCGTAACCTCGTCGTGGCCTCGCCGTGGCCAGGCCGGCCTCGCGCTCGACTGTGCACAGCAGTTCGCGACAGCAGCAGCAGCGGCTGCACCACGCGTGCAGGCGCGCGCACGCGAGCGCGCGTGGGCCGCCGTCGTGCGCTGCCACGTCGCCGCGTGGGCCGCTGTGGGCACCCCTCTGGCTCCGACGAACTCCTGGCATGGTTCCCTGACGGCCAACATCCTCCGGGACGCGCCGTCGAGGCGATTCGTGCGTTTTGCACGACGTCCCGTCGTGACGCGCGCGAAATGAAGTTCGTTTTGGCGCCCCATCGCAGCAACTTCGTGCGTGTTTTCCCGGAGATCCGACCGTTGGATCGGTGATTTCTTCACTCCGTCGCAATCTCGGTATATCCACCTTCGCTCATGTCAATTTTCGTCCGTTAATTTTATCGTTTGATACATGAAAAACGGCCACCAAGTTGACCGTTTAAATTGTATTAAATTTGGACAGTTTCGCGGGGCCAACTTCGTCAGCTTGTATCTCCTCCACCGTAGCTCCGTTTGGCGTGCTACCAGTTCCTGTGCGAAGGTGGTATAACCCTCTTACTACCCCTCCAGTTTCGTTTCATTGTGAGCTTGTTTGATTGGTTGAATTCGACGCCAAAGTTGGCCGTCCGAATTCGTAATTTTCAACTTGTAAAATTCTATTTTTGAACACGGGACTCCAGATTTCATTTTTGACACCACTAGTAGACTCCTGGCATCGTTCTGGCATATTTTCGTATAAAATTTGTTAGATTTGGAGAACGTGGGCCCGGGCACGTTTTTCGGTGCAAAGCGGGTCCCACTTTCTGGGTCAACGGGACTTTTTGACGCCGGCTCATCGGAATCCAATTCCGGATATACCGTTGAGTTCGTATCGTCATTCTGGACTCGTTGACATATAATTTGCTAGGTTTTGGTGGACATTGGGTCTGACACGCATTTCCGTGCAAGTCGGATACCAATATCCGGGCCAACGGGTCATTTTGAGATCGGCTCATCAGAATCCAATTTCGAAGATACCGTTGAGTTCGTATCATCATTCTGGACTCGTTGGCAGGTAGTTTGCTGAGTTTTGAGAACTTTGGCTTCGGCACACATTTCCGTGCAAACCGGAATTCCAAGTTCTGGTCAACGGGCCAAAATGAGATCGGGTCAACGGAATCCAGTTCTGGAGATACCGTTGGGTTCGTATCGACATTCTGGTTGCGAGGACATATAATTTGTTATATTTTATAGACTTGTTTTCTTGCACGTTTTTTGGTGCAAAACGGCTCCGACACGGACACCGTTTTGACCCGAAATTACCTTTTTGCCCTTGTGTCCAAATTGGACCGTTGGGTAGGCTATCCTAGCTAATTTGACCATTCTGGACACGTTGGCGATGTTCATTTCATCGTCCGACAATATTTGTTGATAATTTCTCTAAGTTTAACCTTTTTATAATTAATAATTAATTCATATAATGTTCGTATTTCGGGATTAGTACAACGAAACTGAGATCAGCCAATTCCAGTGATCTTATATCGCTAAAATTGACAAGTTGGATACGTGGATCACTATAATAAGATTATCAACCTTACCGATAATCTTCTTATCTCGATTTACGTGTCGTAAGTTTCAACGTACAAATAACGAAGTACACTTTATAATAGACTAGAATTGACCATATTTGACCAGAGTTGACCAGTTGACCCAAAGTCAACTGTAAGTCAACACTTGACCTAGTTTGACTAGATTATTGACCGGAGTCGACCTAGAGTTAATTTGACTTAGAAGAACCTAGAATAATATAGATTGCCTGTAGGGATTCATTTATTTCAACTTAAACACCTTGTAACCTGTGTTGCTTTAAATAGGACTCTGTGGCTTCAGTGGAACCTCCTATACTTATCAGCTGTTCAGGTTATCGAGGCGAGTACATTCTCTGATCATTTCATATCCTGCTTAGAATTATTTCCTGCAGTAGATTACTTTACTTGTACTGTCACGACGGTCACACGGATTGGTACTATATGGATCCTTTCTTGAGATGTTATCCTTAGGGAGCATCGGGTACTCTATGTTTTGTGCGTTTCACTTTCATAGCGTATCATATGCTTCTTGGTTCTTTGATCACTTACGACATGTACCCTCATGATCGTAGAGTCTTCCTGGAATCTTACACTGTTGGGTATCCCCCAGAATCCCCATTTTTATGGGACTTACACTGTTGGGTATCTCCCAGAATCCCCATTTTTATGGGACTTACACTGTTGGGTTATCCCCAGAATCCCCATTTTTATGGGACTTACACTGTTGGGTTACCCCCAGAATCCCCATTTTTATGGGACTACTATGTATCACCTTCGGGGTCTACCACCCTTCGGGGGCTTACCACCTTCGGGGTCTATCACCTTCGGGGTCTGCTACATAGCATCATATAACATAACCTGGCTGGATCCTTGTGTATTGATCGGGGGTACGGGGGAGTATTACATGTTCATATTGTACTCTGACTCACTAGTCACTGCTAGTTTCCTATGTATAGTAGATATTTCTATTACAGTTCTCTCTCTGTTTTTATACTGCACTTCTTTCAGTACTTGTATCTTACTTTACTGCATGTTCATATTTTCTAACCTGCTATGAATTGTTGAGATGTACTGTGCTCGCTCCAGTCCTGACTGGACATGTTGATAAATTTTACAGATAGCCTGGAGGTGCCTGCTAGCCTAGAGAAGACACAGTAGGGTTTTGTTTAGGTAGTTATTTTATTTTGTCTGGAGTTGTATTTACTTTGGGGATTACTGTATCTTTATTTGAGTTTTGAGATGTACTTCTGGGTTCATGTATCTTAGACACTTAGACTTCTATCTCCTGTAGTTATTTTGGATTTCATGTTTTATCTATCCTTATCATGCTCTACCTTAGATGTGATTGAATTTGTATCTGCTATGTCACCCCCATTCGGGGAGTATAAACTGTTTAGCTTTATATTGTTAGATGTTGTGACCTAGGACAGCGTTCTACCGCCGACACTGCGGCGTAGGCTGGGCGTCGTTACGTTCTCGTGCCCTAACTCTAGGGTGCGGGTCGTGATACTTTCATATAGTATGCACCCCCTTGTCTTTTAGACAGCATTGATCGTATTATACGGTATTCATCTACCCGTAATACGTAGCTGGCTGAGTAATTCCCCCGCTCTCCAGTATTCTGGTTCTGGGGCGTGATAAGGTTTTAGTGGTGGCCCATGCAGGTCTGATTTCAGACTTGTGGGGTGTTTTAATTTATAGGATGTCTCAATCACACATGTTTCCCCTTGATCTCCTGATTCGTATTCTCGATTCTAGCTTGACATTCCGATATCCTTTGACTTCATTGATCTTCCCTGTCCGACCGTTTGATTATTCTCTTATCCCTTTTCTTAGGGGCACCTCGTCCGCATCTGTCAGGATTGGGCAACAACAACAAGGGCAACATGGACAACCTGACCAGGTTGGTCAGCAACAAGAGCCAGTACAACCTCAAGAGGCTATTCAAGAAGAGGTGATAGTGGAACCAGCAGTTGGACCGCAGTATCCGGAGGTTCCAACACCACCAATAGTTCCACCTACCCCAGTGGAAGTGGACACACCAGCCCTTCTGGAGATCATGAGAGGGATGATGGCTACTCAGCAACATCAGATGTTAGCCCAGCAGCGCATGCACGCTCAGTTACAAGAGCAGAATGTGTTGCTCAACCAAGGGTTGCAGACAGCTTTAGAAAGAGGGGCCAGGCCGGATTCAGGAGCATCAGCCCAGTTTTGCAAGTACAACCCCCGCCGTTTCGAAGGCACGGAGGATGCCATCTCAGCAGATGCATGGCTTAAGGATATTGAGGCTATTTTGACAGCCGCTAAGGTGCCGGCAGAAGAACGTATGGATCAGGTGAAGTTGTTACTTCAGGATCTCGCACGTGATTGGTGGGAATCAGAGGAGGTAGGCATCAGACGTCCTGTGGCTTGGGACGATTTTACAGCAAGGTTCAAGACAAAGTACTATGGAGTTGTGGCGCAGTTTGAGCTATAACAGAAGTTTATCAATCTTAGACAGGCTGGCAAGACGGTAGATGCTTATGCAGCGGAGTTCTGCAGATTGAGTAGGTTTGCCCCGGAGATGGTAGCCACAGAGAGCCAGAGGGCTATGAGGTTCCAGCAAGGATTTCATCTCGAGCTCTTGCAATTGATAGAAGGGCACAATTACCAGACTTTTGATGAGGTATTGACGGCGACTCGAAGGCATGAGATAACCATTCAGAGGCTTGTGGCAAGGACTGGAGGTCAGAAGAGATCCCACAGTCAGATTGAAGGAGGAGGGGGAGCAGCGCCCCGAACAACAGCACCGTCCCCTGGCATATCCACGATGTGGCACTGCGAGGACCCGCACCACCACCCAGGCAGCAGCAACAACAACAGAGGAAGAACCAGCAACCCCCGGTGGGCTGCACTTATTGTGGGAAGGTAGGGCACACTAGAGATGTGTGCCGGACATTGAACGGGCAGTATTTGATATGTGGGAATCCAGGTCATCGGGTTACCACATGTCCCATGAATTCGAGGTCAGGAGGACCAGTACAATAATTTCCTGCTCTGCCAGCACCAGGGGCAGGACAGTATCGAGGACCAGCGGTAGCAGTGAGGCCGTTGGCACAGCGTCCGTTCATGACGCAGGCTCAAATGTTTCGGCAGCAGGGACCGCCGATGCAGCAACATCAGCATAGACCACCCCAGCATCACCAAGGCAGGGGCCAGCGGCAGCACCAGGCTAGGCCGCAGCATGGAAACCAGCAAGGAGGTCGAGGGCAGGCATTCACTCTATCCTTGGAAGAGGCATTAGCATCGGGAGATGTTGTGGCAGGTAACATTCTCGTCGCCTCATATTCCGCAGTAGCATTGTTTGATTCGGGAGCATCCCATTCATTTATATCTGCACAATTTGCAACACGGCTAGGAATGGAGTTCGAGGCATTGCCAGAGAGGTTGAATATACTCACTGGTAATGGGCTCGTAGGAGTTAGTAGAGTTATTCTAGCATGTAGCGTTGTAGTTTGCGGGCATTCCTTACCCGCCCGGTTGATAGAATTTCCTGTTGGAAATTTTGACGTTATCTTAGGCATGGACTGGCTGAAAGACAGTCATACGACAATAGATTGTCGTAGAGGGAGTGTATCCTTTGACATTCCAGGCATGAAGAGGTTCACCTTAGTCAGATCAGTGGCAACTCAACAAGAACAGGGAGTAGTAACGGCAATGGAAGAAGTTCAAGTCCCGAAGGTAGTTGAAGAGTTTTTAGACGTATTTCCTGAAGAGCTTCCAGGTCTACCACCGGTTAGAGATATTGAGTTCAGTATAGAATTGGCACCTGGAACTAAACCGATATCAGATCGGGTTTACAGAATGGCGGATTCAGAGCAGGCCAAGGTATATCAGCACATAGAGGAACTGAAGGAGAAGAAGTTCATCCAAGCTAGCGTGTCACCATGGGCAGCACCAGTGGTACTTGTGGGGAAGAAGGATGGATCATCCAGATTGTGCATTGATTACAGGAAGCTTAACGTAGCAACAGTGAAGAACAAGTACCCACTACCCAGGATCGACGACTTATTTGATCAGTTGAGCAGAGCTAGAATTTTCTCCAAGATAGATCTTCGTTCAGGGTATCATCAAGTGAGGGTTCGGAAGGAGGACATTCCCAAGACAGCATTCAGGTCGAAGTATGGGCATTATGAATTCTTAGTAATGCCGTTTGGTTTGACCAATGCTCCAGCAATCTTTATGGATTTGATGAATCGCATCTTTATGCCGTACTTGGATCAATTTGTCGTTGTGTTTCTCGACGACATTCTTGTATATTCAACTAGTGAAGAGGAGCATGAAGACCACCTCCGGAAGGTGTTACAGGTTCTGAGAGAGAACCAGTTGTATGCCAAGCTCAGCAAATGTGAGTTTTGGTCGGATCACATTTCATTTTTGGGTCATATCATATCAGGAGCTGGAGTAGCAGTGGATCCCAAGAAGGTAGAAGCAGTAGAAAGTTGGCCAGTACCCAAGACCGTAGCAGATGTGCGGAGTTGCTTGGGATTGGCAGGATATTACAGAAGGTTTGTATCAGACTTTGCAAGGCTTTCAGCACCCATGACTCGCTTGACACGGAAGGACGTGCCATTCGTCTGGTCGGCAGAATGCCAGGCATTATTTGAGAATCTGAAGCAGAAGTTGATATCAGCGCCTATTCTTACATTGCCAGTTGGACCCGGAGGTTTTACCGTTTATTGTGATGCGTCAGGTAAAGGACTTGGATGTGTCCTCATGCAGCATGGGAAGGTGATAGCGTATGCATCTAGGCAGCTTCGAGACCACGAGAAGAATTACCCGACTCATGACTTGGAGTTGGCAGCAGTAGTATTTGCTTTGAAGCTATGGAGGCATTACTTATATGGTGATCGAGTGGACATGTACACAGACCACAAAAGTCTGAAGTACATTTTTACTCAGAAAGAATTGAACATGAGGCAGAGAAGATGGTTGGAGTTGATCAAGGATTACGACGTGGAGCTTCAGTATCACCCAGGCAAGGCTAATGTGGTAGCAGATGCTCTCAGCAGGAGAGGCGGCGCATTTATGTTAACAACACAGAGGTATATCTTAGAAGATCTTCAGGATATGGGCATCGAGGTTATACTTCCTAGTGATGTAGGAGTTCTGGCGAGTCTACAAGTTCAATCCGACTTGGTAGATAGAATCAAGGCAGCTCAGGCACAAGACCCAAGGATTCAGAAGCTTAGAGAAGAATGTGAGTCAGGACTCAGGAAGGAGATGCAAATCCATGAAGATGGTATGCTTAGGTTTGGGTCACGTCTATGTGTGCCTAGTGGAGATATCAGACAGGAGGTTATGGCAGAAGCTCACAGTTCTCAGTATTCCATACACCCTGGAGGGACCAAGATGTACCAAGATATCAAACAGCAC
This sequence comes from Iris pallida, assembly GCA_029216955.1. NCBI lineage: Eukaryota > Viridiplantae > Streptophyta > Magnoliopsida > Asparagales > Iridaceae > Iris > Iris pallida. The sequence continues at coordinate 4,805,487 of JANAVB010024998.1, forward strand.
TTCTGGTGGAATGGGATGAAGAGGGAGATAGCTAGATTTGTTTCCCGTTGCTTAGTATGTCAGCAAGTGAAGGCAGAGCAGCAGAGGCCAGCTGGATTATTGCAACCGCTTCCTATCCCGGAATGGAAGTGGGAGCATATCACAATGGACTTTGTGACCGGTTTACCGAGATCACCAAGTGGTAAAAATGCTATTTGGGTGATAGTAGATCGGCTTACAAAGGTGGCGCACTTTCTTCCTTTCAAAGTAGGTCAATCTACGGAGAAGTTGGCAGAATTGTATATGCAGCAGATAGTCAGGCAGCATGGAGTCCCTGTCAGTATTGTGTCAGACAGAGACACCCGTTTTACATCACATTTTTGGAAGAGCTTACATCATAGCTTGGGTACCAAGTTAAGGTTTAGCACGGCTTACCATCCCCAGACAGACGGGCAATCAGATAGAACAATTCAGACTTTGGAAGACATGTTGCGAGCTTGCACCCTAGATTTTGGAGGATCTTGGGAGAGCCACCTGCACTTAGTCGAGTTTTCGTACAACAACAGTTATCAAGCAAGTATCCAGATGGCGCCATTTGAAGCACTATATGGTAAGAAGTGTAGGTCGCCACTAGCGTGGGACGATATTAGGAAGAGAAAGATGTTAGGCCCGGAGATGATTGTTCAGACAGTGGAGGTGATTAAAGGAATTAGAGAGCGACTTCGAGTTGCGCAGGATCGGCATCGTCATTGGGCAGACCAGCATCGTAGGCCGCTAGAATTTTCTGTTGGGGATCACGTATTCTTGCGGATCTCACCTACCCGTGGGGTCATTAGATTTGGCATTCGCGGAAAGTTGAGTCCCCGATACGTGGGCCCGTTTGTTATCCTTGAGAGGGTAGGCGATGTTGCTTATCGTTTATCCCTTCCACCTTCGTTACGAGAGGTGCATGACGTATTTCATGTATCTCAGTTGCGAAGGTATGTATCAGACCCAAGCCATGTCCTTGATCATTCTGAGCTGGTTGTTGGTACCAACCTGTCTTACGAGGAACAGCCTGTGTCTATTTTGGACCGAAGAGAGAAGATACTCAAGAACCGAACAATTAACCTTGTCCGGGTCGCTTGGGGTCATCACTCTTTAGGGGAGTCAACGTGGGAACGTGAGGATGATATCCGATCACGGTATCCGCACCTGTTTGACTCACAAGGTATATTTCCTTCTGTATACCTTGATTGTCTTAACTCCTCATGCTTGTTACCTTATGAGTAGAATTACTTAATGTTGTAGATTGTTAGATGTAGATACATTACTTGTTATTATCATTGTAGAATGATTGCTTACTCAATTGTTTATACTTAGATTAGTTTAGCTTCGATATTTCTATCATGCTTAGATCTGAAATTCCGAGGACAGAATTTTTCTAAGGAGGGTAGAGATGTCACTTCCCGTTCCCAAAATACGTATTTATTTAATAGTTACAATGTATTATTCTGTATTTAAATTTCTGTAAATTTATGTTAGTTAATTAATCTGCTCTTTAAATTTTCATGTTAATTTATTTCCTGCAATTTTATTTCTGCACTTTATTTCCTGCTTTTATTCCTGCATTTATTTTCGGCTTTTACCTCTTTGCTTTGCTTGTGGGTTGGCCTTGGATGAACCCATTGGATCCGGCCCAATACTCCCACCTACCACCACCCCTTCATTTAAAGCCCAAAACCATTTCTCTCTCTTCATTACTTCTTTCCATTTCACTTCTTCTTCCTCATAACTCTCCCACCAACCTAGAAGAGATAGGCAAGTGCCAACTTGCTTCTTGATGGATCCCCATTTTTATTGTTCCATCATCTTCCTCATTTGATTCTAAGTCTCTTTAGTACTTAGCATTTTCAATTTCCATGGCTTACTTGTTGTAGATCTAAGTTTGATGCATTTTCGGATTTCTTAGGTTTTGATCTAGTAAACCTTATTATCTTCAAGTTTTGATGGTTCCATGTTGTAGAGAATTTCGTTCTACCCAATTTTGACCTATGGAAGTCCATATTTGGGCTTGGGATGAAGGATTTATGAAGCTTGGAAGCAATGGCTTCCATGGTTCCCATGGTTCTGTTCTCAGAAAATTTGGAGAAGAAGAACAGTCACAGCCGCATCAAATCTTCATTCCTCAAGCGCATGGAAATCTTTATTCCCACAGCGCATCAAATCTTCATTCCTCAAGCGCATGGAAATCTTTATTCCCACAGCGCATCAAATCTTCATTCCTCAAGCGCATGGAAATCTTTATTCCCACAGCGCATCAAATCTTCATTCCTCAAGCGCATGAGATTTATTTCCCTCAGGCGCATGAATTTATTTATTTCCCAATCACTTCTCACAACCAAGGTGCATGAATTTATTTATTTTCCAATCACTTCTCACAGCCAAGGCGCATGAGTTATTTATTTTCCAATCACTTCCCACAGCCAAGACGCATGAGTTTATTTATTTCTCAATCCTTTCCCTCAGGCGCATGAGTTTATTTATTTCCCACAGATTCCCTCAGGCGCATGAGTTTATTTATTTCTCACAGCTTCCCTGAGTTTATTTATTTCTCACAGCCACCTTCCTCAGGCGCATGAATTTATTTATTTTCCAATCACTTCTCACAACCAAGGCGCATGAATTTAATTATTTCTCAATCACTTCTCACAGCCAAGGCGCATGAGTTATTTATTTTCCAATCACTTCTCACAGCCAAGGCGCGTGAGTTATTTATTTTCCAATCACTTTCCACAGCCAAGGCGCATGAGTTATTTATTTCCCAATCACTTCTCACAGCCAAGGCGCATGAGTTATTTATTTTCCAATCACTTCCCACAGCCAAGACGCATGAGTTTATTTATTTCCCACAGATTCCCTCAGGCGCATGAGTTTATTTATTTTCCACAGCTTCCCTGAGTTTATTTATTTCTCACAGCCACCTTCCTCAGGCGCATGAATTTATTTATTTCCTAATCACTTCCCACAGCGCATGAGTTTATTTATTTCCCAATCATTTCTCTCAGACGCATGATATTATTTATTTCCCAATCTTTCCCACATCAGCGCATGAGATTTATTTCCCACAGCATTCCTCAGGCGCATGAGTTTATTTATTTTCCAATCATTTTTTACAGCGCATGAGATTATTTATTTCCCAATCATTATTTATTTCTCCATTTTATTTCTCGAATTGGCATTAATTAACATTGATTGTTATCTTGATTAATTATTGATCATGCGTTCCTAGATGGAACTAAGAGGCTGGCTAGTCGTCTTATTGAATTGAATGGAATAAGACACGTTCATATTAACTATGAACTATTGAAATCGATTAGCCAAACCCAAATATTGACATATATATACATGCAGGCTACAAATTTATTTATTTATTGTTACGAAAGCAGCATGTGTACTTTATGGTCAAGGCATGATTATCCCGTGGTTAGTTTTGATTGTTGCATTACGCTATGTAAGACCTACAACCTAACCGTACTGGTATCGTTGTAGAAATGCATATCGTACCCCGTACGAGAGTACTCATTTGAATGACCATGATCCACGGCATGGAATTTCATTTAACCTAGAAGCTACTAAGTTAAATAAAACAATGATTGCATGGAGAGTATGGATTGTCGAGTTCTTACATGACAGCCCTCTTGGGACTATTAGTGCCCGACAGGCCGGCTGGTTCCCACAGATACCGCAAATCTGCCACACGGGCAGGAAGCAGTATCTGCTTATATTATTGTATATTGTATATTGATGACGGGCGTCCCGCTGGGACTCGTCTAATTCATGATTGGCGCAATTGATTGATTGGATAGACTAGCCTTGTTTGTTCATAGTAAGAACTGAGAAATCCTTATTGCATATTCCAGGATAACTTGGGACTCACAGTAGTAAGCCGTAGGAGTTGGATGGCCGTTTAAGTTGATTTGTTTGTGTACTGTACCTACTCTGTTAACTAACTAAGATGATCAAAATGTCAGGATATGACGGGCCAACTTCTGTCCTTGTTTGGTTGGGAGGTTGGTTCGAAGTGTCGTGACATTATGTGAATCCTAGTAGCAAGCAGAGATCTATATATCCTATTCTCTTATTACTGGTTTTAACTCCTCATATCGTGCTTCCTTGCGGTACTTGCTATTAGAGGTCTAACCTCTCTGGTTTTGCATGGCCAGATTTAGAGCCGGTTTCCGAGGACTCAGCTTACTTCTACCTCCAAGATGGTCAATACTAGAGGAATGATCGCAGGAGGACTCGAGTGGGTTCCTTACTTCTCCGCTCGTTTTGTTACTTACTTTATATTTTGCCGTTTGGCACCGACATGTTAGTCGGATTGTCTTGTACTTACTTTTACATAATTGTAATTAAGTCAGACTGCAGCTGATAACAATTGTGTATATGTTGCTATATCATCTGGCTATGTTTTGTAAAGCCAGATCTCAAGAACATTTTGACTAAGCGTTTGGGATGCCTTATTGCTTTATTTTAAATGTTCTCTATTATTGCTTCTTGTTTGAATGATTGAGACAATAGATGTGAAGTGACCATAGCGAGACTTTCATATAGTATGCACCCCCTTGTCTTTTAGACAGCATTGATCGTATTATACGGTATTCATCTACCCGTAATACGTAGCTGGCTGAGTCATTCCCCCGCTCTCCAGTATTCTGGTTCTGGGGCGTGACACCCCTCTTACACACGGGGATAAGCTGTATCGCGTCGCTAGGACGCTATTGTATAACCCAAGCCGGTCATAAACGATTACACATTCAAATCATATTATTTTTAATCGTAAAATTACTGAAAAATATTGTTTCAACTGTTTAGCATACACTTTTCCATTATTACTTAAAATATGAGATACATATTCGTACTTGCTCCCTACTGACTGGAGACAACATTTTTAGGTGACATCGAGAATGCTCAGCTATTGTACAATAGCTACTATGACCCGGTTTTGTATCCTGTGGTGTTGCCAGAGTCCCCCTTGAAGGACGCAGGACCTGAGGCCGACGAGCCGACCGCTTAGCTAGTCGTTTCCAGTTTCTAGTTTTATTGTTTTAGAATTTTGTTAATTTGAATTCAGCGCTTTATTTTTAGTTCTTTCATTCCAATTGTACTTTTCAAATGTTGAATAAAAGTTCTAAAAAATTTCGTATATTTAGTTGTGACAAATGTATAGATGTTTTTGTAAATACCTGCGTATAGAACATCTTAATGCCACCGTCTCACAACGGTGCAGGCTGGACATAATCAATTTCGACCCAATTATTTGGGATCGGGTCGTGTCATGTTTTTAGTGGTGGCCCATGTAGGTCAGATCAACAACTTAGGAGAACATACTTAGAAACAATTAGAACACTATAACATCAATTTGTCATGACATAGGACCGAAATATATATTATAAGTAAATATTTTTGTTTGCTATAGACTGGTAGGCTACCTTGCTTGTGTTTACAACCAAAACCTTCCAGAGTACAGCCAAAGGAAAGACCACTTGTTCCGGCCCTGCTGGCGATGAGGTCCAACATCGGTCATACTTGGACCCATACCCATCACCGAGACTTGTAACTGCCCTATTACTATCTCAGGCCACAAATTCTTAACACCCTTGCTTGTGATGCCCTTACCCAACTATGATGTAGTCCTAGGGATGGACTGGTTGAGTAAGCATCATGCGCTGATAGATTGTCACAGAGGATGTGTAGTCTTCAGCCCACCTGGAGAGCCAGAGTTTGAAATCTCTCGAGCTCCGGAAGATATGGAGAGTGTGACCTATACCTTTATCACCGAAGAACCCGGACCTCCTCATCCTATTATAGCAGAATTCATGGACGTTTTCCCTGATAGTCTTCCAGGATTACCCCAGATCGAGACGTAGAATTCACCATTGACCTAGTTTTCGGCTCTTTTCCTATTTCTAAGGGATGCTACAGAGTCAACCCCAAGGAGGCCAAGGAGATGAAGGACCAGATTGACGAACTGAAGGCACAAAGATTTATCAGAGACGGGGCTTCACCCTGGGGAGCACCAGTTTTGTTCGTGTCCAAGAAGGATGGAACAGTGCGGATGAGCATCGATTACCGGACGCTGAACAACATCATCATTAAGAACAAGTACCTTCTGCCCCGGATCGACGACCTGTTTGATCAAATGAGTGGAGCTAAGGTATTTTCGAAGATAGATCTCAGGTCTGGTTACCATCAAATCAAGGTCAGGAAGGAGAATATTCCAAAGACGGTGTTCAACACCAAATATGGTCAGTATAAATTTTTGGTCATGCCGTTTGGACTGACGAATGCCCCCACAGTATTCATGAACCTTATGAACAAGGACTTCCATGAATATCTGGATCAGTTTATTGTTGTCTTCATCGATGACATCCTAATCTACTCGAAGACTGAAGAAGAGCATGAAGAGCACCTGAAGAAAGTTCTGGAAATTTTAAGGAAGGAGAAGCTCTATGGTAAGCTATCTAAATGTGAATTCTTCTTAGACAAGGTGGATTTTCTGGGCCATGTTGCCACAGGAGAAGGAATTTTGGTGGATCCAAAGAAGATAGCTGCTATTGAGAAGTGGAGTACACCAAGTTCAGTTGCTGAAATCAGAAGTTTTCTTGGCTTAGCTGGCTACTACCGAAAGTTTGTGAAGGATTTCGCCAGGATTGCTGAGCCGATGACGAAGCTCACAAGGAAAAATGAAGAATTTGTGTGGACTGAAGCTTGCCAGGCAGCATTTGAGGAACTAAAGAAGAGACTTACTACGGCACCGATACTTGCGCTACCCGCAGGTACCGGCGGTTTCTCAATTTATAGTGATGCTTCCGGTAAGGGATTGGGCTGCGTTCTTCAACAACACGGAAAAGTAATTGCTTACGCATCTAGGCAATTACGGACTCATGAGAAAAACTACCCCACGTATGATTTGGAGCTTGCAGCGGTGATATTTGCATTGAAGCTGTGGAAGCACTACCTTTATGGAGAGAGAGTGGAAATATTTACAAACCACAAAAGTCTTAAATATGTTTTCACTCAGAAGGAGCTGAACATGCGACAGAGACGATGGTTGGAGCTGATGAAGGATTTCGACATCAACCTGCAGTATCATCCGGGTAAGGCTAATGTTGTTGCAGATGCACTTAGTCGATACCCGATGACAATGTTCTTGACCAAGGAGCGTCATTTGCTGGAGGACATGAAAAAGCTTAGACTGGAGATTGTACTGCCCGAAGAGGAAATGAAAAAACTGGGAAGAGAAGCCATTGTACCAGGAGCTGATTCATCAATGATGCAGTTACAAGTACGTTCAAGTCTAATGGACAGAGTCAAGAAGGCACAATTCCAAGACGAGACGCTTTGAAAACTCAGAGATCAAGTGCTGGCAGGAACACTTGAAGGATTCTCCATCGCCAGCGACAGAGCACTGAAGCATGGAACGAGGCGGTACGTACCAACTGGCGAACTGAGGAACGAACTGATGCAAGAAGCGCACCAGTCACAGTATTCCATACATCCAGGAGCTAACAAAATGTATCGGGATATGCGTACTATGGTGTGGTGGTATGGAATGAAGAAGGACGTATCCAGGTATGTAGCTAGATGTTTAATTTGTCAACAACTGAAAGCTAGCAGACAGAGACCAGCAGGATTGTTCCAACCGCTAGACATCCCGGAGTGGAAATGGAAACACATAACAATCACTACAACAAAAAAACCCTTTTAATGACGGCTAAAAAGCGTCATTAATGACGAACCATGCCGCTTTTTTTCCACAGCAACCGTTATGAAAACGGGTGTTATAAATGTTTTTTAAAAGCGTCATAAAATAACCGTCATGAATAGTTTCTATAAAAACGTTATGAATAGTTAATATATAGTGCACAATTCAGAACAATTTTAAAACGTCATGAATAGATAATATGTATAGGCTCAATGCAGCACATTTATAACACTTTATACTATTCAAATTAGCATATTTATAATGCTCTATACTGCACAGTATATATTACATTCCAAAAAGTTAACATTATATATCACCATCTTTATTACATTTCTCAAAATAGAGTACATATCAACATCTTCATTACATTATCAAAATAGAATATCCAAATACATATAGATATTTACAACTACCAAAATTGTCCACATCAAAACTTGGCCAGAGGACGAGCTAAAGATAGTCTGTCGGAACAAACCTACTTGGAGTCAGTTGTCCGCATCAGGATCTGTCTTCCGAATCTGTAGTCTCGTTGGGCTAGTCGGGCAGTCTGAGCTCTCTGTTGTATTCCGTCCTTGAGATTGTAATGGATGGGTGAATTATTTCACAATCAGCTTTGCTGGTTCACAAACAATAATAAAAGAAAATTACACGTGAAAGAAAGAGACAGGAAAAATATTCCATTACCCAAATTCAAGTCAGAATGTGACAAACAAGGGGATCCTAGACTATTATTTGGTTCTAGTAATACCAAATACAAGAGAACAAAAGGCTTCGACCGTTGATAGAGCAAGTGTCGTGTCATCCATTACAAAAAGCTTCAGGCATTGATAATAAGCTCATTTGAAGTGCATATAATTTGTTTTATAGCTATATAAAAGAGTGCTTGGTACTCAACAAAAGAAAGAGAAACAAATACTTGTTTATGATGCAATTATGTAAGCAACTGTCCCCTTGATATGATGCTTTAGTAAAAAAGTAATGAGAACTACGCATACTTGTTGTCGCACATCTTTCAAGTACAGCCTTCACAAACTGGATTTCTCCTTGATGAGCCATGATAATCTTCATCTAAGAGTTCAAAAAACTGGAGTTAGCAATTACTTTGTATCTGTATCAATCAAAATGTGTACTAAATAAGTATCCATTATTACCTAGTCTAAATGTAATGCCTGTTGTTCGTATTACGTATTTTGGGATACGTATACGTATTTTATTCTGTATTGCATGATTCCTTGTTTAGCTCTCGGCTTGGTTTAACTCTCGGTTTGGGTTGGCTTGGTTCGGCCGGCCCAATGCTTGGGTCATCATGGGCCAAGGGTGGAACACCTTAGCCTATGCTTCTCCTTTATTTCCACCACAACCCTCTACCTACCACCACCCATGATATTTATTTCCCCACCAACCTTCTCTCTCCTCCATAACTCTCATTTATTTCTTCTTCTTCTTCTTCCTTCCTCTCCACAACTCCCCAACCATAGGCAAGTGCAACTTGCTTCCACAAGAGAACTTCTTTTGATGGTTTCAATAGCTTCTCCTCATGATTCTAAACCACATTAGAACTTGCCATTTTCCATTTTGAGGCTTTAATTCTTGTAGATCTAGAGTTTTGCTATTTTCAGATTTTTGGTGTTTTGATCTATCAAACTTGTTTATTTTCAAGTTTTGATGGTTCCATGTTTTAGAAAATTTCATTCTACCCAATTTTGACCTTTGGAAAGTTGGATTCGGTCTTGTTTTGACCAAGATTTGGACAATTGAAGCTTAGATTCAACTTTAGAGTTCTTGCTGTTCTTGCCATTTGGAGAAGACAGTGAACAGTGAGCTACCTTTTTAGCTTACGCCACTGAGTCGTACGCTGCTGTTTAGTGAGCGTACGCTAGCCTTCGTACGCTGCTGTTTAGCGAGCGTACGCTAGCCTTCGTACGCTGCTGTTTAGCGAGCGTACGCTAGCCTTCGTACGCTACTGTTTAGCAAGCGTACGCTAGCCTTCGTACGCTGCTGTTTAGCAAGCGTACGCTAGCCTGAGCGTAGCCTGGATTGAGAGTAGCCTGATTACCCTTGATCTTTTATAGCCCTGTAATATTGATATTTTATTAGATATTTAACGTCCATTTTATATCCTTACGCCTTTTGTCATGAACTTGATAATCATGGATTTGTTTAGTATGTTTGGAAATAATACCTGAGCATGACACGATAGTGACCCGTAGTGGTGCACTCCTGACATAATGACATGACATGACCTGATAGTGGCCCGTCGTAGCGCACTCCTGACTAGTACACTTGACATGATTATCTTGATAAGCTGTTGCGACGGCTACCTGACATGACATGACCTGTATAATTAATCCTGGACACCGTGGGTGATTGTGCCTGTATAAATAAACCAGTCCTGTCTTGCATCATGTCTAGGGAGGGAGCTCCTGAGTACCACGGTCAGGAGTACCTATTGAAATGGGCTAAGGTTAATAACTAGATTAACACATTAGTCATGAAGAGATTTTCCAGCTACAGGCAATCCCGTTACCTGGGCACGCCTTGGGATCTGTAGCCTGCCGTCGAGTAGGGCACATTTCCAGCACACTGTCATGTGTTGTACCCTTCAAGCTACCTAAAGGTACATTCGTTTCCTGGACGATGTACCCACCTGAATTCAACTCTAATCTTTTAACCCGGGGAACCTGGATGGTCTGCAGGGCTTGTGGCTGTGGAATAATCTCACTGCATCTTGTTAGTAATTAGGCTTGTGACAACCCTAGTTAGTTAAAGTATCAAGCCGTAATTCTTGTTTGGCCGTGAAATTATTGGATGGAGTCTAACCAGTCTAGTCTTGCCCTGATCCTGTTCCAGATTATTGAATGACCAGAATGCTTGTATTTATTTTACCGATAAATGGTGAGAAACCAAGCTCCGTTCAGACGAAGGGTTACAACCTCGGTCCTTGTTTGGGTCACGGGTTGTAACCTGGTTATCTGAATAGTTCCATGGTTATCTTGTCGTATATCATCCTGATATGTTTCCTTTTATTCCAGTCCTTATTTTATTTATATTTATATTTCTGTGCTGATTGCTGGTTTTAGTTCTTAAGTGAAGCTTCCTTTGTGGCACTTGCTCTTCCTGGGGTCTGATCCAGCTGGTTTTGTGTGGCCAGATTTCGAAGCAGCTCCAGAGGATCTACCGACCTTCCAGCCAGATGGTGGCCACTAGACGGAACCCTGGCAACGAGTGGGTTATTTTTGGCTCTCCCGCTCTATTGTAAAAATATTCTTTTGAGGCGTTTAGCCGACGAGCACCTGTTTAGCTTGATTGTACTTTATTTACTGTCTGCCTACGGGCTGTAACATGATTAACAGATCCTAGGGTTGATCATGTATGACTAAACTCTTGCTAGTCCTAACATTTTGTAACGACTAGCTTCATGATCAGCTGAATATGTAATATTTGGGACGCCTTATCATTGTATATTTAATGATCATACATCTTGTAACATTTACTTACTTGCTTGTGATTGAGACACTAGGCTTGTTCATGACCATAGGAGACTGTTGGCTTGTAGTAAACCCTCATGTATCTAGACAGCCGTGACCGTATAGCGAGATGGAATCCATTTCATATACGTAGCTGGCTATGTCTGCCCCCGCTCTCCAGTATTCTGGTTCTGGGGCGTGACACTAAATCTAAAGACTTCTAGATGGCAAGCAATATAAAGTGATAACATAAACAAGCATTGGTTAATCCACTCAACAGCACAAAATAACCAAATAATCTGAAAACCAAAACATCCAAGTCTTCCAAAATATTGTTTATAGAGTGAGTGTATACACAAAACATAGACCACCACCAGAATGAGACCAAGTATATCAACAAGCATCATTTTTCCTCTTTCATGTTCTCTTCATGGTATATTATTCACTTTTTTTTATTGGTTGTGTTGACGACAAGTGAACCTGACTGAAATTTATAAATGAAAACTGCAGCAGTATAGTATATACATTCCTTACCATGTGTTTGTAATCTGGCACGGTAATATGCATGTCATGCTAAATGAAGGAAGACTGGTTGACAGTCATGCCGCCAACCTCAAAGGGGCATTCTGAGAAGCCACGCCTAACAAACCTGTAGGTAATTTGCCGTTGTCAGTGATAAATAAGAACCATAAAGGCGTTTTACAGGTATGCACAACTTATAAATATAGGTTTTCTATGATACTGCAGGAATTGCTGCAAAATTGCGTAGAAGTATTATTTGGTACCACTCTGATGTAGTGAACTACTAATACTGGTTTTTGACAATAGTATGTGCCTCGCACACACCAACATACATTGCCCACTCTCATGTGTGTAACTCTCTCATACACATAGGCGCACACACACACAAACATGTATGTGCCTCGCACACACCAACATACATTGCCCACTGCTTGTACAGGCAGTACAAAGCCTGCACATAGACCCTGTGCAAGCCCTACCACTTCTATGATTTCCTGTGTATAGGGCAAAGCCAGGGGCGGACACAAGAATTTAAGAGAGTGAGGTCAATCTTAAATGTAAAAAAAAAGTCCAAAAATAAAATTGCATGCTAAACATGAAAAAAAAACTCCTTCGTTAAGGGATTGACGAGAGAGAGGAGCTGATTTTGGGCTCCTTGGAGTAAGTATCTCACTCCCTTATTTAAGCTAAGGGGTCTGAATTTTCAGCCTTTAGAGATGGCTTTCTTGGTTGGCCCCTTCTTACTGAATCCTGGTTTAGGATCTGAAGATGATATATCATTCAGTAGACCTTATCCCAAGTTGATAGTCATAGGGAGAAATAACAATGGCATAACAAAATTTGTCCAAACGGAAAAAACCTTGTTACCGTGTTCGAGACTAGAGAAGCATTCCACAAACCTGAGTTCCGGCGTTTCAGCAAATTTGCCTCGTGCCAATAATTTACGAGAACAAAAAGTAAATTGCCACAAGGTTATTCCTTGCAATTGATTTCACCAGGTAAATAAAATCATGAAATTTAATCACAGAAGAAAACGCAGACACAGAAAGATTGACAGTGCAAAAAATAGTTCCATCCAAACTTAAACTTCGCAAGAAATTACACTCAAACCTTCCCCGAGAACCACCACCATAACTCAAGGAAACCAGCAGCAAAGACCAAGCAGCATACATACATACATACATATTATACATACCATTACTACACCAGACATCAAAGCCTGCAATGTAAATCTCAGTATATATCAAAAGTCATGAAACATCAAAAATGTGATCAGAAAGGAACATATACCTTATTAAACATACCATTACTCACCAGAAAGCAAAGCCTGCAATGTAAGAAGTCACGAAACATCAAAAATGTGGTTAGAAAAAGGAAAATATACCTTATTATGAATTACCTCAATACAGAGTTATTTCTTCCAGGTGCGAATTTTATGTCTATCGAGCATTATTATAACTCATCCAGTTTCTATCTAATCAGGGTTGTCCAAGCCCAAGAACTGAGCAACATCCGCCCATGCACTCAATTTTGTTTAAATGTACTAGAAAATACAATAAAATTAACTCCTTATCAAGAAATAAATCAAACAAGGATGAGATCCACTTTCAGATGAGCATATGATAAATAAAATATATACTCTCTCTAATGCACAAACCCACACCCTGTAGTGAATGCAGCTACTGCCAGTTATACTGTTGGTTGTGGTTACTTCCCAAATTTTGTCCTCGTCCTCCACCTAAACCACCATATGGAGCACCCTGGGAAAATTTTGGAGCTCCGTACCCCCTGCCGTTGCCGCCGCCTCCTCCAGGGCCACCTTGTCCAGGCATTCCGCCACCCGCATAAGGAGGCCCCCGGCCCTGTGGAGGGTAAGGCCCATTGTTGTAGCCACCGCCACCTTGGCCTCCACGATTCGGATGACTAGGGTTGTATCCGCCACTAGGGTTTCCCCCTTGTATCCGCTACTAGGGAAAGACCCAAAACAAAAGTCTCTAAAACAAATCTAAGAAGAAACCCTAGAAATTAGCAACCACTACGAAATCGTAGATTACGAAGATGTCTGTAATCGAGAGAGAGAGAGAGGAGGAGCTTACTATTCGAGACCCATGGCTTCTGATGATGGAGCATGGCGATCGGTCCGACGAAACCTTAGAAATTCTTTTCCGATCGAGGAATTTGGGTGTCTCTCTAGATGGAACGAACGAAGGAGAAAGAAAAGAAAGGCACCGCTCTAAAATATTAATAAGTTTACAAAATATTACAAGTTTGCCACCGCTCTAAAATATTAATAACGCTTTGTTTTATAAACGTTATAAAAAGCCCAGAATTAGCCCAAACCGTCATAGAAAAAAGGTAATTTTCAACTTAATAACGCTTATGTATCAGCCATCATTAAAACTCCTTGTCGAGCGTCATTAATAGGTCTTTTTGTTGTAGTGAATGGACTTTGTGTCAGGATTGCCTCGATCCCAAGGAGTGAAGGACGTCATTTGGGTTATTGGGGACCGACTGACGAAGTCAGCTCACTTTATCCCCTTCATGGTTGGTCTATCCACCGAGAAGTTGGCAGCACTGTACATGCAACATATCTACCGGATTCATGGAGTTCCGGTAAGTATCGTAACTGACAGAGATACTAGATTTACCTCTCACTTTTGGAAGAGTTTGCATGACAGTTTGGGAACACAACTGAAGTTCAGCACCGCCTACCATCCCCAGACTGACGGACAATCGGAGAGAACAATCCAGACGCTCGAAGACATGCTGAGATCTTGCATCTTAAAATTTGGAGGGTCTTGGGAAAACCATTTGCACTTGGTGGAGTTCTCTTACAACAACAGCTACCAAGCTAGCATCGGTATGACTCCGTTCGAGGCACTTTATGGACGTCGTTACCGCACTCCACTTGCTTGGGACGACGTAGGAGAAAGAGTATTGCTTGGACCTGAGATGGTGACCGATGCAGCAGAGAAGGTAAATGTGATTAGAGACAAGCTCATGATTGCTCAGGACAGACAGAAGCATTGGGCTGATAGCAGTCGCTGACCATTGGAGTTCGAGGAAGGAGACAGTGTGTTCGTGAAGATCTCCCCTACCAGAGGAAACTATCAGCTTCGACAGAGCAGGAAAGTTGAGCCCCAGGTACATCGGGCCATTCGAAGTTTTGAGCCGAGTTGGAGAAGTAACGTACCGATTAGCTCTACCAGCTAATCTTGAAGGTGTGCACAACGTCTTCCACGTTTCACAGCTCAGACGCTACATCCCGGATCCGAGCCACATCTTGGACCATTCAGAGCTAGAGATTGGACCCAGTCTCACAGTGCCAGAGAAGCCAGTGGCAATTTTAGACAGAGGTGAGAAGAAAACCAGGAACTCTGTGCCGCCTCATAAACTTCTATTTCTTGCAAGCATTATCTTTATTTCTAATATTTTTGACTGATGCTGTTAAGTTAGCCTAATTTTCGAGCTTATTTCTTTATTCGAACTTGATCATGACAGTATTTTATTGGGTGCACCCACTAATATATTGTCTAATCAGAACCGGTGCATGATGGTCTGATCAACCACGTGTACTTTGGTTCGCTTATATATATTATTATTCTACGTGGATGGTGACATAGTTAAAACTTGTCCCTAAACGTCTCATCCACGACTGCCTTAGCAATTCTTATTGTTGGACCTGAATTACGGACGTAGTATCCGTACCTGTTTGATTTGAGTTTATCCTACCCCATCCTTTAATTTCAAGGACGAAATTTTCTAAGGAGGGAAGATTGTGAAACCCTGATTTTCAATTTATTGGATTTTGCCAGTTAGCGATAATTAGTTTAGTTATTATTATTATTATTATTATTATTATTATATATTATTATTTAGTCGAATTTAGGAAAAAATATTATTTTTAAAATTATCGTTGATTCTTTATTTCGGCCCTGCCCCGATCCCGAGTCCGGACTCCGAACCCGAGTTCGAACCCGGTTCGATTTCCCGAAACTCGGTCCTGATCCAATTCTTTTATTTCTTTTGAAATCCTACTTAATTATCTATTATATATATATATATATATATATATATATATATATATATATATATATATATATATATATATATATATATATATATATATATATATATATATATCCTTTGAAATCCTACTTAATTATCTTAATTTCCTTTGCTGTCAAGATCCATAAACTCATCTCTGGTTGGCACAACGCGACCCTATCCCCTGGAGGTAAAACGATTCTCATTAATCACGTTTTATCGTCCATCCCGATGTACATTCTGGCCGTCTGCTCCCCACCTAAGAAGGTGCTCCTTTCTCTCAAATCTCTCTTCGCCAAGTTCTTCTGGGGTCAGAGCGACGGCAGAGACAAACATCACTGGGCCGGTTGGGAGACGATGGCCAAACCCACTGGAGAAGGTGGACCCGACTTCTGCAGACTCGCCCACATCGTGGATGCCTGCTCCTTAAAACTTTGGTGGAAGTTACGCACCGAGACCTCCTTATGGACGAAGTTCATGAGAGCTAGATACTCCAGATTCTCCCATCTTTCGGAGGCTAACACTAACAACAGATCCTCGCCTTCGTGGCGACGCATTACTCGGGGACGCACCACCGCTGAACCCCTGATCCGTCTCCAGTTGGGGGATGGCAGCTCCCTGGCCTGTCGCGAGAGGTGGTTAGGAGCAGATATCATTCAGCCCAACATTCTCACTCCTCAGGGGTGCACCATCAGAGACCTTTGGGAGGGCAATCCCGATTGGAATTGGAGGAAGGTCAGAGATTGGCTTGGTCATCCGACGGCCACCAGTCTTCGTGCTGCAAATTTGCGCATCTCCGACACGCCCGACACTTGGAGATGGTCCCCTAACCCTAGTGGGACTTTCAGTCTGGCTTCCGCCAGACTTATTGCCAGAGGCAGAGGGATGCCGAACTTGATAAATGCCAAGTTCTGGCAGGCTTGCATCCCCCTCAAATGGTCCATCCTCATCTGGCGTGCTATTCGACGCAAGATTCCGACGGACGACATCATCAGATCTTGGGGTTTCAGCCTCGCATCCAGATTCCACTGCTGCGAGGAGCCCAAAGTGGAATCAGCCGAGCACGTCCTTTTTTCGGGGGAGCTGGCCGCTAGCACTTGGGACGAACTTCATCAGAGGCTTAGTATGGATCTCCCTACCGGGGGCTTCTACGATCTCTTGGCCTCCTGGTCCCGTTCCCACGGGCATCAGATCGTAGCAGCCGCTGGCATCTGGGTCCTTTGGAAGAACAGGAACAAGTTCCGTTACGAAGGACACCAACTTCCCCCTCCTCAGCTGTTCAGAGAAGTCATCAGACAATGCTTCAAAGTGAGGAGACGCTGCTCTCATGTCTCCAACTTGTTCTGGGAGACCCTGGCCTAGGCCGCTGTAATGCCTGTGGTTCGTATTACGTATTTTGGAAATACGTGTACGTATTTTCTTGTATTGTCCCTTGTTTAGTTTTCTTGGCTTGGTTTAACTCTCGGTTTGGGTTGGCTTGGTTTGGCCGGCTGGTTGCTTGGTCCAATCATGGACCAAGGTGAACCCCCTACCTACCACAACCCATGATATTTATTTCCCCACCAACCTTCTCTCTCCTCCATAACTCTCATTTATTTCTTCTTCTTCTTCTTCTTCCTTCCTCTCCACAACTCCCCAACCCTTAGGCAAGTGCAACTTGCTTCCACAAGAGAACTCATTTTATGGTTCCATTAGCTTCTTCTCATGATTCTAAGACACATTAGAACTTGTCATTTTCCATTTTGAGGCTTTAATTCTTGTAGATCTAGAGTTTTGCTATTTTTGGATTTTTGGTATTTTGATCTATCAAACTTGCTTGTTTTCAAGTTTTGATGGTTCCATGTTTTAGAGAATTTCATTCTACTCAATTTTGGCCTTTGGAAAGTTGGATTCGGACTTGTTTTGACCAAGTTATGAGCATTTGGAGTTTTGGGTTCCATCCATGGAGTCCTTGCTGTTCTTCATGTTCTTGCCCTTTGGAGAAGACAGTGAGCAGTGAGCTAGCTTTTTTAGCTTACGCCGCTGAGCTGTACGCTGCTCTTTAGCGAGCGTAAGCTAGCCTTCGTACGCTGCTCTTTAGCGAGCGTACGCTAGCCTTCGTACGCTGCTCTTTAGCGAGCGTACGCTAGCCTTCGTACGCTGCTCTTTAGCGAGCGTACGCTAGCCTTCGTACGCTGCTCTTTGGTGAGCGTACGCTCACCTTAATACGCTGCCTGTTGGCAGTGTGTCTTGAGCGTACGCTAGCTTGAGCGTACGCGTGCCTTGGTACGCTAGCTTAAGCGAGAAAGGCGTACGCTGGCCCTTTCGTACGCTAGCTCGAAGCGTACGCTAGCCCGAATTTACTTGATATGCTTGGAATTGATAATTGAGCACGACCTGATAGTGACCCGTAGTGGTGCACTCCTGACATGAGTAACCTGACATGACCTGATAGTGGCCCGTCGTGGCGCACTCCTGACAAGTACACTTGACCTGATAACCTGACATGTTATATCTTGATAAGCTGTTGCGACGGCTACCTGACATGACATGACCTGTATAATAACCTGGACACCGTGGGCGATTGTGCTTGTACAAATAATTCAGTCTTGTCTTGCATCATGTCTAGGAGGGGACTCCTGAGTACCACGGTCAGGAGTACCCATTGAAATAAACTAAGGGCCAATAACTAGATTAATACATTAGTCATGAAGAGATTTCCCAGCTACAGGCAATTCCGTTACCTGGGCACGCATTGGGATCTGTAGCCTGCCGTCGAGTAGGGCACATTTCCGGCACACTATCATGTGTTGCACCCTTCAAGCTACCTAAGGGTACATTCGTTTCCTGGACGATGTACCCACCTGAATTCAACTCTAATCTTTTAACCCGGGTAACCGGATGGTCTGCAGGGCTTGTGGCTGTGGAATAATCTCACTGCATCTTGCTAGTAATTAGGATTGTGACAACCCTAGTTAGTTAAAGTATCAAGCCGTAGTTCTTGCTTGGCCGTAAAGTAATTAGATGGAGTCTAACCAGTCTAGTCTTGCCCTGATCTTGTTCCAGACTGTTACATGACCAGCATGCTTGTATTTATTTTCTCGATAAATGGTGAGAAACCAAGCTCCGTTCAGACGAAGGATTACAACCCCGGTCCTTGTTTGGTTTACGGGTTGTAACCTGGCTATCTGAATAGTTCCATGGTTATCTCGTCGTATATCATCCTGGCATGTTTTCCTTATTTCCAGTCTTTACCATTTAATTATATTCCTGTCTTTTATTATATTATTTATATCTTGTGCTGATTGCTGGTTTTAGTTCTTAAGTGAAGCCTCCTTTGTGGCACTTGCTCTTTCTGGGGTCTGACCCAGCTGGTTTTGTATGGCCAGATTTTGGAGCAGCTCCAGAGGATCTACCGACCTTCCTGCCAGATGGTGAACACTAGAAGGAATCCTGGCAACGAGTGGATTATTTTTGGCTCTCCCACCCTATTGTAAATATATTCTTTTGAGGCGTTTAGCCGACGAGCACCTGTTTAGCTCGGTTGCACTTTTACTTATTGTCTGCCTACGGGCTGTAACATGATTAACAGATCCTAGGGTTGATCATGTATGACTAAACTCTTGCTAGTCCTAATATTTTGTAACGACTAGCTTCATGATCAGCTGAATATGTAATATTTGGGACGCCTTATTATTGTATATTTAATGATCATACCTCTTGTAACTTTTACTTACTTGCTTGTGATTGAGACAATAGGCTGTTCGTGACCTTAAGAGACTGCTGGCTTGTAGATAAACCCTCATGTATCTAGACAGCCGTGACCGTATAGCAAGATGGATTCCATTTCATATACGTAGCTGGCTATGTCTGCCCCCGCTCTCCAGTATTCTGGTTCTGGGGCGGGACAGCCGCCTCTTCCTCCCTTTTTTGTTGGCTTGCGTGTGCACTCCACGCCTCTTGTTTTTAGTTTTTTGGCCGCCTCCGCGCGCTTACTTTTATAGGCTTCGGCATTTTGCGCCTATGTTTTCAATAAAAGTTCGCTTTCCTTAAAATATATATATATATATATATATATATATATATATATATATATATATATATATATATATATATATATATATATATATATATATAAAAATATATATATATATATATACACATTTGGCTTGGTCACCCACGACCAAGCCAGCCACCCAAATTCCCTATTCTCCAGCACACCCTCCTTTCTCTCTACTCCACAGGTTGTATTCTCCACTCCCTTCTTAATAACACCACCACCACCTCTCCCACTACTCCAGCACTCTCCATATTTGCCTTTCTCTCTTCTTAACCAAACTCTCACCACCACCACCCCATTTCACTTTCTCCTCTCCCACTCACTCCTTCCAGAGCTCTCCCGCGCGCGCCCGACCCCGCGACCAGCCGCACCACCTCCGGCCTCCGCCGACCCCGGCGCCCTCCCGCGCGTCGCCCTCGGCCGCATCCAGCGCCGCGCCGGCCCGCGGCTCCGCCTCCCGCGCGCGCCCTAGGCCACGACTCCCCGATCGAACCCCCTCTGCGCCGCCCTTGGCCGCGCCCCTCGGCTGCCCCCGACCCGATAGCGCGCCTCCGGCGCTTCCTCGCCGAGCTTCCCGTGTTTCCGCGGGTCCCCGATATCCAGATCTGCTGTCTGGTTCATTCCCGTGCTTCCCGCGGTCTCGGTTTTCGCTATCCAGCACTGTCCGTGCCCGATCCGCTGTCCCGAGGCGATTCTTCGCTGCCCGCGTATTTCTTTCTACCATTTTCATCTGAGAGCTCTAGCCGAGCAATCCGAGGTATACTTCCGTGTCCCCGTGTCCCTTCCGTAGTGTCAATGATGATACGGTTCCCGATCCCGTCCCGGGATTCGGTTGTGTTTTCGGTTTCTTCGGATTCCGAACTTTCCTTCGGGAAGATTTTCGTGGTTTGTGTCTGCGAGAATTCCGAGTTTAGTTTTGAAATTTCCGAAACTGGTATATTTGAGTTCTGTGATCATTTTTCCTTGTTGTTCCGTGGTATTTTTGGGTTTTCCGAAATGTATTTCGGAAACATTCTGTGAATGGAATTTTTCATATATTTTGTGGATGAAAATTATTTTCAGTGGGTTTTCCTAGTTTGGGATAATTATTTTGGTGTTTGTTGGCATTTTTTCAGTATTGGGTTGTCCCAGTTATAGAGAAAATGTTGCCCAAATTTTCTTAAAAAGTTTTGAAATATTTTCCAAAACCAGTTATTTTGCAAAGGAATTATTTAGTTGATTTTTGTTTTTCGGGCGACGACCGTATCGGTCTGTGGGCCCTAGCAGAATGCAAACGAAACCGGTATTGTCTGGACGTTGAGACATTTGCTAAAAATGATATTTTGAATCAAGTCTGAGACGCAATTATTTATTATCTTTAATTTATAATTATTATTTTTAGAATGGGTACTGCTGTTAGTACTTTTGGTGCAGGGCTTCGGCCTGCTGAATAGACCGCTTCCCGGCGTTCAGGTTCACCCGAGTTTTATCATTATTCTTAAAATTCATTTGTGTAAATAATTGTAAGGGCATAAGTCCAGTTTTCTATTTTCTTTGTTGCGACCATGTATTGCGTAGAATAGATTTTATTTATTTTCTGATTTGCTGGTTTGTCGATAAACTCGTAAAATATTTAAAAGTCATTATTTTGAATATAGAAAATTAATATTATTTTCTCACAATAAATAATTAGAAAATTACAAGTTTGTTATTTAAACAAATTCACGTTCTTCTCATTTAAAGAAAAATATTAGTTTTATATATGATATTACAAAATACAAAATTTTCTCAAATTAACCGATAATTGTCATTTTTTCAGTTAATTAATAACCGGCTTAAGTTAATTAAAACGAACGTAGATTGCGACGTTAGACGTTTTCCGGTAGAATAATTAATAAACTTAAAACTGAATTAGGACCAATTCTAGAGATTGTAACTAGCACACCTAGTATGGTTTCATATTGGTTCTAAGTCAAGGTTCTCAACTGTAGGATCTCGGAGACGAACCTGACATCCTCCTCGGAACCGACTATACCGATCCAGTCATAAACAAAGGCAAGTTACGGTTATGTTTTCTTGTATTTTATTTAGTAATTGTCTAGCTGCATGTTTAAACCACATTGCTACACGGAACCCTCTCCTAGGGTTCAGATATTGATTGATATTGATTGTGGGGATTGGGAGAATATTGTAACGTTTATGGCCAATACTTCCTATATTGCATGATTGTGGGAGCTTACCCCTCTTACACACGGGGATAAGCCGTATCGCGTCGCTAGGATGCTATTGTATAACCCAAGCCGGTCATAGACGATTACACATTCAAATCACATTGTTTTTAATCGTAGAATTACTGAAAAATATTGTTTCAACTGTTTAGCCTGCATTTTTTCATTATTACTTGAAATATGAGATACATATTCATACTTGCTCCCTCCTGACTGGAGACAACATTTTTAGGTGACATTGAGGATGCTGAGCTATTGTACAATAGCTACTATGACCCGGTTTTGTACCATGTGGTGTTGCCAGAGTCCCCTTGGAGAACGCAGGACCTGAGGCCGACGAGCCGACCGCTTAGCTAGTCGTTTCCAGTTTCTAGTTTTATTGTTTTGGAATTTTTTTAATTTGAATTCAGCACTTTATTTTCAGTTCTTTCCTTCCAATTGTAATTTTCAAATGTTGAATAAAAGTTCTAAAAAATTTCGTATATTGAGTTGTGACAAATGTATAGATGTTGTTGTGAATACCTGGGCATAAGCCCAGTTTTCTTTTTTCTTTGCTGCGACCATGTATTGCGTAGAATAGATTTTATTTATTTCCTGATTTGCTGGTTTGTCGATAGACTCGTAAAATATTTAAAAGACATTATTTTGAATATAGAAAATTAATATCATTTTCTCACAATAAATAATTAGGAAATTACAAGTTTGTTATTTAAACAAATTCACGTTCTTCTCATTTAAAGAAAAATATTAGTTTTATATATGATATTACAAAATACTAAGTTTTGTCAAATTAACCGGTAATTGTCATTTTTTCAATTAATTAATAACCGACTTATGTTAATTAAAACGAACGTAGAATTTTGACGTTAGACGTTTTCCGGTAGAAAAATTAATAAACTTAAAACTGAATTAGGACCAATTCTAGAGATTGTAACTAGCACACCTAGTATGGTTTCATATTGGTTCTAAGTCAAGGTTCTCAACTGTAGGATCTCGGAGACGTACCTGACGTCCTCCTCGGAACCGACTTTACCGATCCATTCATAAACAAAGGCAAGTTATGGTTATGTTTTCTTGTATTTTATTTAGTAATTGTTTAGCTGCATGTTTAAACCACATTGCTACACGGAACCCTCTCTTAGGGTTCAGATATTGATTGATATTGATTGTGGGGATTGGAAAAATATTGTAACGTTTATGGTCAATACCCTCCTATATTGCAGGATTGTGGGAGCTTACCCCTCTTACACACGGGGATAAGCTGTATCGCGTCGCTAGGATGCTATTGTATAACCTAAGCCGGTCATAGACGATTACACATTCAAATCACATTGTTTTTAATCGTAAAATTACTGAAAAATATTGTTTCAACTGTTTAGCCTGCACTTTTCCATTATTACTTGAAATATGAGATACATATTCATACTTGCTCCCTCCTGACTGGAGACAACATTTTTAGGTGACATTGAGGATGCTGAGCTATTGTACAATAGCTACTATGACCCGGTTTTGTATCATGTGGTGTTGCCAGAGTCTCCTTTGGAGGACGCAGGACCTGAGGCCGACGAGCCGACCGCTTAGCTAGTCGTTTCCAGTTTCTAGTTTTATTGTTTTGAAATTTTGTTAATTTGAATTCAGCACTTTATTTTCAGTTCTTTCATTCCAATTGTACTTTTCCAGCACACTGTCATGTGTTGCACCCTTCAAGCTACCTAAGGGTACATTCGTTTCTTGGACGATGTACCCACCTGAATTCAACTCTAATCTTTTAACCCGGGTAACCTGGATGGTCTGCAGGGCTTGTGGCTGTGGAATAATCTCACTGCATCTTGCTAGTAATTAGGATTGTGACAACCCTAGTTAGTTAAAGTATCAAGCCGTAGTTCTTGCTTGGCCGTGAAGTAATTGGATGGAGTCTAACCAGTCTAGTCTTGCCCTGATCTTGTTCCAGACTGTTACATGACCAGCATGCTTGTATTTATTTTCTCGATAAATGGTGAGAAACCAAGCTCCGTTCAGACGAAGGGTTACAACCCCGGTCCTTGTTTGGTTTACGGGTTGTAACCTGGCTATCTGAATAGTTCCATGGTTATCTCGTCGTATATCATCCTGGCATGTTTTTCTTATTTCCAGTCTTTACCATTTAATTATATTCCTATCTTTTATTATATTATTTATATCTTGTGCTGATTGCTGGTTTTAGTTCTTAAGTGAAGCCTTCTTTGTGGCACTTGCTCTTTCTGGGGTCTGACCCAGCTGGTTTTGTATGGCCAGATTTCGGAGCAGCTCCAGAGGATCTACCGACCTTCCTGCCAGATGGTGAACACTAGAAGGAATCCTGGCAACGAGTGGGTTATTTTTGGCTCTCCCACCCTATTGTAAATATATTCTTTTGAGGCGTTTAGCCGACGAGCACCTGTTTAGCTCGGTTGCACTTTTACTTATTGTCTGCCTACGGGCTGTAACATGATTAACAGATCCTAGGGTTGATCATGTATGACTAAACTCTTGATAGTCCTAACATTTTGTAACGACTAGCTTCATGATCAGCTGAATATGTAATATTTGAGACACCTTATTATTGTATATTTAATGATCATACCTCTTGTAACTTTTACTTACTTGCTTGTGATTGAGACAATAGGCTGTTCATGACCTTAAGAGGCTGCTGGCTTGTAGATAAACTCTCATGTATCTAGACAGCCGTGACCGTATAGCGAGATGGATTCCATTTCATATACGTAGCTGGCTATGTCTGCCCCCGCTCTCCAGTATTCTGGTTCTGGGGCGTGACATGGTTTAAGTGGTGGCCCATGCAGGTCTTGTAAATCAAGATATGTGAGGGTTTACCGAATAGATGTCTCAATCAGTATTCGTCCTTGATCTCTGCTTGTATCTTCTGAATCCCTGGATTCTTGTCCTGATCATATGCTTGTATCGTTGCTCTGTCCTGGTCCTTCCTTATTGTTTCCTATGTCGTCTTCTTCAGCGGCATAGTACCTGACCCGGCCGATCAGCAAGGCGGAGCTCCTCCCGCGGACCAGCAGCAACCTGGAGATCAAGCCCAGCATTCCGGAGTAGCCTCCAGAGTCGTGCCTTCTGGCGGAGAGCCACCAGTCCAGCCAGTTCAACCTGTAGAACATGATGACGGCACTTTGGTAGGGCTCGTCAGGACCTTGATAGCTTCTCAAGATCGTCGTGGAGATGCCTTGCAACATGCAGTGGCTGATGCCTTGACTAGAGGTGGTCATCCAGGGAACAGCGCGGCCAACAGCTTCAAGCGCTTGAACCCTCCATTCTTCGACGGTAGTGAAGATGCTATCGCGGCAGATGCATGGCTTCAGGACACAGAGGTGGTTCTAGAAGCAGCCAAGACTCCAGAGAACGAGAAGGTAGCCGTGGTGCGCCTACAGTTGTTAGATCTTGCCCGCAGCTGGTGGGCAGCGCAGGCCGTTGGGTTAGCAGCACCCATTCCTTGGGCAGTATTCAGAGAGAGATTCCAGACCAAGTATTTCGATGCCGTGGCTCGGTATGATCTGCAGACCAGGTTCATCAATCTGAAGCAAGGAGACAGGACGGTCGACGGATATGCGGCCGAGTTTTCCAGACTCAGTCGGTTTGCTCCCACCTTGGTGGCAACCGAGTATGATAGAGCCCAGCGGTTCCAGCAGGGACTTTACCTGGAAATCTTGTTGGCGGTTGAGCAGTTTGAGCATTAGACTTTTGATGCAGTCTTGAGAGCAGCTCGGAGGCATGAGTATACCTCCCAGAGGATCGTGGACAAGACCGGAGGTCGGAAGAGATCTCACGGCCAGATGAATCAGTCTTCAGCCCCAGCCCCGGCAGCCAGGGCTTTGACTATTGGAGCTCCGAGGCGAGCGGCCTCAGTGACGTCGGTTCAGCATTCCACCCTGACGTACCCTCAGCAGCAGCAGCAGCAGCAGAAGCAGAAGCAATCTTCCACAGTGGGATGTTCTCATTGTGGGAAGCCAGGCCATGTGGTAGCAGAGTGTCGCAGGGCACAGGGATTGTGCCTGGCTTGTGGAGCAGCAGACCATAGGGTTGGATCCTGCCCGAATAGGGGTGGTTCATCATCGTCCAACCTTTCTAGCTCTTCGGTGAGAGGATGTCACGACCCGCACCCTCTACAAGGGCACGTGACGCGACAACGCCCAGCCCTCACCGGAAAAATGGCGTGGAACGCTGTGTATTTTCTAGTCTGACAACAGTTTATATATATAACAAAACCTGTCGAGAATATAGTCAACTCCGAACGGAGGACAAGCAATGAATATATATAATGCTCAATCACAACTCTAAGACGAAAAGTAAAGACTGAAAGATAAAGACAACAAGACGATAAAATATAACCTGTCAAGTCTAGATACAAATAATATACAAGTCCAGTCTCTAAATACAGTCCAATATAATACAGTCTCTAAAAGTAGTACAGTCTCAAAAGTAACTGGGAACAAAGTCCAGTACAAAGACCTACTCTAAACTATACAAGTGGTATGGTCTCGTCAGGCGGAGCTACGCCCTGCGGGACCAAGTCTAGGCCCACTACGTCGTCCGGACCGTAGTAGGTACTGCAATCTCTCTCGTCGAAATCTGTAATATTTTATCAACAGTCCAGTCAGGATGGAACGAGTACATATATCTCATAACAGATCTCAAGATAGAATAAAAGCTATAAGACTGTAAATAGAGCATATACAATAAATCATGGAGTGTACATGTATGTATCATGGCATGGTAAGCTGTAAAGCTAGAGCTAGAACAAGAAAATAGAACAGGATCATGGCATGTACACAATCAAGGTAAGC
This sequence comes from Iris pallida, assembly GCA_029216955.1. NCBI lineage: Eukaryota > Viridiplantae > Streptophyta > Magnoliopsida > Asparagales > Iridaceae > Iris > Iris pallida. The sequence goes on from JANAVB010024998.1 coordinate 4,832,324, forward strand.
TATATATCCAATGTGTGTGAGTAGTAGTTTCGGCTTATGATCGGCTTGGGTACCTGTCAAGAATCGGCCTGGCAAGTCATATGTGCGGTATATGACTCACACTGTTCGGGAATACGGGATGGATCTGATCACAGGCCTACGCTACTACTCCCCCTACCCCAACTGGTAGAATGGATCCAAACAGGACACGTCACTGCACGGGATTCTAATGAGAAGGTAGCTAGCCTTCTCTAGAATCAGTGACCATATATCGAGCAAGAGCTACAAGGGTGCTTGCACAATATATCCCAACCTAAGAAGGAGAAAACATCTCTCGTCGGGATCCAAGAATACCAATCCGTGAGAACCATGTGTCGGGAATAAGCATATCAACACTAAGTACATGAATCATAACAGTTATCATAACTTGGGAATAAGTATCAGAGAATGTACTCGCCTGTAAGATGATAAAATACGTCGACTGGATCAACTGCAGTATCTCGAGGACCTATAGAGAACAAGACGTATCAATACTAAGTTTAGGAAGTAAAGTTAAATCAAATTAAATCCTATTTAGTCATTCTAGGTCAAGACATGTCTAGTCGGGTCAATCTTGGTCATGGGAGAACATTAGAAGTTAAACCGGATCAATCTAGGTCAAAAACTGGCTTACCGTTGACTTTTGGTCAACGGGTTAACTCTGGTCAACTCTAGGTCAACTCTAGGTCAACCCTAGGTCACTGGTGACTAATAGTTGACTTTTAGTCAACTGTCCAAGTTGAATGAAATTTGGAACTAATTTGGGTAAAGAGTTGACTCATAGTTGACTTTTAGTCCAAAAAGTCAACCGTGGTCAACCGGGTCCAAGACTAGGTTTAGACGGCTAAATCTGCTTATTACCAACCTATACAATCCATATCCAAGTCCATCTTGGACTTGGAAACTCGAATCTTGGCCGTGGGCCAAATCCCTATTTTACCCTTTTTAAGGGTAAAATTCTACCCTCGGCGATAATCCCGTTAGCCTACCTACGCTAGTTATTTTGACCCGATCTCCCTAGGGTAGTAGGGTACTATCCTATAGGTTCGTTATCTACCATAATACCTAAGTAAAGTAAACGTCTAGTCCACCTTACGGCCCGTTGCAGATATCTCGAAGATTTCGAGATACGCACTGACACGGCGCAATACCGGCGCCCTATGACCCCGATTTCCACTCGAAAGCTTACCCGTAAAATCTAAATCACGTAACCTAGGCCTATGTCAAGTTTCATCGCGATCCGATGCTCCGGGCTCAATTTCGCCCTCTAACTCGATTTCTAATAAAAACCTTCTTTTTTGTTCTCATCTCAACCCTCTTCTTTAACTCCACTCTAATTCTTCTTCTTCTTAACTTCTTCTTCTTCTTATTCTCTTAAATCTAATTCCTCCTCATACTCCTCCTTCCTACTCTCTTCTTTTTGATCTTTTCTAATTTCTCCCATTCCCTTTCTCAACTCTATTCTTCTTCTTTTCACTTCTTCTAAATTTCTTTTCCTTCCTTCTTCTATCTAACTTCCTTATCTATTCTTCTATCAATATATATATCAATATATATATATATATCTATAGATATATATATTTACATATATATATAACTATGGGGGGGTTTATGGTGTACAGGGGGGTGAAATAGGGGGGGAGGAGCTGCCTATGCAGCTCCTGCTGCTGTTGCTACTGCTAGCTGCTATTGCAGCTGCTGCTGCACCTGCTACTGCTGCTGCCAATGCTGGCTGCTGCTGCTTTGCTCTCTTCCCTCTTCTCCTACTACTCCTCCTACTTCATTCCCTCCTCTCCTCTCTTCTATATATATATATATATACCTATATATATACCTATATATCTATCTATCTATTTCTATATATATATATAACCATATATCATATCCTCTCCTCCCATCTATATATATACACACATACACCTCTACATATATACACACACACGTATACATATTATATATACATATATATATATATATATATTTTTTATATATATATATATATATATATATATATACAAATACACATATACCTATATATATATATTCACAACCACACACACAACCCCACACACAACCACACACACAACCACTCTCATCCTCTTCCCACCACTCTCTACACACACACACACACAAATACATACATACATATAATATCCTATATATATATATATATATATATATATATATATATATATATATATATATATATATATATATATATATATATATATATTTTATATATATATATATATATATATATATATATATATATATATATATATATATATATATACATATACATATATATACATACATATATATACATATATATATACCATTAACATATAAAAACCCCTAAATTAACACTAACCAAAAATCTAGGGAGAAACCTACAAATAGTGGGGGCAAAGTGTAGAGAATTGAATTCTCTACACTTAATGTAAAGAACTTAAATGAAAAGGAGCAATAAATGAAGGTTTAAAGACAAACCTAAAGGAGTTGGTTGGAGAGAGAACTTGAAGAAAAGAATTTGAGAAAGAGAGAGAGAGAGAGCTTGATGGAGAAGACAAAGGGGGGGGGGGTTTATGCCATGGCCGGCCACTTGGGGGGGGGGGGGGGGTTATTGGGTTGGGATCCAATAGCCCCCAACCCACTAACTCTAGTTTGGGTTCAATTAGAATTCGGGTTGGTTCGGTTCAATTCGGTTTGATTCTAAACGACTAATTAAGTCTCTAAATTGACTAATTAAGTCATGAAAATTAGGTTAATAATTTTTAGCCTATTTATGATGGTACATGGGCTAAGCCCAGCTAGTATGGGGGTCCCACTAGGGTCCAGGCTACCCGGGTCTCCAAATTGGGTCCGAATTGGATAAAATTCAAACCGACTCAAATAAATTCCTAAAAATCATATAAAATCAAATAAAATTTCTAAAATATAATAAAACTTGAAAATGACAAAAATACCCCTAATTTGAAAAACTGGGGGTGACAGAGGACCAGCTCCGGTCCAGCAGCAGCAGTACCCATTGCCGAGGCCCTTGCCGCCTCAGACCCAAGTGTTCCAGCAGCATAACCCCCAGCAGTATGTTCAAGCCCAAGCCCAGAGTCAGAGCAGGCAGCGAGGATTTCAGCAGAGGGGACCAGCACCCCGAGGGCATGGTCAGGCTATGGTGATGACCATGGAGGAAGGATTGGCACCAAGAGAGGTAGTGGCAGGTACTATTCTCGTCAACTCCTTTCCAGCTTCAGCTTTATTTGATTCTGGTGCATCGTATTCTTTTATGTCTGCACGATTCGCGACACGGGTAGGATTGGAGCCCGAGTCATTATCAGTAAGGCTCAATATACTTACTGGTAACGTACTTGTGGGAGTAGATAGAGTGTTTTCCTCGTGTCGGATCGTAGTTAGCGATAGGGAATTCCCCGCTAGATTGATAGAGTTCCCGATGGCCGATTATTATGTGGTCCTAGGGATGGATTGGTTGAGGAACCAGTATGCTAGGATAGACTGCCACATTGGCAGGGTTGTTTTTAGCATTCCAGGCGAGCCGAAGTTTTCTTTCTCCCGAGGCGAAGTTGAGTCATCTCCTCCAGTATTGCGGATGGCAGTAGCAGCAGTTCAGTTGCCCAGGATAGTCGAGGAGTTTCCAGATGTTTTCCCAGAAGAACTTCCAGGTACGCCGCCAGAACGGGAGATCGAGTTCACTATAGACTTGATTCCCGGGACAGCCCCAGTGTCAGAGAGAGTCTACAGGATGGCGCCGTCAGAGTTGGAGATATTGTGCAAGATGATTGAAGAACTTAGAACCAAGGGATTCATTCGTGCTAGTGGATCACCTTGGGGAGCCCCGATGCTTCTTGTGAAGAAGAAGGATGGTACGTCCAGGTTATGTGTCGATTATCGTACCTTGAACTCAGTGACAATCAAGAACAGATACCCTCTTCCGAGGATAGATGACTTGTTTGATCAACTCAAGGGGGCTTCAGTCTTCTCGAAGATTGACTTGCGCTCAGGTTATCATCAGATCAGAGTCAGAGAGCAGGACATTCCGAAGACAGCTTTTAGATCGAGATATGGGCATTGGGAGTTCCTTGTTATGCCTTTTGGAGCGACCAATGCACCGGCAGTATTCATGGACCTCATGAATCGCATCTTCATGCCTTACTTGGATCAGTTTGTGATTGTGTTCTTGGATGACATTCTGGTCTACAGCAAGAGTGAGGCGAAGCATGAGCAACATCTCCGTATAGTTCTTCAGATCCTCAGAGAGCACCAGTTATATGCCAAGTTTAGTAAATGTGAGTTCTGGCTCGATCGTATTTCATACTTGGGTCATATCATCACTCGAGGGGGAGTCGAAGTGGATCCCCAGAAGATTGTGGCTATTGAGTCATGGCCAGTGCCCAGCACAGTTGCAGAGGTTTGCAGTTTTCTTGGATTGGCCGGCTATTACCGGCGATTTGTTTCAGACTTTGCTCGGATATCAGCACCATTGACCCAGTTGACCCGCAAGGATGCGCAATTTACTTGGACAGCAGAGTGTCAGAGTTCTTTTGAGCAGTTGAAGCGAGGCCTGATAACAGCTCCTATTCTCACGCTTCCAGATGGAACCGGAGGATTCTCAGTGTATTGTGATGCTTCAGACAGAGGTTTAGGATGTGTTCTGATGCAGCATGGAAAGGTAATAGCTTATGCGTCACGACAACTTTGTGATCATGAGAGGAATTACCCAACCCATGACTTGGAGCTGGCAGCAGTGGTGTTTGCACTTAAGTTGTGGAGGCACTACTTGTATGGGGACAGGGTGGAGATTTTTACCGACCACAAGAGCCTGAAGTATGTTTTCACCCAGAAGGATCTTAATATGCGTCAGAGGAGGTGGCTGGAGCTTCTTATGGATTATGATGTCAGCTTGCAGTATCATCCTGGGAAGGCCAATGTCGTAGCAGATGCATTGAGCAGGAGAGCGGGAGTTTATTTTCTAACAGCACAACCGGAGCTATTAGTAGATCTTCAGAAGATGGGTATTGAAGTTGTTCTCCCTTCCAGTGTGGCGTTGATGGCCAGTATGCAAGTTCAGTCCACTATAGTCGAGAGGATTCAGATGGCGCAGTCGGCAGATTCCATGCATCAGCGACTCAGAGCAGAGTGTGAGGCAGGACGAAGACCAGAGTTATGCATTCATGAGGATGGTACACTTCGACATGGTAAGCGTCTTTGTGTACCCAGCGGAGATATTCGGCAGGAGATCATGTCAGAGGCGCACAGTTCGCAGTATTCCATCCATCCCGGCAGTACGAAGATGTACCGTGATATCCGTCAGCACTTCTGGTGGAATGGCATGAAGCGGGAGATAGCTCGGTTTGTCTCTCGGTGTTTGGTTTGCCAACAAGTTAAAGCCGAACATCAGAGACCGGCTGGACTTCTTCAGCCCTTACTGATTCCAGAATGGAAGTGGGAGCATGTGACCATGGATTTCGTGACTGGATTACCTAGATCCCCAGCTAGTAGAGATGCTATTTGGGTCATTATGGATAGGCTTACCAAGGTAGTGCACTTTCTTCCGTTTAGAGTTGGTCAGTCGACAGCTCAGTTAGCAGAGATGTACCTCAGGCAGATTGTCAGATTGCATGGTGTTCCAGTCAGTATCACCTCGGACCGAGATTCAAGGCCTGCAGGAGAGTTTGGGGACCCATCTCCAGTTCAGTTCAGCGTACCACCCGCAGACAGATGGCCAGTCGGAGCGCATAATCCAGACTCTTGAAGACATGTTGCGGTCTTGCACACTTGACTTCGGTGGTTCATAGGAAGATCACTTGCACCTGGTGGAATTCTCGTACAATAACAGTTTCCAGGCCAGTATCCAGATGGCACCGTTCGAGGCACTGTATGGTAGGAAATGCAGATCCCCGCTAGCCTGGGATGATGTTGGAGAGAGGCAGATGCTTGGTCCAGAAATGATTGCTCAGACCGTTGAAGTAGTCAGGCGAGTCAGAGATCATCTTCGAGTTGCCCAAGATCGCCAGCGCCATTGGGCCGATTCTCATCGGCACCCTCTCGAGTTTTTGGTCGGCGATCATGTATTCCTAAGGATTTCGCCTAACCGTGGCGTCATTCGTTTCGGCGTACGGAGAAAGCTTAGTCCTAGGTATATAGGACCGTTCGACATTCTGGAGCGAGTAGGAGATGTATCCTATCGTCTCGCTCTTCCACCGTCGCTAAGCGAGGTGCATGACGTGTTCCATGTATCCCAATTACGACGGTATATCCCAGACCCGAGCCACATCCTGGATTATTCGGAATTGGTTGTTGGTACCAACCTTTCGTATGAGGAGAGGCCCGTGTCTATATTGGACCGGAGGGAGAAGATCCTCAAGAACAAGACTATCAAGTTAGTCTGAGTTGCTTGGGGTCATCACTCTTTGGGGGAGTCAACGTGGGAGCGTGAGGACGACATCCGATCGCGATATCCCGACTTGTTTGACCCGTGAGGTATAATGTCTTTCTTATGCCTCATGCCTTCGAGTCCTTGCTTGTATGATTGATTGATTGCCTAGTATAGCTTGCTTGCTGTTAGTGTAGCTTGTTCTTGCCCCTCTAGCCCCTTGATTAAATTCCGAGGACGGAATTCTTTTAAGGTGGGTAGAGTTGTAATGCCTGTGGTTCGTATTACGTATTTTGGAAATACGTGTACGTATTTTCTTGTATTGTCCCTTGTTTAGTTTTCTTGGCTTGGTTTAACTCTCGGTTTGGGTTGGCTTGGTTTGGCCGGCTGGTTGCTTGGTCCAATCATGGACCAAGGTGAACCCCCTACCTACCACAACCCATGATATTTATTTCCCCACCAACCTTCTCTCTCCTCCATAACTCTCATTTATTTCTTCTTCTTCTTCTTCTTCCTTCCTCTCCACAACTCCCCAACCCTTAGGCAAGTGCAACTTGCTTCCACAAGAGAACTCATTTTATGGTTCCATTAGCTTCTTCTCATGATTCTAAGACACATTAGAACTTGTCATTTTCCATTTTGAGGCTTTAATTCTTGTAGATCTAGAGTTTTGCTATTTTCGGATTTTTGGTATTTTGATCTATCAAACTTGCTTGTTTTCAAGTTTTGATGGTTCCATGTTTTAGAGAATTTCATTCTACCCAATTTTGGCCTTTGGAAAGTTGGATTCGGACTTGTTTTGACCAAGTTATGAGCATTTGGAGTTTTGGGTTCCATCCATGGAGTCCTTGCTGTTCTTGCTGTTCTTGCCCTTTGGAGAAGACAGTGAGCAGTGAGCTAGCTTTTTTAGCTTACGCCGCTGAGCTGTACGCTGCTCTTTAGCGAGCGTACGCTAGCCTTCGTACGCTGCTCTTTAGCGAGCGTACGCTAGCCTTCGTACGCTGCTCTTTAGCGAGCGTACGCTAGCCTTCGTATGCTGCTCTTTGGTGAGCGTACGCTCACCTTAATACGCTGCCTGTTGGCAGTGTGTCTTGAGCGTACGCTAGCTTGAGCGTACGCGTGCCTTGGTACGCTAGCTTAAGCGAGAAAGGCGTACGCTGGCCCTTTCGTACGCTAGCTCGAAGCGTACGCAGTCTTGAGCGTACGCTAGCTTGAGCGTACGCTGACCTGTAGCTTGAGCGTGCCCTTGTGTACGCTGACTCTTGCGTACGCTTCCCATTGGAAGTGTATGGATCCTTTGGTACGCTGGCTTGAGCGTACGCTAGCCTATCTTGTCACCCTGGTTCAATCCGAGAGCCTTGTGACCCCCATACGCTGCCTTTTGGGAGCGTATGCTTACCTGAGCGTATGCTTGCCTGAGCGTATGGTCCTTGGCAGACTTGATCTTATATCAGCATGTCAGTTTGGTTTTATTTTCCTTATCCTGGATCTTCTATAGCCCTGTATATTGATATTTATTTAAGATATTTAACGTCCATTTTATATCCTTACGCCTTTTGACCTGAACTTGATAATCCCCGAATTTACTTGATATGCTTGGAATTGATAATTGAGCACGACCTGATAGTGACCCGTAGTGGTGCACTCCTGACATGAGTAACCTGACATGACCTGATAGTGGCCCGTCGTAGCGCACTCCTGACAAGTACACTTGACCTGATAACCTGACATGTTATATCTTGATAAGCTGTTGCGACGGCTACCTGACATGACATGACCTGTATAATAACCTGGACACCGTGGGCGATTGTGCTTGTACAAATAATCCAGTCTTGTCTTGCATCATGTCTAGGAGGGGACTCCTGAGTACCACGGTCAGGAGTACCCATTGAAATAAACTAAGGGCCAATAACTAGATTAATACATTAGTCATGAAGAGATTTCCCAGCTACAGGCAATCCCGTTACCTGGGCACGCATTGGGATCTGTAGCCTGCCGTCGAGTAGGGCATATTTCCAGCACACTGTCATGTGTTGCACCCTTCAAGCTACCTAAGGGTACATTCGTTTCCTGGACGATGTACCCACCTGAATTCAACTCTAATCTTTTAACCCGGGTAACCTGGATGATCTGCAGGGCTTGTGGCTGTGGAATAATCTCACTGCATCTTGCTAGTAATTAGGATTGTGACAACCCTAGTTAGTTAAAGTATCAAGCCGTAGTTCTTGCTTGGCCGTGAAGTAATTGGAAGGAGTCTAACCAGTCTAGTCTTGCCCTGATCTTGTTCCAGACTGTTACATGACCAGCATGCTTGTATTTATTTTCTCGATAAATGGTGAGAAACCAAGCTCCGTTCAGACGAAGGGTTACAACCCCGGTCCTTGTTTGGTTTACGGGTTGTAACCTGGCTATCTGAATAGTTCCATGGTTATCTCGTCGTATATCATCCTGGCATGTTTTCCTTATTTCCAGTCTTTACCATTTAATTATATTCCTGTCTTTTATTATATTATTTATATCTTGTGCTGATTGCTGGTTTTAGTTCTTAAGTGAAGCCTCCTTTGTGGCACTTGCTCTTTCTGGGGTCTGACCCAGCTGGTTTTGTATGGCCAGATTTCGGAGCAGCTCCAGAGGATCTACCGACCTTCCTGCCAGATGGTGAACACTAGAAGGAATCCTGGCAACGAGTGGATTATTTTTGGCCCTCCCACCCTATTGTAAATATATTCTTTTGAGGCGTTTAGCCGACGAGCACCTGTTTAGCTCGGTTGCACTTTTACTTATTGTCTGCCTACGGGCTGTAACATGATTAACAGATCCTAGGGTTGATCATGTATGACTAAACTCTTGCTAGTCCTAACATTTTGTAACGACTAGCTTCATGATCAGCTGAATATGTAATATTTGGGACGCCTTATTATTGTATATTTAATGATCATACCTCTTGTAACTTTTACTTACTTGCTTGTGATTGAGACAATAGGCTGTTCGTGACCTTAAGAGACTGCTGGCTTGTAGATAAACCCTCATGTATCTAGACAGCCGTGACCGTATAGCGAGATGGATTCCATTTCATATACGTAGCTGGCTATGTCTGCCCCCGCTCTCCAGTATTCTGGTTCTGGGGCGTGACAGCCGCCTCTTCCTCCCTTTTTTGTTGGCTTGCGTGTGCACTCCGCGCCTCTTGTTTTTAGTTTTTTTGCCGCCTCCGCGCGCTTACTTTTATAGGCTTCGGCATTTTGCGCCTATGTTTTCAATAAAAGTTCGCTTTCCTTAAAAATAATATATATATATATATATATATATATATATATATATATATATATATATATATATATATATATATATATATATATATATATATACATTTGGCTTGGTCACCCACGACCAAGCCAGCCACCCAAATTCCCTATTCTCCAGCACACCCTCCTTTCTCTCTACTCCACAGGTTGTATTCTCCACTCCCTTCTTAATAACACCACCACCACCTCTCCCACTACTCCAGCACTCTCCATATTTGCCTTTCTCTCTTCTTAACCAAACTCTCACCACCACCACCCCATTTCACTTTCTCCTCTCCCACTCACTCCTTCCAGAGCTCTTCCGCGCGCGCCCAACCCCGCGACCAGCCGCACCACCTCCGGCCTCCGCCGACCCCGGCGCCCTCCCGCGCGTCGCCCTCGGCCGCATCCAGCGCCGCGCCGGCCCGCGGCTCCGCCTCCCGCGCGCGCCCTAGGCCGCGACTCCCCGATCGAACCCCCTCTGCGCCGCCCTTGGCCGCGCCCCTCGGCTGCCCCCGACCCGATAGCGCGCCTCCGGCGCTTCCTCGCCGAGCTTCCCGTGTTTTCGCGGGTCCCCGATATCCAGATCTGCTGTCTGGTTCATTCCCGTGCTTCCCGCGGTCTCGGTTTTCGCTATCCAGCACTGTCCGTGCCCGATCCGCTGTCCCGAGGCGATTCTCCGCTGCCCGCGTATTTCTTTCTACCATTTTCATCTGAGAGCTCTAGCCGAGCAATCCGAGGTATACTTCCGTGTCCCCGTGTCCCTTCCGTAGTGTCAATGATGATACGGTTCCCGATCCCGTCCCGGGATTCGGTTGTGTTTTCGGTTTCTTCGGATTCCGAACTTTCCTTCGGGAAGATTTTCGTGGTTTGTGTCTGCGAGAAGTCCGAGTTTAGTTTTGAAATTTCCGAAACTGGTATATTTGAGTTCTGTGATCATTTTTCCTAGTTGTTCCGTGGTATTTTTGGGTTTTCCGAAATGTATTTCGGAAACATTCTGTGAATGGAATTTTTCATATATTTTGTGGATGAAAATTATTTTCAGTAGGTTTTCCTAGTTTGGGATAATTATTTTGGTGTTTGTTGGCATTTTTCCAGTATTGGGTTGTCCCAGTTATAGAGAAAATGTTGCCCAAATTTTCTTAAAAAGTTTTGAAATATTTTCCAAAACCAGTTATTTTGCAAAGGAATTATTTAGTTGATTTTTGTTTTTCGGACGACGACCGTATCGGTCTGTGGGCCCTAGCAGATTGCAAACGAAACCGGTATTGTCTGGACGTTGAGGCATTTGCTAAAAATGATATTTTGAATCAAGTCTGAGACGCAATTATTTATTATCTTTAATTTATAATTATTATTTTTAGAACGGGTACTGCTGTTAGTACTTTTGGTGCAGGGCTTCGGCCTGCTGAATAGACCGCTTCCCGGCGTTCAGGTTCACCCGAGTTTTATCATTATTCTTAAAATTCATTTGTGTAAATAATTGTAAGGGCATAAGTCCAGTTTTCTATTTTCTTTGTTGCGACCATGTATTGCGTAGAATAGATTTTATTTATTTTCTGATTTGCTGGTTTGTCGATAAACTCGTAAAATATTTAAAAGTCATTATTTTGAATATAGAAAATTAATATCATTTTCTCACAATAAATAATTAGAAAATTACAAGTTTGTTATTTAAACAAATTCACGTTCTTCTCATTTAAAGAAAAATATTAGTTTTATATATGATATTACAAAATACAAAATTTTGTCAAATTAACCGATAATTGTCATTTTTTCAGTTAATTAATAACCGGCTTAAGTTAATTAAAACGAACGTAGATTGCGACGTTAGACGTTTTCCGGTAGAATAATTAATAAACTTAAAACTGAATTAGGACTAATTCTAGAGATTGTAACTAGCACACCTAGTATGGTTTCATATTGGTTCTAAGTCAAGGTTCTCAACTGTAGGATCTCGGAGACGAACCTGACATCCTCCTCGGAACCGACTATACCGATCCAGTCATAAACAAAGGCAAGTTACGGTTATGTTTTCTTATATTTTATTTAGTAATTGTCTAGCTGCATGTTTAAACCACATTGCTACACGGAACCCTCTCCTAGGGTTCAGATATTGATTGATATTGATTGTGGGGATTGGGAGAATATTGTAACGTTTATGGCCAATACCCCCTATATTGCATGATTGTGGGAGCTTACCCATCTTACACACGGGGATAAGCCGTATCGCGTCGCTAGGATGCTATTGTATAACCCAAGCCGGTCATAGACGATTACACATTCAAATCACATTGTTTTTAATCGTAGAATTACTGAAAAATATTGTTTCAACTGTTTAGCCTGCATTTTTTCATTATTACTTGAAATATGAGATACATATTCATACTTGCTCCCTCCTGACTGGAGACAACATTTTTAGGTGACATTGAGGATGCTGAGCTATTGTACAATAGCTACTATGACCCGGTTTTGTACCATGTGGTGTTGCCAGAGTCCCCTTGGAGAACGCAGGACCTGAGGCCGACGAGCCGACCGCTTAGCTAGTCGTTTCCAGTTTCTAGTTTTATTGTTTTGGAATTTTTTTAATTTGAATTCAGCACTTTATTTTCAGTTCTTTCCTTCCAATTGTAATTTTCAAATGTTGAATAAAAGTTCTAAAAAATTTCGTATATTGAGTTGTGACAAATGTATAGATGTTGTTGTGAATACCTGGGCATAAGCCCAGTTTTCTATTTTCTTTGCTGCGACCATGTATTGCGTAGAATAGATTTTATTTATTTCCTGATTTGCTGGTTTGTCGATAGACTCGTAAAATATTTAAAAGACATTATTTTGAATATAGAAAATTAATATCATTTTCTCACAATAAATAATTAGAAAATTACAAGTTTGTTATTTAAACAAATTCACGTTCTTCTCATTTAAAGAAAAATATTAGTTTTATATATGATATTACAAAATACTAAGTTTTGTCAAATTAACCGGTAATTGTCATTTTTTCAATTAATTAATAACCGACTTATGTTAATTAAAACGAACGTAGAATTTTGACGTTAGACGTTTTCCGGTAGAATAATTAATAAACTTAAAACTGAATTAGGACCAATTCTAGAGATTGTAACTAGCACACCTAGCATGGTTTCATATTGGTTCTAAGTCAAGGTTCTCAACTGTAGGATCTCGGAGACGTACCTGACGTCCTCCTCGGAACCGACTTTACCGATCCATTCATAAACAAAGGCAAGTTATGGTTATGTTTTCTTGTATTTTATTTAGTAATTGTTTAGCTGCATGTTTAAACCACATTGCTACACGGAACCCTCTCTTAGGGTTCAGATATTGATTGATATTGATTGTGGGGATTGGAAAAATATTGTAACGTTTATGGTCAATACCCCCCTATATTGCAGGATTGTGGGAGCTTACCCCTCTTACACACGGGGATAAGCTGTATCGCGTCGCTAGGATGCTATTGTATAACATAAGCCGGTCATAGACGATTACACATTCAAATCACATTGTTTTTAATCGTAGAATTACTGAAAAATATTGTTTCAACTGTTTAGCCTGCACTTTTCCATTATTACTTGAAATATGAGATACATATTCATACTTGCTCCCTCCTGACTGGAGACAACATTTTTAGGTGACATTGAGGATGCTGAGCTATTGTACAATAGCTACTATGACCCGGTTTTGTATCATGTGGTGTTGCCAGAGTCTCCCTTGGAGGACGCAGGACCTGAGGCCGACGAGCCGACCGCTTAGCTAGTCGTTTCCAGTTTCTAGTTTTATTGTTTTGAAATTTTGTTAATTTGAATTCAGCACTTTATTTTCAGTTCTTTCATTCCAATTGTACTTTTCAAATGTTGAATAAAAGTTCTAAAATTTTTCGTATATTGAGTTGTGACAAATGTATAGATGTTGTTGTGAATACCTGCGTATAGAACAGCTTACTGCCGCCGTCTCACAACGGTGCAGGCTGGACATGATCCGGTTCGGCCCAACTATTTGGGATCGAATCATGACATTGACTCTACTCTCTCTTACTTAACTCTCCCTCATTTAACCCTACTTTTTTTTTCCCTCAATCCGAGCAGACCCTGAGTCTCCCCTGAAATTAAAAATATATATGATTGCAGGTTATGGCATTGGAACTAGGCAAGCACAACATCCGGGTGAACGCGATCGCACCTGGATATTTCAAGTCCGAGATTACTTCGAGCCTGATGGAGCAGAAGTGGCTCGACCGCGTCGCCAGGAGGACGGTGCCTCTGCGAACCTACGGGACGAAGGATCCGGCATTGACGTCGGTCGTCCGCTATCTGATCCACGACTCCTCTGCATATGTGAACGGAAACGTCTTCGTCGTCGACGCGGGGACGACGATCCCGGGGGTCCCATTGTTCTCTTGCCTCTAAGTCGAAGCCAAAGTGCGATTGCGTCTGTCCAAGCATTTTTTTTTTTTTTTAACAAGAGCAATCCTGTTTCACGACTATGAACAATAATTTTTCATACAGTTTAAAGTCGCAGCCAAATTATATTCGATACGAGGCATAAAATACAACTTGAAATAATACTTGTCAGCATAGCTTGCAAGTACGGTTAAGAATTGTAACAGTTAGAAATATAGCAACTCCCAATGGAATCTGATTATTTTGCCAATTTCGCTGGAAACGCTTAAAACAAACCAGGCAGTTTTCCCACCCAAACATATATTTATACTTCTTCTTCTTTTTACCCATATATATATATATATATATATATATATATATATACATGCGTAAAAAATATTAAAAAAATCCAAGCAAACAATCAAATAAAATGTCTCACACCTTAACCTAACAACTTGAGTTAGAATTATTTAGTTTAAAATATATCATATTAGGTAGTTAAATACTTGGTTAAATTTTTTTTTTAATAATTATGGAATATTTAGGTACTTATTTAGTTATCTTTTTTATTAATTTTTTAATTTATTTAAATGCTGATATACATACGGTTTGGAAGGCTCACATAGTAGAATATCTATACAAGGGAATCCTCCAAAATCAGACATATGGTTTCATATTATAGAACAAATTTATATTTAATCGTATGGCATTCTGAGATTAAAATGCTAAGATTAAAAGATACATATGGAATCTCAACATTGTCAACTTTGTAGTCCACAAATCCAACGGTAATAACATAAGTTGATTTCATAATATTAAACCATCAGACTAAAAAGAGGAATCGAAATTTCCACTCTTAAGCATTATACATGTTCAAGCATCCTACACTTTTCCCGAAATTGCAACCGTTGGATTATATTTTTTGACCGTTCAGATTAGATCATTAAAATATCCAATTTTTCACAAGTTTTTTTTATCTAATCTAAACAATAAAAAATTAGGATTCAACAGTTGATATTTCGAAAAACACGCTGAAATACATATATAAGGAGAGATCGGAATTCCCACTCGTAAACATCCCGACATGTTCCACAAAATCTAATAAGAACGGCTGATATTTCGAAAAACACACAAGATGCTTAAGTATGGAGATTCCAATAGATCATATATATATATATAGTGCAGAAACTAAAGCCAACCTTAACCATTTGTAAAATAGTGCAGCAAGAAAAGAGGGCATCAAGATTCCAAACTGCTCACACTAATCTCTGACAACAGTTTACCAAACAGGTAATAGGAAACAATTCAAACAAACACCTACAATAACTGAAACTAATCAGCGGCTTCTTAGGATGCAATCTCTTTCTTCAGTTTGGCCAGCTCTTGTCTAATAGCTCCTCCCCGCTGAATATGAAGATGGCAAAAATAAATCAAGCATCCGTCTCACTGGAAAAATAATAATTAACACAAATTACTACTCACCTTTATCTTTGCCAGCATAACCTTAAACCTGTCAAAATCATTTAAAGCAGATCTCCTCTTCTGAACAATCAACTTCCTTCCCCATGAGCTGTTCTCCCATTTGTTCTTCACATCTGCAACAAAGATTTTCAACACAGTGCTTGCACTATAAACCAAAGTAGAAAAATAGCTCATCCTGAAAATACAACAATGCTTTTATACCAAAATTTGGGATCAGCTAGTATCCTTACCAGCAGCTTCCATGGCAGCAATAAGAGACTTCTTCTTGGGAATTCGTGGAATATCAATCTTTATATCTGTCAGGCTTAATCTCTTGAAGTTGACCTGCCCTCTAACCATGTCAGGAGCATCGACTAGCGCCTGTACAAGTTTAAATACATGAATAAGTAAGATCGTCAATTAAGTTATATACATGAACGTAAGATCATGTGATTTTGCTTGTCAATAATGTTCAAGACTTCAAGAGACATCCATAAAAGTAACAGAGCCTGCAGATTTGATAATTACATCGAAACCACTTACACGATAATGGCTGGTATTAAGGAAAAAACAGTACCTAAATAACTATAGGTCAGTAATTTAATTGTCAAATCAGTATTCTAGGTGATTAATGAATACATTCACAGCATAATCTTGTACTAATCTAAATTGAGATACATTATGACTTTCATAAAAAAATATTTATTAAACCATAGACGACATCATATGGATTGAAAGATGCCCTACTATGGCAATTTGCAGCCTCGAGCATAAGCTACAACAGCACGAGTTATTGTCAAAATAGTTTGCAAGGATTGTCATCTGCTGTATCTGTTAAGAGTCTTAAGACTCTGATCAGGCCAATAAAAACAAACCTTTAGTAAAATAATAAGAAAAAAAAATGCTGCCGTAATATCAGTCAACCAGCATAACCAAAACCAGGTAAACCCACCTAATAGGTTTCAGTCACCTTTTGACAAAACAGGGTATAAGAGGCCATGGGTACTCATACTTTGTACATGTTTAATTCAATCAGTGACAAGAAGGGGACTTGGAGAAAGAAAAGAAATTCCAGAATTTCAAAGGTTAATTTTTTCAGATAGTTTTGGGGAGAAATATAATGGAAACACAGCTTAGACAAGATTGCTATTTTCTACGGAAACATGTCCCAAAACAATTTGTTGGAAACAATATTTATGTACTAGTATCGTTAAACTTTTCGTACACAAGCAATATAATGCATGTATACACTTATATGACATGATGTGGCTTACGGACAGTATACAGAGACGAGCAATTCTAGCATCATCAGCATATTTTTAATGCATCTGTCATGTCCACCTTGGAGAAATGACATTAATATTGGCATGACATGCTTCCCGCCATAGGCCTTTTTCATTTCAACATGCATGGATAAAATACCTTTGTGGGAAATCCAAATAGTGCAGGATAATCAATAATGAAATAGTGTACGGTATGGGTTGTTTTATTAAAATTCTATTTAATGAAACACCGGAAGAACTATTCTCCCACCGATGCTCTAAAAAAAAGTTATGTTCCAGGTGACGAATGCTTTGCACGAGACCAAAATAGATAACCTCCCTTGACCACCCAACACTTACTCTCTTAATTGACTCACCACTCATCAAGATTAAATTCGATGCTACGTCTGACAGTCTCTCCTTACACCTTAGGGCTAATTGCTTATGAAGACTACATCAATCCATAAATTCAATCAAATAGAACAAATCAAAAGCAATCGGGATAGTATGAGTATATACCAACAGAGAATACTAGTCCAGCCAATAAGAAACCAATCCAATTATACCCTGATTTTTTAGAGTGTGTTTTGAAGATCTAATGGCACTCTATCCAAAACTAACAAAGATGAAATTTGGACAGTAATTTCCAGTTACATAGTTTTAGGTTTTTCGAAACCATCATAATCCCAAGCTCGTGACCTCCTCAATTTTCATCCACGTAATCAATCCAGGACCAGATGTACCAATCCTTTGGCATGCATTAGGAAACACATTTTACAACTAATCATCATCCCAGTACCATTTTCGAGCTCCAAAACATGTATTTTTTTTTAGTGTCTCTGTTGTCTCCAATACGTGTCCGGCACCGGCCGACACGGACTCCGTACCTAATGACAAACATGGCCAATTTCGTCTGAACTCCCTACTTTTAAATGTAACCTTCACATTGATCATTACCAAACCAAAAGAAAATCACCGAAAACCCTGAAAAAGCAGTACATTTATGCGACGATGAAATGAGAAGAAGATGTACTCTGTTCTGATCGACGACGTCGACGATGACGACGAGCATCCCGTAATCCTTCCCATAGTTCACCAGCGCCACCCTCCCGATCTCCACGTACCTCTTGAACGGCTAGTACAAGAAAGAAAAAAAAAAGGAAAAAAAAAAAACCTAATTTAGTAAAGATCAAATTTTTAGGGGGGGGGGGACAATCTCCATTGATTTCTTCTCTCACCATGGCGGCGGCGGCTGCTGCTACTGCTGCAGAGAAATATAGTTAGGGTATCCGCTCCCAACTAAAATTGGAGGAAATACTTCTTATATAAGAAGGAAAATAACCGTCGGATTGTTGGACCGGGCTAGAGCCCAAGGCCTATAAACCTTTTCCTTTTTTTTTTTTTTTTTTTTTTTTTCGGATGAACTACATTATTAGTTTTTCTTTTTCCTAATCATTATTGTTTTTTTTGTCCGATCTCTCTAGCCTAGTGGTATTAGAGCGGACACCCGGAGGGACCGGCAAGGTTCGAGTCCCCCAATTGTGTGTGTGCGCGTGGAATTTCAAAAAAAAAAAAAATCATTATTGTTTTTGTAAATAGCTGTAGAAAGTGTCGCAACTAACTAATGGCTTAAAAAAAGGGGTCAAACTCCTTTCTTTCTTCAACCGTTGGTTCCCGCGTTTTATGCAGCTGCCATCCAAACTCATGGTTGCTAAAAAAAAAAAAAGTAAATAACAGAAAAGAAAAAAAAGGAGAGAAAATATTGGAAATGTTTTAAGAAAATTTGCACCTCTAGTCCTTCCTTTGCCAACCACCCACCCCTAAAAGAAATAGAGAGCCCCTCTTGGATTGGGGTTGTGTCCCGTTGCCCATTCCAAGGCTCATTCTTAGGCAGGCCTTGGACAGGAGGAGAGGAGAGACCCCCAAATTTTCCACATTTACTCCTATTTCTTCTCTCTCTTTCTTTTTCCTTTTTTTTTTTATATTTTTAATTGTTGTAGATTGGAGGGAATTAAAAAAAAAGTTTTGGGGATAGCATATTAGCATGGTTGTGATCAACAGAGACAACATTGTATTTTCTGGAGGTAGGAATGGTTTATGTAAATTGAGTTTAGTTTGGGATATTATGTAAATTCATATGTACATTTTGTAGGTACGTGAGAGAGCTAGATAGCTGAGATGAATAAGCAAATGAAAGGCCTTCTGAAAGGCCTTAGATACATATCACAAGTATTTGGTGAGCAAATCAAATTTACATATATATATATTTTTTTTCACCATTCAATTTCATTCCATTAGAATTCTATGGACGATGATAAATATACTTATAAATAGATGAAGAGAAGGAACCAGAGATGCAAATTGGCTTTCCGACGGATGTTAAACACGTCGCACACATAGGATGTGACGGCCCTTCCGCAGCGGCGCCGAACAACCCCGCTTGGGTAAGCAAATCCATTCAAGGTTTATTTAGTTATAGGATCTCGTATAATATTTAATATTAGAATTTATGTTTATATTGTCCAATATTAAAATTTAGATCTCTATTGTTTACCGTCCAAAATTAATCTTAACTAATAACCCTAAATTCAATTTGATGCTTCAGTTGCACTTGTTTTCATTATTATTTTTAAATTTGATGGTTTTTTCCATATTTTTTGGCAGATGAATAAATTTTCTTCAGCACCATCGAGTTCCTCCAATGGCCAAGATAGTGGGAGGGAGGTGGTCAGTTCACCAAAATCTTCATCACAAGGTATTTTTTTACGTATTTATACTTCATTTGTTTTCTTTAGCATTTTCTTGTATGACAGAACACACATATACCAACATCTTCATATTCAGCATCATCGACCGTCAAAAATTGTTGTTGTGCTATTTGCACCAATTTAATATTTAATTTGATAAAAAACATATTCCAAAGAACGCATTGGTTCACAAAAAAAAAATATGGCTGAAAAATTCTCTTATATAAAAAAAATTATATTTCAGATTAATCAAATAATATTTTAATTTGGACAACCATAACTATTATATAGCACGTACAAGCATTGTAATCGATAAAAGTTATATACGCACGAGGAGATGGAGTTGGAGCATTATTGTGCATACATGATATTGTCTACATTTGTTTGTTCAAAAGTGCAATATAAAAATTTGCAAAGAAGAAAAATTCAAGTCAATATTCTTTTTACATGTAAGTTATATATATCTATTTTTCAATGGCTTATATGCAAAATTGTGACGAACATAAACTCTCTCGGCGGCCTTCCACCAGACTCTCACGCCCCCGACCCCTCGTTGCCGGACTCCCCCAACTCCAAGCCCCACCGCCGCTCCAGACGCCACGCATCCTCCTCGGAGTCTCCCGGATCCGGGTCAGCTCTCCCAACCGGATCTGAATCCCCCGCCCGCTCCTCCCGCCACTCCCGTCGCAACCAGTCTGTCGGATCAGCGCCTGGATCTGAACCCGCATCCTCCGAGGGCTCCCGCCGCGGCGGAAGCCGCCGTTCATCGAAGAGCTCGAGCTCAACAGCCACTGACGGGCCCGAACCCGCAAACGGATTGGAATCGCCAGCTCGAGACCTGCCATCGATACCGAAGCAGTCGCGGAGGAGGAAGACCAAAGTGGGCTCAGAGGACGGATCTATCCGCTCCTCCGCGAGATCCAAGAACCCGTCTGATGTGACTCTGAATCCAGAGGACGGGAGCACCAAGACGGTTATGGAAGGAGGTATATGAAAGAATGAAGAAATTGTGTCGGTATTGGACTTCATATTCTAATTATTTTAGGGTTTGATGTACTATGATAGAAAATGATTTTTTTAATATGCAAGGAGAAAAGGGACAATGAAAAAAGTATTATTTGTTTTGTGAAAAAAAGGGAAAGAAAGAAAACTTTGCTCTTTAATTTTTTTTCCTTATAATTTTTTTGAAAGTTGTTTTTTTATTTGTGTCGTAAAAATTGTTGGTGAATTACTTTGATAATCAAATTTCATTTGTTCAACATCTTTTGAAAAATGTTACTTTTCATTTTGATGTTCTTTTTATATTTGACAAATGTAAGTTCTCATTGTATTATAAATTATAGACATTAGACTACCCATTGTATTTAATTTATTAAAATAAAACTTATGAATTTAAAAGTATTGTCTTATATAATTATTATCACTCTTGATTGTTAGCCTGATAAGAGTGAGAAAAATGATAGTTTATCTTTTGTCATAAACAAATTGATTCAACTCCTTTGTTTCAACAAAACTATAATAAAAAAACCCCAAGAAAGTTGAATTATCAATTCACCAATAAGAAGAAATAAGAAGAAGAAGAAGAAAAAAAAAAAAAAAAATATATATATATATATATATATATATATATATATATATATATATATATATATATATATATATATATTATTTAACTGTCACATCTTGTTTTGATTTTCCATTAGAGTTTTTTTTTCACTAATTTGTAACATGCTTTTATAATTTATGAAACTAGGTCTCGTTAAAGTAGTAGGAATAAAAAGTATTTATAGTCACGAAGAATCTCGTTTTGAGCAACAGTGAACTTTATCACCCTAGTATAAGTTATTTAAAAAGTCTTTCAGTAATTGGAATATCTTAGTAACTTAGTTGCTTTATATTCTGTGACAATATTGCTAGTATTGCACTTGGTGAACGATCATAGCATGCTTCAAGTTTGTGACAATCTTACTAGAAAGCACTCACGGTGCACATCCTTAGCAAGTTTGTTTGTTGGTTCTCACCATTTTCGTGGACAAAAGCCTTCAAGACGTGTGAATTTTCGTGATTTCAAAAACACTTTTAGCAAAAACATATAGGATAGTGTTACACCATATTCAATCACTACAAAACCACTATTTTGGTAAACTTGTCCAATTAAGCTCACCATGGGACGGCGAGTAGGGACCCAACCCAAGCTTTGTAAGCATAACAATGGAGTCATGCCCACGCTTCTGTTTTGATAAGGGGAGTTTGAGTTAGTGGCATATAGACAAGCATCCTCACTTCAGATTTGACTCGGTGGCCGAGTATATAGAAAATATCCTTGATGAGAGTCTCACCCCTATGTGAGGGGGCTACTATGAGAAAGGTGCGACGCCGAGAAGGCAGTCATATCTGTATCAAAATATGGATATGCAAAATATATTTATGGTTATTAAAGAGAGCGACTGATTAGACCTCCAAATTGACGATTAAGGGGGGTTAGCGAAAATATTATCATTCTAGTTAGATAGATAGGAAAATAAAAGAGGAAAACAATTTAAATGTTGCATTAGGTTATTAACAAGAATTAAAAAAATAGTTAAAAGTAAATGATCTCTCAAATCGCGGTTCAGTAGTAGTAGTTGGTGTGAGTTACTGGGATATTTGAGTTGTCTTGTCTCACAGAAAAAATTGATACAAATCCGACCCAACCCAAATCTAAAACTTGGTAACATAAGAAAGACATGGGGCTTACTTCGGACTTAAAAACAAAAATCCTAAAACTTCGCTCCTCCTTCAATGGCAACAGCGACAGTCGGAGTTGGTCGTAGGCAAAACCATGTTATTTTTTTTCAACTTTGATGTACTCATCCGTGTCCCAATAGTGTCCACCGCAATTCGAATCCAAAAGTCGTTGGACATATCTGGATTCAAATCCACAACAAACCCGAAGCGTGTGAGATTTGTATCGTATTTGTACTTCTAAAAATATCATGTTTATACAGTATAGTAATAAAGATGAGTTCGTGCTGCATGGACACAGATATTGACATAAAACAGATACCGTGACAAATCATTTTTTTCGTGTCCTAATGTTTTTGGGAGCATGCGTGTCATGCCCAATACATATCGGACACAAATGCAACCATGACATGACAATATTTGGGAGTATCACTCCTTGCTAATTATTAATTCTTTAAAGATTATCACTTTTGTTACTTATGAGAGGCATGGGGCTTTTTTAAAAGTTATAAACATAATTATGGACATTATGACACAGTGCATATGCAAGAAGAACACGACACTAGCGTGGTTATCATTTTCTAATGTTGTACTTAATAGTTACGTAGTTCTTTACCATTGATGGTTCTTTTGTTAACTACAAGGCGAATGAAGTTCTTAAAGCCACAATTTTAATTATTTAACAAGAATATAATTTATATATTTGCAATTTTAAATTTCATCAATGTGATACATAGTCTAATTTCCACGTTTAGAATTGTATGGAAGATGTTTTTTTTTTTATGAAAGATTTGGAAGCAATTTAGGATAAAACAATTTAATTATTTTTATATGTCGTGGTTTTATTTACGACGAGAGCTTTCACAACTTTACTTCCTCTAATTCTGCATGCTTTTATAAGTTAAAGGTAGACTATTAGTTCGTGTTGCGTGCACGATCGCATACGACACACATGGAGTCTGTGCATCGTGTTTGCATGACAACGATTTTTCAATACCGTGCTTTCTATTATTAGTTCTTTTAGCAATGATTAGTTTTGTCGAGCATGAGAGGAACAATTTTTTTAATCAATCATCACAATCATGGGCATCCTGAAACCAATACATACTTGTCCACTAAGAACACGATATTGGCGTGGAAATTGTTTTGGAGCATCGTGCTTTCCAATTATAGTTCTTTAACATTAATGGATTTTTGTTAAGCACGAGAGATTCAGTTTTTATAGACATTATCATCATCAGGGACATTATGAGACCAATGTGTTTTTCCACAAGTACTGTGATTTGGTTCTTAAATCACATTCGTAGTTTGTTTGAAAACCAAACCTCTTTGAAGCCCAATTTCATCCCAAGAAGTAACGATACAAATGATGCTGGAATTCGGGTACGTAATTCCCCTCTCTATATAACCCATCAGCTTTTTATAGCGAATGGTTCTATCAATCTTCCATTTTAAACTGTCTTAATGTAGACGAGCTCGAGCTCGAGCTCCTCTGTGGGTCGGTTAAGATTCATTAAGTTAACGTTCAACATATAAAGAACACACGTTTTGTTCAAGTTAAGCTGGAAGACTACATAGTAGTCGTTCCCTGGGTTTCAAAGGATAGAAAGTTCATGCGACTGTTTGTCGCCGAGACCAGTCCCGCTGCTTGGGAGTCTCTCATGAAGTATGGAAAGCATGGTCATGAATAAAAAAGGATATGATAAATCGAGTTGAGTCTTGCATGGTCATTGGATAACTTGCGCGCAAGGGGAATTCCTCGAACGATCGCCGGGGCACCGGGTTCATGTTGGCCTAGGAGGAAGAGCAGATATTGTACGACCTTCAACGACGGTGTGACTCGCCTTGAAGTGAACTGTAACAATATAGGCTACGGGACCATTCGGTGGAGCTCGCACCTCGCACGCGAATGGTCACCGTATGTAAAAGATCCTACATGGCATTGCTAGTGACCACTCATATAGATGTGTCGGTATTAGAGCGGCTATCCGCGTGCATGTCTTTGGATTGCGTCGAGTACAAGCACGGCATGAAGTGAGTTAAGAGGGTGTGCATCAGTTGCAACACCATTATGGAGAGTAAAATTTGGCTATAGCAAGGACACGTGCTTCGACATGAATGTGGTGTCGTGTTTGAGTCGTCAACACAAGTTCCACAAGTTAGAATTAAGTCGTCTCGAGTTAAGTCAGGAAGGGCCGTAAGGCAGGTTTGGTTAAGTAATGTTGATATGCGAGGCACAACCTCGATGTTTGAAGCATGGACCAAGTCGACGACACAAAACAAGTTGTGTCCCAAAGTAGGAGTCAGAAAGACAAGCACGAGTCGACACTCTGATGTTGTTGGCACGAGAATGTCACGTCCCGATCCGAAAAATTGTTCGTCCTCGTATCGATTTATCCAAATCATCGTCCTCGTTGGGGCGTGATGTCGTACGAGTCTGAAGTTGCACTCGTACAAGGCAATATTACAAGTTCTCAAATGGTTATCTTTGATTTAATATTTGGCAACGAAAGAAAACATAGTATATGAAACAATTCTCTTTATTGATGAATGAATTGGAATTACAAAGGCTTTCAATAGTCCAACTGAATTTGCCAGATTGGCTACAACACTCCAGTTCTCTTTTATCCACAAAGGATTTTACCGTTCCATAAATTATGCCTTCTATATCTCGGACGCATTAATCCTGTTACAAGTCTGAGCGTCAATGCGGTCGCACGCTTCAAACGCTACGACATTACATGCCTCAGCGCGATCAAGCGAAGCTCCGCCGTGAGCAGAACATATCATGAACTTGCAAGCAATCTAGTGGGAGATTAGTACTTTCGTCCTCGTTGTATTGATCAAGACCCACTTTATTAAACCGACATTTAGTAATATATTGATTCATGCAACATACAATTTAGTTATCTTTTTATGTTCTCCTTATGATCGGTTTTATGGCATATTTGAAAGTAGTAAAGCATGTTATTTCGATTCGTATAAGCAAGCATGCAACCAATAGCAATCTCGTGTTGTTTCGTGACATCTTACCAACATCGACGCACTCGCCCTTGCACCGACGTAAGGTGAATACGCCTCATTCCTTCCCTATCATATTATAAGTGCTATGTGCAGGATCTCTGTGTTACTGTACTTTTAATCCGTCGTTCCTTAACTATATGAAGGTCACCAGCTTTCCGGGCTAGAATGACTTATATTTCTTAAATCGAATATGTAAGCCGGTGATCGCTCTGTGCGGTTGCTAACATAAACATCAGATGACCCCCGAATTACTCGAGCAAGTAGCTTATCACATCAATAGCAAGTCGCAAATCGTCTTAATGAAGTGTACCAACAATACCGGTTATCTTGCAGTCCCTCATAAGCCGAACGGTCCCAGCGCCCTGGCATACCACATTCGACGGAAGAAAACACCCGTGCACGGACAATATATCTTTAAGTCCATTTGACCATGCAACACATCTTATCTTTCATACAACCAAACAAATTCGCCTATCTCTATTTCAATTGGCACAATGTCCTAACTCAATGTTAATCAACGAACGCCCCGAAGGCCATAAACATTTCGAAGGCACCATGCCACGTTGGACAGTTCTGCCATATTCGTGCCACAACTGTCCTCTTCTTCGCAACGAATCCATCTTTCATCAGTCTTGTGCACGTATGCATGCTCTGATATATTTATTCTCCATTCCTTGCATCGTGCATTCGATGCACGTCTTGATTTAGTATTTTCGTGTTCTACACCTTAGTGTTCAATGCATTATACTTGTGTTCCTTTCCTCCGACTCGTGCAACTGAGACATGCCTCGATAGGGTATTCAATGTTCTATAGCTTGTGCACCGAGGTACTCGTACCGATATAGTCTTTCAATGTTCTAGCATACTAACTCGTGCACAGAGCATAAATGACTTGTGTGCTGAGGCACTCGTCGATACAGTTATCCCATGTTCTTATGGCTTGCGCACCGAGGCGCTCGCCTTTGTGATATCCAATATTCAGTAGCGACTCGTATATTTGACGTACGTTTTATTTCAATTGTTCTTTCTAGTGTTCGACATACACTATGTTCATCTCTTGATCGAGCCATGCCCGTAGACTCGATATATTAACTTAGCATACAATGGTATATTTTAAATTAAGCATGATGGACTAGGAAAGAAGAGTCAAAGTCCCCCCATCTTAAGCCGATATGCCTTATTGTTTCGTCGAGCCGATGCGGCTCGATTTTGTATCTTTGTTGCACGGCCAACTCTTCTGACTTAGCCGTTCGAGCACTTCGTGCTTCATCGAATTATACGACCGATTTGGCTTACCGAGCCTATGCCTCAGTCCGTTGCGATGTGACGATTTGGTTTTGTGGACCCGTTGTAAATAAGGCAAAATGCTGACTTCTTATATTTCAGTATAAACGTATAGCCTGCACATGAAACCAACTAAAATCAATATTCGTTTGAATCGGACTTGTGCCTTGCGTCGATTTGATTTCTTAGAATCTTTGAACCGACTCAATGCTTTTTCTCGACCAACTTAACACTTGCATCGATCTTACTCGATGCGTTCCTTGAGTCAACGTAACTCTTTGTATCGATCCGACTCGATATATTTCTCGGGACAAGGTAACTCTTGTATCGATTTGCATCGATACTTAATCGGGTCAATGTGACTCTTTGAGTCAACGACTCAACATAATTGTCACGCCCCAGAACCAGAATACTGGAGAGCGGGGGCAGACATAGCCAGCTACGTATGATGAAATGGAATCCATCTCACCATACGGTCACGGCTGTCTAGATATGTGAGGGTTTCACTACAATCCATGAGTCTCTTAAGGTCGTAAATTATCCTATTGTCTCAATCTCAACCAACTAATAATAATTACAAGATGTCAGACCACCAAATATACAATGGTAAGGCGTCCCAAACATTACATATCCAGATGATCATGAAGCTAGTCGTACAAAATGTAAGGACTAGCAAGAGTTTAAGTCATACATGATCAACCTCGAGTTGCCAATCATGCTTACAGCCCGTAGGTAGACAGTAAATAAAGTTGCAAACGAGCTAACACTTGCTCGGCGGCTAAACGCCTCAAAAGAATAATTTTTACAATAAAGTGGGAGAGCCAAAAATAACCCACTCGTTGCCCTGGTTACGCCTGGTGGTCACCATCGGGCTGGAAGACAGGTAGATCCTCGGGAGCTGCTCCAAAATCTGGCCACACAAAACCAGCTGGGTCAACCCCAGAAAGAACAAGTGCCACAAGGGGGCCACGAAATAAGAACAAAAGCCATCAAATTAGCACAATAATATAATTACATAATAAGAGACAGTAATTTAAGAAAAGGCATGATGGGTGAATATAAAAGACAGATCTTGTACAGAATCGATAAAAGACAGAGCATATAGAAAAGCATGACAGGGTGATATACGATGAGATAACCATGGGACTATTCAGATAGCTAGGTTACAACCCGTAAACCAAACAAGGACCGGGGTTGTAACCCTTCATCTGAACAGAACTTGGTTACTCTCACCATTTATCGGCAAGATAAATATAAAAAATCAGGTCAAGTAACAATCTGGAGTGACAATCATTATAGTGACAATCTGGAGTGACAATCATTCAATTATTCTGGTACAATCTTACAATCAATCAATTCTAGACAACCCTATACTAGACTAGACTCCATCCAAGCAATCACGGCCAATCATTGCCTACGGCTTTCTACATTAACTAACTAGGGTTATCACAATCCTAGTTACTAGCAAGATGCAATGAGATGCTCCAAGTAGTCACAGGCCCTGCAGCTATCCAGGTTATCCAGGCAATCATTATAGTGAAAATCTAGAGAGTACAATGCATTATAGTGACAATAGAGTCCAATCATTCAAGTGACAATCGAGGGTGCCCCACATAACAGTGGGCTGGAAATGTGCCATACTCGTCGGCAGGCTACAAGTCCAATCATTTGCGGCCGGGATAACGGGATCGCCTGTAACTGGGGAACATCTCTTCATGACTAGTGAATTATACTAATTATTAAACTTAGTCCAATATTCCGTAGGTACTCCTGACCGTGGTACTCAGGAGTCCCATCCTAGACATGATGGGAGACTGGACAAGTGGATTTAACAAGCAAGCCAGAAAGAACCACCCACGGTGTCAAGACAGGTCAAGTTAAGTTATCAAGATAAATCATGTCAGGGTACTTGTCGGGAGTGCGCCACGACGGGCCACTATCATGTCAGGTTGGTCATGTCAGGAGTGCACCACTACTGGTCACTGTCGTGTTATGCTAGTGCCTAGTCATACCAAGCCATGTAAAATAGTCATTGCAAACATATTAAGTAAAATCAAGTTCATGACAAAAGGCGTAAGGATATAAAATGGGCATAAAATACCTAATAAAATATCAAAATACGGGCCAGGGGGATGCATACGCATAAAAGCACGCACGCAGGGGGAATGCATACGCAATAAAACACGCACGCAGGGGGGGCAGCGTACGTGAAAGTCACGCACGCAGGAGAACTGCGTTCGTAAAAAGTCACGCACGCTCAAGGGGCACAGTGTACGTGAAAGTCACGCACACTCGGGGAGCAGCGTTCGTGAAAGTCACGCACGCTCAAGGAGCAGCGTACATGAAAAGTCACGCACGCACAAGGAGCAGCGTACGTGAAAAGTCACGCACGCTCCAGGAAGCAGCTGCGTGAAAAGTCACGCACGCTCCAGGAAGCAGCTGCGTGAAAAGTCACGCAGGCTCAAGGAGACACGCTTCCAACAGGAAGCGTACTCAAGTCTGCGTACGCAGCGCTAAAGAGCGTGCATAGCTTAGTGTGCATGAGCTAAACAACTCTGCACACTGCTCACTGTCTTCTCCAAACAGCAAGAACACTAAGGAAGAACCCAAAGCTTCAAAACACCATAACTTGGCCATCCGAACTCCAAATCCAGATTTCCAAAGCTCTAAATTGGGTGGAACAGAATGCTCTTCCACAAGGAAACATCAAAACCCATGAAAATCTAACCAAAGTAGATCAAACCATGCAAAATCCGAAAATAGCTAAACCTAGATCTAGAACAAAGGAAGCTCCAAATCACAAAAACCCAAGTTCTATTGTTGATCTCCATGTCCTAATCTAGCAAATGGACCAAAAAAATATGGTTCTCATGAAGTGGCAAGATGCACTTGCCTAGGGTGGATGTGTGTAGAGGAAGGAGAAGAAGAAGAAGAAAATTAATGGTGGTTATGAGGAGAGAGAGTGGTAGGTGGGGATTATAAAGAGGGTGAGTTGTGGTGGAATGAAGGTGGAGCATAGGCTAAGGTGATCCAAACCAAACCAACCAATAAAACTGAGCCCAAACCAATTAAAATCGAACCATGACAAAATCCAAAATACGAGAAATGTCGAAATTCTACGAGTTGAAAAAAATAAAAATACATGCCAAAATCCAGATACGAGTATAAATATGAAATACGGGAAATACGAAAAATGAGGGTGACAATAATGCACCGTGCGGAGCGGGGCATTACAAAGAAGGGTCTAGAGGCACGACAGTAAGCAAGTTATCGGTGTAATGACACGGTGACGGTCTATAGACACATATAGGCCAAGAGTCTATGTCATAAAATCGATCATAAGGCAAGAATATAAAGACAATTATAAAGGGACTATGTTGTACAAAGTAAACAAACGTTTGGTTTTGTATGGGTGGACGAGAAGCTCACTCCACTAGTACAGTTGAGTACTGACACCCACACAGTTTTCATGTGCAGACACATGTAAAAGCTCGTTGGCGTGGAGCTCGCTTGGATGCGTCGAGGCACGGTTCCTTGGCATTTCGAGGCGTGCGGCCGCATTGAAGACTTCATCTATACGGAACATAATGTATGGACATCGCTTATCTGAAGCATCCGTTGGCTCGTCAAATTGTATTGAGAGATGAAAGAGAGCTGAGTGACTTGTAATCAGAGAGCAAAAATGAGCTTGTGTGATTGTAATCTTGGCTACGCACCTTTGTAATCTTATGTTCATTATCAATAAAGACTGATTTTATTTTAATGATTGTGTTGCCTCGTATATTCAATATTTCTGCTTGGAACTTCTGTGTGATGACCCCGTCGCAAGCTGTTGTAATCGGTCGTTATGGAACCCATCTTGCACGAGCGCAATCTAGGCTCGTACGGCATCACGCCTTAGCGAGGACGATCGGTCCTACAGAACCGGGACGTGACATAATGGTATCAGAGCACTGCTTTACGTCATTGGACTTCCGACTGAATTCTTTAACTTCGATAATGTTCCGCAAACTCTGATGTTTCGCGATCGATATCATTGGTGCGCTCTCTCAAATGTCCCACGGGATGTTTATAAAATAAGTCTAAATATATTTGCAAAATCGCACCTAAATAATATTATCTACCTAAACATATAGGCCACGGCTATACACACCCCACACTTGCTAAGGACACCCCATTTCAAAAAAAAAAAAAAATTCCTATTCTACCCTTGCTGCTGAGCACACCCCCTCCCATTCCCTCCCCCCCTCCGTCGACCCTCCTCCTCCTCCGACGCGCCGCCGCCTCCTCCCCCGACCCGCCTCCGTCGACCCCCCCGGACCCGCCTCCTCCTCCTCATCCTCCTCCTCCTCCCCCCGCTTTCCGATCCCCCCTCCGTCGACCATAAATTGTTGTTAAAACAAAAAAAAAAATTAGAAAAAAATTTGGGTGTATTCACGAGTAGGTTCGACCCTGGTTTGTCGAACACACAGAGCAATGTTCGACCCGAAACAGTCGAACTATAGTGTGTACGTTCGACCAGAATATGTCGAACAGAAGATGGCATGTTCGATTATAATATGTTCGACCAGTGTTTGTCGAACACAAGAAGACACGTTCGACCAGTGTTTGTCGAACAGAATATGACATGTTCGACCAATACTTGTCGAACAGACCAGCCGTTCGACAAGTATTTGTCGTGCTTGTCGCAGAATTTTTTTTTTTTTTTTGGGTGTTCTTAGAAAGTCTTGGGGGGTATATTGGTCTTTTAACATAAAATTTAAGTTATGTGGAGTGTCCTTAGCAGGTCATGGGGTGTGTATAGCCGGCCCCAAACATATATCCAAAATTATATTTAAAATATTTAAAATTTTATAAATTATATTTAAACTAACTAAATAATATTATCTATCTAAACATGTATCCAATTTTTTAAAAATATATTTATAATAAATCCTAACTAAAATATATTCAAATTATATTTAAAATATTATATCATAATTTTAAATTTTATATTTCAATAATATCGTAATTTGTGAAAGTAACTAATATGTTTAATGAGGCTATAAAGAGAAAAAATAATAAATCCTCAAACTGCACATATTTGTGATGCACAAAAAGAATTACACTACAGTAGTTGCAAATTTTTTGAGTCTACCAAAACTAGGGCCTCTTAAAAAAAGAAAAAGAAAGAAAACCAACTAAAATTAGTTTTGAGTAAAGAGCAAAAAGTGCCAATAACACCACCCCGATCGTTCTCTCTAAATCCCCGCTTCTTCCACTGTTGCTCATAATATCGACATCGATTTCGAAAACCCTAGTTTTCCGAAAACCTAATTCTTCGAGAAGACCTCGGAATTAGGGTTCCGACGAGGAGGATGGAGGGATTTCCTGGCGGGCCGGTGGATCTTTCGCAGCTCCAGTCCACCATGCAGGCGATCGAGCAGGCTTGCGCCTCGATCCAGGTAGTCCCGATTCTCGAATGATCTTTGCTTCTCGGTCGATTCTGAATATTTACCTGCATTCTTCAGTTTGATGATCACGAACCGAGTCCTTGCAACAAAGTCATGGTGTATTTGTTGGGTTATTGATGGTTTTGGTTCCTTAGGGTTGTTTGATATTTTTTACTTTCGCTATTTACATGTTTAATTGATGTTTGTGGCTTGTGAGTTGATTTACTTGAATTAGAGCTAATTAATCGAGAAATTAGTTTGCATTATTTGGTTTGATGATCGATTTTGTAGTTTCTTCCTTATAATGTTGAATTTTTTTTTCCCGAACATTTGTTGGTTGTTCTGATGAGCTTTTAACGTTCAGTCTTTTAGCTTAATTGTGTTCGTCAAAGTCGATTTCCTGAAATTAAATTTCATTAATAGAGAAAATAGTTGCACTCTTCGGGTTGATGACCGATTTCAAGAGTGGTCGGTTGTCATGTTGAAATTTATTGTACTTTTTTGTTTTTGTATTGATCGCTGAGTAGGTGATGGCTGTGAATCCTTCGGTGCTGTTTGGTTCAAGTTTTGGAGGCTTGGGAATGGGTTTTGGGTTTCTTAACCATGTTTGGTAAGTTTCGGATTGGGAATTTGGGGTGTGTGGGTGGGTACAGGGTTTCAGTTTCCCAGAGCTGTGGGACAGTAAAACCCAAGGCCCCCCTTGGGAATATTTTTTGCTTCCCTTGGAATGTTGGTTGGTTGAGTGCATTAATTACAATTTGTTTCGATGGTAATACCCTCAATGACGGCAGCTGAAATAGTAACAGCAGTATCATGAAATTAATTAAAGGGTATTTGTGGATAATTAAATAAATTAAGATTTCATTCCTGTCTAAACCAAACACGATAATGGGAAAATTGGGAAAATAGAATTTTCCTGGCTGCATATTCCCAACATAACCAAACATGGGCATGGGAATGTTGAATTCCTTTCCCATGGGAACACAATACAAACCTCCATCCAAATGCCGCATCTGGGTTATTCGATTTGTTTTAGAATGTTTACTGTTGTTGATGTGTTACTTTCAGCATTTATATGCTTCATAGTCGTTTCCGAGATTCCACTAAATTAGAGCTAATCAATTGAGAAATTAGATGTATTTGGTGTTTTAATTTCTATAATGTCGAAAAATATTATTAATTTTGTTTTTTTATTGATAATCGAGTATTTGTTGGCTGTAGATATTTCTGCAGATGTTTCCAGTAATCAGCTAAGAAATAAATTGTAAGAAAGGAACTATACTAAGAGATTTTGTTACATTTATAGTCACAAGATATATCATACCTATTTTCTTGAGTTTGGTATTAAAAAATAGAGTATCATGATCAATTTTCGATTCCAATGCTCATTTGTCATGCTCCAGTCCATGTTGTACGGACGTGGATACCATACGACATGACACGAAATGGGCACTGTGCCTCTGATAGTACACTACTTTTGGCATGTCCTAGTGTACTTTGGAGTGCATGTGTTGTGTTCAAGATGGGCTGATGCGGGCATGACAACCCTTATGAAGTCTTTGTGCTTCCAGGTTTTAGTACATTGTTTGATTGTTTGCTTGGCGAACCATATTTTGGAATTGGATATTTGTGCAATCTGATGTGCGGTTGTCAATGACTGCATGGTTACCATTAAGTTTACTCGTCTCTCATTTATTCTTCATGCTTTATGTAAACCTGGTTAAAGGCCCTTATTTATTTGTTTATGTTTTTTGGTTTGATTTTTGTTGTTTGTACCTGTCTTATTTATTTGTTTAAACAGATGCATTTTAGTCCAGCTGAAGCAGAAAACCTACTCGTCTTACTACGCCAGTCTCCTATGCCGTACCAGTCTTGCCGTTTTATTTTAGGTATGCTAGTCCTATGTTTATGAGCTATTCATCAAGTTTGTATAGAAAGTCTTCATATTTCTTAAAGATGTTTCATGGAGTTCTGGTGTTTTTAAGACTGTTAACTTTAGGTGACAACCCCTTCTGAAGTATAACATTCTTATTAATTGGGTTTGAAGCACTTCAAAGGCAGAGTCCGTTTTGATTCTTCAAGCTTAAAGATTTCGTATAACATTAATTAACATGTCATTGTTGTCATCCCTTTATAGGGCTTGAATCTTTATACACAATACTCTAAACTCATCTCGAATTGATGCTTCAGGGAGGCATAAACTCATCTCGAATTGATGCTTCAGGGAGGCATAAACTATTTATAAATACTTGGTCAACATCATCATAATTAGTCATTATGACTTATGTGTCAGAGTGGGCCGCATGTAGATCACAAGAAAACCCCACAAGATTTGACATCAACAATTCATGCTTGTAGCCGAGAAGTTAGCAGATGGCCAGAGCAAAAGATACCTGCTAGAGCAGCATTGCATATGTTTTTCTAATTGACTTTCTGAGTATAGTGACTGATTTGTGAAAAATGGTAGGAGTCCAAATAACACATGGATGGATATCGTTTATAGTATCTGTCACTGTTGTGGTTTTAGGTCTTTGTGGGCGTGACTCTTGGTTATGACTAATATGCCATCCCTGAAAATGTTGATCAGCCATAAAGCTTCAATATTGTGATGTGATAGTTTGGTGGTATGACTCTTGGTCGGTGTGCCTTATAACGTTGGATAGACGTGTTCTCATTTTATGAATTTTGATTGATGTTCTACTGATTTTAGTGTAATAGTGCTTACCAGGATTATTTCATGTGCCATTAGTTTTACTATGGGAGCGACATTTAATGGTGTCTGATTCCATGCATTTTCAGATGATGAATAACAACCGTGTGGGTTGTCTATTAGAATATATCATAAAAATTATGTTGAATGCCAAACTCTTTTCTTCACTTTTGTATTGCTGCATCAGGTATAAATTGGCTACTGGCTTGTTTCTATCATTAGATGTAAAATTATATAACTTTAATGGAAGCATGCAACCATACTATTATTGTACCATAGATCTGTGCAAGGGAATAAAAGAGTCCTGTTGATGCATTTCATGTGGGCCACTCACAATAACAATAAAAACATTTCCAGCTCCAGTAAAATATTTGTTTGTGAACAAAGGCAATGCTGATATAAATTCCTTGTATGTGCAAATCGTGTTTTGCTCTTCAAATAGAAAATTCATATCTATAATCTATATCATCCTAAGGCAAGTAGTAAGAATTTGTAAGTATTAATTTGGAGGGTATTGAATATGAAAAGAGAGGACCTTCTTTCCCCTACCCTCACTTCCTTATTCACCACAAACAACCAACACGTACGGAGGGAGGGGAGAGGGCTATGAACTAGTATTTTCATCTAGTTTTGTGGCTTTGCTTTCACTTTTTTATTATTGGTGTGTTCAAATTCTTCAGATGTGATAGTGCTCATAAATACTTCACTTAGTTGCTGTATATGATCTACTGAGAGTGTATTCTTTTTGTTCAGAGAATTCTCAGTTGGCTAATGCAAGGTTCCAGGCTGCTGGGGCAATTAGAGATGCTGCAATAAGGGAATGGGGAGTTCTTACAAATGAGAATAGGAGAAGCTTGATATTGTATGATTACCATATTGTAGCCATAATATCTTGATTTTATATATTGTTTAATTGCCATTTTCTCCATTTCTCTGCTGCAGATTTTGCCTGTGCTATGTTATGGAACACTTGAGTGCCACTGATGCCTATGTGCAGTCTAAAGTTTCTGCTGTTGCTGCTCAGTTATTGAAAAGGGGCTGGTAAGCCGTTTATGGCAGCAATTATTCTTCATCATTGCATTTTTTCTCTGGTTATGAGGCTACATGACCATAATTTTGTTAAATGTTATATATAGGAATTATTGTTGAGAAGTTTCTGATGGTATGGTTGTGATGTGTCTGTCTGATATTTAATAACTAAAAAGATTTCACACTTGGTTGAGTCTAAGTTTGATTAAAAAATGAAGGTCGTTTTAATCTCCTTTCATTATTACATGAGAAATTTTGAAACCAAAATGTCATGAACCAAAAAAGATCGTGTAAGGGGAAACACTACTGCAGTATAGAGTACATATGGGCAATGTACATAGAAGTATGAATTTGTAGTGCATTACGAGTGGAAACAGAATGTGTGAAAATAATTAAATTAGATAAACTGGTTAAAGACCATGAAGATTTAGCCAAACCAGTTGTAGTCATTGTACTAAGCTTGTCTAAGTTTGTCTCATTTAACTGTTTAAGTCTTCTACCAGTACGCTGGTTCGAAAATGAAGCCCACCATATCATATGATCAGCTGATACTTCTCCTTACAAGAGGTAGTCTTTGCCTACTTGAATAACATGCAATAAGATGAATGCTATATGCCTTTCCTTGCGGAATAAATTGTACCATAAAAGTATGGCATCTAATTGCTTTCTCCTTATTTTACTTTATTCACAGACAATACAAATGCAAACACAAAATGAACTTGTATAACAAATTACATGAGTCCACATAAAATACGTATGTAACCATGCTCATTTCTGAAAATTGAAATTTGCTGTGCCCCCACATTTGTTGTTTTTGAAGATATGTTACTCATTCTGTAACATAAATGAGATGGCAGTAGAGCTAAATGGAGGAAATGAATCATGTAGCTGATCCAAGTATATTTCGGATAAAGGTTTTGTCGCTGTTTTGCAGCCACGCTCATATTTGAATTTGGAAAATTTGTCATGCTCCATGCTTAGTGTCTGTCATAATTGGTATGATGTTTTCTTATGTAGCTGAGGAATTGTCCCCTTTGTAGAGCCAAGTGGAGGAGATAAATTCATGTACCTGACCCAAAAGTTTGGAAGAAGGTTTCTTTGCTGTTTAGTTCTCCCTAAAACAGGCAATAGTCATCATGTTCTGAGTCATGTATCACATAATGCAGTTGTCATGTTCCACTAATGGACCTTGAATTTGGAAAACCACGACATTTGCCACTATACTAGTAAATAACATATTTTATGGATTTACTAAATTGGGGGAGCTGTCTGAAGCCATTAGGCTGTGCTTTTTTTTTCCTTTCTTTCTTTCTTCTTCTTCTTCTTCTTCTTCTTCTTTTTTTGTTTATTTTCAATTGCACGGAACTCGATGAATTCTTTCTTGTTGATATGTGTGTGTGTAAAGAACCTTCGTCTAATATGCTACTGTGTATGTTGTAGGTTAGATTTTGCTGATGCTGAGAAAGGAGCTATTTTTTCTGAGGTACGAGCTTATGCTTATAAGTTATAACCTATATCTCCAGTGAGCTCTAACTCGTTTCAAAATTTTAATATACTGTTACCGAACTTGTTAGTTCTATATATTGAAATAGATATAATTTTCTATTAAGATTTCTGTAGTTAGTGCATGAAATTCCTGTGTCCTGTCTCTATTTGCATAAGATTATAAAACATGCATACACATATATTGTCATGCCTCGGTTCCGCAGAACCGTTCGTCTTCGCATGGGCGTGATACCGTCGAGCCTAAGTTGCCCTCGCACAAGGCAAGCACCGAAACGACTGATTGAATAGCTTGGCGACGGAGTCGTCGCACAGAAGTCCCCAAGCAGAAAAGTTGAATCAACACAAGAGTGTGTATAGAAATGAAAATCATCATTATTGATATTGCACTGAAATTACAAAGGCTCGAAGCTAAGATTACAATCGCTCAATCTCTCTCTGTCTGAATACAAATAAATCATGCCAGGCTACAACTTGAGAAATGATTACAATAGGTGATGTTCATACATTATGTCCCGTATACGAGCGAAGACTTTAACACAGACGCACGCCTCAAATCGCCAAGAAACTCCATGTCTTGACGCGTCCAAGCGAGCTCCGCACTTAACGAGTTGCTCTCTTATTCTTGCAAACAATCTGGTGGGATATCAGTACATAAAAATGCACTAGTGGGGAGGCCTCTCGCCGACCCATACAAAACCAACACGTTATTTTAGTGAGTGCACACAATATTATGCGGTCTTTCTAATTTTGCTTTAGGATCAATTTCATGGCATATACTAGCAAACCTATTTGTGTCGCAAAACCATAACCATGTCACGCAACATGATGAACTTTTCCTTACCGTCTTTCCTTTCCTGTTCCATACAAAAGATATCATACTCAAAATCACACATTGTCAACCCAAAGCTAACTCATTCTATAACCATAAGAAGGTGTCATAAGGCGTGTATGCAGAAGACAAATATTAGGCTCAAATGTGTAGTATTGCTTGTCGTGCACCCATTCCTTACTCAACTAATGACCTACAAGCGGATTGTCGCTAGCATGCCGACTCGATCTATACGGAGGTTATTGGCATGAGTCATCCTGGACTTATAGCTTGGTGTAGATGAAGATCCTTGCAGCGCGGGTAGCGAGCCATGCTGAAGTTTCCGAATCACCCGTGCTAAAACGCAACACAGCTATCGTATTTCTTCCTAGGCCGAATTGGTTCCGTGGTCCCGGGATACCGTTCGAAGAAACATCGTCCTTGTGCACAAGTTGTCCATGACCATGCAAGGTCTCTACTTGAACATACCATTCTACTCAAGGCATTACTTATTTCAGTGTTTCCATCTTTATGCAGCTCCTAGACTAGGGACTGCATCGGCGATCCATGATCCGAAAACTTTTCATGTTTCCATATTTTCCATATCAAGCTCAGGAACGATTATTTGATAGCCCTTCTGTCTGATTTGAACAAACCGTGTTCCATGAAGTACCCCAAACATTGTCGTACTCTATATGGCAAGCATTGAAACTATGGGAACGTGTATACTATATGACCAACACTGAAATCGTGAGAACGTGTATACTATGACAACATTAAAACCATAGGAACATGTATACTATAACATGTCGATAGTCTATGTGGCAACATACAAAAATTCTACACAAGTCGTGAAATCGCTAGGACAAGTGCCAAATTTGAAAACACGATGTGAAGTAGTATCTATAGCATACCAATCATCATTCTATGTTCTATACAAATCGACTACAAGATGTGATTATTCCCTTAGCTATGTGGGTTCAACTCTTTTATTAGCATGCATCAATTTATTTACTAATGAAACAAGCACATGATTCATTTTATTAAGTGTGAAGGCAAGACAGAGACGAGTTCATCGAAGCCATCCACCTGAACGAGGACTTGCCTTGACCGAGCGGGACTCCGAACAAGTCGTTGCATAGCCAAGTTCAAACATTGTTTTGCCAATGATTCATCCTGTTGAACTAAAGCGGAGCGGGGCACTACATATTTGGTCCTCAATTTGTTAAATATATGTGTGAGATGGGCTTATATATATTACCCTGTCGCTTTTGGGCTCAAAATCGACTGACCATATTTTGGGATTATTTGAGGATATTCACTAAATCTTTTGTATTGTTTTATTATTGTCTTTTAATTGCTTTCTAGTTTGTTTAGATTTATTTCTTAGGGATTAAGTTAGATTACTTATTATAAACAAAGAGTTGAAGAGAGAAGATGTTGTCTTACGATGAATTTGATTTGGTTATTGAATTGCTTCATATGAGTTTTATCTATTTAATTCTCATGCTTGAGAATTGAGGTGCAAGTCCTCATATCTTGGGTCGTTAGGTTATAGATCGACATTTTCGTGCTGTGTGAGGTGGTATCAAAGCCTCGACTTGTCGTGAGGCATTGTGAGAACCAACGACTACAACAACAACCAACTTCTCCTAACAAAGTGCAATGGATTAAAGGTCTGTTTGCGACATTCTGTTGCATCGAAGTATCCTTGCAGGGATTGAATGTATGTCTGACTAGTTGAATGGATAGTGAGTTTCCAGGAATGTTCGAGGAAACCGGTTCGAATCCATAAACGACATCATGGGTGAGCAATGCCCGCGACCTTCCGATGATAGTCTGGCATGACACATGATAATAGTTCATGGATGGCTCGTGTGGATTCTTCTTGCGTGAGCAAGGAGGATGATAATCTCATCAAGAGGGATCGTGAGGTTGACAGACTGACTGACAGTGTTATCTCGGTTAGGACGGCGTCGACAGATGCGATCACTATGACGACTAGGGAGGAACAACTTTCAAGGTGACTTGGCACGCTGAAGGTCAGTTAAGACGGTTACACTTATCAACGTGGCGACCTTAGGAAGTAATCAAAAAAGGAAGAGGCATTCCATGACGTGACAAGAAGATCATGCAACACCCACGTAATTTTTTTTCGCGAAAAGACATGTTCCAAATTTGTTGTACTATAAATACTAGAAGATTTGAGATCGTGATGAACGATGACAACAAAGTAAATCTCATTACCCAACAGGTAGTTGATGTTGCAGGGTTAGCGTTGGAGAAGCACCCAGATTCGTACTCTACTGGAAGGTATTGAAAAGCGGGGAGCGTCAAGGTGATCGAGCGTTGCAAATTACCTTTCTCGATCGACGCTTATCGAGGAGAGATGTACTTTGACGTGATGGATGGACTCGATGTCTGTCATGTATTGCTAGGGAGGCTGTGGCAATTCGAGGTGGACGTGAAGCACGATGAGCACAACACGACGTGAGGTGGATGACTTGGTAGTGAAGGGGCATAGAGACCGAAGAGTTAATAGAGGAAGGAGCGGTTCCAGCAGACGTGCGATAGGTACTCGACAAATTTTGCGCTATTCTTCTGGAGGAGTTTCCTGGAAAAATACCACTTATGCGTGACGTCCAACTTTGTATTGATTGTGTTCACATAAGAAGTTCGCTGAACTTGCTACATTACCACATGAGCCCACATGAGGACGCGGTTCTTCGGGAGAAGGTGGAAGACTTGCTACGGATGAACTTGCAGTTTATGTTGTGAAAAGCGCGCTTAAGTCCCGCTTAAGCGAGATTTATAATTAGGACGTCTCACTTAATGAATTTTTGCACCAGAAAAGCGATCAGTACTTAGGCGCGCCTCGCCTCGCCTTAGGCGTCACTTAACGATTTTTGATTTTTTTGATAAAAACCGAATCTTTTGTTATTTACATAGTTGGATAGTTGGAAAACTTTAAGTAGAAACTTTAGAGACAACTTTTATGTTTAATGATATTTTGATGCCTATGTAGTATGTATGTATTCTGTGGTTTGTAGTTTGCATTTTGATTCTAGTATTTATATTGTTATTTTGCTTGATTGATAATTGGTATTGTTATTCATGCATATACTATTAGGATTATATGAAAAAATAGTGGAATTTATGTGTATATATTATATAGAGTATTTTACATGTAGGAACAAAAAAAAAGTGAGGCGCTAACTAAGCGCCATTAAGCGAGGCGACGAACTCGCCTCACCTTATCTCACGCGTAATACAACATAGCTTGCGGTCGAGTTCTCTAAAATAGAAGGTGAGAGCATAATAAACAAGTCCTTACACCCCACTACCGATCTCGAAGAATATTTGAAGGACTTGTCCATGGATTTCGGTGTTCATATGGATGAAGCGGTCTTCCACTCAATCAGAATCAACTTTACTTCAACTTGAAAAAGTGCTACTTCATGACGTCAAAGTTACACTTTTCCAGGTTGACTGTAGGTGCGGGTGTCATTCTTGTCGAT
The DNA here is from genome assembly GCA_029216955.1 of Iris pallida. NCBI lineage: Eukaryota > Viridiplantae > Streptophyta > Magnoliopsida > Asparagales > Iridaceae > Iris > Iris pallida. The sequence goes on from JANAVB010024998.1 coordinate 4,873,913, forward strand.
GAGGAGAAGGTTCGTGCTATCTAGGAGTGACTGACATCGAAGACCGTAGAGGTCAAAGAGTTAATGAAGGAAGAAGCGAACCTAAGAGAGATGACCTATACTCGATGAGTTTCGCGATGTTCTTTTAGAGAAATTCCCTAGATGACTACCGACCATATGTGACATATCTGGCATAGCCTTGCTTTTGATTTGGGACGGATTTATCGAGGTTACCATATCATCGCATGAGGACGAAGTATTTTTGAAGAAAGTGGAGAACTTGAAAAAAAAGAACTCACGATCGAGTTCTTTACAAGAGAAGGGGAATGTTAGGGAAATCATGAGCTTGTTTGTCACGAGTCCACGAGTCATTAACAAAAAATCACGATTGGCTAAAAGTTTTCGATGCCGTGACTGGTTCACTTGTTAGATCAACCCAGTGTGACAGACGTCTTCTCCAAGGTAGATCTGCGAAGCGACCAACAAAAACGCATCCGAACGGGAGGGGGGGGGGGTAGTGGAAGACACCGTTTAAAACACGGGGGTGAAGTATTTGAGTGGTTGGTCATATTGTTTGGCTGTCCAACACAATCGAATATTGGGAGCACTACTTGAGATTTTCGTAGATGCTCGTACACAAATTTGAAGTTTTCAAGGGAGTTCCCGACACATTTAGCAGGAGGACTTTGTTGCTAGTCACGCTCAACCATGAATCCAGTTGGAATACGTTAGAGAGCTTTATGTGGAAGACGAGGGTTTTGTGGAGGCATGAGAGTAGCTTCCTACAAAATAGGCCATCGCGGACTTTTACATCAATGACGGGTTTTTGACGAAAGTAGATTGGTTTTGCGTCCCTTGTACATCTTGGAGGGAGAAATTGATTAGGGATCTCAATCGTGAAAACTTGGCAGCAGATGCAATGCACGAAACGAAATTGTTCTTTTCTAGAGTTGTGTTTTCATAGAGGTCACAACGACGTGCGAAAGCGACTACAAAAGGTTAATGCGAGAGGGTGCAAACTGCTACAGAGATTTCTGTATCATTATTGTAGGCGCTAAGTTATCAACGACGGTAGGTGTGCTGTTTGGGCCATACAGAAAGCTTTGACCAAATAAATTGGGGTCGTCGAGGGTGCGGAGGAAAATAAAGTTTGGTTGGGAAGAGAAGGCATGGACGAGCTTTGCGGTTACTGAAAATGAGACATTTTATCCAGACGGCGGCATAAAAAACTCGGGTCGAGTTTTCTACAAGAGAAGGGGTCTAAGACGGGCGCGAATTATCCAAGAGGGTCTCCAATTCTATTTTGGGTGGATTTTGAATATTTGATCTTTTTTATATATGTTTCATAATTTTGTTTTGATTACTTTCCTAATTTGATTATAATTTATTTCTTAGGACCTAAGTTAGGTTTCTTTGTTGTAAGTTGAAAAGAATAAACGAGTTTGATGAATAATATTTGATATTTGAGTTGCTCCATGGGAGTTTTATCTAATTAATTCTCGTGTTTGAGAATTGAGGTGCAAGTCCTCTTTATCTTGGGTAGTTGGCTCCAGTGATCTGCTCCATGCTGTGTCAATAAAGATACAACAATGAAAATGACATTAACAAATCATTTAACACAATGTTTTGTAATCACTCTATATGGATACAACAAAAGTTAAAATTTCATTTAGGCTTGGAAGACTACCTTGTTCTTTGCAACCTCTTCCTGCTCTCTATTCTTCCTCTCCTCTAAATGTTTGGGTTCATGGTTTTGAACCAGTACCCAAAGATGTTAGATATGACACTTTGTTCTTACAAATTCAATTCATCAGGTAGTGCTTCCATTTCTTAGTGGTCTTGTGTTTTTCGAATATGTAATCAATCACTGTCACTGTTGCACAAACATTTGCGCTATGGGTAAACACGATAAGGGTTATAGTGAAAAAGAAATGTCGAGTGGAAAAATCTTTGTGCTTACCTTTTTCTTAACGGTCTTCATTATTCTTTCATAGTAAATGTTGGCCCTTAAAATAGCTCAATGAAAATAAAGGATTCAAATAGTCGGCCCAAAAAATTTGGGATGAAGCTTTGTTCCTGTTGTCATTCCTTCGTAGGTGACTCCTTTAATTTGTAATATTTGATCAGTCACCTGCACTAACATTTATGCCAAGGAAGTGACATGGTTCTCTGCATCATTTGACAAGAGTGAAAGAAATATAAAATAGAAAAGTGCTTATTTGTGATTTCACCTTGCAACCAGCACTGATCTTTTTATCACTAGTCTTTACATCACTTTTACATTGTATACATAGTTCTAGTTTCCTTGTTTTTCTCCACAATCCTGGTTAGACGCATTGGCTAATAATTGAGTCCTACTAAAGATATGATTTAAGCTGCATCGTTGTTAAAGTTTATTCTGGGATCCATGACATTTGATTTTACAGGTGAAGCAAGCCGTATTGGGAGTTCATGGTGTTGGTCCACAGTTTGCAGGGATCAATTTCTTAGAATCTTTGGTACCCAACCTTGATCTGTTTTTCTGCTTGATGTAAATTTGCAATGAACTCAAGTAATACATTGCAGGTATCAGAATTTTCACCCTCTACATCGACTGCAATGGGCCTACCCACTGAGTTTCATAACCAGTGCCAGTCATCCCTGGAGTTGAACTTTTTGAAGGTTTTGACTGCTATGTACAATCACATGTTAGAATTTTTAAAATAAATTAGCAGATATTTTCAAATTGAAGCTCATGATTTGTATGAAAACTCCATTTGTTCTACAAAATTTAATGCAGGAATTCTATTGCTGGGCCCAAGATGCTGCATTTAGTGTGACTGATAAAGTAATGGGCTTAACTGCGACTGTATCAGAAGATAAAGTTTGTTCTGCTGCATTGCGACTCATGTTTCAGATTTTAAACTGGGATTTCAAGTTCAATAACAGTCTTGATTATTCCGACGACAAAGTTTCATCTACCTCTGGGATTAGGCATGAAGCCTCATTGCTAAAGAAATTTGAGCGCTCATTGGTACAGGTTGGCCTTTCTCGTTTTTACTATAAAGCCTTTATATTCTAACTTACTGCAGCGATCTTCTTTTGCTAGTTGTAATTGGGGCCTACGTGGCATGATTCTGTTAACTGTAGGCATACTAGAATTTTCAAATATTCTTTTTACTAATTACATATTCTGCTTTGTAACTTGTAGCCGGGGCCCTTATGGCGTGATGTTTTGATATCAAGTGAACATGTTGTTTGGCTTTTAAATTTGTACACGACACTTCGTGCAAGGTATTCGTCTGATGTGATATGGGTAGATTCACCTCTTGCAGTGTCTGCCAGACAACTTATAATACAGCTTTGCTCTTTGGCTGGAACAGTATTTCCTTCTGGTAAGATATCTTTTATTAGATCAATTGATTCAGCTGGCAACAATATTTATTACTTTTGCAGTTTTCTAGTTTTATTTTTTCTTATAGTTCATGATATGCTTAAGAATTAGAAAAATTTAGAAATCGTTATCTTAGTGGATGGTATACATGGTGTGATATGGTTAGTTGTCAGATAGGAAAATTTCTTTTGTTCTGAATTGGACATGCTTCAAAATATTTGCAAGCTTAATAGGAAGACCATCTGACCAGTGTCCAACTTATTATGTAATTTGTTGGAGGGAAGTATAGGAAATTTGCACAATATTGATAGCATTCGTTTGATAGTACAACTGATTTTAAGGTTTTATGAAGAAAGCATTCTTTTGTCTGTGATGGAGCTTTCATTTTAGTATGAACCTGGTTAAGTATACTGTGGTTGTAGCAGCTGATGCTTTTCCAAAATGCTATTTCATAGTCTTTCCCAATAGCATAGCATTCAATAACGAGAACTGTCATAGTGACTACAATGTAGCATTGTTTAAAAATGTGCTATCCGTGTCAGTATTAGTCTATTAGACCCTCCGTATGGGTGTTGGTACCAGAAGTCGAAACACTTTTTTTACACTTTGACAAAACACTAAAATTTAACATTTTATTATAATATATGAAATAAAAGCTTATACTTGAACATAGTTTGATAAAATTTTGTATTTTGTTTTATGTTGCTTTGGTGTATACTTGTAAACTTCCATGTTTTCTTTGGAAGCACTAGTCAGAGTTTCTACCATATCAATGCATGATTTTTTTTCCTTTGAACATGGGAATGAAAGTAAACCCAAACTAAGTGCACATTTCAGCCAGTTTGAAGAAGGTTTTATAAACCTGTGATAATTTAGCCTTGTTTGAAAAGTTCACCAAGCTAATTTTTAGACTGGAAGTTTAAGGGGGTGGATATGTAAAATTTTGGCCAAACATTTGTTAGTTTTGGCCAAATTCAACTAAATTTGATCAGTTTTTGTTATAGGTTGTATCAGACGAAAATGACCGAGATTCCAGTATTAGCCATATACTGAAGGTGCTGTCTGAGACAGATTTTATCATGTAGTTTCTGATTAGTTTGGCTCAAATATGATTATGATATGGATGATACATAATTTGCAATGTTATAAGTGGCGGTCGCCTAGGCGCGACATGGACTCTCATTGCACCGCTTTTGACATTGGCGGTGGAGTAGGCGGCCGGAGTAGGATTGGCGGGCTAGGCGGAGGTGAGGTGGCGCAGGCGTGCGCCTAGCTTGGGCTGCTTCAGATTGTAGTTATTAAAAAGGCTGAAGGTTTGAATAAGAACAAACCAAACCACAATGATATATTAGTAGGACAATTTAATCCATCTTGCAATAGAATGAGGTATATGGTATTATTGATTCACAACTAACGGGAAGGTTGAATTAGAACAAACCAAACCAAAATGATATATTAGCAGGACTGACAAACTAGATGTTTTGCAAGCATTATGGTTCACTGTTACATGACTGAAACTTCATTAATCTTTGTTCTACAGCTTAATTTTGCATAAAATACCCTTAAAATATGCATATAATGCAAAAAAAGAGAGGGTAAAATGGTGAAACTTGACCAAAATGTTTCAGGAGTCTAGGCGTCAGGCGGACCCTTTCCCCCGCGCACCCGCTAACCCCCATTTAGCACCTTGATAATTGCCTCCCAATTTTTTAAACCTTGTTATATTAGCCACTATGGACTCATGTGTCCTTCCATGTGAATATGTTGTAGGCTTGTCACGTGTGGCTTTATATGAGGTTTTGTGCCTGGGTTTTTGTGTATATGTGTGGATGAGGTGCATGTGTGCCAGGTGTGGGAGAAAATGCATGCTTGCTTGTGGGTTGTTGTTGTGTAGCTGCACATGTGTAAGATGTCATTGATTTTACGTGAAGCATTAATGCTGGTGTAATCAGGTTTTTATTATTATAACAAATGCAACATGTTGTACACTTTTGACTGTTGATGCTGTCTTTTACAACTGGCCTATATAATTCAGATTTAAACTTTTCCTCACTTTTTTTCTTTTCTTTTCCTGGTATAATTAACATAGTTATCTAAATTTCTAGATAATGGACAAACTCAAATAAAACACATAATGCAAATACTATCAGCTGTTATCCAGTGGATTGAACCTCCAGATGTTATTACAGAAGCAATCAGATCTGGCAGCAGTGAAAGGTATCACGGGGAATCTTTTATACTGGAAAAATGTATCAAGTTTAAAATTGCTTATAGTGTCATTATTAAATCTTACAGTGAGATGATTGATGGTTGCCATGTGTTGCTTTCAATGGCCACCCTGACTACCGCTACATTGTTTGACAACCTTGTAAGGTCTTTAAGGTTAGTGCTTGAATTTTTGGTAGATTATCTTTGTAACATTATCAAGTAATCAGTGCTTATGGTGTGTGTGGTGGGGGTTGGGTGGGTGGGGTTTGGGGGTAGGCTTCTGTACTTTTGTAACTAAAGAAGATTTTGATACTTTAATATATTCACGCATAATATTGAGATAAATTTGTAACTAAAGCAAGATCTGGATGCCTTCATATATATAGTTGCATCATGTTATTTAGCATGCTTATTATTTATGTTTTAGTGCCTGGACAAAAAATTCACATATATTTCATATTTAGTCTCTACGCTCTATTACATGTTCCATATCAGGATTTCTGCTGTTGATTTTCAGTTTACGAAGCCCACTAAGAGGATTATTGTCGGGTTGAAACCGGCTGCTAATGGTAGTAGAGTCACTTTTTCATGGAATTCTCTTGATGTTAAGCTGTGCTTCACAACCGAACCCAATCAGATAGGAAAGCACTTTGTTGTTTGCAAGGAAGCGTTATTAGGTTTTGAACCCCACAAATAATCATTGATCTGAATGCCATATAGATAGCATTTCTAATTAAAAAATGTCAGAGGCTTGGAACTTTTCATCTATGTGTCAGGTTGTTATGTTGTCCTTACATTGAAATTTTTACTTGTTACATGTATACATTGGTAAGAATTCTCTTCATTGCACAAATTTCTTGTCTATAAATACTTAGGACACGTCATGATGAAATAGTGCCATATCATCCGTTTGGACGGTCCATTGAGTATATATGAACTGTTATTTCATGATGTAATCTTCATGCTGGTTTGTCTATCTTTTGAGAGAAGGATGGAGAAAAAAAGGGGGGAAGGGGAAGGGTGATTGTGATGGTGACGGAAGCTTCTTGCTAGCGTCCACCATCCATTTGACCACAAAAGGTCATGCACGATACTGTGCTGGAGGTAGTGGGTGTTTGCCACTTAAGTGGCCACCTATGAACACTCCTAAAACCGAAACAAAGATAAGAGAGTTTTCTTAAAAAGATTCTGAAGGAGCACCATACTGGTTTCTTCACCATGAAATCTGCTGCTCCCCCACAACTCTCCATCTTGCCGTAGGCTGCTGTTTATAAAGAGAGGAAAAGATGGTAATCCCTCAAAGATCGAAATACTCGAAAGTGGCCATTATCCCCAGATCAAAAGGATCAAAAGAGAATTCTAAAAATCTGCCTCTTTCAAAGGGACATGGAGGTCATGCCTTGACTTGAGAATTGGTTCTTGAGGTCCAGTTCAGCGAAGAGGTCTGCATCCAGAACGAAGGAGTGGGGCGAGTTCGAAGTCGAGGTTGAGGCCTGTCTTTTCTCTCACCCCCACTTCCTTCCAACCCACTCCCTCTCTCTCATAAATTTTTTTTTTTGTCTTCCTATTTTTATTTCCTCTTTTATGTTCTTTTGCTCCAGCATCGGAGATCTCCCTCCCTTTGTTTCATGTTCTTTTCTATCTGAACAGTATCGGGGAAAGGGCAATTACTTATTCGGCTGGTTTAACCCATTATTAAGATCTTAATCTGAAAAGAAACCCAAATAATCAAATACTTTGACAGTCTTTTAGAACTGTCTTTTTGGTTTTCCAAATCAGAACACCAAACCTAATGGACTCCGTACCACCGGTTCATACCAGACGCATGCATGGACAGCCAAAAGAAGTCCGTGCAACAGAGGTTGCCACTAATTCTTTCTTCATAAACATGCATAGATTTAACATTGTTGCTTGTCAAATGGCAAATAAGGATTAGAGGGATCCATTCAACACTCAGGATTTATAATCATGGCCAGTGTCATGTTTCTTTCTTTTTCTAATACCTATTCTGCTTCTTCAGATCTTATGGCACACTTCACCTGTTGTCCATATTGACATGTGAGGTTGTAAAAGCTGATGCAGTCAGATATGACGAAGAGGAAACATGGACTTCAGAGGCTTCTGATGTCTTACTAGAGACGTGGAATGTTATTCTTGCGGTATCTTAAATATATAAAGCATCTTTTTCAATAACTGCAGGCTCACCCTTTTTTTCATTCCTAACTCTCCAATGTCAGTTCACTGATGCTGGCAGTTGGTCCTCACATTTCCTCCTTTGTTTTTATTCAGATGTTGACATGCATACTTGTATGTTTCCATCTTTCTTGCATTATCTTGTTGGTATTTGGTTAACGCGTTGAGTTCTTATTCGTTCTGTCTGCAGCGGCAAGATTTTGACAAGGATGCGGTCTCATCTGAAGGAATTGCTTCGGCTGCCAACTTATTTAACATTACCGTTGAGAGTCTCCTAAATGGTATCATTCTTCAGCTTGCTACTTATCATGAAAGCTGGATGGTGCATGATAATTTCAAATCATATTAAGCAACTTTATTTTAGTGGGCGCAATAACAACAAAGCCTTTATCCCGTATCTTTAGCGTTTGACTTATCCTATTGAGTAGTTAGTATAATTCGGGCACATGAAACAAGGCCGTGACACTGAGCAAAAACACTACAAATAGTAAAATATCTAGGGAAAATTTACTTCCCACTTTGTGAAGTATCCTGGAAGATCAGATGGGATTTCGTCTAAAAAGTGGGTTTATTTGTTTCCAAATGGTCTGAAAGGCAGTACAAGTGTATGAAAGAATAGTTCAGCTTTCATTTCAAAAATGAAGGATGCCTAACCTGTTCACTGAACAAATATCTGATTTTTATACCAATTATCAACACAAAACACTATTTTTAGTTAGTATCTTGTTTTGTTAATTATTTCATCACCTTGTAACTTCGAGTGCTTTGTGAAATAGCTGCTGCGGAATCAGCTTTTGAAGATGACAGTGAATCTGAGCATTTTGTGGCTTCTGTTTCTAGTATGTCACTGTTCTGTTAACTTCCATGTGTGTCAATTTTGTTTCACTATATTTTGTAAGTTTAGTTTTTTACTGTCTCTATCTTTTTCTCTGTTTGCTTTAGAAAGAGATGAAAGATTGGCGTCATATGCGCTTATTGCCCGGGCAGCAGCCAACATCACTGTTCCTTTCCTTACAAGGCTTTTATCAGAACGCGTTTCTCGCTTAAATCAAGTATTCAAAAATCTTAACTGATTGCAATCTCAATTTTTTTTGGTTCCTGTCAAAATATGAATATGTATCTATTACCTTTGTCTAAAATTTCTTGTATTCTTGCAATAATGTACTTTGTGGCCCTGCCGCCCTGGTGAGTCACTTAGAGGGTACTGGATTAACTTGACCCCTTGAGTTCTTGGAACTGGTTCTTCCGTTCCCAAATGTGGAGTTTTTGTGTCCTAGTTCTTTGGAATTAAAATCTCGGCCCTTATCTTATGTAATACTTAAGAATATGTAATATCGAAGAAATTAAAATGAGAACTATCTTGCTTAGAGATTGTTGCTAAAGTAGGAGAGATGGTATGCTGGCTAGGACTTAGGATTTCATGGGAAGTTCCTGCTATTTGTAACTAGTTAAAATTTAATCCCTCTCTCTCTCTCTCTTTATATATATTAAGAATGATAATCATAAAACTACCTGTAAGCTGGAAGGGAAAAGATAAGAAGATGCCCTTAAATGAATCAAGTTCCTAAGTTGTGAACTTACTAAGCCTACTCTATGCATCAAAGATATTAGAGTAGCAGCCAGGACTGGTTGTTCCTTTCCCATTCACTGAAGTCACTAATCCACGGCCACTGGAGTGGACTGAATTCATAACTGACGATGCATTTAGATAATCGAACACCCCCCCCCCCCCCCCCCCCCCCCCCCCCCCCCCCCCCTCTCCAGTTGGAAGCTTGCCTCACTTCTGTAGCTTGCCTGCCAGGTAATGAACTATGCCTTAGAATTCAATTGCCTCCAGAATGGCCTTGGGAGTGGATAGCTCCATGGTTGATGGCTTTCTGCAACCAATTGATTACTGGATGGAAGAATGAGAGGGCTGGGAAATGCCAGCTGTATCACTTACCAAGCAAGCCAATGTACCCCATACTTGTTCTGGCACTGTATAGGGAAAAATAATGTACCACCAATCTGGTACCCTTGATTACTCATTTAACTTTCACCATCTTTTCTTTTAGTTTCAGTTTTGCTCTTTTAACAAGAGATGACGGTTATCAGCCATGTGCCAGAAGGAGGGAATTGCATGGCCTGTAGAAGTTAACGGGCTAAAGTTCAATCTTACACTTCAAATTTCTTGCAGGGCATCAATAAAAGTCTGATTTTGCTAAGCGCAAAAAGAATGTTTGGAAGTTCTTATAGTTCCAAGTAAATGAATGACTCTAAACAACTATGAATACTAACTATTTGATACCAGCATTTAATTGTATATTCTGGAAAGCTTACTCTTCAAATCTACCTGTTTGAACCAGTTAAGGACATGGTGCTGTGTATTAACTTTTCTGCCTTGTTATCCATGGAAAATCCTTTTGTTAGTAACTTAGTAACCTTTTGAGTTACCTAAATTGAATGGATACTATAGTGGTTTACTTACACATGTGGCTGTGTAATCGTAACTACATGGCCACTTGCAAATTCTGCTATGTTTGCCTGCTATGTTTGCCTTCCGAATTGTATAACCAGCCTTGTTGATAAAGGTTGGGCATTTTTCCCTATTAAATTCTATCATCATCCTGAATTGGATAATGGCCCACTTGCGGGTTCTTCTGTGGTTGAAAAAGTAGTGGCAGTGAATGGTTTCAAGTTTCAATAACGATGGATGTTTATGTGATGAATCTGGGGATAGTCACCTGGTGGCAATAGTCTTCATAATTTGACACTTGAAGCAGAATTGTGAGAACAAAATACTAATGCTTTTACTTGATGAAAGTTTTTTCCTGCAGTTATTTGAACAGTAGGTCTTAGAATTTTCTTATGTTTTCTACAGAACGATGGCAGCTCTGATCCTACTCATACCTTGGAAGAGCTTTACTGGCTACTGTTGATAACTGCTCATGTTCTCACGGATTCAGGGGAGGGAGAGACACTTCTTGTAATTGATTTTGACACCTTTTCTCCGCTGTAACTATTTTTCGTTTTCGTTTTCGTTTTCGTTTTCTTGTTATGCTACTCAAATGTTTGAGATAGAAGATCAATTTTTAATGGCTCTTTGAACTATCTTGTTACTACATACTATATACTATATAGTATACACGTGTCTTATATAGATCTTGAACTGTGTCTGTGTCTTGCTCCTCCAAATGTTATTAATTAATTTGAGATAAGATCAATTTTTAATGGCTCTTTGAACTATCTTGTTACTATATACTATATAGTATACACGTGTCTTATATAGATCTTGAACTGTGTCTGTGTCTTGCTCCTCCAAATGTTATTAATTAAGCACGCGACTAATAATTGGACGCCAACCGCCTACTTCTTTTCATATAGCTCCATGGAAGTCCTTTGCAAGAGTTCTGTATAATTCGAGAACAGTATAGTGTTGATGTAGGTATAATATCTGCGGCATACATCTAAGATACCTATCTTCTTTGCGGTTAGATGTCTAGGTTTTGTTGTCGTCATCATTCATAGGCATACAAATTTCCTTTCATAGGTAATAGCCAATTATAGACATTTTTTGTCCTCAAATGTTACCAACAGTTTAGGCTTTGAGCGAACTTGAGGAAGCCTTTTTTTTGTTCTCTGATGTGTGCCATTTTTCATTACTACCCATGACTTGATTCTGATTGCAACTATCTGTTGATGGCTAGATGCTTAGGAAAATTTTGAAATACTAGTTATGAACCCTTCCATGCTGTTATATCAGATTCCGGAAGCTTTAAGGATTGGTTTTCCTGATGTTTTGGAAGAAATGCAGCATCCAGTGGTGGTACTTTCCTGGTAAGATTGTATCTTTCAATGATAAAATGGCTCATTCTCACTTCATTGCTGCATTATCTTGCTCCTCCCTGTTAAGTTTTCCTTCTATAATGCACATATTACATTTCATATTACCGATTCTATACCATGTAAAGTATGAAAGAGAATCTGTTGATGTTTTCTTTGATACACTCGTCCTTTGGCTTCCTTAAGGGCATGTTGCTTAGTTAGTATTTTCAAGACCATTATGATAAACCTGAGTTTTTCTAACACGTGTTTCGCTGTTTCTGTTTACGTTGATCCATTTTTGGCAGCTATATTAGTGTGCTTATGTAAAGTCTAGTCTTATTAAGAAAGCTATCGTATAAGAGAAGAGTGAAGATGGGGGTGGGGATGTGAGGACTGAGGAGCCATACCATACAATGAGGTGGTGTTAGAACTCAATCCAGGTGGGAGTGGAAGTGGACACAATTTGCTGCTTATAGTTGAGAACTCAGATGGAAAGAGGAGGAAGTTGAACTTTCAAACTTGGAGCAAGTTCGAGAATCAGCTGACATCAAAAGGCATGTGCTATTTTAAATTGGGTTGCACATACCAGATCTAAACATGCTAAAACATCAGCCTAGGCCTATTGTGTTCATTATCGACACCAAAGTTTATTTGTCCTAATTTTGGTTGAAACCAACCAAAACAGTTTGAAAGTTGAAAACACATTTCAGAAAGTATGTTCGTAAATAATGCCGAGGATAGATTGATGGTGGGAGAAGGCTTGGATGATGATGATGTTCTTGACTAACTTAAAGGGCAATCTAGTGGGAAAATTGATTGAAATATATAATGGTTTTGGGGCCAAATGAATTGCAAATGCAGAGATTGTGTGTTTGGACATTGACATGATAGTTCTTATTTGCGAGGAGTGTCCTGCATATCACATGCTATTTCATGTTATACAATTACTTCATTATACCATTTGTAGTTTGAAGATCAGTATAAATACAAAATAAAGTCAGGAAGGTCCAAGACCATTAACATAATCTTCTTTGTTTCTATGAGTTAGTATGCTAGGGCATATTTTAATGCAAGCAACATAGTCCATTGTTATCCTTCTACTACTTGCCATATTCACTACACTACTATTAATCTTTTTGCTGGTTAATGCAGGTCCATTATAGATTTTGCTAGATGGAGCCTAGACCCGAAAATGAGAGCTGTGTACTTCAGTCCTCGCCTCATGGAGGTAGTGTGTGTCTAGATACTAAAGTAATTAAGTCCACGTCTGCGGAAGTTTTACTCGAACAACCTGTTTTATTAATGTTATGGTGATTGTTCTCTGTTGATGAGAAGGCATATACTGGTGCATCCTTATTAGTTGAACTTTCTTTTTGACTCACTACAGGCAGTAATATGGTTTCTTGCAAGATGGGTTGATACATATTTAATGCCGCTTGATGCTACCAAAGGACAAATAAAACCATCATATAATGAACATGGGCAAGCAAATGGATCACAACTTTCTAAAAGAATCCTGTATACTTTTGCTGGAGAGCATAATCAGGGAGGACTCGTGCTTGATGTTATCATCCGTATTTGTTCAATAACACTTACTTCGTACCCTGGGGAGATCGAGCTACAGGTATATATCTGATATCTATCATCTAGGACAGTCAAAAGGTGTCTATGATTTGGAATGGTATGTTTTCAAAATAATAAGGTTTCAGATAGGAAAAATGTCTTACATTAATAAACATTTTCATTTTGTTATGAATTTCACACACTTCCACTCATAGTAATCTCACCGAGCTACAATATGTGTTTAGGACAATTCACACAAACTTATAAAAATCTCAATTTGGACTCTAGCTTGTC